>JAOVFP010000012.1:2400000-3600000 GCA_025738555.1 Cyathus striatus
ACGAGGAAGGTGTTCCTAGGACTGACATTCGGCGGTTCACAGGCGTTGCAGAGTCCACAGCGACGCATGCTTGCGCTGTATCGAAGAACAGGTAATGTGGAGAATATTCCACTTGAACGAGGCAGGAAACGGATTCTGAGTGGCTTAGATGCAGCTGTAAGTATCTAATTATGCGCATCTCAGTCATTCTGTAATGATCCAAATGATACTTAGTTCCTCGAGGCATGTATTCAGCGACGCCCCGACATCATGCTCAAAGAGCTTCAAACTGAACTTAATGCGACCTGTGGGCTTTCTGTTGTGTTATCAGCGATACAACGTACTTTACAGCTCCGCATATACACAAGGAAAAGGTAATGTAAATGACAACTACATGTTATGATGTGTCTTATGTTGTTTTAGGTACAACGTCCTGCACATGAATGTAATGAAGAACAATGGTCAGAATATAGACTTCGAATCGGTACCTTGTACGAAGCTGAACAGCTCGTTTTTGTCGACGAAAGCCACCTGAATAGGTTTTCTCCGTATTGAGAGTATGGATGGGCTTTGAATGGATGGAGAGCATCGAAACGTGATTTTTTCATACACGGCCAGCGGTACGTGTGCTGTACATATGTCCATTATGATCTGAGCAACTTATGTTCCTGTATATACTCAATGCTGCCCGCTCTTTCTCTTGATGACATTCTGTATCTCGACGTTTTCAAAAACTCGGTCGCTGCTGAGAGATTCTCGCATTTTATTGAAGGCTTACTTGGTCAAATGAATCGTTTCCCACTGCGCAACTCATTAATTATAATAGATAATGTGCGAATCCACAAGTCCCCAGGTGTGCATGAAACAATAGAAGAACGGTGCGGCTACATTTGTAGGAGTGGTTTAGTCATCAGGAAATATCTCATTGGCCAATTTAGAGTAATAAGTATTATAAGCAATACCCTTACTTTAAATTTGCTAAACTCCGCTTATTTCTTTATCTTATTCAAGCTTTTTATTTCCAGTTAGGACAGAATAAGTAAAGGCATTACCTTAAAATTACTAAACTTCACTTATTATTTACCTTATTCAATATTTTTATTTCTGGTTAGGACACAATAAGTAAAAGGCATACTAGAGACTGGCTAAATTGTATTCATACTCAGATAAATTTGCACATCATTGTATTGGTGTATGTTTTCATCAAGTTTCCATGCCTGTTTCAGGCACTTAGCTTCTGTGGAAAAGAGTTATTTTATTTTCAATGTAATTCTAGGAGTGGATAAGTACATGAAGTGAGTACAAAATATCAATTAAATATTGCAAGTCAACAAGAAGTTGCGACTTCGTTGCGACTTCATAACAGCGTCGTAAGTCATTTAAAACCCCGCCCAGGGCTCTCTCGGACCGATCATGTGACTTGCCATGTTAACACGCCAGCATGTTTGCAACACGTCAGTGTTTCAGGGTTTGAACTTCAACTTTGCCTCAACCATCCATTCAACTATCTCTTGCTCCGCTTCTGCTTCTCCCCCCTCTCTCTTGGGTTCTCCACATACAAGAGGGACTTGTACTGTGAGTCATCTCTCAGCTGCATGGTGGGCTCATGTCTTTCTCAGTGCCTGCATCCTCGGTGCCTGTCTCTCTCAGTCTCAGTCTCTCTCAATGTCATGTCATCAATTCCGCGCTCACCTCAACATCTACACTACATTGCTCAGTGCTCAAGGCACACATTGTCACCAGGTAAGGTAGACAACTTTCATAACCAAATAATGTCATGTGATTAGCATGACACATCCGAAAAAGGCAATTTTTGCGGAAGTTATACTAATTAGTAGAATAACTTTACAACTGGACATCACCTCGCAAATCTGGCTCTAGGAAATTTTTGGTAGTAGTATATTACACATATATGTGTTTTTATTTTGTGATAAAACACTGTGCAGAGAAACTGGTAGTAGAATCAGTGTTGTAGCTACAGTGTTGAGCATGGAAATGGTGAATGAAAGTCGCGTTGTGTCATCAATATCCTCAAATATTATTTGGTAATGCCACAGAGAAAGAGATCAATTCGAACAGCACTTGGGAATCTCATGTGAAGATGTACTTGAGAAGAATGCATTGGCTGCATTGGAGTCCATACCTTTGCAGACAATGTGATGATTTGCAAACAAATCTCTTTGGTTTATGGATGCATATGAAAGGGAGTTAAATGGAAGGCAGGCAGCATAAGCTGCACAGGTATACCATGGACATTGTGTCCTTCCAGATGAACTTATGGAAGAGCTTGAGAAGGCAAATGTCGTCTAGTTGTCTCATGCAAAGATTGATCATCACAGTTCTCAGTGATAACCAAGTGATTGATCACTGATTTGGAACAAAAACAAGAAAATAGAACTTCTTGCTGAGCAGGTGCCCAAAAATTATAAAACTTTGTGGATGTGTTCTATTCATTTGTATATACTATTTCCTAGAGCTATTATTTTCATAATGTATCATATAACTGCTCTAATAACTTATTCATATCGTCTGTTATTTTCACTGTCTCCCTTGTAGCTACCTGTTGAATGTGGAATTAAGGAGTATGCTGAGAAACACTAGTAGGTTTTCCATTTCCACTGGGGAAGGTGAGGGGAATTGCATGTGGTGGTATACTAGGTGCTGGTTATGGTATTGTTCATGCTAGTTATTATGTAGTTGCATGTATGTCCTAAATTAATTAATTCTATTTTGAATCTATGCAGAACATAAGTGAATGAGTGTATTTAAAGTATTCTAATTCAAGCAAATAAGTAGCCAAATCCATCCTAATGTTGTATGGTAAGTATCTATGTGCTACATATTAAAACCTAATATTATCTAAACTGAACTAATACTACCTTATAACTTATTCAATAAGGGAGGGGGTAAGTTTATTTAGCTAATTCTCCTTATTGAACTTATTGTCACTTATTATGTCTTTTTCGGTGCATATATTAGCTAAAAATCCGCTAATATTGCTAATATTGCCATTGAGGTATTTCCTGATGCTAGGCCTTGCTAAAACTTGATTTGTAGTGGAATGCGACTTGAATTTCTCCCCTCATACTCGCCAGATCTCAATCCAATCGAAGAAGCATTTTCTTACATCAAGGCATGGCTTCACTCCAATTGTGGCTATGTTCTCGGCAAGCTCACAGGGGAGGATACTGCAGATCCGTATGCAATGATATAGGATGCTACATTTAATGTTAACACTTGTAAAGGCGGAAGGGTAGTTTAGTCACTGCGGCTACATGTAAATAGTAATCATATGTTCAGTGAAATATTTGCTACCCCTCAATCCCTTCGCTTTCTTCAGTGAAACCACAGGCGTTATTCCACCAGTCCCCATGGCATCATATACTTCTTGAGGGATACAGTAGTCGCTAGCGCCGCCATGTCCCTGGTCCGGGATGGATGAGCCGATCAATTCAGCTGTGTGTGCTGTCAACTTCGGTGCTACATCATTCAGCAAACAGCTGTAAAATACAGAAGGTAGAAATACCATTTCATCAGGAACTTCGAGCTCTGTGTCGATTACGGATACGAAAGGATGGATTAGTTCTGGCCTGCAGTATTTGGTTGCATATAATGACAGGAAAAGAAGGAGAGAGGAAGAGTAAAACGAACCAAGTTGAATCATATAACCACAGCATGCTCCCACATTTGTTACAGAAGTTTCACTCGGAATTGGCTATTTTCTCTTCTGGAGTGTCTCGATTTAGAATGGCTTTATATTAGTGGTGTCGGCGTTCGGTTGCGAACCGCAGTTCGAACGCGAACCAATACAGAACCGGACTTACATTCGGTTTTAAGTTCGGTCACATGTGTTGAACCGAACCTCATGTCCAGTTCTTGGTTCTTTGAGATGCTGTTTTTGCCGAACCTGTTCGAACCTATAAATTTATTGTAGAAAAAATGGAAATATTTGCATGATTTAGATAATAATATAATGCAAAAGTAGTACTTCCGGCATGTGCAGTAGACCTGGATTACAATGGCACTGCCACAAGATTAGTCAGCGATGTAGATCAATACCATTGAAGGCTCGATCAATAGGGCTAAGTGGGAACCGAAAGCTGCAAACCCCGCAACCACGCTCTTCAAGCACCATTGAATTTATTTCTCATTGTCTTGATGCTTGTAGCGTGTTTTGGTAACTCCAAGGCACCTCTTTGTCTCTTCTGTCAAGACTCTCAACTCAATAACCCTCTGATTGAACTTTGTGCAAGCTGTGTGCTCCCGCTCTACTCTGCTTGAAAATAAAGGCTCGAAATCTGGAATCCAGAACTTGGAAATGATGTAACGACGGAAACAGATAGCACTCGAGAACGAAGGAACAAATATTAAGTATGCAACAGCACACCCCACCTTCTAACTGTGCAATTTAACTGCGCCAGCGTGCAGTATGGTCTGCCTGAAGCCTTGGGACTTGGGAACTTTAACTACACATCGCTCTACACTCTGCTTGAAGCCTTGGGACTTGGAACTCAGCGTCAGGACAATGGAACTACAATATCAAGCATAAGACTTCAAACTTGGTTCTCGGGAATGACGGAATCTACGCCAACTCTTGGTCCCTCAGATAGGCATTACTTAATGGGTCAGAATATGGAATGGAATAGACGTCTTGAAGCGTGCGATGGACTCAGTGGTATATTCATGAAGCTAAGTAATGCCATTCAATTTTCTTACGGATTTAAGGTGAACTCACTCACTCATTCTAGTGAAATTATTGTATAAATATGCGCCATTTGCGATGATCTATGCTATGGAGATGAAATAAAAGTTGAAATAAAATCTAGGAGGTCCAGTTCGGCATTTGAACTTGTTTTGAACCTGAACCGGACCTCAATGAACCCGAACCTCAGGTCTGGTTCAAGGTTCAGCAAAAATGCCTGAACCGGACCTGAGGTTAGGTTCAAGGTTCAGAAAAAAAGGTGTCTGAACTGGATGGAACCAGACCACAACACCACTACTTTATATACACTGTACATATGGCACGTTAGCAATTGATAAAAAGTATTTAAGCAGAACAAGAAATAAAACCTGATATTCTCTTTCCCCGACTCCACTTTAAGCGTCTCACTATGTCCTCCAAGGTTTATCGATCTGCCTGTGCCACCAGCTTTGCGACACATTGAGCACAAACATAGCTACAGATATTTACAGTCTTGAATACCATGGCAGAGAAAGGAAAGCTACCTGGTATGATACCGGCGTGCTAGACTGCAGAGAGAATCGAACTGCGCCGCAGTGGCAGCTCCTTTTCAGTTCCACTGGCATCTTAATGGGACTGCTTTGGGTTGGCTTTTGGCTATGTGCGGTGTTGGATGTACTTGAAGGTTTTGAGTCAAATCAATTCTTTAGAAGGGATCGAGCGAAAAGATGAAGCAGACGAGTGTAACAAAGAGGAACGAAACAGTGAAAGTCTAAGAAGGTGCGAGAGTGGCATGGAATTCCATTGGTTAGCGGCCAATTAGTGCCGGTAAGCATTGATAACATCGGGGACTATTGTAAGTCAGAGATATTGTTTCCTAAACACCGCCCATGTCACTTATGTAACCCAAATGTAACCAAAACCATAACCAAATCGCAACCATTGAACCAAGCCATTTTGCCATTTATTTGCCGCACAACTAAGTACTCTACTCAAACTCCATACTTTCTTTTACTCATCTGCACACACATTTAAATGTATTTTCATTGGAACAGTAAGTTTTCTAAGACACCAGGGCGGCCAGGACGCCGTTCAAGTCATGCTACCAGGTCCTGCAGCCTTTGATCGCATGGTTCAGTACATAATGTGCGAGATTGACTCATTCAAGGCATCGAGGACCAGGTACAAGAGCCAGCTAAATGAACTGCAAATGGAGATGACGAATGACGCTGGGGACAAACGAGCAATGGTTCAGTCTGATATGATGATGGAGACAATGATTAACATTATATGCTCGAAGACTTCCAGAGTAATGTTATGGAGGGTTGGAGGCGAGGGAAGGACTTTATCATTGGTCGAGTACTTTATTCCCCTCCTATTAGTGTCAATGAAGGTCCTAACCACAATAGTGAAGATTGAGCCTTGATCAAGCTGGACTGCAGTAAGATAAACTGGCCCAACTTTAAAAGGCAATGTAATCGACTTAGGTATGAACATTTTACTTTCACTCTATTGCAAATATATTCTAACTTATATATCCATTAACAGAGATGGACGATGATTTTATATCCTTAATGTACCCCCACGAGTTCAACTTTCCCTACTACCGCCTCTTTCAGATTCAAGGCGTCGTTCCGGAAGATGTGCTGACCCATCCGAAAAATAAAGACAGAAATGGTCAGCCATACATCAAGTTAATGAAGAATGGCAGCAGGACAAAGACGACTGCCGGTTTTGGCAATGGAATTAAATCCTTCATGCGTGAGTACCTCTTGGATGTGACTGAACAAACGTCCATGGAGTATGCGATCCTTGCACAGGAAAAGCACTCAGAGTTCTCCGACGGGCTACTAGATTTTGACATTGCCCGGATTTTGACGTTGCCGTGGCGTTGCCAGTGAGGCAACGTCAATTCTCGCGTGGCAACGTCACGCAACGCCAGGCAACGTCACAGCAACGCCAGGCAACGTCACAGCAACGCCAGTGCAGCAAAGTGCCCGTGAAGAGGTGGTAAGTCGGGACATTCATAAGCCATACTCTCTCATACTCTTCACATATATAATTTACTTATGTCTGGAGATCCAAATGGCAAGCCAGAATTCACATGTACATTGGGTTGTTGCGATGTGGGGTTTTTCAATTAAGTGTGGGAAATACTGTTGAACAAAAAATATTGTGAAAAAAAAATACATAGTTTTCGGGTCAATTTAATTGTTATCATGAGATTTAGGGATACTTATAATGACATTTTAGCCCGCAAATTGCCCTTGGGGCTTCTGTTCTTCGTGTTGTATCGTATGTGAAGGTTATTTTCCCACGCTTTCTCGATGCGCGGAGACTTCAACAACATTTGCTAGACCCATACTATAAACATATACATCATGAATATCATAGAAAGTGATTTATGCACTATCTTTTATTAGTTATAAATTCAGATTTCTTATGCCACTAGTACCAATACTAATGAAGAGCTTAACAATGTACTGTCATTCTATCACTTCTCTGCGTTGATTGACTTAATGACAGCGGAATGTGTTGAAAATTTAACTTATATAAGCCCCTATGTACACCATAGAAGTACATTAAGTCACTTTGATAATGTGTATCTACTTATTTTACTATCTAGTAAGTATTATTGAAGAGTCTCCGCATGGTCAGCAAGCGTGGGAAAACGCATCAATGTAGTGTGATGCGTGATGGCAACGTCAGCAACGTCACAGGCAACGTCTGGCAACGTCCGGCAACGTCACGGCAACGCCATCCAGCAACGTCAGCAACGTCAGGCAACGTCCGGCAACACAAGCAACGTCAAGCAACGTCACGGCAACGTCATGGCAACGTCAATTCTCAGATTGGCAACGTCAGGCAACGTCACAGGCAACGTCAAAATCCTTATTTTCAGATTTCTGTAACTTGTATAAAAATGAGTAGAGTGCATGTATCTCTACCAATCTTTACTTGTTATTAGTAATAGTATATATCATAAATTTACAAAACTACCAGCCAGCTAAAATCTAAATAATATTAGAAATGTTGTACACAAGTGACAAAATATATGTATTTCACTGTGAGGTTGTAAGTATTATTTGTTATACCCTCTCCCCACCCCCCATCCAGTGGTAATATATATTATTAAAATGAAAGAACATCCATCTTGTGCAATCCTACTTATTTATTGTATTTATTACTAACTACACAGTGGGACTTGAACACAGGACCTCAGCACTAATATATATAGCAACATCAAAAATAAATAAGCAACGTCACGCAACGTCACACGCAACGCCAGGCAACGTCAAATCCCAGAACGGCAACGTCACCAAAGCAACGTCAAAAACCGGGCAACGTCAAAATCTGTAGGCCCTTCTCCGACCTAGGTGACTCTGGATCCATTATCGTCGACAGCGAAGGATGCGCCGCAGCCCTCCTTGTTGGTGGATGCGGTTCTAATCAATATACTGATATTACCTATGCAACTCCCTTTGAATAGGGGAATTCAAAATTGAAGTTATGCGGTACGATACGAGCTGATGGCACTACGTGAACCACTTCCCACAATACTGATGCACATCAAATCTGTTGCTTCGAGCTCGTATCGTCGCGCACGTCTTTGGGAGCGCCAAGGGAGCGCTCGGCGAAATCTGTTGGACCTTTAACATGTTGCAGCTATCCAGCAGCCGGTTGGTACAGGATCAAACTCCGTATAAATATGATTTCGTGTGGCACTGATAATGGTTTTTGCATTGGCTCTTTAAGTTACATATGCCTATCTTAACCTGCAATTTGACTGAGCAGATATGCAAGTGAGCTACTTTAGTACAGTATCTACAATAAGTAGACAATTTAACACTACATTGTGCACTAGAAGTATGCCAAAGTTATGCTATTAAGTGAAGTGATACTACACTCCATTTTGAGGCCTCAAAGTTATGCTATATTTATATATAAAATTACTATCCTTCACATGTTTGTGCAGTTAAGTTAAGTACCATTAATTAGAGAAATGTATGAGTTGTATATGAAAGTACAGCACAAACTACCAATGGATAGAAATGGCATCAGTGTAATTCGATCCCGACATATCTAGACAGCAGTACATATCGTTGTGAGGCTTGCAAAACTGGAGGTGTCAAAATTGGAAGTTACGACAAGCTGTTCACACGATACGGTAACAGGTCTTGGCGCTATGATTTGATCAATTTTGAACTCCCCTAATGGCTCTTGGAGCGTATCAGGACGAAATTTCCCAACATCCACCTCTAGACTAATGATCAGTCTGCTGAAGAATACAACACATGATCATTTATATCGAAATGGAGAAAAGCGAGAGAATCTACAAGTGATAGTTTAAATTGACTTATGGACCACATCTTAAACACCATGTACATAGAGTAGAGGATAATTGCATGTGTTCAGCATCGTCTCTGGCATCTCAGTTTGAACTTAAGCCTCCCCTGTAAAAAGCACTAGAGTTATTGGAAGGCTATTCAAAAGAAGCATAAGAATTTAAGAATGAATCAATGGGGATAAGTGTCAGTTAAGAATTGAGGTATGAAGATGCCATAGATCTCAGATACATCTCTAACACGAGTAAAACAGTGGAGGGAGAGCTTAAAGTGAGTACAGCATGGCACAATCTTCAGGCCAGAAGGATCACCAAGATGATTGAATTCGTACATACACACAGATGTTTTACACACAACAAGCAAGGTTTTCAGTCGAAAGACACTTCAACTTCATGCATTCTCATGCTTTTCTCCATTCAATTCACCTGTAAAAAAGTAGCATTAATACAGCTTGTATACCAACGTAGGAACAAACAGCATTATAAAACCTCCCAGGAAACGGACACGAATCCCCCACAAAACCAGAAAAATCCTTGAAACTTACATTAATCCTTGTACAACTTATGCTTCTTATGCCACCCCTCGAGCGAATTGGGACCATAGTCCTCATAAACCTTCTTCTTCCCCTCTGGTAGATGTACATAGTCAGGTTTAGAGTTCAGTTTGATGCACGTCTAAAGTTTTCATTCAACAATCTGCCTTTGCAAAGAATAATAATGAGAGGAGAGGACATACCAGTTCATCAGGAACTTCAAGCTCAGAGTCGATAGCTGACGCGAAGGGGTGGATTAGCTCTGGCCTACAAGTTGAAGAAGGTCAGTGTAGTGTGAATGGAGGGATGATGGTAAGGGCATACCAGCTCGCATCGTACAATCAAAGCATAGTTCCGCATTTGTTGCAGAAGTTCCTCTCGGAGGAGGTGACCTCTTGTTGTGGAGTGTCTCGGTTCAGAACGGCATTGTACATGCTGCAGGGCAGTTTTGTGTGTCAGAATGCTATGGAGAAGGGGAGAGGGGGGAATATACGAACCTGATATTCTCCTTTCCCTCCACTTTAAGCATATCACTATTCCCTCCGAGGTTAATCGATCCACCTATGCCGCCGACTTTGTGGCATATAGAGCATAGGCAAAGCTACAGCATCGCATTAGTGAGTAGAATACAGTGAACAGAGAGACTTGAATTGAACCTGGTATGGGACAGGTGTACTGGACTGTAAAGAGAACAGAACTGCTCCGCAGTGGCAGCTTCCTTTAAGTTCGACTGGCATCTTTCTCTGAGCGGACTGGGTTAGAGTGCGGTGTGGTGTTTGGACTGTGAGTTGTGTCAACTGGTTGAGTCGAATGATGTGATGGAGACGGAGGGTGGTATTTGACCGGAGAGGAGATCTCGAGGTGGGAGAGCGAGGAGGAGATGAGGAGGCATGAGCACATGGCTGTAAGCATTCCGCAAGAGGTGACGTCGATGGAACCAGACAATGAGCCTGGAACTTGAAGGGGTGGTGAGAAGTTGAAGCCGGAATCGGATGCGTTTCCGACTTTCCGTTTGTTTGGTTCTAGTTGTGATGGTAAATATGTCAACTCCTAGGATCCTAAACATTAAATGTAACGCGTAATGTTCAACATTGTGTTTGCTATATCTTCCTCCGCTCCGTTGCAAAAAAATGTCACTTGTAGCTGTACCTCCTAGAATCAAGCTCAAGATTCTCGCTCCTGGTGTGTACCATGTTTGTCTTATGTCATTCGAACATCTAACCAACAAGCTTCCACAGTTCACACAGACAACAGCCCTCATTCTCTCTTACAGAGACACCATAGCCAACCTAACAAGCTAACGTAGAAATCCTCAGCGATGCCAGCGATCCCCAACACTCCACTAAAAAACAAAGCCTCCAAAGCCCTCCATGCACCAGGTTTATCCTTCATTGATTCATCACGCCAAAGCACACCGGCTCTATTTCAAGCATCTCCAGCGCCAGCGACTTCTCCAACTGCCTCTCCTGCGCCGGTAGCGGGAGCAACTTTTTCAGCACCATGCACAAGAAATACAAAGCCCCTCCTATCAGTCGAATCCCTCAAGACCGTCAAATCCAATCTCTCCACGTCGAAAAGCCTCCTGTACCGGGCACATGGTCCAGGGTGGGTAGTGTTCCAGAGGGGTTCCAATTTTACGATTAGAAGGGTATGCTATTCACTTACATGGGGTACCATATTGGTGTTAGGCTTCACATCACGAATGTAGCCGGTCACCAGATCAAAACTATGTCATTAAATAACCACCACTTAGATATGGGAGGATGAGTAAAGACTACCCAAATAAAAATTGTTTGTGTCTGTTGACATGTACCCTAGAAAAGATTCGCACAATGTTGTGATAATACCACTACTTTTGGTCGTGTCATAGTCAAATCTTTGATGGGGTGTGATTAATGCTACATAATTATTTTGTAATTAATACATCAACAGAAAGAGGTTGGTGGCGGAAATTCATCTTGGCATCATCTTGATGTATTGCACTTCTTTTGACGTTTCAGGATTTCAACTTGTCACTTTCCTAAATGCATAGAACAATACATTAGATGTTGTGTAACAAACACAAGATGGCGAATCGTGAAGGGATCAACCCAAATTGGGTTCGTTCTCTTTGGTTAGAATGATTTCTAAAAACAAATGACAGGTTTAAGGTTGCAATGTTATCACGGCATTTAGTCGGGTCCTACAACACTTTTAAATTACGTCATAACGAAATTTGGTGCTTATTTCACAACATTTAGTCGTGTCTTACACTGCTATTGAATGGCGTGATATTGTCACTACTTCATAATTTTGCAGTTTAGATCTATAGTAGTACTGTCTGCATGTGGGAATTTCTCTGGGAACAGGGCAGACATATTGCATATGTGATGCGTCTCAGAATGGTACGTACATGGTTAAAAATACGAAGGATACATTTTAGAATTAAGTCAGATGTCGTTGAAATAAAACAAGAAGGCATAGAGTGATGGGATCTGCCCAAATCGGGATTGTTTTGATGGGTTGGTATGTATTCAAAAAAATAGATGTACGCAATGTTGTGATGATGTCACGATGTTTAGCCATGTCCAGGATGATAAATTAATCTCGTGAAAATATCACGACCTGATCTAATTGTGAATGTCATGGATATTAAACGATATGGTGTAGAGTGATGGGATCGATCCAAATTGGTATGTTTTGATCGGTTAGTATGTTTTCATAAAGTAGATGCATGCAATGTTGTACCCATTTCACAACACTTAGTCATGTCTTATGCAGCTGTTGAATGGTGTGATATTATCACCACTTGATAATATTGCAATTATGATGTTAGCTAGCACTGTCTAAGCGTGGGAATTTACATGAATGCAAGCTTATTGCATTGAATTATTATTAGTGCCTCAGAATTACACTTTCATGAATGGGAAGACACAGGATACCCTCCAGAAATACGTTAGATATTGTGGAAATCGATCGAGATGTGATTAGCGATGGGATCTACCTTAATCGGATTTGTTTTGATGGGAGGGTATGTTTCTTAAAATAGATGCACGCAATGTTGTGTCAATTCCACAATGTGTGGTCGTGTCTTATGCAGCTGTTGAATGATGTGATATTATCACCACTTGATAATATTGCAATTATGATGTTAGCTGGCACTGTCGAAGCTTGGGAATTTACATGAACGCAAGCTCATTACATTGAATTATTGTTAGCACCTCAGAATTACACAATCATGAATGGGAAGATGCAGGATACCCTCCAGAAGTATTTGAGATATCGTGGAAATCGAACGAGATGGTGACGAGTGATGGAATTTACCTTAATCAGATATGTTTTGATGTGTGGGTATGTTTCTTAAAATTCATGCATGCTATGTTGTGTCAATTCCACAACATTTAGTCACGTCTTATTCAGTTGTTGAATGCCGTGATATTATCACTACTTGATAATATTGAAATTATGATGTTAGCTAGCACAGTTGAAGCTTGGGAATTTACATGAATGCAAGTTCATTGCATTGAATTATTGTTAGCGCCTCAGAATTACACGTTCATGAATGGGAAGATGCAGGATACCCTCCAGAAGTACTTGAGATATCGTGGAAATCGATCGAGATGGTGATGAGTGATGGGATCTACCTTAATCGGATTTGTTTTGATGGCTGAGTATGTTTTTTAATATAGGCGCGCACAATGTTGTGTCAATTCCACAACATTTGGTTGTGTCTTATACATCTGTTGAATGGTGTGATATTATCACTACTTGATAATATTGCAATTATGATGTTAGCGAGCACAGTCGAAGCGTGGGAATTTACATGAACGCAGGCTTATTGCATTGAATTATCATTTGTGCCAAAGAATTACACGTTCATGAATGGTAAGACACAGGATACCCTCCAGAAATATGTTAGATATCGTGGAAATTGAACGAGATGGCGACGAATGATGGGATCTACCTTAATCGGATTTGTTTTGATGCATGTGTATGTTTCTTAAAATAGATGCACACTATGTTGTATCAATTCCACAACATTTAGTAGCATCTTATGCAGCTGTTGAATGCCGTGATATTATCACTACTTGATAATATTGCAATTGTGATGTTAGCTAGCACTGTTGAAGCGTGGGAATTTATCTGAACGCAGGCTTATTGCATTGAATTATTGTTAGCACTTCAGAATTACACGCTCATGAATAGGAAGATGCAGGATATTTTTTAGAAATACGTTCGATATCGTGGAAATCGAATGAGATGTTGATGAGTGATGGGATTTACCCAAATCATGTTAGTTTTGATGCGATGGTATGTTTTCTTAAAATAGATGCACGCAATGCTGTGATTATTCCACAACATTTGATCGTGTCTTATGCAGCTGTTGAATGATGTGATATTATCACCACTTTATAATATTGCAATTATGATGTTAGCTAATGGGAAGACGCAGGATACCCTCCTGAAATGCGTGAGATATCATGGAAATCGAACGAGATGGTGACGAGTGATGGGATCTACCTTAATCGGATTTGTTTTGATGTGTGTGTATGTTTCTTAAAATTGATGCACGCAATGTTGTGTCCATTCCACAACATTTAGTTGCATCTTATGCAGCTGTTGAATGGTGTGATATTATCACCACTTGATAATATTGTAATTATGATGTTAGCTGGTACTGTCAAAGCGTGTGAATTTACATGAACGCAAGCTCATTGCAATGAATTATTGTTAGCGCCTCAGAATTATGCATTCATAAATGGTAAGACACAGGATGCCCTACTGAAATGCGTGAGATATCGTGGAAATCGAACGAGATGGTGATGAGTGATGGGATCTACTTTAATTGGATTTGTTTTGATGTGTGTGTATGTTTCTTAAAATTGATGCATGCAATGTTGTGTCCATTCCACAACATTTAGTCACGTCTTATGCAGCTGTTGAATGGTGTGATATTATCACCACTTGATAATATTGCAATTATGATGTTAGCTGGCACTGTCGAAACATGGGAATTTACATGAACACAAGCTCATTGCAATGAATTATTGTTAGCGCCTCAGAATTACACATTCATAAATGGTAAGACACAGGATACCCTACTGAAATGCGTGAGATATTGTGGAAATCGAATGAGATGGCGACGAGTGATGGGATCTACTTTAATTGGATTTGTTTTGATGCGTGTGTATGTTTCTTAAAATTGATGCATGCAATGGTGTGTCTGTTCCACAACATTTAGTCGCGTCTTATGCAGCTGTTGAATGGTGTGATATTATCACTACTTGATAATATTGCAATTATGATGTTAGCTGGTACTGTCGAAGCGTGGGAATTTACATGAACGCAAGCTCATTGCAATGAATTATTGTTAGCGCCTCAGAATTACATGTTCATAAATGGTAAGACGCAGGATACCCTACTGAATTGTGTGAGATATTGTGGAAATCGAACGAGATGGCGATGAGTGATGGGATCTACCTTAATCGGATTTGTTTTGATGCATGGATATGTTTCTTAAAATAGATGCATGCAATGCTGTGATCATTCCACGACATTTGGTCATGTCTGATGCAGCTGTTAAATGCCATGATATTATCACTACTTGATAATATTGCAATTGTGATGTTAGCGAGCACAGTCGAAGCGTGGGAATTTACATGAACGCAGGCTTATTGCATTGAATTATCGTTTGCGCCGAAGAATTACACGTTCATGAATGGGAAGACACAGGATACCCTCCAGAAATACATTAGATATAGTGGAAATCGAACAAGATGGCAATGAGTGATGGGATCTACCTTAATCGGATTTGTTTTGATGCATGGGTATGTTTCTTAAAATAGATGCACACTATGTTGTGTCAATTCCACAACATTTAGTCACGTCTTATGCAGCTGTTGAACGGCGTGATATTATCACTACTTGATAATATTGCAATTGTGATGTTAGCTGGCACTGTTGAAGTGTGGGAATTTACATGAATGCAGGCTTATTGCATGGAATTATTGTTAGCACCTCAGAATTACATGCTCATGAATAGGAAGACGCAGGATATTTTTTAGAAATACATTAGATATTGTGGAAATCGAACGAGATGGTGATGAGTGATGGGATCTACCTTAATCGGATTTGTTTTGATGCATGGGTATGCTTCTAAAAATAGATGCATGCAATGTTGTGTCCATTCCACAACATTTAGTCACGTCTTATGCAGCCGTTGAATGCCGTGATATTATCACTACTTGATAATATTGCAATTGTGATGTTAGCTGGCACTGTCGAAGCGTGGGAATTAACATGAACATAGGCTTATTGCATTGAATTATTGTTAGCACCTCAGAATTATACGTTCATGAATGGGAAGACGCAGAATATTTTATAGAAATAT
Organism: Cyathus striatus; assembly: GCA_025738555.1. Taxonomy (NCBI): domain Eukaryota; kingdom Fungi; phylum Basidiomycota; class Agaricomycetes; order Agaricales; family Nidulariaceae; genus Cyathus; species Cyathus striatus. Next base: position 2,415,909 of record JAOVFP010000012.1, read on the forward strand.
GTTATATATCGGGGAAATCGAATGAGATGGTGATGAGTGATGGGATCTACCTTAATCGGATTTGTTTTGATGCGTGGGTATGTTTCTAAAAATAGATGAATGCAATGTTGTGTCCATTCCACAACATTTAGTTGCATCTTATGCAGCTGTTGAATGCCATGATATTATCACCACTTTGTAATATTGCAATTGTGATGTTAGCCAGTGCTGTCAAAGCGTGGGAATTTACATGAATGCAGGCTTATTGCATTGAATTATTGTTAGCGCCACACAATTACACGCTCATGAATGGGAAGACATAGGATATTTTTTAGCGATATGTTCGATATCATGGAAATCGAATGAGATGATGAGTGACTGGATTTACCCAAATCGGGTTAGTTTTGATGCAATGGTATGTTTTCTTAAAATAGATGCACGCAATGTTGTGATGATGTCATGACGTTTGGCTGTATCGAGGATGATGAATTACTCTTGTGAATATTTCACGATCAAATATAATTGAGAACAAATATTGTGGAGTTATTGTATCTACCCTTAGCCACATCGAGGACAATGATTACTCTTGTAAATGTCCCAACCTGAAATAATTGCGAGTGAGAAGTCATTTGTTTGATCGGCTGTGATTGACATTAAAAGAGATGGCGAAGAGCTATGGGAACATTTATTATGTTGGTAATTATAGTATAAAGTAAATTGCATTAAAGTTAAAGATTAGCTATTCGTTTGTGACAACACTTCGTCGTAACCTTCAGCAGGAATCTTTAACAATAAAAATTGGTGAGAACAATTTTTTTCTCCCCTAACTCATTAAGATGCGCAATATTGCGTGTCACCATAAGCATTCGTCTCCTCTCCTCATCCTGATCAAACGTAATATTAATGTTACCGGTATAATAATCGTCAATATTCAGCAAGGTCTCCTTCTGAATATTTTGAGCCACGATGTCACGGCATTGAAACCCAAACAAGTCCTTTGGTGGTATCATTGGTTCTGTAATCGTTTGATCTAAACATAAGTCAGTTTAAATCCATGCGATTTTCGACAGGGGGGACTCATACTTTCTACCAGACCTCTAACGTTCCATGTATTTATCCAAAGGAGCTCTGTCAACGCTGACTCGACAGTGCATCCACAGTCCAAGAAATCGGCATTTTCTAGGTTATATATTCTTGATCTATTCTTATTATTTGTCGCTTTAGATTTTGAGATTGTGCGAGGACCAGGAACACCATTGACATGGAACTCGCCTGATGTAACTGAACTATCCTGTTTGCTGTGACGTTCATGCCGGTGTTTAATGCAAGTAGTGTTTCCAAAATCGGTTGTAAGGCACTCAAGTGCGACAAGGCGATCAGTATACCCTAGAGCTGCCAGCGTATGGCTTCCGTCGTACCCCATCTTGCGAGTGGCATTTGATAGTGCGTGAGGGCCGTTCTTCATAAATGTATCGACTTCGTCTGAATATTTAATGTTAATAGCTGCAGTTTGTAAAAGACATATATCAACTCACTCGCAGCGGGCTTTGCAGAATCTTCAATATTATCCCTCAATTTAAACTTCCTGCCCCCAGTGCGTATTCCATCAGACCATGAAAACAGCAATTTTGTTCGACTCTTTTCCATATCTGGAGCTACATGCGAAATAAAAATAAATAAAACTTTAGGTATAGATCACTTACCGATAAATAGACAACTCTGGTTTTCTACAGTCTTTTCCATATCATCGTTTTCGTTATCGTCTTTCTTAACATTTGATTCGTATTTCTTCCTAGAGCTTATCGAGCTCTCTCCATAGATGTATTTTGTTTTGTTGGCGTGATTAGAAAGGGGAACTTGCGGTTCGAGGAAAATCTTCATCTCTCTTCGCAGGAAAGAAGTCCACAGCGATGGGGCATCTGGTGACGGGACATCTGGCGTTTGGGTAGGATTTCCTGAAAAACTGCTTACGAGCGAATCAGATGCGACATCTATATATTGTTAAATGTTATATGTTAGATCGAGCTGTAATGTAAACTCACCTGTAAGTTGTTCCTGCATACTATCAATATCGACATAATGCTTAATTGAGGATGACTTTGCATCTTCGAATGTCCAAAGGTCTCCATCATCTTACAATGTGGCACGAACATTACTAACTGCTAGGAATATAATACACGACTTATTCTTACCTAATGCGATCCTCTCTTCAATAGGCTTTGGTAGACCGTAGTCCATCATTGTAGGAACAGTTGAAAATGTATAGCCTGCAGTACGTGTCACCATTAGCTGATGCTACAGAAATGAATACGTATTTTATGCTTACAGTGATGTTCCAGTGGAGCTGGCGTACACGTTTGTAGCCCGTTGATATCCAGTGCGGAATATGTATCTGGAACGGTGATAAACTAATAGGTGCTAGGAGAATAAATATGCGAAATATTCTTACCTAATGTCATCCCCTTGCCAGTAGGCTTTGGAAGATCGTAGTCTCCCATTGGAGGCAGAGTAGGAAATGTATAGACTACAGAACGCACCGAAATTAGTTGAAGCTATAGAAATGAATACAAGTTTTATGCTTACAGAGACCGCCCAGTGGAGTTGGCATACACATTTGTACTCCCCCAGGCATCATTAATTGGTCAGTGGGCTTTGAAAGGCTGTGTCCACACGCTAGTACGCACCAACGTAAATTATTACTACAAGGTGAATATATTATTAAAGCTTACCTGATTCCATACCCTTGCTAATGGGCTCTAGCAGTGTTGGTATTCCATTGATATCCAATGTGGTATCTTTGTCTGAAGCGGTAATAAATGATGTGTTCCCACAAAAGTTACAAGTAGCTCACGTGTAGTATTAGACTCAGTGTTAACTGATGTATGCTCGTTGACGAGCATAGTTAGGGTGTCAGAGGGAGCATATTCCTCGTCGATGTGAGCCGACATACAGTCATCCTCTATTGGTGGCTCATGGGAAACATGCGTCGACGTAGAATCTACAGTATGTGGTAACATTAATTAGTGCTAGGGTAATAAATGTGCGAGTCATGCTTACCTGATGTCATCCCCTGATCAATGGGATGCACTTGTGGCTCAGTGATAACCGGCGACTGCTCATCAACCGGTATAAAACCTCTGACGTCTAAGATACCAGAGAATATTAATTTATGCTATGAAAGTGAATATAAACACTAACTGGAATTATTATCATCGTCAGTGGGATTTTCACTCACTGCCATCCCCTGATCGACGTTCATTTGTAGCTCAATGATAGCCAGTGGCTGCTCATCAACCGGTATGAAACCTTGGACGTCTAAGATACCAGAGAATATTAATTTATGCTATGAAAGTGAATATAAACACTAACCGGAATTATTATCATTTTCAGTGGGATTTTTACTCACTGTCATCCCCTGATCGACGTTTATATGTAGCTCAGTGATAACCGGCGGCTGCTTGTCAATCGGTATAAGGCCTGCGACATCTAATATACCAGGGAACATTAACTCATGTCATGAAAGTGAATATAGACACTTACTGGAATTATTATCATAGTCAGTGGGATTTTCACCCACTGAAGGAGTCCGTACATTGTCACACATATGGTTCTCCTCTACTGGAGACTCTTGGGTAACAGGCATCGATGTAGAATCTACAGTACGTGGTAACATTAATTGGGGCTAGGGTAATACATGTACGAGTCATGCTTACCTGATGTCATCCCCTGATCAACAGGATGCATTTGTGGCTTAGCGATAACTGGTGACTGCTCGTCAACAGGCATAAGGCCTCCGACGTCTAAGATGCAGGAGAATATTAATTTATGCTATGAAATATACATAAACATTTACCGGGATTATTATTATCGTCAGTGGGAATCTCGCCCACCGAAGGAGCCTGTAGATTGTGGCACATATGGTCCTCTACTAGGGTCTCATGGGGCACAGGCATCGACGTATAACCTACAGTATGTGGAACCGGTAACTGCTTGTCGACAGTCATAAGTCCTCGCACATCTAAAATATTAGAGATGTTAATTTAAGAAATGAAACTGAATACGAACACATACCAGAATTATTCTCATCGTTACTAGGCTTTTCACTTGATGAAGGAGTCAGTGGATTATCTGAAACTATTCCGGATATCATCTAATCCCCCAGTTACAATATAATGCCGATTTAACAGACTAAAGACTTACCGCCACCACAGGAGAAGTCTCATCTGAATTTGCAACTTTTTTCTTTTTTCGTTGATTCAGGAGGGATGTGTTTGTAGTAAAGGGGTGTGAACCCAGCCTGGAAGACCTTTGAACAGGCACTCCCCCACCAATATTCGATGCGGAGCTCCTGGTCTTTGGTTTGGAAGAAGAGGATAATGGAGAAGACATTGAACTATAGATAGAGGAAAGCATGATAAGAAATGTCGTGAAAAAATGTCATTCACAAATAACTTCATTTGTTGTTTTATTTACATAGACGAAGTTGAACAAACACAGCATAGCCTTATTTCGGACATCACTTATATTCGATTATAATCGAATAAATCAAGATCTGAGCATATGAAATGACGGCCGCCATGATTTGTATTCTGAACACATGGAATGCCGGCCGCCCTGATTCTTTAATCGAGATCTTACAAATCCTTTCCAAAGGATCGCAGATCTAAGTAGCGGAAATGTAATAAAATATTGCATTCCATAGTTTGGTCATCTTGCCCCCCATTCTCCCCTTTTATCCTCTCGCTCTCATCTTTCTATCTCTGAGACTCCTTTTCCTTGTGACAACTTGTAAGTTTTTATCGTTTTCTCCAGCATATGATGTAACTTGAAATTGAGATTATAGCAGAGATGTAAGAGTATCTTCACCCCTGATACTTGACAGTGTACGATTTTCCCTCCAAGCTTAAGATGTATCATTGACCCCATCTCATGTTATAGAGCCTCATTTATCTTTTATTTCACTCCTTGTACTTGACAGGGTACATATTTCCCTCCAAGCATAAGGGTATGATTGACCCCATGTCATTTTATAGGTTGGACTCGCTGATACTTGACAGTGTATTTTTTTTTCCCTCCAAGCATAAGACATACGATTGACATTTTGTTTTATAGATTCTGATTTACTCTTGTAACAACTTGTACGTTTTTATTGTCTTCGCCGGTGTATGACATTACTTAAAATAAAAAATATAGCAACAATATGTGGGTATATTTTGACCCCCCTGATACTTGACAGCATACGTATTTTCCCTCAAAGCATAAGATGAACAATTGACCTCTTCATATTCTATAGATGAGACTCTGCTTCACTGTGTCTCTTGTACTTGGTTGACTATCACTCGACTTGTAAGTTTTAATCAGTTGTACGTTTTTATTGTCTTCGCCATCATATGACATTACTAAAATCGAAAATATAGCAAAGATGTGTGGGTATATTTCGACCCTCCTGATACTTGACAGCGTACATATTTTCCCTCCAAGCATAAGATGAGCAATTGACCTCTTCACATTAGATGAGACTCTGCTTTGCTGTGTCTCTTGTACTCGCTCGACCATCGCTCGACTTGTAAGTTTTAATCATCTCCTACAATCATATGACACTCACAAATATGAATACCTTCTGTATGTTTTTCCCTCTAAGTATAAAATGTAAGATTGAGCCCTGGTGCTGGAGAGGTCAGTATACGGAGGTTTATAGGTTGGTCAAATGTATCAAAGGGGTCTCAGTGTGTCTAAAATCAGATTCATTTTCACCCCTTTCATGAGTCAGGAATTAGAGCACTGAGACGCTGTAATTAATGCTCGGTTTATTGCTTAGTAATATCATTCAGCCACAACCCCTTCTCATTTTATAGACAATACACTGCTTCGATGTTTCTCTTGTAGTTACCAGAACCGTATATATTGGGGTAGTTATAGTAGTAACCCCCATTTCTTGTAGACTTCTCCCTAGATTTATACCAAGACTATATAATAGTAGTAATGTTTTTGAAATCCACAAGCATTAGGTTTGTATAGATACCTATAATACCTTACTTTCCTACCGTCTTAGATAGATGCAATATTATATTTAATGACGATATCCAGCCTTTATGAAGTGTCAGACACATTTGGTGAATGTGTTTAACTGGGATCTGTGTTACGAGCACTATAAGTATCTAATAGCCACCAAGTGCATGCCACACACCGATTTGTATATGTTACCCTACCTTCTGACCATCTTAGATAGTGGCAATAGTATATTTAATAATGATATCCAACTTTACACAGTGTCAGACACATTTGGTGAACATGTTTGACTTGGATTTGTGTTATGAACACAAGTATCTAATAGCCACGAACCACATAACCCACACTGGTTTGCATACATATCTACATTATCCTACCTTCCAACCGTCTTAGATAGTTGCAATAGTATATTTAATAACAATATCCAACATTTACGCAGTGTCAGACACATTTGGTGAGCATCTTTAACTTAGATTTGTGTTATGAGCGTTATAAGTACTTTCAGCTACCAACCGCATACCCCACACTGGTTTTTATATGTACCTGTGTTACCCTACCTTCCGACTGTCCTAGATAGTTTTAATAGAATATTTAATAGTGATATCCAACCATTACGCAGTGTCAGACACATTTGGTGGATATGTTTAACTTGGATTTGTGTCATGAGCATTACAGCCACCAACCACATACCCCACACTGGTTTGGATATATCCTTATATTACCCTACATTCTGACTGCCTTAGATAGTTGCATTAGTATATTGAATAACGATATCCAACCTTTAAATGAGATTGCTGGCGTGAACATGAATGATATGTATCACGCTCACGCTCATCTATAGTATATTTTGGTAATGTAGTTAACTGTTATATATATCTTGAGTGTGAACAGTAAAATACCTTGAGCAATATATAATTCCATTCCCTTTTGTATCCGTATTACAAAGTTATACAATAAGATATATGTACAATAATAGATAGTATACAACTCTACTCCTGTCCTACCCGTATTACCAAGATATACAACAAGATATATGTACATTAAACGATGGTCTACAAACTATATTATATTACAAACTATCTTCAAAGCTGATCACAATCGTTGTTGAAGTCCATTCGAAGGTATCCTGAACTGCCCCATTTCGCTCCACCGTTCTTGTAATAATGCTCCCAGGTACGTGAATAAATATGCATCGTCGCTATAGCTTTTCCATTGCGTTTGAATCCTTGGAGCATAAAGTGTCACTCCGTGTCCGAATTACTGTCATGGAATGGTGCTCTGAAGCACGGGGATTTAGAGGAAACACGAAGGAGTAACTAAAGACTTACAACAGGACCCAGTGTCATATATTTCGGTGATTCCCCCGCCACATATTTCAATACACTGCGCGTCGTGCGGCTGCCCCTGCTTCCATTCGTTCGTGGCGGGTCATACGATTGCTTACTGGATGGTAGACGAGAATAGGCTATTACACACATTAAGTACGCGAAACTGTAATTGAAAAGAGAAAAAACATGCGGCCATTACATTGTTAGTTTGGACTAAAAGTAACAAGTTGTGAGAACAATAAATAGCGACGAATAGATAAAACTTACCAATGCTAAACACGTTATGAGATTAGGAAGGACGAGAGTACGAGGTGGATAGGGATGAGTGTGAACTGTTTGTTGTGAGAATAACAAATAGTGACGAATAGCTTAAACCTACCAATACTAAAGAACATTGTAAGATCATGATAGACAAACAAGAATTTGGTAGGATGAGTGTGAAGTGTTTGTTGCGACTAGGAGAGAGATCAAGCAAAAGTGCTGTAAGGTGGAATCATTGCAGAAAAGGAAGTTGAGAAACAAAACGATAATCGAACATATGAAGATCTGTTAACAGCAAGAGAAAAGTAAGGAATGCGGCACGATCATCCATACCAGATGAGAAGGATATGTAAGACCATTTTTCTTTGCAAGCTAATAATGTATAGAGATTATGAGAGAACCAAGAAAGAGGTGTTACGAAGAGCATTATGACAAGCATATAGAATTGGTTTATAGGGACTTGATAAATAATAAAGAGTCGCTTGGATTTTGAAATGTTCAAAATGAAGTAGAATGTTAGTTAACTTGGACGGTACCTCCTTGGTTATTCCTGAGACTTGGCATTCTGAACAACTGAACCATTTACTTTGCTTATATCTTTCCAGTGCAAGTCGAGTGACCAATCTTCCTTGCATATTTCTTTCAAATGGCATTCAAGCTACAATCGAGTAGCATTCGAGTTAGTGTTGCACCCGCTCCGCTCGAAAGCTTCTGAGCCGCTGAACTGAGCCAAAATTAAGCGAGTGGCTGTGACCATGGTGCCTTTCAAGTGTCCCCAGTTGGTTAGCAGCATACTGAATTTGGTATAAACTCCCTAGCTACATCTGACTGAACGGCTTCTGATCCATAGCCTGGGAAGCGAGTAGTTCAGAGGTAGTTCCGCTTTCAAGGCAACGCTAGTTTGAGTAAGAAAAAATTCGAGTGACATACATTATAAGTGGAATTTCAAGCTTGTATAAAATCTACGATAGTACATAACCAATTATATATAACTATAGTCATCAGGTACTACGATCCCATTGCTTGCCATCGTTGCAACTATACTACGTAATTTCTTATCTTGTTCGGAAATTAATAGCTCCTTTTGTTCTAGCTCAATTTTTCACTGCTCCAGCTCTTCCTCTCGTTGCTGCAGCTCTGATGCAAGCTTAAAATATTGAGCTTGTTTGGACTTTCGAAGGTCAGAAATCAGGAGCGTGAACTTGTTCACAATATCTGCGGTTTGTTGGCGGGAAAATTCGGAGTCTTCAGATAGAGTTCGTGAGATGTAATGGATGGTACTGGTGCTCTCGCCGGAATGCTGCCCCATAACCATAATCCAGGAGTGGGTCTCCTCTGCCAACCTTTCTGCCTAGGAATTACATTAGTACGGACCTAACAGACAAACTACCATGTACCTTTGCAATTACAATTCCAATCTCTCGATTGAAATGTTTTGTCGCATCTTTGCATACAGTGATTGGATTCCTTAAAGAACATGGCCTCCAAATGGCTGCAGAGGCATTACAAGTAAGTATTATATATTAAATAACGATAGGTTTACCCACGATATTCTTGGTTTCCCTTTAGGACACCAATAACTCTCCCATGCCTTTGATATTTCTTAAATGACGGTGCAAGAACGTCAGAAGGTGAAGGCGATGTTCATTGGCTGCGAGAAGGTGATGATCTTTGGCTTGGCGAAGGAGAGTTTGTAGTCTGTTGCAGTATGTTTTGAGGCGATGATTGCTGGCTCTGGTCTAGAACTATAGCAGTAGGGGTACTTGGGTGGGAGGGGGGTTTGCTGTTTGTGACACTGAATGCTCACCTACCAATAGTTGAGGGTCGATGTTAGGATTTTCGTTGCACTTACAAAATACTTCAATCAAAAAATTGGAAGCAATGAAAGTGAATTAAATTTACTCACCACGTTCTCTATAGTGGTAGGGGGTACTTGGTTGGGAGGGGGGTTCGCTGTTTGTGGCACTGAATGCTCGCCTACCAATAGCTGAGGGTCGATGTTAGGGTTTTCATTGCACTTACAAAATACTTCAATCAAAAATTTGGAAGCAATGAAAGTGAATTAAATTTACTCACCAGGTTCTCTATGTATTTTCGACCAGCTTTAGTGTGTATACACTCATGTAAGAATGGACGACCGACGCATGACCAGCATTGTCTATGCTTCTTTTTGGATGACGCACGAGGCATAATAACGAGAAGGGAAAGCTTTGGATAAAAATGGATACAATGTTTTCAGCGTAGAGAGGTGAGAAGGAACGAGTTTTTTGATGTGGGGGGGTACCATATTCAACATAAGGAAGGACAATTTTTTAGCATATGTAGTCGTACACCGACAATGTGCCTGAGCAAGTCACCAAATAAATAGACGTAAACAAAGTTTAATCACCATTAAGCGATCACCCAATGATTGTCAGGGGTCTAAAGAACCTAGATATGATCTTAATGCTATGTCAGGAAAGTTTATTTATATTTCCTATCCCTGTAACTTACACCATAAAATATTTTTGCATGATTCGTAACTGCTGCTTATTATGTCTTCAATTCCTCGTTCTCGTCGAGCTTCCAAGCTAGATAATGTTCAGCTTGAAAGAGCTGTGCGCCCATGGCTACCCAACCCTCCAGAAAGCAATTCATCCTCACGTTTCATTGTCTTGTCTCCGCAGAAGAAACCACACCAGGTTAGAGGGAGAAAGACTACAAATACTGGATGACATTCAAAAAATACGAAATTGTCGCAGCCAAGTCCTCCTGTTTTGACAGGACCATCAATTGAAACTAGTTTTCACGTGGATTATGATATCAATATTAGCAAGCCATCTCAAAATGACGCAGTAGATAACATGCAAGCTGAACATAGCGGTGTCGATAATAGCTTTCAAGTATATCAGGACTGCATCACTTATGGAGATGTTATGTTTGAGCAAATAAGCCATGAGCTGTTTGTTGTACAAGGATGGGATTATAAACGGAAAAGCGGGCAACATGTAAGTGATACTTATTCAAGTTACTCTTAGCTTACGCAAAATCAGTCGCATTGGTTTCATCTGCAGTGGTGGTTAGTAGATGGATGCATGACCGCCACTTGTACCTGCTGTTCGCATCAAAAATGCGTACATGTACAGTATATTGACATATTTGGGAGAGAAATTTTTCTAAATGTTGCCGATGTTCCTAAAGGTATCCCATTTCATTGGCAATAATTAATTTCCATTATTCACTCTTGTCTCGCAGTACCATCAGATATTAAGCTTTTCAAACTTGAAAAGACAGCTAATGGAATGCAATACTGGTTTACTGTTCGCTCAGGGGATGGTCTAACCGATCGAGTTTTTGTAACTTACGATGGAGAAAAAGATGGTACTGGTAATTGGGAGTGCCGGAAGTGCCGAATTTCTTGTGCACATATTCGTAAGGCACAAGAGCTGTTACCGCAGTCAACAGAAGGTTCGGCTGATGGTCTGGAGGCCACAGGTTCGGCATCATTTGGATTTGGATTTTACTCATCTGATCTAATTGTCCGTAATAGACAATTCATTTGGCTCAGGTCCTGAACAAGATAAGGCCATATCATATCTGGCAATAATGCCCCCGATATGGGCATCTTCGCAATTAGACAAGCAGCTCTATGTTAGGCGTCGAAGGCCTTTTCAATTATTTGCCCCTCTAATTGAAATAGGGAGTGATGCCCGCTGTATATGTGGCGTTCAAAAATCAGGTGAAGGACCATTCGTTGAACGAGAATGCACTATATATGGATTATGCAGCACTCAGAAGACTAAAATTCAACTTATGCAATGCACAGTATGTCCCGCATCTGCTGGACGTTATATTGGCCCCGACTGCCAATGTATAGAAGTTCTTAATCTCAACAATAGGTACCTATTCATGCATGAGCTACTGGAACACTACACATCCGTGTTCTCGACATCCCCAACACCATTTGTTGCCTTCGTTCAAAACATCTCGCACGCTTATGAGAGTTCTTTGGAAGGAGTTCCTTTTGTGTCTGACAAGATATTTTGTTCCGCATGGTTTTCTTATGCAGATCTTATTTCTTGGGGAAATGACCTGGCATGCCAACACTGTGGACCAACACCGGATGAAGTCATATTTGATGGGGTTTCCATCTCATTCAGTCGTAAGCAAGTTCGAAACACAATTAAGCCACCTACCGTGATTGTGGAGGAATCAGAAAGCAAAAACAGTCGCTATATACCTTCCCCTCAGCTAATAGAAAATCGGAAAATGCATTGGCTTGTGTGCAATATCGTTGGGCTAAAGTCATATCTGCGAAACTCTGACTTACAGCCGTGTATGGACGATGACACTGAAATTGGTACTGAGGACGATGATGAGACTGGACGGACTCAATCACGCATCCTATCCGCCAAGAGAAAAAGAATACTGGAAATCAAAAGCTGGCTGAAGGATATTCCGTCGCTTCTGACACAATTAGAATCAGTCAACTCAAGTTTAGGGGCATTGGTGAGACGACTATTTCGGGAAAATATGAGCGAGAAAACAAATTGGCCACATTCATCTTACATTACCTTACTTCTTGAGGTGCGTGCTGAGAAATACTGAACCATATTTTACTCAATAATATCCACAGATAGCTGCGGATGAATCCGTGGTTCAAATGGTGAACATGCCAGCACTTGTGGCACTGAAGGGATTTATAACCAAACCCGACGATAATGCATTATCACACTTGACTGGTATTCCATCTTTGTACTTGGTACTGCGGCATGAAAAACAAGTACTTGGCAAGTATTCAGATGATCTCTTTGGCGTATGTTTCTGGATCCGTGATCGAGCAGAATTTTTGTTGGACAAGCTCATACGCCAAAGTTCTGCCCCACAGACACTTAGTATCCCGGAGGTCGAGTCTGAGGACTGGAAATTAGTAAGTACTTCATATATATCTAAGCAATGATTTAACCCCTGTTTAAAATGCTAGACAGGATCATGCTATAGCATGCTGAAAGTTCGGAATAGACCACAATACCCGAACTTGAAACATGATCAGGTAGAAGATAAGTCCATATCGGGAAGAGGTGAAAAATGTGCCAAGTACTATGCTCAATATTCACAGCAATGTCTAACGGGAGGAATCATGGTTGCATGGTGCACACATTCCATCTGTTATGGCTTTCATTGCATCCCGAGAAGTGAAGGTCGCAACGATGTCTTCTCAGCCTTGTATACCCACTGGAAAGTCCCACCTAAGTGTGTTATCTACGATTTTGCATGTGCTTTGGGGCCTTACTGCATGACGAGAGAAGGAGGTTTCTTTGCTAACACCCAGTTTCTGATCGATCGGTTTCACACTTCAGGTCACATGAAGTGCTCCACCACATGCTTTTAGGAACATATCAGGTTGCTGATCCAAGACTGAAGACCCTCAATTCAAGTGCAGCCGAGTGTGGTAATTCAGTTATAGCATGCATTAGAAAGTCTGTTAGTTATATGAGACAATATCGAGCAATGTTGTACATGAGGACATTTCTTTCGATTTGGAACCGATCAAAGACAAGGAAAATGAAGGAGGGGAAAAGCGGTGGAACCTAGCTTGATTAATATGCCATATCAATATATTAGTCAAAACATATTAGAATAGATAACCTTTGAAATCGATGCTCGGGGGGATTGGAATTTTTTCTAGAATGTTTCATGCGACTGGAGCTGAAAGTTCGGAAAATTAGTTATTATAACTGTCTTTATTTGCAAAGCCATTTCTCTTGGTGTATTTTTTTTGCCGCATCCCACTTCTTTACTTCCAAACCTACTCGAAATCCTCTTCAAAGGTCTTTTTGCTCTGTGTGTCTTGAAATGTAAGACACCACATTTGAATTCTTAATCTACGAGCTAACTCTCAATGTATTAGGACATCCTACAATGACTTCTGAAAGAGAACGGCTGATGTGTTCGAAATACCAACTAGACAAGGTTTACTAAAATTTCGAACCTGCCCCAGCGGGGCAATATTCAACACATTCAATCTCATTGTTCAAAATGATTACATGGATGTGGTTCAGCTGCCAAAGCAGTTTGTGCTTCTTCCTGAAGGTGAATACACATTCAAGTGTTTGGTCTTTTGCGGGCCAGTAAGTCACATTAGTCACTCTGATGCGAAATAGTATACTAACATCTTAGGACTTCGATGAATGGGATACTGAAAAGCCTTGCATTAACCCATACATTCCTTTCAACTTCACGGCATGGTCTCCGACAACTACATTCAGCTTGGATCAGTACGAGATCCTTCAGTACTTCTTAGATCAATGTACAGCTAATACATCAACCATGGTCTTTGACTCAGTCTCAGAAAAATGGACACCATGTTCTCAAAATGCAAGGCTGCTACTATCAGATCGGAAGGATAATGTGGTAGTTGTTTGGATTGGAGAAGGTTTTCTGGAAGATGGGCGACCTGGGTTTCCAAATCTTTATGTTGGACCAATTAAATGTTTCTGTACATACAACAGTGGGTGAGATTTTCTTTCTTCTCTACCTATAGATCCATATCCAGACTCATTCTATGACTGTCTTCCTGACCCATTTGAAGAAATGGGGGATGTCAATTTTCGCAATGTTTAGTAATTAGTTAATAATAATATGACCTTGACAACATTTCATTAAGTGCAATACAATGACCGACGCCCAAGGTAGAATGCGTGGTTAGGGAACACTTTGATGTGCGTTTGATGCTAATTTCGGGTTTAACTCGGACTTAGGACTTCAACTCTCATTCCACTCTGAATCTCTGAGCTCACACAAATACTAACGCGAACTGCTATATGGTATTTCTAGAGGCACAGAAGGCTGCCTTCTACTACACAAATCTACCTATTAAATATGCTACAGAACATGGCTTTATGAACTATATTGTTCATAAAGTAAATGTTTTAGACTGGACACACGCGTCTGGGATGAACCAGAGTAAATTAGGAATAGGCATACATATGAGCACCAAGAATGTGTCTATATGGAAAGATAGAGAAGTACAATAACTAGTCCTGCAGGAAGAACACTCCATACGAAGGCGTGCTGCTGCGCGCTTTAACGCGTGGAAATGGGAACCGCTGAATAAGCCTGCCGGGAATGCCGAATCTCAGGCCAGGCCAGGCGCCTATAACGTGCTGATGCATACAGCGTGGTTAGATAGCGGCGCTTGCCGTGAGCTTAGTTCTCATGCCTTTTCCTATGACGCAATAGCATGACTTCGATAATCTATTATTAGATTAGACGCGCGTGTAGCTTGATCTTCGGCCTTATGGGTAACTATTTCACACTGATGTCGAGAATAAGCTCTGACCTCCATGTTTCTATTCTTAGACGCTTTCCTACTTCAGCTAAAAATGTCCCTTATTAGTGCAAATTGTTCTCGTGCTAGCTAACGGCCTGGGACCTCTACCTTAGTTATTAAATACAACCCATATTGTTATACCATTTTTAAGTAGCGCATAGAATATAGAAATAATAATTTCATAGTAAGTAGCAGTGTGCTACGCGTATCATCTCCCTCCAACCAATAAATGACTGTCCTCAGTCACTGTTCCTTAGTGTATGATTGCTGTTCACACGCCTCTAACCTAACGTGAAGTCCCCGCCTTATGTTATCTCATCTGGAAACCTGAGCTTAACCAATGACTCCAGCAAAAGAAAACAGTGCTTGTCTTATCGCCGACACCGTGCCTCTATTTAATCGTCATTTATCCCCCATCCCTTCTCCGCAAGCATTTATCGTTACCTGCTATACTTTTATCCCTCTGCTTTCTATCGTTCTCACTCTATGTCTGACATCATAATCTCACCCGAAGACATGGCCCAATGCCAGGAGAGTAGCCGTGAATCCCTCATGTCGCCTCTGGCTGGCTTAGTCTCTTCATTTACGGCCCTGGACGCCTCCACTGCCCCTCCTTCTCCCGCTATGGAGGAAAAGGATGAACTCCTTGGTAAGTCGCCTCTTCCTTTTATCCAATTCTTGCTAACGCTACTTGCTTCATTTTTAGAAGACAATGTTTCTCCCCGGCTTGATCTATCCACCATTGCTGCCGGAAAATGCAAAGCTGCTCCCAAGCCCATTACCACTTTTGCGCCAGCTTCCAAGCGTCGCAAGATTCCTGGTGGTGTAGAGACCACCGTCCCCTTAGAACAGATTATCCCTCTGCCTGAGCGTGAGTTTCTTTTTTATTATTTATTTTATTTTTCTGGCTATGTTTTAAGCTCCTACTCCTTCCGTGGCGGCTAGTGAGCCCAAGCCAGCGTCCGCTTCTGGATATCACCTTCGTGACCACTCCATTACTTCTGCCACAGCATCGACATCGCCATTCCATCCTTCCACCAAAGTCACCACCAGAACCCCCGCCAAAGTGGCTACTTCCAAATCTTCCAAGACCTCAAAGGCTTTGAGTAAAGCTACGGGTACTAAGGCAGTCAAGTGCACCCATGAGGATATGCCACAGCTTACCTTGGATGAGCCGATCAACATTGAGCTCTTGCAGAACAACCTCCAGGAGCTCATCAAGCATTTCGGTGCTCGTGTCTGCATTAACTGTATCTCCCATGGCCGCCCATGCGAATTCCAGGGTTTCGGTGTCAAATGTGGTGCCTGTTCCCAAGTCTCTGTGTCTCACTGCTCATTCTCAATTCCTCCTCCTAACACCGAATTTGCACTATCTGTTGCTCACTGTGCTGGAGACTCTTCTCTTTTTGGTACGTTTTTCTTTTTTCACTTTTCTACTTTTTCTCTAACTAATGCATCGTTCCTTTAGGCTTAAATGAGGCGTGCCGTGCTCTCGACTTGAGCCGTACTCATGCATATCATGCATTGCTAGCAGCTGAGTTGGAGCAGGTCGAGTATGCTCAGAACTGCATCACAGTGGTCCGTCGTTTGCAGGACATTGCGTTCCTTCACTCCCCAGATCATCTGCACGCTGTTGAAGGCCTCTCTCTGGATTTCACTCGTGACACTCTGGTCAACCTTAAGGAGATGGCTGACAAGTTAACCCCCTGGCTCCCTAATCCCTCTGCCATCTTTGCTCTCAAAAAGACCTTGGAGCGCTTGTTTGCCCTTCATACTTTCAATCTCCGTGCTACTTCTTCTTCTGAAATTACTGGCTTTCCTAACGCTAAAGAAACTGTTGCGATCAAGGATTTTGCCAAATCCCTTAAGCCTCGCAACCTTGGGAAACTGGGTGGTGTCTTTGGCAACAGCCAATTGTACCCCCTGTCACTCGAAGATTATTCTGGTGCCACACCTGGCCCTTCCGGTTCTTCTTCGGTCAGGGCTATTTGCGAAGGAAATACTGAGCACTCAGTTGATTTGGGTAAGGAAGATTAGGTAGTAGCTTCATGGACAATTTAAATACTCGCATTGATGTACACGCCCCCCTATCCTATGGCTTCTCATAAAATAAAATTTTCATTCTTGGTCTAAACATGTGTGATTTACCACTTTAAATGTCTCTCAAGAATTAGCGAACTACTATCTTATGAATTAGTCGTTGTCAACGAAAGTCTGAGTGCTTGAAGTCATAGTGATGCGCACAGTTGATGTGTGATGCGTCTCGTCCACCAACTGATGCCGAAATTAACAGATCTCATCTCTGAGTTACATATAGTGGACTTCTCATATATGTCCACTTAGATTATGCATGTGTCATGATTGACTTCATCACTATCTTTCTAAACTTGTTGCACCTAGCATGCTGTTCATGCGATTTCAAAAATGCGACTAAACCTCATGGAAATATCACATCATTGAGCGCGTCCATTTTAGTCCATTTTAAGGAAACATATCAACCCATCAAAACAATCCAGATTTGGGTAGATAGCATCACTCTTCACGATCTTGTTGTATTCACACTACATTTAACGTATCTCTGTAAAGTACCCTGCGTCTCCAAAATCACGAGTATACTTCTCTGAAGTGTAAACAAAGATGCAATACGCAATAAGCCTGCGTTCACGTAAATTCCCACGCTTCCACAGTGCTAGCTAACATCACAATTGCAATATTATCAAGTGGTGATAATATCACACCATTCAACAACTGCATAAGACATGACTAAATGTTGTGGAATGGACACAACATTGCATGCATCTATTTTTAGAAACATACCCATGCATCAAAACAAATCCGATTAAGGTAAATCCCATCACTCATCACCATCTCGTTCGATTTCCACGATAAATAATGTATTTCTATAAAATATTCTGCGTCTTCCCATTCATGAACGTATAATTCTGAGGTGCTAACAATAATTCAATGCAATAAGCCTGCATTCATGTAAATTCACACGCTTCGACAGTGCTAGCTAACATCACAATTGCAATATAATCAAGTGGTGATAATATCATGCCATTCAACAGCTGTATAAGACACAACTAAATGTGGTGAAATGGATACAATGTTGCGTGCATCTATTTAAAAAAAACGTACCATCCCATCAAAACATACCCATTTTGGGTAGATCCCATCACTCTATGCCATCTCATTGTGTTTCCACAACATCCAACGTATTTGTACAAACTATCTTGCGTCTTCCCGTTCATGAACATGTTCATCTGAGGCGCTAACATTATTCCAGTGGAGTGAGCCTATGTCCACATAAATTCCTACGCTTAAACCGTGCTAGCTAACATCTCCATTGTAATATCATCAAATGGTGATACTATCACAGCATTCAACAGTCTTTTAAGGCGCGACTAAATGGTGTGGTATGGACACAACATTCTTCATGTCCATTTTAAGAAAACATAACAACCCATCAAAACAAACCCAATTTAGGTAGATCCCATCTCTCTACAACATCTCATTTAATATCCACGACATTCGTTCGCAATTATATTAGGTTGTGATAGTTACAACATACCATCCTGAGGTGCTAGCAAATGTACAATATATTTTCCCTGTGTCCAGAAAAATTCCCACGCTTCGCCAGTGCTAATAAACATCTCAATTGGTATATTATCAGGTTGTGATAATATCATGGCATTCAACATCTGTATGAGACGCGTCTAAATGTTGTGTTTATTCCACAACATTGCGTGTATCTATTTTAAGAAACATATCAGCCCATCAAAACATACCCTATTTGGGTAGTTCCCATCACTCTATGCTGTCTCGTATAATATATCCATGACATTCGTTTGCAATTATACTAGGTCGTAATAGTTACACGAGATCAATTCATTGTTGAAGCGGCATAACATCGTGAGATCATCACAACATTGAGTGCATATATTTTAAGAAACATATCAACCCATCAAAACATACCCAATTTGGGTAGATCCTATCACTCTAAGCATCCCGTTATATTTTTGCAACATCCAATTTAATTCTAAAACCAATCCTTGATATATTTAATCATGTACGTACCATCCTAAGGCGCTAGCTAATGTACAATATATCTAAGCTGTGTCCAGAAAATTTCCCACGCTTCGACAGTGCTAGCTAACATCTCAATCGGAATATTATCAGGTAGTGATAATATCACGGCATTCAACATCTGTATAAGACACATCTAAATGTCGTGGAATGGACACAACATTGCGTGTATCTATTTTAAGAAATCATAACAACCCATCAAAACATACCCGATTTGGATCGATCCCATCACTCTATGCCATCCCATTATATTTCTACGACATCTGATTTAATTCTAAAATCAATCCTTGGTATATCTAATCGTATACGTATCATTCTAAAGTGCTAGCAAATGTACAATATATCTTCCCTGTGTCCAGAATGATTCCCACGCTTCGACAGTGCTAGTAAACATCTCAATTGGAATGTTATCAGGTAGTGATAATATCACGGCATTCAATATCTGTACGAGACGAGTCTAAATGTGTGGAATGGATACAACATTGCATGTATCTATTTTAAGAAACATATCAGCCCATCAAAACATACCCTATTTGGGTAGTTCCCATCACTTTATGCCATCTCATTTAATATCCATGACATTCATTCGCAATTATATTAGGTTGTGATAGTTTCATGAGATCAATTCATTGCCGACATGGCTTAACATTGTGAAATCATCACAACATCGTGTGCATCTATTTTAAGGAAACATATCATCCCATGAAAACACACCCGATATGGGGTGGCTCATCACTCTTCCCCATCTTGTATTATTTCGCTATCTCGTTTTATTTACACTACATCTAATCCATTTCTATGAACTATTCTTGGAGTTTGAGATCATGAGCATACCACTCTAAAGCACTAACTAAGGTGCAATACATCTTAACAATGTCCAGCAACATTCCCACACTTGTCCCTGTCATGTCAAGTCCTTAATTGCAACATTATTAGGTAGTGGTATTTACACAACTTCAAATTACCGCTTAAAACACTACTAAATGTCGTGGAATTAGCACGCCATTTCGCGCATCCATTTAAAGAAAGTATTCCAACATTCCCACCATTGTCACATGATTAGATGACTTCAACCTTTTGGAGTAAATGTCTTTTCACCCACTCATAAGTCACTACCCAGCAGACCCATTGGGAAGCACCTGGCAGCAATCATAACCAATTTATGTAATTTCAACAGTACGTGTATAGTTCGTTTATTACATTTCATGTTATTGGGTTGTATATACTATGTACTGTATCCTTTTAGAGTATACAAAATTGTTATAAAATTGGGTTTTGTAGCGTATCCAACAGCTTTAGCTTCCCATGATTCTTCTCTGCTGCATAAAAACTTGACTGGTTGATGCAGCTACAGCTGCAAATCATACAGATTCCACAGACATTCTCGATGTTTGTAACAGTACCTTTTTCCATTGCCTATTTCAACGTGAACGTGTTTTCGCTTCCTGCGATCGTTTTTGCAACTCAACAGGAGGGACAGCTACTGCTGCTAATCACTTATATTCCAATAGTGTTTTCAACTTTTGAAATGGTACGTATTGTTGTGGTCTACAATTTTTTACATCAATACGAACGTGATTTGCAACCAAACGCATTTTTGCTTCCCCCGATCATTCCCCCGACACCCGACTACTAGTTGGAGGGCATTGTTCTGGCTGTGAGTCGTTCGTACTACAATTACCGTTTCGACGATTGCAACGGTATGTTTTTTAACTATTTTGTGTTGAATATATTAACAACATGTTCATGCGATGATTCTTAACCCTTTACCACCACTTTCGTCTACCAGAACATCAATAGTAAGTTTTTTACTACATTTTTCTTTCATTTCTTTATTCTTTTTAGATGTTTTTCATTACTAGAGCTGTGGCAGGCCGCATTAAAGATGCTTCAAGGCAGTATGCCGCGAAATGTGTTAAATCGGTCGTTGAAAGCAAATCAGTGTACATCTCGTCCGATGTAGCAAAATGGGTCGTCATGTATGTTTTTTTTCGTTTTTTTTCTGTTCTTTCGACTAATATATGTTAATAGGTCCAATATGCATCGCAATAAAAGGGACAATAATTGTCATTTCACAGTCCGTGGTTTGGGAAACGACGGGGTGGGACTGCAGACCCTACATGTATACAATCCATATAGATTCTGGTCTTTTTCCGGGGGGAAGACTGTTAAAGCGGCTGATATGATTGTCATTTAGTTATATACAATATCTACACTACACTACTATACCCTATTTCTTGATACCAATATGTATTCTTTTTTGGCGCATTTGTATTCATTTTTTATCCATTTTTTGGCGATATTCGTATGAGCGTCCTACATATTCTACACACTATGTATTCTACACTGATCGCTTTGATGGCTTCTATATTCGGAAATCGATATCCCCAATCTGGGTACTCCCTAAGCTTCAGCAAAGACGAATATCTCTCACGTGATCATGTTTTACTGTACCTAATCTATGCAAATATGGTACCCAATCTACATGAATATACAGTACCCCTATGACCCTGAATATGGTACCCCTGTGACCCTGCATTCGGTACCACTGTGGAACACTATTCCGCACGGCTGCTATCTGCTGTACCGGGTATGCCAACGAAGGGAGGGAGCACGAATCAACCTAGGACACCAGTGTCCCTGAGGAAGGGGGAGGAGAGCCCTAGCTTGCTGCCTGTGACTAGCGAGATGGACATGAGTAATGTCAATCCGGAGCAGGTGCTGGTGGATGATCAGACTGTTAAGCTTGGGAATATGCTGTTTGATGCTGAGGATATGGTTTCTGTTCGGTGTGTTTTCCCCATCCCTTATTTCCCTTGCTAACAACTAATGATGGGATGGTAGTATGCACCCTTCGAACAACCCCAGTGCATGGTCCCCAAGCACCAATGAAATCTCTCTCCTGCCTGCGTTCCACAAGCCCACCACCCCACCACCCACATTCACATTCAACTCCATCCTCACCGGGTCAGAAAACAAACCTATATACATCACCACCATGTGCAAACATGTACACACTGCAGTGGAGGGGTAGAATGCAGTCGTCTTTGCGTACAGACAGACCACCTCAGGAAAGACATACACACTCACAGGAGACAAAACTGAGCTGGGCATCATACCCCACACTACACGAGACATCTTTGCGTACATCTGCAACATGCCAGAGCGGGAATACCTCCTCCACTGCTCATACCTAGAAATCTACAACAAAACAATCATAGATTTCCTCGCTCCCCTCTCGTTAGCCTCAGCGAACCTGGTACAGGTCCAAGGGACAGAGAACGATATTACCCTCGTTCCACTCTGTGAGGAGGTTGTTACAAGTCTGGCAGGTGTGAATGGTATTTTTAAGAGAGAAGGGAATAGGAGGGCTGCAAGAACGGATTGGAATGAGAGGAGTAGTCGGAGTCATAGTGTTTTTCGGGTTGTTATTGAGAGTCGGGAGGGGGAGGAGGAGGAGAGGCATGTTACACCTGTGCTGCCTAGTGGGAGGCATATGCCTGGGTTGGGCGGGAGGCAGACTCCTGGGCTTGGTGGGGCTAGATTGCAGGCAAGAGGTGGGGGGAGTGTGAGGATGTCTGTTTTGGTTTATCTTTCTGCTTTATGGTGTGGGTAGATGCTAACGAGGTGGTTGGTTGTTAGAGTCTTATTGATCTTGCTGGATCGGAGAAGGCTACATCTGATAAGGAACGGATGAGGGAGGGGAAGTATATTAATACTAGGTTTGTTGTTGGTTTTGTGGTTTGTTGTAGGATGCTGATGGTATGTAGTTTGTTGATGCTGGGAACTGTTATTGGGACTTTGGCGGAGAATGCTGCTAGGGGGAAGATGTATGTTCTTCCTAGCTAACTGTCAGTGTGCTTATTGGTGGATTGAGTGCAGAGATCACGTACCTTATCGCAACTCAGGGCTTACACGCATTCTGCGGCCTTCCTTGTCTAGTAACACACAGATAAATGTGATTTGTACAATCAACCCCAATCCCTCTGCTGTCACTGAGAGCACGAGCACGCTGTTGCTCGCTAAGAGAGTCAAAGGAGTTCACGTATGTTTTACCTACCTTTGTTTGCTAGGGAGCGGTTTCTGATGTTGCTCTGTACCTCAATACTCAGAAGAAAGAGATCATCGATATGGACGCGCTCATTGAGCGGTATAGGAAGGAGATTGAGGATCTCAAGTGTAGACTTGCAGAGTGTAAAGCTGATGCTCCTGCATAAGTGCCAGCCATTCTGATCATATAACAGCAGTGTTATATGATTGCCCCAATCAAATAAGCCATGCCATTTTATGATTGGGATCATAAACAATCATTGAGGTTCTAATTCAATACTACTATTGTATGAATGGAATGTATTAAATGATCATAAGCAATCATTGATTGTTTCTAATTGGATATTACTATTGTATGAATGGCTAGGTGATCATAAACAATCACTGATTGTTTTTAATTGAATACTACTATTGTATGAATGTATTAGGTGATCATAGACAATCATTGATTTATCTAATTGAATATTAGTATGAATGGAGAGGCAATCATAAACAATTATTGATTTTTTCTAATTGAATATTATTATTGTATGAATGGTGAGGTGATCATAAACAATCATTAATCCTTACTAATTGAATATTAGTATGAATGGAGAGACAATCATAAACAATCATTGATTTTTTCTAATTGAATATTATTATTGTATGAATGGTGAGGTGATCATAAACAATCATTGATCCTTACTAATTGAATATTAGTATGAATGGAGAGACAATCATAAACAATAATTGATTTTTTCTAATTGAATATTACTATTGTATGGATGGTGAGGTGATCATAAACAATCATTGATTTTTACTAATTGAATATTAGTATGAATGAAGAGGCAATTATAAGCAATCATTGATGTTTTCTAATCCAATATTAATATTAAATGGTGGTTAGGCAATCATAAACAATCATTGATCTTCACTAATTGAATATTAGTATGGATGGTTAGGCAATCATAAGCAATCATTGATATTTTCTAATTGAATATTATTATTGTATGGATGGTGAGGTGATCATAAACAATTATTAATTTTACTAATTGAATATTAGTATGGATGGTTAGGCAATTATAAGCAATCAATGATAACTACTAATTGGATATTGCTATTGTATGGATTTGTCACATTTCGTCACATGTCACAATTGTGACACATCTTCCCGCACGTCACGTTAGTCACATATATTCCCGCGTATCACGTTCGTCTCGCGCGTCACAATTATCACATATATTCCCGCGCTTCATGTTAGTCACGCGCGTTACATTTTCCTCACGCGTCACGATTGTCACACATATTCCCGCGCCTCACATATTTCCCGCGCTTCACACATTTCTCGCGCATCGCATATTTCCCGCGCATCACACATTTCCCACGCGTCACATATTTCACGCACGTCACGTTTGTCACGTTCTTTCGCGCGTCACATTTGTCACATACATTCTCGCGTGTCACAATTGTTGTCACATATATTCCCGCGGTTCATGTTTGTCACGCGCGTCACAATTGTTACATATATTCCCATGTGTCACGTTCGTCTCGCGCGTCACAGTTGTCACATGTATTCCCGCGCTTCATGTTAGTCACGCGCGTCACATTCGTCACAATTTTAGCGCTCGTCACGCTTTTCACATTTTTACATTTGTCATGCTTTGAAATCTTGCCTTTCTTGGGTATTAATCTTTTGATTCACATTACATGTCCTATGTGTGTCACTCATCATGCTCTTTTCACATGTTACATTTGCCACAATTTTCACAGCTCAGTAATCTAATTTGGCCTTTGATATTGACAACATATCTAAATTTATACTATGTGAACTGGGGAATACTCAGCATATCACTTGTTATCCACTATTATCCTATCATGGTTTTCATTTGCATTATGTTTTTAATGCAAGTCACAGGTCAAGTTTGTCATGTTCTCAATATGCATCTCATTTGTCACATTTTGTGCATATTCATAAGATCACAAGATTTTTGGAACTTATTATGACATGTAGAACATTTCAACTTTGTTTGTCTGTCATAAGATATAACAACTTGAGCCAGTTATGTGTGTCTGGCTACCTGTATATCTATATCATTGTTCACATTACAGAACAGAAGTATCCTAAACTGCAGAATAAATTATGAAAGCAAGGAAACATATATGTTCTTGCTAAATTGAAGGTTATGACATGGGATATTAAAATTAGTAAATTATGGAAGTCTAACAGTAAGAAGCAACTAGAATGAAAAATGTAGAGTGTGTATGTAAGCCCATTGACATTTTACAATCAAGACTAGAGATATGATATAATGGTATTGAATTATGTAACTCTACATCACATCAAACTTACACATCTCAAACATTAGATGATCATGATTCTTGTATCACTATTGGTTATACTGATATCTTCAATACACATTATTGAGTCACATATCTGCTTACTCTATATAATTACATGACAGTTTGCTTTATTGATACAGAGAGGTAATGTAAACTATCTCCACTCTTACTGATATTGTGACACAATGTACAGCAGGCAAATTGCCTGTACCATAGAATTGGGCTTATTTCTCTTTTTGATACTCAGCTCACTACCATTGTTCTGTACCTATTTTAGTACAGTACATTACATTCATTAAATATAGGTGACTTTCCCTTACTAGTACCTGTGGATATATGGATGTGCTATCAACTCACAAATTCTTTGTCTTAGAATTTCCTTCAGCTCAGAGACTTCTTCCATGACAATCAGGTTCACTTCTATACTGCTGTATGTGTTGATGTCTCTGATAAATGTTGCTTATCCTAGTACATGCATGGCTTAATCTTTGTGATAAGCATATGACTACTGGCAGAATGAATCAGGTAACTACTCAGACAGCATCAGGAAGTGGTCCATGCACATACCATTGCTAAGTATCCATCTATTAATATAGGTTTCAATTTGCCACCTATACTAAGAGCATGACAAGTGTTATACTTACAAAGCATAACAAATGTAATGCTGTGAGAAATGTAATGACACACATAGGACATTTAATGTGAATCAAAAGATTAATACCCAAGAAAGGCAAGATTTTAAAGCATGACCAATGTAAGAATATGAAAAGCAAAGTGTGACGCACGTGACTAACATGAAGCGCGGGAATACATGTGACAACTGTGACGCGCGAGACGAACGTGACACGCGGGAATATATGTAACAATTGTGACGCGCGTGACAAACATGAACCGCGGGAATATATGTGACAACAATTGTGACACGCGAGAATGTATGTGACAAATGTGACGCGCGAAAGAACGTGACAAACGTGACGTGCGTGAAATATGTGACGCGTGGGAAATGTGTGATGCGCGGGAAATATGCGATGCGCGGGAATATGTGTGACAATCGTGACGCGTGAGGAAAATGTAACGCGCGTGACTAACATGAAGCGCGGGAATATAAGTGACAATTGTGACATGCATAAAAAGCGTGACGCGTGTGACTGATATGAAGCGCGGGAATATATGTGACAATTGTGACGCGCGAGACGAACGTGATACGCGGGAATATATGTGACTAACGTGACATGCGGGAAATATGTGACGCGCGGGAAGATGTGTCACAATTGTGACATGTGACGAAATGTGACAAACCCACACAACAGCAATACCCAATTAGTAGTTATCATTGATTGCTTATGATTGCCTAACCATCCATACTAATATTCAATTAGTGAAGATCAATGGTTGTTTATGATTGCCTAATTATCCATACTAATATTCAATTAGTAAAAATCAATGATTTTTTATGATTGCCTAATCACCATTTAATATTAATATTGGATTAGAAAACATCAATGATTGCTTATAATTGCCTCTCCATTCATACTAATATTCAATTAGTAAAAATCAATGATTGTTTATGATCACCTCACCATCCATACAATAGTAATATTCAATTAGAAAAAATCAATTATTGTTTATGATTGTCTCTCCATTCATACTAATATTCAATTAGTAAGGATTAATGATTGTTTATGATCACCTCACCATCCATACAATAATAATATTCAATTAGAAAAAATCAATGATTGTTTATGATTGTCTCTCCATTCATACTAATATTCAATTAGTAAGGATTAATGATTGTTTATGATCACCTCACCATTCATACAATAATAATATTCAATTAGAAAAAATCAATAATTGTTTATGATTGCCTCTCCATTCATACTAATATTCAATTAGATAAATCAATGATTGTCTATGATCACCTAATACATTCATACAATAGTAGTGGGTGACTTTCCGCTGCATTTAGAATCCCAGAATAAATTTCTAAATGCCTTAAGCGAGATTTGCCGTAGTGCCGTTGTCCTAATTTGTCTTAGCTGACAGCTGAGCTTAAAACTGACCCCATCCTAGATGTCAATCTGGAAGAGGCCTCCCAACCCCCCTTCCAGTTCTAAACAGCTCATTTTCGACCTCTGACGTCAACTGTCCCTGCAGGACCCTTTCATCTCAAGATTCCCAGTACCATACTCCCTCCTCCACAATAGTGAAAACTGTCGCTTCAACAACGAGTTTCCAACATTTCCATTGTGAGTTTTTGTTGCGATAAACTTTATAAACTCTGCTTATATTTAACATAATTTCCAACCAGCTTCTAGAGAAAACAATTGACATAGCTAATGAAATTGTATGAAATTCTGACAGTTATGTACAAGACACAGCTCAAACTCCAGATACAGAAGTATATCATATTACCATTAACATGTACAATGATGTAGATATACATACCTTACATGCTGAAGCATTCTTGAGACAGTACATTCACAATACCCATACTAATAGTCAATGTAGTCAGGAAGGAGGTGTGAAGGTAGCATATGATAAGATAACGATCACGCTCAGGGATTTTGGAATTGACGTTTGTGATCTGAGAGAAGGCTGCGTTACGGTTAGAAACTCAAACCTATTTTTTTCGAATGCTACTCGCTTAAGGTTTAGAAAAATATTCTAGGATTCTAAACCCAGCGGAAAGTCACCCAGTATTCAATTAAAAACAATCAGTGATTGTTTATGATCACCTAGCCACCCATACAATAGTAATATCCAATTAGAAACAATCAATGATTGCTTATGATCATTTAATACATTCATACAATAGTAGTATTGAATTAGAACCTCAATGATTGTTTATGATCCCAATCATAAAATGGCATGGCTTATTTGATTGGGGCAATCATATAACACTGCTGTTATATGATCAAAATGGCTGGCACCCCTCACTCCTGTTCGTAATTGTCAGTTGTCGGCTCACGAGGTACATTCCTTTCTCTTTCCACATTACCACCTGCGCTGATGGAGGCATTGAAGCAAGTTGATGAAACAAAGGCGGTGGGCAATTTTAACGCGCGCATTAAGCAACTCACAAAGCTCATTTTGACGAGACGTATCAGTGTGATCCGTACTATCAACCCCGACCCTTCAGCTGTCACTGAGAGCATGAGCACACTGTTGTTCGCTAAGAGGGTCAAGGGTGTTCATGTATGTTTATTCATTTTCTTTTCCTGAGGAACGGTTTCTAACTTTGCTCCGTAGCTCAATGCTCAGAAGAAAGAGATTGTCGATACAGATGCGCTCATTAAGCGGTATAGGAAGGAGATTGAGGATCTCAAATGTAGGCTTGCGGAGTGTGAGGCTGATGTTCCTGTTCGTAATCGTCGGTTGTCGGCTCATGAGGTACGTACATTTCTTTTCCCACGTTACCACCTGCGCTGACGGAGGTATCGAAGGAAATTGACGAAACAAAGGCGATGGGTGATCTCAATGCACGCATTAAGTGGCTTATGAAGCTCATTTTGACGAGTCAAACTGTGGATAATGAGAAGAGTAATGACTCGAGGCCTGTTATTCCTACTAAGGTCGACTTTGATATGTCCCCATATCAAGTTTGTCTTTCTTTAGGTCGTGTTGTGTGTTTGCTTATTATGATGATAGCTTCAACAAGAGCTTCTTGCGCCCGCATGCAGATGGGGTCTCAAGCCAACCAGCTTCTGTCACTTGAAGATGTGCTGGTTATCGTCCACCCCTTCCGCCTACTGCCTCTGAGAGTGAGAAAGATAAGCTTATCACTGAGCAGGGAAAGACGATCGGGGAGCTTGAGATCGTTAGGGGATACGAGAACCTGGGTGAGCCGCTTCGGAAGGTCAAGGAGGACGTTGGGCAGGAGTGGAAGGAGAAGTTTGATGAGGAGGTTAGGAAGAGGGAAGAGAAGGAACGGCGGGTGGAGGAGGTTGTTAAGCGGTTGGAGAAGGAGAAGAAGGTTGGTCTGTGTTGCTTCTGGCTGTTAGGCTTTGCTAATTGTTTTGGATATAGGCAAGGAAGCAGCTGGAGGAGCGTCGGGTGCTCGCTGCCTTCGTCAACAAGTTTGATGCATTGGGACTAGGGCTTGGTTCTGCACCTGTTTCCAAGCTACAGCCGCCAAAGCCAATCCCTGGAGGAGCGGCTATTGCTTTCTCCGAGAGACAGCAAAAGAGACATCTCTCCCTGTCCTCAACCTCCATATTTGGCTCCACCACTGCAAGCATGAGCAAAGTGCTGGAAGAGGAACAGCACGATATCACTCCTACTTCCTCTCCCGTGCCTCAGAGTACTTCTGTACTGATGGATAGCTCCCCTGTACAGCTCGAGCTTTCGTCGTTCCCTACTCAGCCCAGTCCGCCGGACCACGAGCCGGAATGGCCTGACGGAGAGATGAGCTTTGATTCTATCTTGGAGGTGGAGAATGCTATTTTGCCTCCACCACCTATGTGTGGGGTTAAGAAGTTGGATATTGGGCCTGCGACCCCACAGCGCCCTGTGAGGGAGGTGTTGGGTGATAAGGAGAATATTGCTCCTGCTGTGTGGTGATGAAGCACCAGGTGGGAATTTGGATACTTATTATTAGGGAACTGGTCATCCATCTCAAGTTTTGTTTTTTGTTACTTTTTCGATTTACTGTCGGTTCTTTGTTCGGAATGCTTTGTTGTATTTTTATTATATGGATCTGGAAAATCTACTCTCCGTGAGACTGTCAGTGGTTATTGTTGGTCTTGCTCACTAAGAAAAGTTGAAGTAAAGTATATTGTATGCAGTAGCTGATTGGGGGAGCTTGCTCCCCCTATTTGTCTGCATTGGCGAGTGAAAATGCGTAGTGGCTGTGCATGTATGTACGGATTTTGCCGCCATGCTCGGATTTTTCTGCAATTCTCGGATTTGTCCGAAATGCTCGTTAGATTTGCCAGCCATGCTCAGAATTTTCCATACATGCTCGGGTTTGTCCGCTTTGTGTTGGTGAGTACTGGGCCAATACAGTGCATTAGTCAGCATTGCAATGGTGCATCGAATACACACATTTCCATTGTAAATACATCTCTGCTCAAACTTTAGATTCAACAAATGGGTACTTTTCACTAAGTTTGTACTTTCATATCACCTTCAAATACTATTGGATAATTGGTACTAGGCAACCAGTGCACCCATGCATTTAACCATAGTAGAAAAATTTGAGACAAGTATTATGTATTAGAATGAAGCAAGGGTATTTAGAGTGAAGGTAGAACAAATAAACAATGCACAGGCTATTAAAATAAAATTAGGACATCAGGACAAAAGTTGGACTACTATTTAGTATATAAAAATGGAGCACAAATTAATAGAACATTGAAGACAAGACTACTGATACAAAGTACATAATAATTATTCTGATCACATTCTGTTTCAGGCAATACTGTAAAATGTATATATTATCTACAGTAAATTACAGTAAATTGTAATGTATGCATACTGTAAATTACCATAGGTTACCAGATAGGAAGTACTTAGGAGGCTGATTCTCATGTTCCTAGGGAAGCTGATGCACAAGGCATTCCTAGCAACCAGACAATGAGGTGTGCCTGCATCCCATGGCGGCAGGATTCCTGCCTTCTTTATGCCATCAAGCCAATATTTAGTACTTCTTTTCATTTCATCAATCATCTCAACATAATTAATTAACCAAAAGAAGCCATGTGTCGATGCTTAAAGCATCGTGCACTGGCCAATGCCCACAACCATCTGCATAAAATACAGGTTTCTTGGGTATTATTAAATGAGAATATGTATGAGAATATGTAGATCAACTAATTCTGGCTGTCCATAAAATATCTATATGTACGTAATTGATTCAAAATACATACCAGTACATTTTGTTTCATTTCCATAAAAGATCACTTTTATTGAAAAAACATGTATATGAATTTGAATGTAGGCTTGTAGGTAAACCAATGAAGCATTATGAAGCATGAACTCCTTGAAATTTTAAGCTTATAAATGTATGTAAATGTTATTTTCAACTAAATTGGATGACATCCAGTCATATGAATAGTTGCAATCTAATGGTACCTTTAGTTGAATTCTAAAGGCTTGTATGTTTTCATCAGACCAAAACCAAAAGTTGTAAAAAAGAGATCAGTGACAGCACATTTATTATTATATCATACAATAGGTTTATAGTACAGTAAATCCATGGCACTTTTCTCAGCAGAATAGTGTTGAATTGGTATTTTCATTTAGGTATTTCCTAAATCTCCATATGTTATGGCTGTACCAGTATGATCAAGGTAAGTACTGTGCAATGTGAGAGCATTAGGTAATCATGCTTTTCGGATTGTGATGCTGTGGGCATTTGGCCTGTGAATGTTTTTGGATTGAGACTAACAGATTGCATATGCCATACAGAATTGTTCACATTATACAATTATTATGAATATTTCAGAAATTGGAAAATATATAAAGAATGTAAGTAAAGAAAAGAAATCAAAAATAGCTTGCTAAGTACTCATGAGATAGAAATATATTTAAGGAAATTATGGAAATGCGGAAAACATATATAAAATATAGATGAAAACATAAGGAAAACATACAATATGATATCCAAAGCATAAGGCTTCAAAGGATGCAGAGAAGAAGCAGATTGCCACACATAATTCTTTAATGTCAATATGAAACACTTTGGGGACACCTTCACATCATATCTCCATGGTGGAACAAATTAATGCATGTAAGTCTGCTGAATTTGGAAGTGTCGGTATTACCATTCCTGTCATTGCACTCATAGACTACAGTGTATGTATAGTATAGATTTCACTTACATTTATTGGTAGTCCATTGTAATTATTGTACTTTATGTAGTATTACTTTCCCACTTGTAATTTACAGTGTTCATACATTACATCCAAGTTCTAATTACTGTGCATAATATACTGTAACGATCAAAACAATTCGTCTGTCATGCGTCACGTTCAAAAATGACAAAGGTTTCAAATGGTCGCGCAAAGCTGCAGGTTCAAATTTTTTTCTTGCAGTGGTCAAACTCACTATTTTGGCTTAAATTAACCTAAATTTTTTTCTTTTGCTAGTTCAAGTAGTGAAAGTGACAAAAAATTTTGGTGCGTCACGCAGGATCTACCAAAGTGACGAACTGATTTAATGGTTCAGTGTGTCACGCACTCAGAGGGGTGACGAATTGATTTGATTAATACAGTATTACATGCACGGTATCAGGTGTCTGTTTAAACAAAATTCAAGCCGAAATAGTGGCATTTAAAATATAGTGCAACAAGTTAATTTGGAATGTAAAAAAATATATATATAACTAAAAACTAGGATTCGTCAAGCTTGCCCTTTAATGTGTGTCGCGAAGCGATGTACATTACATGTTATTTAGGACCTCATGTATTAATGCATCACTACTTGATGTCACTGAGTTCCAAGAGTAGCCAGGTAGGAGTCGTAGCTATCATCTTGATCAATTGCTGTCAGCGACTACCTGAGGGTGCGAATTTCACCACACAGTTCTGCAGTGCTCAAGTCACTCGTTTCACTCTAAGCTGTCGTCTCGCTCATTATCTCTGCTCTTTTCCAAGTTATGCTCACTGAACATCCCTCTAGAACTTCGTCTCAAAGATCTGTCTTTCATTGCGATGTTAAAACCTTGTCTGTCATCCGGTACATGGGTTGGCGGGTGGGGGGACATTGAGGTCGCAAAGTAGTTACGTACTAGATGTGGGCTACGAGTGGTTGTTAGCGAGATTAAATCTGTGTAGTCTCGGCTACCCATCTGTTGACACTCGTCCAAATCGGGATTTGCTATTGTCAATGTCTGGGATAAAACGAGCAATGTTAGCAGGGGTATGCGTTCGGTGTTCTCGGGCTTCTCAAATGCTTGTCCACGTGCATTTTCGAGTATTAGTAATGTAATTAGTCAGCATCACGATACGATAATCTTATCTGCATTGCATGCGTGTTCGCATCTTTATTCCACTCCTTCATCTATCCTCAATAACCTGCTTGTTCTACTTTTAATATTATGCCTCAGCTACCTAAATTCAGTGTTTATTTCCCTGAAGGAATGCATTTTCATTCTGATTACAGTGAACTTGAAGCAATGACTTTCCCTGGCCTACCACCTTCATCTCCATTGCCTATTAACCCTGTTTTACATGGTGAATGTCTTCTGGCATTAAATACAATCTCAGAGCTACCAGAGGAAGATTACAATGATAAAGATTTTGAGGTTAAGAAAGAGAGAGTACCAGCAACAACTTTAGATCAAAAGGTTCTTGAAACTATTGCACATATGCAAAAGATGTACTCTAGATTGTGCTTAGCTGAATTTCTTAGTGGCCTTTTCAAATCAGAAGATATGTCTCTAAAGGTATCAGCTGGAATGTTTATGCTGAGAATTCACATATGAAGATGATGGAAAACTGGTGGAATCAATCTGACTCATATGTGGGACAAAAAGATAACAGTGCAATGGTAGAATGGATTATGGAGAAAGCAACTATTATATGTGCTCATAAAAGTAGAAATCTCACCTATATGGCATCTATTGGACCACATCCACAGAAAGATGATGAGCTTCACCTTCCTATTGCTAAAATCAATGTTGAAAATGTGAATAAATTCCAAATTACAGCCATGATTCATCGTCAATTGACATATTAAAAATCACAGCTGGCAATTTTTAAGCTAGATGTGAATGAGTGTATAAATGAGGGTAGGATGCGAAGAGCAAGAAGAACACATTGGGAGTGGGTTACATGTGGATGTGCATGCAGCGCGCGTGCAATGCGGATGAGATTATCGTATCGTGATGCTGACTAATTACATTACTAATACTCAAAAATGCACGTGGACAAGTATTTGAGAAGCCCGAGAACACCAAATGCATACCCCTGCTAACATTGCTCGTTTTATCCCAGACATTGACAATAGCAAATCCCAATTTGGATGAGTGTCAACGGATGGGTAGCCGAGACTAAAATCCGTGTAGGCGTGACGTCAACGCTGTTACCATGAGCTGAGCGCAGAAAGAATCGTACAAACACACATCTGTCGTCCAAGACGTCGTCTTTGACTCTCGAGCTTCAATTGCCTTCACTCCACTGCAACAAGAGATCCACTACCGCCACATGGCACACGCGCGCGTGACTGTGTCCTCTTCAAAATGAGTCTGCCCCCTCAAGAAGTCCTGCGTCCAATCAGAAAGTTTCGTCGAGGCACCTGGAATGGAGATCGCGTCGGAGTGGTGTTTGAGGAAGTTCAAAGTAACGAAACAGTCATTATGAGATGCTATGTGTGTCAGACGAAGATAGTGCATGCTAATGCGTAAGTAGAGCTAGAGATGGTGCAGCTTGAAATACAAGCGACTGTGTACTATGAGGCGAGTGTAGGTTTAAGTAGGGTGTACAGAAAAAGAGGCGAAGGAAAAATACCTGTTGTGTTAAAGGTAATGTAACTTCAGCACACCCAGCGCAGTGAGTTTTACAATCGCCAATGTGAGTGCGTAAGAACGCTATCCTGTGATAAGACAAGGGGTTAGTGAGCACAGCGTTGATACATCATGAGACAGTGAAAGTGAAAATGGAAAGATGTTCAATGACTATATATCAGCAGCGAAGAAGAAACAAAGAGCAGAGAGGAGAAAGCACCTACTTTAGTTGTACCTGATAGCACCTTCTTCTCCTTCTCTACTCCCTCATAAACATGGATACTGCAACCTCATTGTTCATAACTGAGTGGTGTCAGCCAGCGTAATCATTTTTTGCCCTGGTAAAATGATCGCCACAATCATTTTACCAGGGCAAAAAATGATCACTTAGGTGATCAAATGTGATCATTTATCATAGAACTAGCAGAATATTACTATGCTCAAATGTGATCATTTACCATAATACTAGCAGAATATTCCCATGCTCAAATGTGATCATTTACATAGAACTAGCTGATTGCTCATGCTCAAATGTGATCATTTACTATAATACCAGCAGAATATTCCCATGCTCAAATGTGATCATTTACATAGGACTAGCTAATTGCTCACACTCAAATGTGATCATTTACTATAATACTAGCAGATTGTTCCCACGCTCAAATGTGATCATTTACAGTAGTACTAGCAGGTAATTTCCACACTCAAATGTGATCATTTATCATAGTACTAACAGATTGTTCCCACGCTCAAATGTGATCATTTACAATGGTACTAGCAGGTAATTCCCATGCTCAAATGTGATCATTTCCCATCGTAGCAGATTTTAAAAGATGATCAAATGTGATCATTTACTATAGTACTAGCAGGTAATTCCCACACTCAAATGTGATCATTTACAATAGTACTAGCAGGTAATTTCTACACTCAAATGTGATCATTTATCATAGCACTAACAGATTGTTCCCACGCTCAAATGTGATCATTTACAATGGTAATAGCAGGTAATTCCCACGCTCAAATGCAATCATTTACCATAGTACTAACAGATTGTTCCCACGCTCAAATGTGATCATTTCCCATAGTAGCAAATGTTAAAAGATGATCAAATGTGATCATTTACAATAGTACTAGCAGGTAATTTCTACACTCAAATGTGATCATTTACAATAGTACTAGCAGGTAATTTCTACACTCAAATGTGATCATTTATCATAGCACTAACAGATTGTTCCCACGCTCAAATGTGATCATTTACAATGGTAATAGCAGGTAATTCCCATGCTCAAATGTGATCATTTCCCATTGTAGCAAATGTTAAAAGATGATCAAATGTGATCATCTACAATGGTACTAGCAGGTAATTCCCACGCTCAAATGCGATCATTTACCATAGTACTAACAGATTGTTCCCACGCTCAAATGTGATCATTTCCCATAGTACTAACAGATTGTTCCCATGCTCAAATGTGACCATTTACAATAGTACTAGCAGATTGTTCCCACACTCAAATGTGATTACTTACTATAGTACTAGCAGATTGTTTCTACACTTAAATGTGATTATTTATTATAATACTACCAGAATATTCCCATGCTCAAATGAGATCATTTACTATAATACTAGGAATATTCCGATGCTCAGATGTGATCATTTACTATGGACTAGCAGAATATTCCCACACTCAAATGGATCATTTACCATAGTACTAGCAGGTAATTCCCACACTCAAATGTGATCATTTACAATAGTACTAGCAGGTAATTCCCACACTCAAATGTGATCATTTACAATAGTACTAGCAGGTAATTTCCACACTCAAATGTGATCATTTATCATAGCACTAACAGATTTTTCCCATGCTCAAATGTGATCATTTACTATAGCACTAGCAGATTGTACCCATGCTCAAATGTAGTCATTTACCTATTACTATTCTATTATTTCTGTAATCAAATATGATCATTTACCATAGTACTAGCAGATTGTTCCCATGCTCAAATATGATCATTTACTATAATACTATCAAAATATTCCCACACTAAAATCTGATCATTTATATATAACTACAAACATTATGGAATTATTACAAATTGCTTGTTTTATTAATCCTCCAGTTCAAATCTATCTATATGATCATCAATATCTTCATCATCAGTGTCTTTATCAATGTATTCATCAACATATTGCTTATCCAAATTTACCTTCTCATTAACGTGATATAAATTATCTTCCTCATCTAACTCTTTTTGATAATTTTCTTCATCAACATCATTCACATCATCCACATCCTCCCAATCATTGCTGTCTTGAGCTGTCTTTTCATAGGCCATAGGGATAGAATTGAGATATTTAGCTATCCAATCAGGGGCACCATTCTGTTTTCTAAATGCTGGTAGCCACCAATCTAGACAACTCTGTGCTAGCTTCTGACAAATTGATGCTTGTTTAAGAGCATATGCTTTTACCCCTTGCTTAATATCACCTTCTGTATTATTTTTATAGCTTCTTATATCACTTATACTTCTCCACCATTCAGTTTTCCATTCAAGATATTGGATAACTCTTCGCATCTCTTCCTGAAGAATCAAAACTTCTTCAGCCCATCTATCTTTTCTTGCATGAGACTTTGCCCATTCAACTCTCAGACTTTCATTTATTTGATCTTCACTGTTTTCATTATCAGAAGAAGCACGTGGAATTAGCCATATCCACGATATTTCAAATCTTCCATTACTTGATGTATCATCTGGATCCTTTCCAGGCCCTCTAATGTCCTCTTGCTTTAGTTCTCGAAAATGTGACTGCCAGTTTCCATGTGGTTCAAGCACAGATAATGCTGCATATGCCTTTCGATATTGATCAGCACAGAGCTGTATTTTATTATAAAATCTCTGATACAGTGTTCTCATACGTGTATTTGGTTTATTTCCTGTACCAGATGTATTTAACAGCTTGAATTGCCATAATGTTGAAATCATACGACGCAGACGTCTTATATTTGCTAATGCATCTTCAGCTTGTGCCTTACGCAGTCTTAGTTCTGCATTAGCAAGTTTTTGTAATCCAGGGTAATTTTGAAGATTCACTGAAATTGTTGAGGGCAGATAGATTGGAAACATTTCAGCTTTAATAGTATTATTATCTGTATTTGATGCATTTAGATCACATAGTGGTATTATTGCTGGAGCCAATATAGTTGCCACTTCTGGCATATAGGTGAGTTGTACTTCTTGCCATTTTTTAATACGAGTGGCTAGAGATATACATTTATCCTGAATATCAGCTAGTTTTTTTTGATGTTAGTGACTTTTTTTCTAATTTTGAAACTTCAAGTTTAAGTGCATGTCTAAATAAAAATGTAAGTTATGGATATATAGTAAGTCTTTTAACTTACTGTTGTTCTTCAAGCTCAAATGCAAGAATGAGAAATTTTGTTTGAGTCATTTTATGTTTGGGGATATCTCCTCTTTTAGCAGCAGCAGCCTCTTCATTAGTTAGTTCAAGTCTTACATCTTGCAAACTTGTAGCTATAAGAATATTAGTAATATTATTATTAGTACTATTATCTTATTTTAACTTACTGCATTCTGACTCATGATATGGATTTTCACCTTTATGGCTTTCATGCCATACTTTAATTTGAGATTCCCACTTTTCAATCATGTCTTCTGGAAATGTAGCACTAAATTTCTCAAATATTTCTCTGTGCTTTTCTTTCATTGACAGAGCCTCAAGGTATCGCCTTAGAAAATGTTTGCCTGTAAAGACATACTTAGTAAGAAGATAAAGTAAATAACTGAATCAAGTTATGGAAACCAATTGTTTTTATAAAATTCCATGCAATCCAATGATCATTTAATACTTCATGACGGGAAGCTGGACCCATCTCTCGTGTACTTGGGCGGAGATGATTACTACTAGACCATGTTGTCTCAATCTCTTCTCCACATGTTCGGTCAGCTCCTGGCATATAAGCTAAAGCAAAGGTACTACGGCATGTGCTTCCATGGCCATTTATGTGCCAAGATGGAACTCCAACATCAATTTTGGTTTTAGAGGAAATTCTCATAGACTCTGGAAAGTGTTCAATTCTCTGTCTCAAATTTTTAGACCACTGACATCCAATATCATAAGTAACCATGATCCATGGAAGTTCAATATTTGAAAGTGTTGAAAGTATAATATAGTCAACATTGCAGTACCTTTTAAGTGATATAGTAGCTTTAAGCATGATAGTGATAGAGCTTACTTACCGTTCACCTTTTTGTAAATCACCTGCACCATTTCTGCGAATTAAAGAATGCATTGAACATATTACAACAGCTGTTCCAGTAACTGAATGACCTGGAGCTGAACGTATACCAGCCTGAAGAATTGCATCATGTGCTGATTCACATGTATTAATCTAATTTTTAGTTAATCATAATCAGGAAGAAGAGTATAAACTTATAAGTACAACAAACCTCAGGATTCTCTTTGTGATTTTTAAGGTGTGTTTGATAATTTTGTTCTTCAACATAAGGTTCCCATCCAGGCATAAGCTCTATATCTTGAATGCCACGTTCTTTACAACTCAATTTAAAATTTGCATCAATAGCCAGATACATAATATTTAAGAATCTACAGTTGATGCATGTTAACAACTTCTATTTATATATAATGAAATTGTACATGCCTCAATGATGGATCTGTGTTTTCCCAATCTTCAGGAAGATTTTTGTTGGGATGTGGACATGCAGGGCATTCAATTGTCAACTCTCCATTTTTTGTGCCCTTTATTCCTTCAGTAAACTGACCTCTACCACCACACTTACACAGAAAAAGAATTCGCCACATTCGGACAACATGTCGAAATTCATTGTAACGATTCTGAAATTCATATTAAGTTATTATGTATGATATCTTATACAAATATAAGATATTACTCACTATATCATCCTCCAATTTGCATTTATCAGTTTTATGGGATAGAGTGTGATACCAGTCATATAATGTTGTCTTTCCCTGCAAGTTAAGTTCATGAAATGTATCAAGACATTCAAAAGTAAAAACAGTTTGAGGACGAATAAAGCTAGCTGGAAACCATCTTGCACGTAGCAATTGAGTATAGCATGGAATAATTTGTTTTCTGCAATCACAGAAATTAACTGAGACTGTGTGAATTCCAGTACTATCAACCACCACTAAATTGACAGTAGATTCAGCTGGATTATGACAGTTTTCTCCTCCATGTCCAAGCTGAATAACAAGTCCTAAATTCTTCAAAGAGTCTTTTTCAAAATAGAATTCATTCCATTTCTATGTAATGAGTATAATAAGCAAAATATCAAAAACTACATGTGGAAGTTGCATCATACCTCTATTCGATGAAGTGGTAAATTTGCATGTTCTAGAACTATGCAGTTTTTGCATCGCAGTAAACCACCATTCAAACAATCTTTACACTTATAATAGCCATATTCTTTCTTACACAAGTAGCATTTATCTTCAGTTATATAATCTCCTTTACCATCATGGCGGAGAAGTTCATCCAGAAAATCATCTTGATATTTAATCCAATCCTTTAATTTTGCCTATATAATTTGTTATAATATACACAATTTAATATTCAATGTACCCACAGAAGATTTTTGATCTCGTTGACGTTTTGGCTTCAATGGTTGTTCACTGTCATGTACTGTTGAAACCAATTCCTCATTTTCATCAGGTTCTAATGTTTCAGATGGTGTCTCTGTATTCTTTGTAGTTTTTTTTTCTTTAAGAGAAATTACATTGCGCTGCCTTTGAAACTCCTTTGTTATCTTACTCTTGCCATGAGTTTCCACAATTGTTCGTGAAGTAATTCTTGATGAGCGTGAGCTAGATCCTTGATTGTGTGTTGTTGTTGAGTGACTTGCTCTATTTCCACTATTAACAGCTGATGATGTTCCAGATCTTAAAACATGACGGAATTGAACAGTATTTGTAGCAATTGATGATCGTCTAGAACGTTTGTTGATAGTAGCTTGAGCTTCAGCTGTAGGAGAGACGTTGCGCTTTGAGGGCATTTCTGTAGTGAGGAAGTGCTAGAACAAAGATGGATTAAGAGATATCTCAATGAAAGCTCTATGGGTATTAATAAGATGGCTCTTGTGCGGTGTGCGATTCACCTCATTGTCACCTTCTGGTAGCTGCTTGAACCGAACCTAATATCTATTAATAATCTGTGTGATCGTCCTCATGCTGCCCTTGAGGCATCGAATAAATGGACGGACACAGAATGTCACCTGAACCGTCTGATTGAACTGCCTTTACACACAGTGAACTATGAATAATATACGATGGAATCAGGCTTCGATTCTACGATTATACCTTGTCCTCCAACGACCATCTGACAAACCCTGACCCTGACCCTTATCCACCTCATCCCCTCCACCCTTACTCGAACGGAAGATAGCTTGAAATTGAAATATGGAGTCTTGTCATTGGGGCAGTGGAAGCGTAGTGGATGTTGGCAAGAATGTCGTGGTTGGGTGCTTAGAACCCAGTCAGAACATAGTGTTTGACTCGCACACATAAGTATGTGGGCAGGAAAGGGGGGAAAGTCAAGAGCAGAGACAAATCAGGTTGAGTTCTATGCGTCTGGATCAGTAATGACAGCGTCACACGACACTGGTCATGTCTCTTGTGGGATCAGAGAAGGTGCTTTATGGGCACATGTTCAAGCCAATACTATTAATATAGTATCGACCCCTCATTCAGGCCATGGTGCGAATGGCAAGGTGTCATATATTGCTCACATAAGTAAATCTATCACTTCATCGAGTACGTATCTCAAGATCAGTTATAAATTAAATCCTGTAACTACACTATTCAGTAACTAGAAGCGCTAGGACATGCACTCACATCAGTACGCGCTCGGTTACAGGAATTCCCGGAGTTAACGGCTCTTTCTGCGGCGCGCATCAATAGTGCGTGATGGCATTGGTACAAGTTCTTGGCTGTTTCACGCGCCGTTGTCCATGTGGTTTTACGCATGTAAATGCAATAGTAATAAGCTGGCATATCAATATGTACGGTACTGGAAAGTGCTCAGAATAAATCACATAATTTCATGTGGCTATATCCAATACCCATCCATCCGAATGCATAACTTGGGTGGGTTTAGATATGATTCATGGTTAGAATATCGATATCATTTTATTTTTGGATCGAAGGTGAAAAGTAACGTACATTTAAGTATGAGATCGCACACTACTGCAATCTATCTATGAGATAATCGATGAATGAGTAAGCACAGACTGTGTATCATTGACATAATAGGATTTGTTTAGTAACGAGATAATGATCATTATGATCTAGAGTCCTGGTTACACCTGTGCGGTATGCGACTCCTTGTCTTAGTCTATACTTATTGGCTCTACTTCGCATATGGCTCAAATACTACTTATCTAATCTGGTTGGCGAATGAATGTTAATTCTTTCACTAGTACTCTGCTCCAGTTCCGAGGTGAAGTGATTATGTGATACAGTTAGGGTTGCTAACCGTAACGCCACCTGCTATTGTTCACCTTCTCCATAGTGCTGCTGTGAGGCGAGTTGCCCTCAATGCTGAGGTACCTTGGGGTGCCAAAAATGGAAATTGTGGCGCCTCAAGGTACCTTCGAAACACCGAGGCTAGGCCGGCCTTAAGGTCCGAGACCAAACAAAAACAAGCGATATTCTGCCACCCGATTGGCTGTTATCATCGATTAGCGCTCAATTTCAAGACTACAGTAGTACATCGCGACGCGCGTCCAGCTTCAATCACTTCACTGAATTAATAGGGCATATATTTGTTTTAAAAAATATACATGAATACCAATATATAGTAGTACCTATATATGTGGAAAATACAGGAATTCAGAATTACGATGCCCCGAAGTTATGACACAGCCGAATTATTTACACCTGGCTTTCATCCAATCACAAATTCAATTTGCACGTGCTACATCTATGATGAATACGAGTAACAGGGCTCATGTCCGAGTTGTTCATCGAACAAATACATATATTTAGTGTACCTAACATATTATTTATACACTATCTGTTCTCTGTCATAGGTTTCAATTCGATAATGGATGAGTTTGCATATTGCAGGTTTGCTGATAGCTCAGAAGACTTATTGAACAAGGTTGAAGTATATTCGAAAAATTAGAAAGAAGATTGTAATACTTACACTCAACCACTATCTACATCAAAGCTAGTAGCACCATAGCATACAAGAAATATGGGTAGTATGTACCTAGTCGATGAACTGACGAAGGGTGAGAGACCCTTCGCAGCCGTCAGTTGACTGCCGATTATGCTGAACAACTAAGCTAAACCAAATTCGTAGGGTACCCCCCTACCCCCTTACCTAATACACGTACCAGATCGAAGGATCTGACACCTCTTGCTTCATACCATTCGGAGCGGCATAAGCAAATTTTTTTCGGTGGGCGTCATACTATATCTATCTGCCGTGTAAGCCTCAAGCCAGAGACTATTCACAATCTTATGATTGTAAAACACTACTGCAATCTTCACAGAGGTACTGGTGGTGTGAAGTAGTCTTATACTTACAACCTGTATTCTACTTATGCATTTTGTAATGTTATATACATCTTGCATCTTACAGTTGTTGCCAGTGAGTGAATATTTGTGATCTTATCGCAGGAAGTCGGTATGTATTATAACCGTAAACCATAAACAGCTGTACTTGTACCCGTCTCATATCATAAACGATTCGAAAAATGTCTATATGGTACGGTTATGGCCAAAATCTGTATCATAAACTGTTATGGTACGGTTGGCAACCCTAGATACAGTCGATCTAGTGACACACTCTAACATGATGAATGCGCCGCTGCATGTTTCATACAATTATTACTGTGATTTCCAACTTGTCTAGGTCCATACTGTCCACTCTCTGCGTTTCCTACTAGCCCTTCCCACTTCTGGAAATTCACTATAATTCCAGTAATTTACACTCCCCCGGGAGGTCTGTACAGATCCGCACGGATCCGCACGGAATCCGTACGGACCTGAAAATTCCGTACAGATCCGTACAGATCCGTGAGGATACCATACAGAATTTATATAGTGGCTATTATTATTATTAGGGGTGATGATTCTGCACAGATTCCATACATATTCTGCATGGATCCTGTGTGGATTTATGCAGAATCTGTAAGATGTGTTTAATACCTTAATTTTCCAGTAATTTACACTCCCCCTGGGAGTCTGTGCAGATTCCATGCAGAATCAGTTTTGGTCTGTACAGATGCAAATTTCTGTGTGGATTCTGCACAGATTCTGCACAGAATCAGTATTGATCTGTACAGATGTAAAAATTCTGTATGGATTCCACACAGATTCTGCATGTATCCATACAGAATCCACATAGTTTTAAGTAGTAATAATATTTCACAGATTCTGTGCAGATTCTATGAAGACTTTTAATTTATAGAACTTATAGTGCAATCACCTACATATTTTAGTTGTTTAAAGTAACTCCTGCTCTCAAAGCTATTTAAAATAGTGTGATAATTGTTAATTCATAATCATTTCTACATATACTTGGCTAATATATAAAAACATGACTTTATTTATTTAGAGGACTATATCTTCAGCTGGAAAGTCATCATCCTCC
This sequence comes from Cyathus striatus, assembly GCA_025738555.1. NCBI lineage: Eukaryota > Fungi > Basidiomycota > Agaricomycetes > Agaricales > Nidulariaceae > Cyathus > Cyathus striatus. Next base: position 2,460,354 of record JAOVFP010000012.1, read on the forward strand.
TCTGCTACATTTTCTTCCACTTCCAACCCATTAGCTTCCTGTTTTCTTCTTCTTTCTTGTCTATCTATAACATGTTTACTGTGATAAAACAACATGGTATGCAAAAACCAATCAAAATTGCTTGGAGTCATTTTTTTTAGACTAGATTCAAAGCCACCAAGCCAAGCATTGAGCTGTTCACATGCCTATGACAAGTAGTAGTTTATGAAATATTTTTAAATAATTATAATATGAATCTCACCTGTGTATTAAAAGCCCTCTTCAAATATGGATTTCCATTATTGTCAAAATCAGTTATAACTAGATTTGGAGCAGATCCATCTAGTGGTGCTGGATTGCAAAATATTCTGCAGAGAAAGTCTTTAACTCTGTGATTTGTATAATGATAGCTATCTACACTAAGTCTTGTAGTTTTTTTCCAGGTTTCCCATTGCTCTCTTCTTGCATCATTAAGAAGATATCTTAGTACCAAACATGCCTTATCAATGCATACATAGTCTGGCCTGGATTCTTCAGTAGGATATACTTCCTCCAAAAATTTCATAATATTGTATGGTGATTCTGCCCCTCAAATTTTGTCCAGGCAATAACAACACCACAAGGTGCACATATTGTTTCCACACAGTAGAATTTACCTAGAGTAAAGTAATTCTTTGTTTTATTATTAGTTGACTGTTGTTGATCATCATGTGGCTGAACATTTCTTGGTCTAACTGTATTCCATGGGAGTTGTTCTCCTGGACGCTGAAGCATTCTTCTTACACCTGCATGATGAGAAGTGTTGCGAGTGGATTGAAACCTCCTCCACTCTTCTTGGTGATTATTGCAAGCTTGGGTACCCTGCTTTTTCATGTTAGTGCACCCTTGAATACGACAACATGCACCATAAAAGGTTTCATGTACTTCACAGAAAACTCCTCCACGTGCATTATGTAACTCACTTGTACACTCTTCAAATGCACAATGTGTTGGACCCATCATGATACCATCCAATACAACCATTTTGACAGGGGCATATTCATTCTCATTTGTTGCTGTATTGTCACTTTCAATATCTGCTACTGCTCTTTGTACATTTACAGAATTCATATCCTCCTGTGTACTTTCAGATTGTACAAGATCAGGAACTGCTCTATTTTCATCAACTCCTACCACACCAGCAGAGTCAATATCTGATATTGCATTAGATCTACTTCTATAAGCATGTGTGCACTCAGAACATGTATGCTTATCAGCAGATCGAATAATTCCATTATCACCAAGTAAAGAAAATGCTTCACGTGTAAGATTATCAATTGAAAGACCATCTTCAACTTCCAAATTTATATCTCTTGAAGAGGCCAAAGCTCTAACAGTTTCTTGAATATATGCTTGCCAAACATGTCTGCGGGTGATGCTGTGTTCATCAGAAAAGCTATTGTTCCAAAACTCAGTATAAGCAGCAGCTGATGCATGAAAGCTATAAATTGCATTTACAGCTGCATTGGAAAATGTTCTGTCTACCCAAACTGACTGTCCTACTTTAACGTACTTTGCAGAATTGAGGTACACTCGAGTACTCTTTCAATTTGGAATTGAAACTTTTTCTCTGTCAGCTGAGTATTGTGTTTTGCATCTTTTGCATACTCCTGTGAGTACTTGAACATTTTTTATAGTTTCAGTACCCCGAATTAAAGTAACATGAGGTATGTCCTGTGCATCTGTTGATAAGTGTAATGCCAATGAGGGGCATGTATTTGTTACACATATAGAAGTTACAGGGCAAATAACAAATGCTGGTGAAATCTCTTTATGAGATACTACTTTTAAATTTCCTTTAAATCTTCCAGATGATGCAATTGGATTAAGCTTTAGAGTCTTCATCAAGTTATCTAAGCTCAATGCCAAAATTGTATCCCTTTCATCATTAGGCTCATCTTTAAATAATTTGTTACATCTCTCTCCAAGATGAACTTGCAATGCTCTAGATAAAGTGAGCATCCAAGCAGTCATTTGTACATTATTCTCCTCTGGATATCTAGGATTGAATTGCCTTGCATGAAGACTTAATAGATCACTGTTGTGTGTAACTGTAAATAGTATTACCAATGCTGTTGATAGGGAAATTTCTGAGCTATAATTACTACTGATAAATTTGCTGAAAGTTTTAAATGAAATGTCAGGGAAGGGCTGCATGTTTGCTGAAACTCCTGGCAATATCATTAAAATAACTGTGGTTATACTTCCATATTGTATCCAATTATTAAGTCTCAAAAGTGTGGTGGATATGAGAGTGAATTCCATTAGCATGGAACATCCAGTTACAAGATTATACAGAACACATTTTTTATGGAGGAAAAAATGTACAAGGATTTGACATATGAAATAGAGTACAGAGATTTCAAATTTTATACTACATTGAAAGATTGGAGACATCAAAAAAGAGAAATTAAAACCAAAATCAACTTACTCTTTGGCCCCCTTTTTAGTTGTCTTCTTAACTTCCAAAACTTTTCCTTTTCCTTTACTTTTACCCTTACCCTTACCCTTCTCATTCTCTTTCTGTTTTCCTTTCCCCTTCTCCTTTGTTTTATCACTCTTCTTCTTTCTCATCATCATTTCCTTCTCTTCCTCATTATCAGTATTATCCTCCTCATCACTCTCCTCACTCTCCTCACTACTCTCACTATCTTCTTCATCTTCCACTTTCTTCTTAATTTTATCTTTTCCCTTTCCCTTAATTTTCTTCCTTACTGCTTGGTCTGGATCAAGTGTCCCTCCATTGTTATAAAACATCTTAAGATCTTCAAATGTATATTTTTGAGTCTTTTCATACCCCCATGCTTCCAAATCAGATGGAGCATTATCCCCTCCCTGCATCCATTTCATCAACAAAGGATAATTAGAAAGTTTTGGAAAGAGTTTTGTATGGTTGGACTGAAAGTATGAATAGGACAAGAAAATGTCAACAATTGCCTTCTTATTTGGACGTTTTCCTTCCCATTGGTTGTTCATTACCATTGAGTTATAAATATCTAAATATTTGAGAGTGACCAAGTATTTCTGATATTGACCTCTGACTCCATCCTCATAGGTGCGATTAACCTCATCTGAACAAACACCAAGTCGAGCAGTAATTGTTTGGGACTCAGCATTTAGTTCTGTTACAACAGGTGGAGCTATAGAAACAGATCTATGGCTTGTAGAAAGTGACGCAGAGCGAGATGGACCTGTAACTACTAGTGAACCTTGTTGAGCTGAAGGATGAAATGAAGACTATTTATATAGTTGAGTTTGAGACTACAAATATGAATAAAATACACTTACACATAATACATGTAAAACATAATTTTCCGTCTGAATCCATATAAAATCCTCATTGTCATCAATAGCACACTCATAGCTACCTAAAAGGCGCCAATGTGGACTGTCATTGTCAACAATAAAGAACCATTGCTCAGATTCCATGATAGGACTATATTTCTTAGCTAATCCTTTCAGAACAGGCTGCATTGAATTTACTGACACTGGAACTTTAATAAATGTCATTGATTTCATATTTGAAACTTGAAGATTTGTTGGATCAAGATTTGAAATGTAAAGGTATACAATTCCTTTTACATGTTCCAAATAGCCTGACTCCTTCTCAATGTCCTCAAAGTCAGCAATATTATATGCATTTCCCTGGGCATGATGACGCATGAATCCACCTTGATATCATGTTATTATTTTATTATCTATATAAGAAAAATACTTACCAGTTACACGAGAAGATCCTTGTAAATTATAGATGTCTTTTTTTGGTGGAGATTCCATGTGAATATCACCTGCATGGTCACCTTTACTTTTCATAGAAATCTGAATCTCACTGTTCTCACTGTTCTTCTTGCTTATAGCCCCTTTCTTTGGTGGGGATGTCATATGGACATCTACATTATCACCTGCTCTTATGGCCCCTTTCTTTGGTGGGGATGTCATATAAACATCTACATTATCACCTGTTCTCCCACCAGAAGGTTGATCCACCTCAGAATGGATGTTCTCTCCACTCTGGTTATGGATATTCTCACTGCTCTGTATGTGAACTTCTTTTCCACTTTTTTGGTGAGTACTCTCACTGCCCTTGTTGTGAATGTTATCTTCTCTGTTCTTATTGAGAGTGCTCTCTCCACTCTTATTCTCTCCACTATAGCTGTGAGTGTTCTCACTACTCTGGTTGTGATTATCCTCTTTACTTTGGTTGACAGTATCTTCTTCTTCAAACTTATTGTCACTGTCATTATTGGAGGAATTGACACTGCTCTTATTTGGAGTATTCTCTTTGCTTTGATTGGTAGTATCTTCTTCTGCAAATTCATTCTCACTTTCAGTAGATTTATCTTTTTCTCCAGACTTGTCCTTGCTTTCAGTAGATTTATCTTCTTCTCCAGACTCATCCTCACTTTCAGCAGATTTATCTTCTCCAGACTCATCCTCACTTTCAGCAGATTTATCTTCTCTAGACTCATCCTCTCTTTCAGCAGATTTATCTTCTTCTCCAGACTCATCCTCACTTTCAGTAGATTCAGTTTCTTGTATCTCAGAGCGACGAATACGGCCACTAGTAGCACTCAGAGTCTGGGTAGCAGGAACTAAGCTGATAGCAGCATTACGGATTCGCTTAGGAGGTGCAACAGATGTTCCATCATCAATGATGTTCTGTTCAGCATTGGTTAATTTCACTGGTGGAGCAGCCTGAGAGTCTTCAGCAATACGTTGCATTGCAGATTTACTTAGAAATAAAAAATGAATAAAAAATAATTTTACAAGTGAGTTATTACACACCGTCCTTTTCCTCCTTTTCCTTTTTCCCTTTCTTCTTCTGAGTATCATTCCCCTGAGTATCACTCCCCTGAGTATCATTCCCCCCCTGTCCTTCATCCACATTACCCCCCTTTCTACCCTTCTTTTTGGCAGGTTGTGTGGCAGGATCAGTGGATGAAATAGTACGCTTGCGAGCATTTGTTTTATTAGCATTGTCCTTGGTGGATTGGTTGCGAGCAGATCTGCGAGGTGGCATGGTATGTAGTGGTGACAAATGTTAAGTGTTGGTATGGGTGGATGTGTAGGGATGTGTAACTGATGGTGGTTCAGATAAGAAAGGGGCATGAGGCGTGCACAGACCTAAAGGCAAGATTCACACTGTTTATTTTTAATCCTGTCTGTGTGACTTCACAGCTTATCTATAAAAGTAAGTGAATGTTCACATCATCTATTTTTAATCCTGTCTGTGTGACGATCACAATGTTTATAATTTAAGGAAAGGGTATGAGAGAATAGTGTAAGCAATCACAAGGAACTTAATGTGAGATCACCTCATTGCACCAATCTATTCTCGTCTCATTGCATCAATCAATTCTCGCCCCATTGAACCAATAAATTCTCGCTCCATTACATCAATCAATTCTCACCTCCCTGCATCAATCAATTCTCGCCTCATTGCTAACACTTTTTTGTGTTCTTACTTTGGAATGGATTTTATGTTCAGAAAATTATATATTTGTGTATCTAAAATGTACATGTGTGCTGTATTCTAACATATACTATAATACACTAAGCACTTCTCCCTTATCTTCTTAACCCACTCTTCCTACCCCCCTCACTCGTATTGCCACCCATCGCTCATCACCCTATTCTTAACCATTCCCTCCTATCCCATCATTGCGTATGTTGGCAGTATCAACACACGCGAGTCGACGGTACACCTATGCGTAAGGCGTGGCCCTGGCGTGCGGAAGGAGGAGTGGGAGGGGGAGAGCGACGGCGAAGCGAGGCGATGGTGGAGGGGGTGGGGAAGCCATGGCGCATATGCCACGTCAATGCGTGTATGTCGATGCTGCACCTATACGTAGGCGTGGCCTTGGCTTGCAGAAGGCGGAGGGGGAGGGGGAGAGCAGAGGCGAGGCGAGGCGAGGGTGGAAGTAGTGATGCCACGTCGACGCACGCATATAGGCGCACGTTATGCGTAGGGCGTGGCCTGGGCTTGCGGAAGGAGGAGCGAGGAGGGAGGGGTGAAGGTGGGAGTGGAGGGGCTCGGATGCCACGTCGACAGGCCTATGCGCCTGTGCTTGTGAGGGGGGGGGGCGAGGGGGCGAGGGTGGAAGAGGTGCGGATGCCACGTCAACGCACACACATAAGCGTACGTCGACGATACGCCTATGCGTAGGGGGGGTGGTGTAGCGCGGGGAGGGAGGAAGAGCTGGACAACACGACGCCGACGCCGACGCCGTTCATGCCAGCGGCGTTGCCATCTTCTGACGCTGCAGCACGGTCGGTTAGCGAACCCCACCACAGACGAAAGGGGGGAAACGGGGGAGGAGAGAAGACAGGAGGGGGGCTGAGTGACGTGGGCAACGGTGGTGTTGACACCGTCCTTGCCGTGGTGCCGCCGTCCCCATGACGCAGGGAGAAGGGGCTGGAGGGGTCCGGAGGACGTGGCGTCACCGCCACCATGCCGCAGGGGGGGGAGGTGGGAGGAGGGAGGGGTGTGTGGTCGCGATGCAGGGGAGGTGGGGGGCGGGACGATGTGGTGTTGCACATTGAGGCCGGGGAAACGTTGAGGTGGGAAGAGCTTGCGTCGTTGTTTTGACGCAGCAGCATGAAGGGGCGGCGGCGCGGGTGGTGGTTGAGATGAGAGAGCCTGGTGATGGCCGTCGAGCGAGAGCTAGGGCGTCTACAAGACCATAGACGACGCTGTGGGAAGGTCAGATAGCGGGGGATGGCGAAGCGAGTGGAGGAAGGGGCGTACCTGGTGACGGGCGACGTGGCATCAGTCTTGAGGGTGACGCTGAGGCGGGGGACACGTTGAGGCAAGGGACACGTTGAGGCAAGGGAAACGTTGAGGCGAGGGACACGTTGAGGTGAGGGACACGTTGAGGCAAGGGAAACGTTGAGGCAAGGGACACGTTGAGGCGAGGGAAATGTTGAGGCGGGGGAAATGTTGAGGCGGGGGAAATGTTGAGGTGGGAAGAGCGAAGAGGAGGGGGAGTGTTGACAGTGGGAACGAAGAGCGACGACAGTGGTGACGCGTCACCGGTTATCGGTTACCGACGACCGGTGACAGAGAAGACAACGAGCGTTACGTTGTTGGCGGCTATGTTATGGCGTCAATGACACACTGGCTCAGTTAGTTAAGCGCGCCATATATTCGATGACTAAGCCATAGCGTAGACTTGGGTTCGAAACATATCCGATGCAATTTGTTTTATTAATATTACAATAAATGTATAATAAATACTAATAAAAGTCCGCACGGATTCTGAGGAAGTCTTTGTTACGGAATTCCGCGTAATCCGCACGGAATTTTCCATTCCGTATAAATCTGTGCGGAATCCGTAAGAATTCCGTACGGAATATTTCCTTCATTATACTGATACCTCAGCCAATTCTCGACCTCCCATATTCCGTACGGATTCTGCGTAATCCGCACGGATCTGTACGGATTCCGTACGGATCCGTACAGAACGCCCGGGTAAGCGTAAAGAGCTCTATAATTCAAACAAAATGTACTCACTAGTAGGAAAGGCAATACACATTGATCACGAGTTTAGATTACTTTAATAATACTTAGAATAGTTTCCTGATTCTAGTATGATTTAGTATTCTAAGTTCCCATGTACAAAGATTTTAATAAGTTCGAGGGCGCGCGAATATCAATTCTTTTCAAAGGTAAACTAAAATAGAATGACTTGTATATTTTTAGAACATGCTAGGACTTCGACAGTTTATCAAGCACGAATTCAATCAAATACAATTCAATTCGGTACGTATATTTCTGTGTCTAATTCTGTTCTGATACACCGCCCTGTCTGTGGGGGTAAGAATGCCCATGCAGTTCCTGGTGTTTTCTTCCCCCCTCGCTTGTCTATATACAATTACTCATGCGCTTATTTACAGCTCTCTATCTACTGTGCGGTCTTACCCATATCGTAACTTAGGCCTAGACTAGTAGTGCATCAACGCCCGGCATTAGCAATTATGTGTATAACCAATCACTGCGGCGCTTCCACATTTCCCTATCTGACGCCATATTACAACGGCGCGCGCTCACGCGGGCGCTTACATCAGCGCCTTCCTAATTGGGAAGTTGTGGCAATGATGCGTGATGCGCTCTCATCGATCTCTCATTTCCTCGATAACTCATCATCCTAACGGTCCTCCATAGTCATCCTTTGTTATCTTTCAGTCCGAAATATCCCCACATCATACAGCCTCAAGCTCATGTTATTTCTTCTGGTTCTAGGTCTAGGATCAGTCATTTCATCATATTGCGACTCTCGATGCCGGTATGTTGTTCTGGGCTCTAGTCTGCTTGTAAGTGCGAATTTCTGATATGCATAGTTTCTCATATATCGAATATATTTTTAGATTGAAAAAGGTAAAGTATTCGTTAAGTGTATAAAGTTCAGATTGAGAGGGAGTTGCCATTGTTTATGTTTTATGTAATTGTTTTTATCCCTTAGTAGTTGGTATGGGAGGCAACCCGGGAGCTCGGTCCCTCCCCTTCGTCTCTACCTTCTCAGTCTGAAGTCCATCGAAAAGGATGCGAAAATTAAACAGGTACGTTTGAATATAATTACATGTGTATCAATTACAATATGTATCAGTGATAATTAGTCTTCGCAGTTTAATTCCCATTCGGTTAGGCAATACAAAATTTAAGTACCAAAGTCCATTATTCAAACATTAGTGTCCCCAGCCTCATAGCCCATGCCACGTCTAAACCTTGTTACACCGCAGACCATCATTAGGCATCAATCTGTGACACGCCCATTCCTTCTCAACTGCATCACACATTTGTTTACCTTTCCATTCCATCCTCGCACCCACCACACCAACTGACCACAGACTCCATGACCTGGGCTGACGACGACCAATGGAAGTGGCTTCGTGCCAGAATACCCAGTTATATTGAAGCTAAGGAAAGCGGACAATCAGCACCTTGGCTAAGGGGTATGTATGCTGATTGGGAGACTAAGTGGGGCGCACATGAGGATCCTGTACAGCGAAGAGAAATGCGTGATGTAAGTAATAGAAATCAATTAGCATGTGCAAATGACTGACAATGTTTCAGAGACTTAGCAGTTGGTTCAGAAATCACATATGCAAATCCAAAGCTAAAAGCTCGCGAGGTCTTCTTGATCCTAGTAGGCCAAAGTGTGTTAAACCAGAAGCTAAGCTTCGAGAATGGCAGGTTTACCAAATGCTGTATGGGGATTACGTGGACGAACTCATCGAGGACGAGTGGAAAGAGTACGAACGCTCCCATCAAGATGGTCCCAAGCCGCTGAAGTCATACTTTAAGTTTAAAAATGAGGCGATCCAACATCACTACAAGCAAGAAACTGAAGCTGTAAAGAACGAGGTGAAAGAACACCTAGATATGCTACGTCGAGAAGGCAGAGAGACGATGCCAGGGATAGAGAGCGAAGCTGAGTGCAATACTGCATATGAGGAGTGAGTTATGCACATATGTTCATGATATGCTGTCCCTAGTGCTCACTGTTCTTTTAGATCGATAAACAAGCTTGATGCAACCCTCGAAAAATGGATTCCAGGGCTGGCAAAGTTGACTGGATGGCATTTCACAGTTATCGGAGGAGGGCCACGCCCAAGCCGTGGAGGAAAGTTAGATACAGTGTTGTAAGTCAATGTCAAATGTGGTTTGTAGTATTCACTCACCAAAATCAAATAGTTACCACTACGGCAGTAATAAGGACGGAAACAACTGGGAGAACTGGATGGGACATGATGACTTCGAGGCAAACATTGGCTACAAGTATGACGACTTTCTACGTGAATGCTTCTGTAAGTGTACTCATATTTCAGTAGAACACGCTAATTAACTTACTATAGCTGTAGAAGACTGCAACTCACGCAGCCTTTCTGTATCGTTACAAGAGCCTACAACACCCACCACGAGCTCTGAGGACGACACCAGTAGTAAAGGTAAAGGAAAGGAAGAAGTGGGCGAGTGTAGTCCAGAACCTGAAGAGGAAGTCACTGACACATCCACTCCTGCCGAATCTGAGGCTGAGAGTCTCGACCATGACACTGGGAGCAACGTAAAGCATGGACACAGGAAGCCGAAAGACAACAACACTTCCTGTGAGGTGGCTCCTTGTAGATCTTCCCATATAGCTTCTGGTGGCGATAGATCTCCTACAGCTGCAGCAGGAAGTGGTAGCGTTGAAGGGTGCATTGCTGTCTCAATTGACATAATCATTCTGTCAATCATAATCTATTTCTAGAGCGAATTCCCGGCTACCGGATGACGCAAGTTTTAATGAGTCCAATGACCCGTGCATAGAAGGTGCAGCGACTGACAGCTCAGCGAGCAAAGCAAGTACCATAGCGAGCCCTAGCAATCAGGAGGGCTGCCTTACTCAGTATGTTTGTTCCCTTTTGTTATCTTTTGACATTGTGTATGACTTTCGTACACCTCCCAGGAGTTCGGGTTCTGCTGAGGACCATGATATTAACTTGTTACCCAAATATGCCCAGAAATACATCGCATATTTGAGGGGTGTGTCATCTGACCCATGCTGGCAAGCGCTTGTGACAGAATGGAAGTACTTTGAGTTAACGAAGCCTGCAGAATCAGTAAGTAATCACTCCTGGTCCGTCCTCATGAACTACACTAAATAAACTCCGATTTGATCGCAGGCTTTTCCTACTGCACACCGCCCCAAAGAAGTGTCCTGGTGGATTCGACGTCACCGCAGTGCAACTGCAGTACCAAATGTAGTCATAGCTGAATTCAGTAGTACATGGGCTAAGTGGTGGAAGCACATCCAACCCGAATGGCGTAAAGATAGTCTTGTTAGGTTGGTGCCGTCAGGTAACTGTCAGTGGGGTTCACTGTTTCATGGAGGGGCTTTAGGAATATGTAGTATCATAATGTCTCTGTCATGGTGGGTCATTGGGACTAAACTGTCACCGGATGATTCACTAGAAGAACTCTGGGATGTGGTACGCGATGTGACATGGGTCTTACAGCAAGTTGGTTCTCTCCCAGAGCGAGTGGGAGGCAAACGAGGTGTTGAGGCGATAGCAGGTGCAGAGAAGGCAAGTAAGCGGTAAGTGATGCTTTCAATACTGATCGAAGGAATGAAATTGACTTACTATCAACAGCCGAAAGAAGCAGGCAGCTCGATGAGGACTCCAGATTCTTTAATATTGACGGAATGAATGTGATTCCTTCACTTGAACTTCACTCGTTATCTTCCTTTGCTTATACTCTTTTTAATTGACTTACTACTTTTAATTATTATGATCACCTTAATTCATTAATTACGATCTTATACATACTACACTCATTTACAGTAGCTTCAAACCCACTCTACACTCTTTTACACTCACTTAAACTAATACTTTATTGCATGCCAATTCAAATAATACCAGTTTTTAGAATGTTTACTATTGTTTGTGGATGTGTGTCAGAACAGCAAATGAAAAGGCTATCGAGAGAATGCACAAGAACAATCAAAGGCCAAACTGTTGGTATCGGCGGTTCTCATCCAATTCAAATCGGTAACCATGAATGAACTTAAAAGGTGGGTGTCAACCTATAACCGGGGCTGAGACGATCACTAAATATGCTTACTATATGCCCAGGCCCCAAATGATCCCTATCTGAGCCCTATAATCACATCGTTCCGAATAAGCTGCGAGTAGAAGGGCAGTTATTGATAAGACATGAGAATCTAAACATAGGTCATCAGTAAGTTATGGAAAGGGGATACTAAAGAGCTCACCTTGATTGAGCCAAATGTGACAGAGTGAACATTGTGTGTTATTGTGAGAGTGTGTTTGTTGTTGGGTGATAGCGAAGAGCAAGAGATTGTGATGGTGTGAGTACAAGCAGTTGATGGAGGCGGCTAGGGAAATCAAAGCAAGACCAACTGTGATGAGTGTGAGGAACCGAAATTATAGTGCGTGTTAGCTGTTTGTCTTGTTGTCCTTAAAGGCAGGTCTACTGGCCATGATCATACACTTACTGTAACTCATTGGACTTTAGAGTGACTAGCCACATTGTATGAGCCCTATCATAGTAAATATGAAATTGATAATAGCCTAGAAATGAAATGATCAAGAAAACATAATGACAACGAACCAATTAAATACACCACATTTCCTTGACCTGAGTCCCAGTTCCTTCCATCAATCAGCATGTTTTATGCTTAAGTTAAACATCCATTCAATGTGCTGCCATGATCGGAATATTGGTCTTGAAGTCATGACGAGTAGCTTGAGGTGTAGAGAGCCTGACAAGGTAAAACCCAAACACAAGTGTCTTGAGCCATCTGAATGGCGCATGGTACCCAAAAATGGTGAATACAGTCTAAAACACTTGGAATCGACAAAAATGTAAAGCAGAGGGGTAAGATAAGGAGTAACCGAGACACATCGAGATGTATCACCTGTCTGCATCATGTGATGTTTGGCAAAAGCTTCCCACTGTTTGGTGAAGCTGTGTCGTGTCTGTAAGGCCACGCATTAAGAGAAACATGAAGAAAAGTAACAGTGCGCTTATGCAGCACTTCATAAGGCCAAATTAAAAGTCTCATGAGTTTTATTTCAATTATCATAATTCATAGAATATAATTAATATAAATAGAAATAGAAGTAATCTACTGGGTTATGCCACATTAGAACACTACCAATGTTGTTCTAACTTCTTTAGAACAAATACAATATCGTTATAATGCTTGGTAAAATATTGTTATAACGAATCCAGCTTCGTTTAAATGCTGCCAACTCCATTTTGACTTCATTCTAACAGATGTAGCAATCGTTAGAATGAATACAGTATCATTATAACGAATCGAGCTGTGTTAGAATGCTACCAACCTCGTTCTAACATCCTTAGAATAAATAAAGCCTCATTATAACGAACCCAGCTTCATAAAAATGCTGCCAACTTCATTCTAACGGATGCAGCTTCATTAAAATGAGTACAATGTCGTTCTAATAAATACAGCTTCGTTTTAACCAATATAGTGTCATTCGAACAAATAAATCAACATTATAATGAATAAGTACAGTGTCATTACAACAGTGATACATTTTAATTTCTAATTACACTACCAGCATCATTCTACTAATGAAATCTTTATTGTTATACTGACACTTGGCGAGTTAGATATTAAAATATGTCATTGAATATTTGAATACTCAATTAAACTTCTGTGTTCATATAATTGCATTTATATATAAGCAAACCCACAGGTTACCTGCAACCTGTAGCACTCATGCTAAAAATACCCATAAGTTCACGGGTAAGGGTTCAAATGGGTACAGGTGTGTGTCTGACTAAAAATACCCGCTGGTTACCCATGCACTTCCCTAGTTACACTAGTAAACAAACTACTTCCTCGAAGAAAGTACCCGGTGTAATTATCATATATCTCCGCCATTTGTGATTCATTCGTTTCGTAAATTGGCATACAGTTTACACTTCTTACAATCTCAAGAACGACGTATTGACAATACATTTCGGCGCTTTCTAACTAGTGCTATCGAGTTTTCTACTATTTCTTCCACAAACTAACAATTATTATCATTTCACCACCATGTGTGGTCTATTTTTTTTGTAAATTGATATATAGCTAGCACTATATCGAAAATTGAGATGGATGAATTGAATTTTAATTTTTTTTTTGGTGTTCAATTTCTAACAATATCTATTTTTATACCATTCATTCCCCACACAAATGATTTATTATCATTTTTAGTATATGATTAGCCCTCATTGCAATGTTTCAAATAATATATTAATCAGATAATTCGGACTTTTCCTTCAAATATTATGATTTATTGCTTCCTCTCTACCCCCCACTAATGATCTAAGACTTTAAAGTCTAAACTCCTTTCTTGTATTAATGTATGCACAGGCACATTCCATTTGTAATTCAAGCTGTGTGCCTTGTATATATACTACTACTACACACCACACTGATATACTATACAATTTATTTTATTTCTCCTTATATATCTTTTATTTAGTGTGAATGAAATGAAGTCACAATAGCTTTCTGAATAGGAGTATTTTAAGAAAATGCACAGTGACATGAAACAATTATGTGAGCAAGAGTGTTGCAAAAGAATGTGCACTTAAAATATAGACTTGTGAATGTATGTGAGTACTAGAGTATAATTGTAAATGATCTGCTAGTACAACTTTAAATGATCACATTTGAGTGTGGGAACAATCTACTGGTGCTATGATAAATGATTATGGGAACAATCATCTAGTGCTATAGTAAATGATCATATTTGAGCAACAGATCAATTTGCTAGTATTATTGTATATGATCACATTTGAGTGTGGGAATTACCTTTTAGTGCTTGTAAATAATCACATTTGAGTATGGGAATTACCTGTTGGTGCTTGTAAATGATCACATTTGAGCTCAGAATTATTACCTGCTAGTACTATGGGAAATAATCACATTTGAGTGTGGTAATTATCTACTAGTACTATGGAAAATGATCACATTTGAGCATGGGAACAACCTGATAGTACTATGGAAAATGATCACATTTGAGTGTGAAAATTACCTGCTAGTACTATTGTAAATAATCACATTTGAGTGTGGGAACAATCCACTAGTACTATTGTAAATGATTGCATTTGAGCATGGGAACAATTTACTAGTACTATGGAAAATAATCACATTTGAGTGGAATTATCTGCTAGTACTATGTAAAATGATTACATTTAAGTGTGGTAATTATCTGCTAGTACTATTGTAAATGATCACATTTGAGCATTGGAACAATCAACTAATACTATAGAAAATGATCATATTTGAGTGTGAAAATTACCTGCTAGTATTATTGTAAATGATCACATTTGAGCGTGGTAATTATTTGCTAGTACTATTGTAAAGGATTGCATTTGAGCGTGGGAACAATCTGCTAGTACTATGATTAATGATCACATTTGATCATTTTTTAACATTTGCTAGTACTATGGAAAATGATCACATTTGAGCATGGGAATTACATGCTAATACAATGGAAAATGATCACATTTGAGCATGGGAATTATCTGCTAGTACTATTGTAAATGATCTCATTTGAGTATGGTAATTATCTGCTAGTTCTATTGTAAATGATCACATTTGAGCGTGGGAACAATCTGCTAGTACTATGATTAATGATCACATTTGATCATTTTTTAACATTTGCTAGTACTATGGAAAATGATCACATTTGAGTGTGGAAATTGCCTGCTAGTACTATTGTAAATGATCACATTTGAGCGTGGGAACAATCTGCTAGTACTATGGTCAATGATCACATTTGATCATTTTTTAACATTTGCTAGTACTATGGAAAATGATCACATTTGAGTGTGGAAATTGCCTGCTAGTACTATTGTAAATGATCACATTTGAGCGTGGGAATAATCTGCTAGTACCATGATTAATGATCACATTTGATCATTTTTTAACATTTGCTAATACAATGGAAAATGATCTCATTTGAGCGTGGGAATTATCTGCTAGTACTATTGTAAATGATCTCATTTGAGCATGGTAATTATCTGCTAGTTCTATTGTAAATGATCACATTTGAGCGTGGGAACAATCTGCTAGTACTATGATTAATAATCACATTTGATCATTTTTTAACATTTGCTAGTACTATGGAAAATGATCACATTTGAGTGTGGGAATTATCTGCTAGTACTATTGTAAATGATCTCATTTGAGTGTGGGAACAATCTGCAAGTACTATGATTAATGATCACATTTGAGTGTGGAAATTGTCTACTAGTACTATTGTAAATGATCACATTTGAGTGTGGGAACAATCTGTTAGTACTATGATCAATGATCACATTTGAGTGTGGAAATTGCCTACTAGTACTATTGTAAATGATCACATTTGAGTGTGGGAACAATCTGTTAGTACTATGGTAAATGATCACATTTGATCATTTTATAACATTTGCTAGTATTATTGTAAATGATCACATTTGAGCATGGGAATTACCTGCTAGTACTAGTGTAAATGATCACATTTGAGTGTGGAAATTGCCTACTAGTACTATTGTAAATGATCACATTTGAGCATAGTAATATTCTGCTAGTTCTATGGTAAATGATCACATTTGATCACCTAAGCGATCATTTTTTGCCCTGGTAAAATGATTGTGGCAATCATTTTGCCAGGGCAAAAAATGATCAGCATGGCTGACACTTATGCATAACTTGCGAAGAGGACTGAACGATGTGCACGTATGTGAGCACCTCGACTCAACTCGACTCGATTCCACGTCCTTCTAGGCCACTCGAACAGTAGGGCCTACGTCACATCCTCCTCACGCATGTGTTCAAGTACAATGCACTTTGCACGCCGAGGTAAAGTCTACTCATATGGTGCTTTCAAGATCCAAGTAGCATTATCGTCGAGCATTGCGGATGTACGGGCAGTAGAGGTAAGCTCTGTAGGAGGAGTCAGGACAGAGCTGCTCATGCACATAGACAACAATGTGTTCCTTCTACACGTGCCACCAACCAAGCCCCACTCAGTCCTCTTCGTGGTCATTGTAGTGTTAGAGTGAGGAGCGGAGACGGCATTGACATAGGTCTGGACTGTAGTACACGTTGGAGAGGGGACGCTGAGTACGCGTGTGGCGGAAAGGGAGATAGTGCGGGAGTCGGGGATGACACCGGATAAGAGTGCAGTGAAAATAGCCTGCTGCTCCGTACAAGGCCTTCGTGGTGGGAGTCGCAAGGTGGTTGATAACGGTATTCAAGAGCTTCGGTGGAATACATGTAGGCGCAATGTTAACGTCTATATCATGGGATTTGCGCAGACAGAACAGTAGTAAGAGCGCACGTCTCTCGTCCAAGGAGGAGCCCAGGAGGGCGCGGTGAAAAGAGCCTCCTGCTCCGTACGAGTTCTTCGTGGTGGGAGTCGCATGGTGGTTGACGCTGATATTGGGTACAGCAGGATGTTGATAACGTTGGTGAAGAGCTCCAGTTGAATACGTGTAGGTTCGACGTTAATGCCGCCACCATGGGCTATGCGTGGGGGGCATGGTACAAGCGCTCGCATATCGTCCAAGATGCCTTCTTCGACTCCCGAGCCTCAATCCCCCTTTCGCCCCATAGAACAAGAGACCCACCGCCACTTCCACCACACGCACGCAAGACTATATCCTCGTCATCGAGTCTGTCCCCCCAAGAAGTCCTACATCCCATTAGAAAGTGTCATTGTAGGCATAAGGAGCGGAGACAGCGTCGTAGAGGAGGTTGGTGAAGTTCCAAATAACGGAATAGTGGTTACGAGACGCCGTATGTGTAGTGATGAGCAAGGGGTCCATGGGTAGGGTCTAAGAGGGGTAGGGGTACGGGTCCAACTTTTCCAAAATGTAAAATACTTACCCGTACCCTTGCCAAGGGTATCAGTGGTCTTCCCTACTAAAATCATTTATTCTTTCTTCGTTGATGTTGTACCATAGCAAATTACGATATATAGACATAATATATAGTAAAAGTAGTTAATAATATGTACAATAGGCTTTAAACGATAACACAAAGTCAAAGTGTGTTAGGACGTGCCTGGGAGAAGGAGATACTGGTGATAAGGTTAATTGCATAACAACGAAGAGTCTTACCATGGTGGGTGTTTGTGCAGCACGAATATGTCTGGGTGAGTAATACATACCCATACTTTCGAGGGGAGAGGATTTGAAATGACTATGGAAAGTCGAAATGTGTTCTGAGGTGGCTGTGAAGGAGAGATCTAGATATATTGCATATAACACCAGAATGCGTCGTCGAATTATAGTGATCGTTAGCACTTCGCGAATGTATGATGAATGATGATAACTAACATAACTTACAAGAGAAGAGGGCTTGAAATGACTACACAAAGTTGAAGTGTGCTAGGAGGTGCCTGGGAAAAGGAGATGTTGGTGATAATGCTAATTGCGAAGCAACGAAGAGTCCGATCGTCAAGGGTGTTTTTGAAGCGCGAACGTATCTAGATGGGTAATACATACCCAGGATTTCGAGGTGAAAGGGCTCGAAATGACTATGAAAAGTCGAATTGTGTTCAGAAGGTAGCTGTGAGGGAGTGATGTAGGACCAGGTAGGTATATTACTTATAGTGCAAGAACGCGTGGCCTGAATGTGGTAGTTGTTAGCTTATCATGAACGTATCACGAGCGACAATAACTAACCTAGTTCATGAGATGTGAGGGGGTGAAACGACCACACAGAGTCAAAGTGTGCGAGGAGGTAGGTTGAAAAAGGAGAAGCTGCTATATTGCTTGTGGTGCCAGAACTAATGGTCCGATCATGGTGATTATTGGAGCGTTGTGGACATATATGAATGAGTTATAAGTACCCAAGTTTACAAGTGAAACGAACTCGAGCTGACTGCAATGTGTTGAGGTGTAATGGGGGAGGCGATGGTGATGTAGGTGTAGATAGAGCTTGGAACTAGGTAGCCAGTCATTATAGTTTTGGTGTGGTGTATGCATTGCTTAAAGGTCTATATTCACCGCAAATTTTAAGAGCAGAGAGCTTGAACTCATGATACTAGTGGAGGATTGGTGAACATGCAAGATTCATGGTTATTGGTCACAGCTGCGGCAACCAAGACATGATTAGCGGGGGGGTTCAACACTAGCTTGGCGATCCACAGGCCATCGATATCAGTGCTCTCATCCAAACCACAAACTATGCTCTTGCATACACATAGTAATGGCACCTCGAGATCAAGTTGATCCTTCTCTCGTTACCACTGAGCCCTGGAAGCGAAAACTGGCAGAGAAACTTCGAGATCAGCCTGAAAAGCAACCTACAAAGAGAAAGAAACCACTTCCCAATGCTTCCCAAAAGCAATCGCTATCCACTGGTCCATCCAAGAAGGAACCAGCCCCTGCAAATGAAGCACGACACTCCCAATCCCTTTCAATCGAAGAAATCAATGATCCTGAAGCAGGTGGTGCAGCCAGAAATCAACCACCTCGTAACACTCAGCACATAATCGAGTTGGATGATGAAGTAGATGTGGATAATGGAGAGGATATGGTGTCGAGTGATACACCAGAGACAGATAATGAAGCAGAACAAGGCCGTGCTATCTTCACCTGTAGTAACCATGGCTGCAAGAATCCAACACAGCACCGCTTCTTCAACACAGGTGATCAAACCTCAACAAGTAATCTTTGTAAACATACTCACAAATGTTGGGGAGAGAGCATACTCGAGCAGGCCTATGGTACAGAAGGGGTGAATATTGCTACAATCCGAAAGGGATTGCAGAACCATAAGAGAGGGATTGATGGATGTATTGAAGCAGTGTTTGCTCAGCAACTTGAGGGAGGAAAGGGAGGCCCTATAACCTATTCAAACCGGGCCTTCACATATAATGAAACAAGGTACGCCCTACATTCTATAGTGTTTCTCTAAACATGCTCAACCATATGTTCAGAATTGAAATCATCAAATGGGTTGCAGAAAGTATGCGTCCATTGAACATAGTCGAAGATTGAGGATTCAAGCTTCTTATGAAGACTGGACGCCCACACTACCGTCTCCCATCTCGGTTCACTGTTGCACGAGATGTACATGAGGTTTTCAAGCATACCAAAGTGTGAATTTCGAAGATGCTTAAGGTGAGATTCATATAGAATTCAATAACATTAGTTGAAACTTATGTTCATTGTTCATCTCAGGAATATGATTAGTGATGAGCAAGGGGTACACTATACCCCGGGGGTACAGGGGTAGGGTATAGTAGGGGTACGGGTAAGGGTCCAATTTTTTTGAAATGCAAAATACCCATACCCTCCACAAGGGTACAAGGGGTCTGGCTCAGCCTAAAGTCTATCATTAGCATCATTTAGGAAGTCAATACTATTAAACATATTTTATACATATTTTCGAACTTTAATAGGGCTATACGGAATGTGATCTGAGTATGCACAGTAAGTGGCATGTCAGAAGGGGAGAGGTGAAGATATATGTCATATCTCAAGAGCAACATGGCTCATTGGAGTCATTGTTTGTGCTACACAACCAATCATATGTGGGGTATCTGTACCCAAATTTATGAAAGGAACAGTGACGATCTGGGCATATGAAATCGAGGTGTGTAGGTGATTTTGATCAAATAACAGCAGTGCTATTTGATTGTCGGCAATTGAATTCACCCAGCCATTATTTGATTGGGATCATAAACAATCATTGAAGTTCTAAATCAATATTACTATTGTATGAATGTATTAAGTGATCATAAACAATCATTGATGTTTTCTAATCCAATATTAATATTGAATGGTGGTTAGGCAATCATAAACAATCATTGATCTTTACTAATTGAATATTAGTATAAATGGAGAGGCAATCATAAACAATCATTGATCTTTACTAATTGAATATTAGTATGGATGGTTAGGCAATCATAAACAATCATTGATCTTTACTAATTGAATATTAGTATGGATGGTTAGGCAATCATAAACAATCATTGATCTTTACTAATTGAATATTAGTATGGATGGTTAGGCAATCATAAACAATCATTGATCTTTACTAATTGAATATTAGTATGGATGGTTAGGCAATCATAAACAATCATTGATCTTCACTAATTGAATATTAGTATGAATGGTTAGGCAATCATAAGCTATCATTGATATTTTCTAATTGAATATTATTATTGTATGGATGGTGAGTAGTATTAATGGTTAGGCAATCATAAGCAATCAATGATAACTACTAATTGGATATTGCTGTTGTATGGATTTGTCACATTTCCTAATGTGTCACGATTGTGACACATCTTCCCCGCGTCACATATTTCCCACACATCACGCTTTTCACGCACGTCACGTTAGTCACATATATTCCCGCGTGTCACGTTCGTCTCGCGCGTCACAACTGTCACATATATTCCCGCGCTTTATATTAGTCACACGCGTCACGCCTCTTACGCATGTCACAATTGTCACGTATATTCCCGCGCTCCATGTTAGTCACGCGCGTCACATTTTCCTCACGCGTCACGATTGTCACACATATTCCCGCGCCTCACATATTTCCCGCGCTTCACATATTTCTCGCGCATCGCATATTTCCCGCGCATCATACATTTCCCACGCATCACATATTTCACACACGTCACGTTTGTCACGTTCTTTCGCGCGTCACACTTGTCACATACATTCGCGTGTCACAATTGTCACATATATTCCAGCGCGTCACGCTTTTCACGCGCGTCACGCTTTTCACGTGTGTCACGCGCATCACTTTTGTCACACATTTAGCGCTCGTCACACTTTTCACATTCCTACATTTGTCATGCTTTGAAATCATGCCTTTCTTGGGTATCAATCTTTTGATACACATTACATGTCATATGTATATCACTCATCATGCTCTTTTTATATGTTACATTTGCCACAATTTTCATAGCTCAGTAAATCTAATTTGACCTTTGATATTGACAACATATCTAAATTTGAAACTATGTAAAGTGGGGGATACTCAGCATATCACTTGTTATTGACTATTACCCTATCATGGTATTCATTTGCATTCTGTTTTTGATGCAAGTCACATATCAAGTTTGTCATATTCTTAATGTGCTTCATGTTAGTCACGCTTTTCATGTGTGTCACACATGTCACATTCATCACACTTTTCACATTTCTACATTTGTCATGCTTGAAATCATGCCTTTCTTGGGTATCAATCTTTTGATTCACATTACATGTCTTACATGTGACATCACATTTCTCAGAGCATTACATTTATCATGCTCTTATTTTAGGTGGCAAGTTGAAAGGCAAATGTAACATATAAAAAGAGCATGATGAGTGATATACATATGACATGTAATGTGTATCAAAAGATTGATACCCAAGAAAGGCATGATTTCAAAGCATGACAAATGTAGGAATGTGAAAAGTGTGACGAGCGCTAAATGTGTGACAAAAGTGATGCGCGTGACACACGTGAAAAGCGTGACGCGCGTGAAAAGCGTGACGCGCTGGAATATATGTGACAATTGTGACACGCGAGAATGTATGTGACAAGTGTGACGCGCGAAAGAACGTGACAAACGTGACGTGTGTGAAATATGTGATGCGTGGGAAATGTATGATGCGCGGGAAATATGCGATGCGCGAGAAATATGTGAAGCGCGGGAAATATGTGAGGCGCGGGAATATGTGTGACAATCGTGACGCGTGAGGAAAATGTGACGCGCGTGACTAACATGGAGCGCGGGAATATACGTGACAATTGTGACATGCGTAAGAGGCGTGACGCGTGTGACTAATATAAAGCGCGGGAATATATGTGACAGTTGTGACGCGCGAGACGAACGTGACACGCGGGAATATATGTGACTAACGTGACGTGCGTGAAAAGCGTGATGTGTGGGAAATATGTGACGCGCGGGAAGATGTGTCACAATCGTGACACATTAGGAAATGTGACAAATCCATACAACAGCAATATCCAATTAGTAGTTATCATTGATTGCTTATGATTGCCTAACCATTAATACTACTCACCATCCATACAATAATAATATTCAATTAGAAAATATCAATGATAGCTTATGATTGCCTAACCATTCATACTAATATTCAATTAGTGAAGATCAATGATTGTTTATGATTGCCTAACCATCCATACTAATATTCAATTAGTAAAGATCAATGATTGTTTATGATTGCCTAACCATCCATACTAATATTCAATTAGTAAAGATCAATGATTGTTTATGATTGCCTAACCATCCATACTAATATTCAATTAGTAAAGATCAATGATTGTTTATGATTGCCTAACCATCCATACTAATATTCAATTAGTAAAGATCAATGATTGTTTATGATTGCCTCTCCATTTATACTAATATTCAATTAGTAAAGATCAATGATTGTTTATGATTGCCTAACCACCATTCAATATTAATATTGGATTAGAAAACATCAATGATTGTTTATGATCACTTAATACATTCATACAATAGTAATATTGATTTAGAACTTCAATGATTGTTTATGATCCCAATCAAATAATGGCTGGGTGAATTCAATTGCCGACAATCAAATAGCACTGCTGTTATTTGATCAAAATCACCTACACTTATGTGAAGTCAGTGACATCATATGAGGGGGAGGGGGAAAGGTGTACATCGTATCTCAAGAACGAGATGGCCGATTGAGATCATTATTTCTGCTACATGACCGATCATACATGGGGTATCTGTACCCAAATTTACGAAAGGAACGGCGACGATCTGGGCATATGAAGTCAGTGACATCATATGAGGGGGAGGGGGAAAGGTGTACATTGTATCTCAAGAACGAGATAGCCGATTGGGGTCATTATTTGTGCTACACAACCGATCATACGTGGGGTATCCGTATCCAAATTTACGAAAGGAACGGCGACGATCTGGGCTTACGAAGTCAGTGACATCATATGAGGGGGAGGGGGATAGGTGTACATCTTATCTCAAGAATGAGATGGCCGATTGAGATCATTATTTCTGCTACACGACCGATCATATGTGGGGTATCCATACCCAAATTTACGAAAGGAACGGCGATGATCTGGGTATACGAAGTCAGTGACATCATATGAGGGGGAGGGGGAAAGGTGTACATCGTATCTCAAGAACAACATGGCTGATTGGGATTGTTGTTTGCGCTACACGACCAGTAATACATGTTTTGGCACTGATTGTTGGACATCACCAAACCATCATCCTTGTATTGCTATCACTGTCCATTTAGAGCACAATGGTCACCCTATCTCCCTCCTGCTTGATATTGTTGAGGTCACAAAGTCACATAGTGGGGTTAATTTGGCAGCTGCATTCGCTGATATTCTCAAGGAATTTGGTATTTCTGAAAAGGTATGTGTTGTTTATTGTTGAACAATAGATAGCAGGTTAACTTACCACTATTGTTTAGATTCTCAGCATTACCTGTGATAATGCATCAGCAAACGATGCAATGATTGAGGCAATTGCTAATATTATTGTAGCTTTTTCAGGTCAAGCTAATCATACCTGTTGCTTTGCACATATCTTGAACCTTGTGGTCATGATTATACTTTGGCAGTTTGATGGGTGATATAATGGAAAGTCAGCTGCTACTGAGCTTACAAAATTGGATGAAGAGATAGAGTATGAATCTGATGGAGAGGTTGGTGATGATCAGGAAGATGATGAAGAACTTGGAATGGAAGATCTTGAGAAGTCAATGGAAGATGAGCTGGAAGCTGTATCAGCAAAGGTAGAACCTGTATGCAAAGCCCTATTCAAGGTTGGTGTTCTCTTTGTACTTTGATTACTGTATGTACTGACATTTTTGTAGCTACGAAAAATTTCTTTGGCTATAAAGAATAGTCTTACAGTTGTCCATCCTCATTGGAACACCATTTTAACTGATATTATCAGTAAGCAGGGCAAGAAATTACCTTCTGATGAAGTGCTTACCATGTGAATGATGCCATGAGATGTTGCTACATGCTGGAATTCTACATATGATCTAGCTGCATTTTCTTACAAGTATCGTGCAGCTATTAATCAGCTCACTGCAAATCAGGACATGAAGTTGAGAGACTACAAATTGACTGCTGAAGAGTGGAGTATAGTTTCACATTTGGGTGAAACACTGAAAGTAAGTCTATAACTTCTTATGTTTAATCAAGACTTATTATTGGAACAAGTTGTTTAAAGATGCAACACTGTTTTTCTCTCATGATAACCCTTCCCTTTCATCAGTCATTCCTGCTATGGATTGCATAGATGATCATTTTGCAAGCTGTGCTATTGACAACCAGTATTCCCTTGCTTTGCAAGCTGCTTTTGCCCTTGGTAAAAAGCTTCTCAATAAGTATTACTCATTGAGTGATACATCTGCAGGCCATATCGTAAGTTTCATACATCATCTACTGTGATTATAGTGGATATGCAATGTATGGGGTACTGTAATTATAGTGGATTCCTAGGAAGGAAAGAGGGAGAAGCACCTGTGAAAGTGCCATCACTATGGAAGCTGATGCATGTGCATCCCTAGCAACAGCTAATTCATCCTGCCCCCCTTCTCATTTTAGAAGTGCTGCCTGTATCCCACTTTGGGGTAGCTATTAATAGTACTTCGCTAATCTAATTTATGCTTCTTTGAACCTTCATGTGGCACCCCTTACTACAATTTACAAAACATACCATACCTATGAGGCAATAATATAAGTCCATGAGCATATGGCACATATTTGAACATAAGTTACAGTAGTTAACTTGTTCTTGAGAATAAAGTAGCTTTAATTTGGCTTTCTTGGGCATATTTTATTTTTCTCTTGTTTTCAGTGCATTGCACTCTATGTCACTGAAAGGACTTACAGACTTCATAGCATTCAAAACAATGAATGTATGAAGAATATATATAATATGCCTATCAGTATATATTTTCAGGCTTGGTAATTTATAGAACAGTGCATAGTACTCTTGTTAATACCATATCATTAGAACTTTAGCACAAGTCTGCAAGACTTCAAAAATTTTGTCTGACTGAAACTCAATCAAACTAGATGTTGTTAAATGAGACAACTAGCACCTCAGATGTAGTGTATTTGACAAGCAGATACATATTCTGCACATATTTTATGCCTTAATATTGAAGGAAAGCTTACAAGCCAATGTTTTTATAGTTGCATAAACCTCCACACAATGCAATTGTTGTGGCACTGGGCGGCTTCACATTCTGACAACTACATAATCTATCCATCTATTAATTTTGGGTTCTGCCGCTGAGCTTTAGCTACCAAAATGCTACTATTTTTTATCTGTGCCAGGTATACTTTTTTATTCATGGCCACAGGCCTAAAGACTCCAGGGTACACTTTAATGAATTCTTATCAAGTGCATTTTAATAGTTCGATATACACTATACTTATTGTTATTGTGATGTTTTATGTAAATGAATGAGCAGTACTGTGCAGTGTTGTCTGATTTTTGGAAATTTGGAAATTGCGGAAATTTCAGACAACATACGATCAGTCACTCAGCAACATTGAGGAACATTGACAGGCCAAAGAATTTGATGCACAAAAGAAGCTCCAGATGATGGAAATTCATTATTTAATGGCAGCAAATACACACCAGTACACACCCGCACCAATCCCCAATATAGCAGCATCAGGACAGGCATCGCACTCACATGTTCAGCACGCAGTTAATAATAGTAACTCTGAACGACTACTCTTCCTAGTGTGATTATCAAGATAAGTATTGTGTTTCATATACAAGAAGCCTACTATAACTACAGTGACCCATACATTGCATTGTCACTATGATTACAGTAAATTATGTATGGGCCTTACAGTATCTGGTGACATCTGATGTGTACAGAATTGCAATAGGTGTGTTTATTATACATAATAATTGAAGCTGTATACTAATTCTCACTGGTTTATTGTAGTTCTACACCCTAGGCAAAAGCTGTCTTACTTCAGGAAGGCTGAATGGCCTGAAGATTGGATTCAGGCTGCGAAGAAAATAGTAGAGAACAAGTTCTTATGCAATTATGCTTATTATTGCCCTACCTACAAAGGTAAGCAACAATTGCATAAGCAAGATTTGAGTTCATCAAAGTTTTCAATGGCAAGTGTTTTATTAAATTTCACTTGTATATTGATCATTCACATGATTAAACTTTACTAGAAAAATATATTTGACTCTTCCGATGAGAATAGTGATGGCTGTGATGGTGATACAGTCGAAAATGAGGCATTGCTTGCTGAACTTGACTGCTATCTCAATGAAAAAGTGGTTAAGACTAAGGATGCTTTAGCTTGGTGGATTAAACACAAGAATACATACCCTCATCTCTGGCTAATGGCTCATGATTAACTACTTATTCCTGGTCAGTTCATTCACACATTTTTCCAGTAAATTTCTCACTACTTTCCATGTTTATTTATAGCAACATCTGTTTCTGTAGAGCATGTATTCAGCCAGGGATGCCTATTGCTTTCACATGTTTGTAACTGACTCTCTGCATGTTCTACTAGGGCATTGCTATGTCTGGGAGCATGGAGTAAATTAGGCTATGTTGACAACAAAGACCTCATTATGGTGTCAAAGTTGCCAGATGTCTCACAGGAAGATATAAATCCAGCTTGGAAGAATGATTGGGAGTAATTTATTATTATATGTAGAACATTGTAATGTTTTAAAATAAAACAATTACATCTGTACCCTTTGTCTATACCCTGGGGGTCTGTACCCCTACCTGTACCCTTAAACCCTTCATGAATACCTCTACCCTTAGTGAGGGTAGGGGTATTTGGAGGGTAGGGGTAAGGGTACAAACCAAAATACCCTGGGGTTACCCCTGCTCATCACTATGTATGTGTTGGAAGAAGAGATTGCTTTCTTCTGTATCGACACTGGATTTGTGGAAAGAACTACATGTTTGATGCTAGGCAGTTAGGATGTTCTGAATGGCTTGTTTGCAGAAGGGGTCATAATGCACAAGGTGGAACTGAGATGATGCAGTTTGAGATGCAAGTGAGTGTATGCTATGAAGCAAGTGTAAGTGTAAGCAGGACACAAAAAGATACAAGAAGGAAGCATACATGTTTCATTCGAAGCAGTGTATGTTCAGCCCATCCATCCCAGTGAGCTGTGTTGTTGCTGATATAAGTAGGAAGGACACCAACCTGTGAGAAGATTGAGAGTTAGTGAGCACAGTGTTTATGAGTCGAGTGAAAGTGAATGTGGAAAGGTGTGCAATGACCATGTATGAAGAAACAAAAGAGTACAGAAGAGAGACAGTGCTTACTACTTCAGTTGTACCAGATAGCCCCTTCTCCTTCATCTACTCCCTCTCAATCCTGGGCAACTGCAGCTCTGCTGTCCATTGGCAGCATTCAGTGCGCTGAAGGGAATTCAGAGCAACAGCTTTAGGATAATGAGCCATTTATGAAATTGTTTAACTGGCAGTGCATACAGGTAGCTTGAAGTTGAAAACACTGAGTCTTGCCATCGGGGCTATATGATGCTCCAATGTGTCATTTATTTGCTGTACTTGTAGTTCGGTTCGCCATAGTTAACTGTTGCTGTACTCATAGTATCTGTTAGGATTTCATTCCATATCTTATCAAATCCGCTCATATCTTATCTTATCATCATGTGATCAGTCATGTGACATAACAATGCGGACACCATGCATATCAACATGCATTATTCATCAAGACTACAGGCACAGTCCACAGTTCAGCCATGCCTTTTACACATGTAGTACATGAGTTTGCACAGTAGAAGCACAGTAACATGCATTGTAGTGTAGGTAATACTTATGTACAATTACCATGAGGACATTACTATTAATACGGACATTTTAATTAGTTTTTCTCCATTCTTGTGCTAGTTTATTCCAGACTTGCAATAAGATTCACTTTTCTATCCTTTCTTTGTTGTTTGAGTTCGACTTCGAGCATTTTGCTTGTGTGTTGCTAACAGTATCTACTCATTTTTTGGTGTTTTCTGTACATATCTATACATTTAATATATATTACATGTTAATACATCCTACTACAACAGGTATATCTCTCATAATGACTGTTTTGACAACTTTCTGAGGCATTGGAAATATCCGTCATAATTCCCACACTCCCGTTGATATGCACCAACTTCGACCTACTGTACCGCTAGGCATAACAGGACTTCATTTAAGTTCTTCTTTTGTTGTTCTATATTATATTAGCCAATAATTGACACTGAAAATTTTTAGTATATGGTGGTACTCGATGTTACATCCAATATTTAAGTACCTGTAGTGACACTGCTTACCAAAAGGTATGTTTAACTTTGCTACCAATACATTAAGCAACATGTGTGTGTTATATAACAGTGGTGTGGAAGAGGTATAACATGAAAATATTAGAGCCTTGCAGGTGGCTATCAAATATCTTAGCTTTAAATTTAACTAGGTCAAGCAGACAATGTCCTATGTTAAATCACAGGTATTACAAAGGCACTCTAGCTTATGTGAGTTCAAGAAATACTAAGCTGAAACATGCAAAATAGCTTGAAGGTATGTAAGGTAAGTACTATCTGGACATGGTCATACTTTAATGAGTAGTGTACAGGTTAGGGCTGCCAACTGTGCCGTGACGGGTTATGGCCTGTCTTTACAAAACCATTGACAGTACAGCTTTGAGCCATAATCATCCCATGTAGTGATTTTTAGAAGTATTGATGGTACAGTACAGGTTAAAACATGGCTGTAAACAGTTTCATGGTTAAAATCAATAAATTTAAGCCATCAAGATTGTGTTAATATTACTCAGAGCACACCAAAAGACATGTCGAAAACTGCAAGGACATTACTATAAGCTTAAAGTAGCAGAAATAAGTCTCCAGGAAGCAAATGTCATACATAGTTATGTGGACAGAGTAATTACAATAACATTATGAACATATCCTACTCACTTATGTACACCACCAAGACTAGGATTGAGCTTTAGGTGATGCTTTAACCTTTCCAACACTGCCAATGCCACTAAACTGTGAACTCAACTACCAGCCCAACATCATTCTGCAA
Source organism: Cyathus striatus (assembly GCA_025738555.1). Lineage (NCBI taxonomy): Eukaryota > Fungi > Basidiomycota > Agaricomycetes > Agaricales > Nidulariaceae > Cyathus > Cyathus striatus. Next base: position 2,489,977 of record JAOVFP010000012.1, read on the forward strand.
GCTTTGACACAAAGTATTAAGTTTATTTTTCATTCTGTTTCAGCTATTTTGCTATAAGTTATTACCTTCATCTGAGATTGTTGTTTGTGATCCTGCAGTGTATATATAATTGTTTTACTTGGTATATATTCTGCTGTATTATCTTCACAGCTCTCTAACCAAGTTTTACACCATATCATACTTGAACTCTTTGTCTCTTACACTGTTTTGATGATTTCTTTTTAAGCTTACTCAGTTCTACAGTCTCATCACCTGAGACCTCTCATGTTTAATCTCTCTCATTATGTTGCAAGCTTTCCTTTTATCTGTTTAGCTTTGTTTGTCTCACCTTACATCAATACTAGAATGAGAGGAAAATAATCTTGATGTAATCATGTATCAACATCTTCCTTAAAGTTAGATTCACTGGATAGTTAGTAGTAATGGACTCAAGACTCAAGAACAACTTATGAATGTGTCAAACACAAACAAATGCCTTACCAATTGTGTACTAATGTGGTATTCACCTCCAAGGTATTGAATACTTAATTATGCTTGATTCCATAGCTCAGTGTGGTTAATTTTTGTTTGGAGACTTAAGTTAGAGCTCGCTTTGAGAGGTTATGATGACCCAATGATGTCCATTAGCTGTAGGTAATTCATCAGAGGCTCTTTGCTTGTGGCTAATGGAAAGCAGAATCAGAAAACAAATTTCAAAAAACCATGCAGTTCAACCATTCTGGAACACTGTAATAAACAACAATAAATGTAAGCCATATTGACAGCTGTGTAATGGTACCATGGTACAGATACTGATGGGTGATAACTGCACCCAACCCATCCCATGCTGAGTTCTCTCCAGGCCTCAGACAGTATGGCACCCATGATGTCCATAACTGTACCATAACTGTTTTGCATGGCTATGGTTGGCAGCCCTATACCTGAGGAGGCAAGGTCTACTGTTAATGTTATAAAATGCACATGCAAAGGCTGTGAGATACAATGGGTAAGTGCATATCAGAAGTTTTGAATCTGAAGCATACTATAACTAACTTACTATTTCATCTTGTAGTACCACCTTTCTTGTGTAGGGCTTGAATACACCATACAGTGTTGGATATGTGAGACACATGGAATGACAATGCATGCCAGAAACAAGTTGACAATGAAATGTAGTTGTGCATGAGCCTTGAGGCCTCCCCAAAGGATTTGATCAGTCATGAGATTTAGCTTATATAATATCTATATATGGTATTTATTTCCCATGGAAGGGAGGGAGGGTACCTAGAACTGTGCTTAAAAAATACATTGACCTGATATGTCTTAGTGTAATCCTTGAACCCCCTTGAGTTCCATAGTCTTTGACTTTGAGCTTTAATTTTTCACCCACCCTTCCACTTAACCTTTTTTCTTTACTTTTTTATATTGTCATACACTTGTATTTAGCTACCACTTGCCTTTGCTGGCTTGAGCTCAGCCCTTCAAAAGTATTTCAAGGGTTCATGTGAGAGAGCTAGAGTGACTGAATACACTTATTCACATGCAACTCTCTTCAATTTTGTTGAACTCAATGCTTGTACCCTTTCAGCCCATGATTACAACTATTTTCACATTCATGTGCAAAGGGCTGTAGATACCTATGTTCATCCAGGTACAGTTTTACTAAATAATTTTTCATAAGGCAAGTATTGTAAATCCATCAATTTCTGAAATTTGTAAAGCCTACCACACTACACAAGATAGGTGGAACTTCTATTGGGTTTGGTAAATTCTTAGTGTAATATGATGCCTACACTATAAACTCACCTCATTCTAATGTTACCAGCTACTCTGTATCGCATTTTGAGCATAGTTATAATTACTGAAAATGGTTTATTATATATTAATTTAAAAATCCTCTGAAGTTGTACTTTATGACAAATTTCTAAGTGAGGTCTGGAAAAAATTTAAGGGCACCTGAGGGTACCCTACCTACCTAACCTGATATTGCTCTGCAAAATTTTCGGACCCCCTTGGCACTAGTAATCTGTTGTATATTTAAAATGAATCTGTAAGCAGAGAGATAGCACATGTATGATATATCACTTCTACTAATGTTCACTAGCACAGACTCTAAGTAGTGATTAAAAATCAGTGAATATATATTGATCATTGCTATAGGGTTGCTTTCAATGCATGTATATCTCTGATTGATGCTCCAGCATGACCACAACATAAATATTAAATATTGAGGGACTAAGTTCACAAAGCTTTATACTTTAAAATTGTTTTTAAGTGCATATTTCAAGTGTTCTATAGACATTACTGAAGAGTATACAATTGTCATTTTATTCTGTAATTTATTGTCTGTTTGTCTCTTGTCTCTTCATTGGAACAAGTACACATGCTGTATTAAAGCAAGCAAAAGCACAGGAACATGATGTACTTCCATAACAATCTCCATATTCTTACCTCTTTTCTAATTTATTGCTAGTATACATATAATTTATATGTTGGTATGCTTACCACAAGTGTATACTACTGTACCATTTAAATCAATTCAACACAAGGGTAGGCACTGTGACAGGCAAAACCACTATAGTCTTTCGACACTATTATAAATCTCATTGTGACACATTAAATTTCGGCACTCCTCAATAAAATCTCAACTGCTAATAATGATTATAGAATACAAATAAAAGCATGAAAACACAATGTAATAACAATTACTGCAATCACACAAATTAATGCTCAATTTCTGTTTAATATACCTTTTGGCAGCATTGGTGCCCTGAGCACAATTATCCATCATGCCAATACCTTTCGGCACCAGGCCTCTGTTACACATGACATGTGCCAAATTTTTACATGACACAAGGCCCCCATGACATGTGACTGTTGAATTGATTTAAATGGTACAGTATTCAGTTTTCACATGAGATCACACATTTGTTATGAAAATGTCTACAGAATGTTTGAACTATGTGTTTCAAAACAATTTTAAAGTATAAAGCTTTGCATTCCAAAACACTCTCTTCAGTCTTCAGTTGAGGTGCCTCACTGAATCTCATCAGATCAATTATTTCACTAAGCATGGGAAAGTTCTCCAAAAAAGAAGATGAGAGGAAGAAGTGACACAAAATGAGCTATAAAATAAAAATAATAGGGAACATGTTACTTAAAAAACATATATATAAATTCTTGTAAGCAATAGCACCTATTTATGCAGAAAGAAATGAAAAATATAGGATTTTTCTGAATTACAATGCTGCGAGTTTATGGCACAACCAAATTATGGTTATGGTGAATATTTCCACACTCAGAACTTCATAGTTTTCACCTGTCAATAGCCATACCATACATAGGGCTGCCAACTATAACCATACAAAACAGTTATGGCTTGTACAGTACAGTATATATTGCCATACCATATGAGCAAAATAAATTGTTCATATGGTACGGGTACCGTATGGCTTTCACCCATAATTAACTGTACTGTACAACTGTTTATAGCCATATATATGGCTTAGTTGAGTGACTTCACTACAAAAATTGATACTTTATTATTTCCATTACATAAGTGAGTGATGCGCACATTGACATGTTTGTTCGCATTGTTTGCACTTTCTCTCGTTTTCTCCCTCCATCACTGACACTCTTGCATTGCCTCAAATGCTGCAATTACACATCAGGAACTCAAGACCATCAGTATTGTGCACTACCAAGAGCCACTGAATACTGCAATTAACATTACCAAAGGCTCTGTCTCTGCCCCAAGTCCCTCTCCTCAAGTTTTTATCTTACAAATTTTCTTCCAATTCATTGGTATGCTCTGTGTTTCAAACTTTTCCTTTTCTTTCAGTAATCTACAGTCTCAACATTATTAATTTCTGCTTTATTCAACTATTCTTCTTTAAGTAGTCTCTTTATTCTAATTTTCTTTAAAAACTATGTATCTACTTCCTCCCAATCCAGCGAAAATTATCCTCCTCTCTCAACACCTTAGAATTCCCAGGTCAAACATATTTTTAACTAGCTCACTAGTTTTATTTTCTTCATTTAGGCCTCAACATCTTTTACCTCTACATTGGACTGAATTCTTATAATGACACCTGCTATTGATCTTCCAAATGTCAGCTCTACTGCTGATAGTGGAAGTACTGCAGCTATTTCTAATTAGGCAACATCATGGATAACCCATGGGTGTCTCGAGCTCGATGCATACCCATACCCACGTCAACCCGTACCCATTCCCATGGGTATCACAACCCGCAGGTTTTAAGTACTTATTTTAGAATTAGAATAAACATATGACGAATTAATTTGTATCACTTGAAGCAAATGTACAATAATTTTTTGTAATGGCTTATTTTATACTTAAACAGTACTAGTATTAGTATGCAAGCATATGTGAACATTGCGTGAAAATGGCCGCTTTTATTGTACTATCTCCAAAAATAGGAAATTTGGAATGCTTATTTCGTGGTATTTGAAGCAGATATGCGAACGTTGTGTATAATAGCTCATTTTGTAGTTATACAACACGGATATTAGTACATGAGTATGCAAGAGAAGTGAGTCAAAATTGCTGCTTGTATCATACTATCTCCAGTATATAAAAGATATAGAATATCTATTTCATAGTACTTGAACAAGATGTGCCAATATAGTTTATAATAGCTCATTTCATACATAGACAACATGGGTATAATTTCATGAAAGTATGAGAGACTAGCATGAACACTGCTTGTTGTGTTGTACCATCTTCAAAATATAGGAAATTCTACATAACATAGAAGAATATTAAATAAACATTGTCTCAGGTCCAATACACAGTTATATGGAACAGGTACTATACTGCATGTAACCAGTACATAATAGTGCGATATTTCTGTTGAAATACAAAGGGAGCGAGTGATATAGAGGGGAATCCTGATTTCTGTGTACTGGGGAAGAGGTAGACAATATTATTTATAGAACCAGAACGAGTCGGCCATAAATTGTGTATGTAGGGTCGTTAGGAATGTGCAGCAACGCACTATCTGTATCCGAAATATCGAAGAGATGCAAAAAGAATTGGAGTAGTAATGTTAGTTTGAATGAATTGCATTAAGTATATCGTTTGAGGTCAACCCCGCAAGCTGAACAAAATGCAAAACCGAGGTTTTTCTCTAAGCACAAACACCATCTAGGTTAATATATACTATGTACTTATTCATTATTATTATAGTGCTTGTAAAATCTTCCTTTCAGTCATTTTTATTCAATAAACTGTCTACGGGTACCTGCGGGTTACGGGTCTCGAAGACCTGACCCATACCCTTACCCGTGACCCGTGCGGGTATGGCGTACCCATGCATTTGCCTATTTCTAATACTGAGAAGTCTGGTGTGTATCATCTTTTCATTTATTTTTACTTATACTCTTATGCTAATTACTACCAAAATTTAGATCTACCCAAGCGCTGAACTCAAACGAGGAACACAACTTGTTATAATGAACTGCTCAATGCTGAGAAATGTGATGAGACTGGTGAATTTGAAACTCGATACAAACCCTGAATTCCAATTAAACCACATAAACTGAAAACAAAAGGGCACAAGGAATCAGAAGCTGCCAGTGATGCAGACTCAAATGATATAGAGTTTCTTCCACCTTTAATGGAGGACTCTGACTCTGAAGGAGAAGACAGAGAGGAGGACAATGCTGATGGTGTTATTGGTAATGAGGGGGTTAGTGGTGTGTTCATCGATTCTTGCCCAACTAACCAGTTATTAGATAGCTGCATCATTGCCAACTAAGCTATTCTCTAAATAGAAATGGACTCAAAGCACTTCCAAGACTCATACAACAAAGAAAACTCGACAGGATCGTCCTGCTGGCAATGTGAGTGTTGATATTGAGGTCTTGGTAACATTTTCATTCTATATTTTAAAAGACAATTATCTGATATACTTACAGGAGCCCGAAGTCAGTAATAAGCCTGTAAAGACATGAAAAAAGAAAAACCTGATCTATTTATTCTATGATGAGGTCACAGAAGGTCAGAACAGTGAGAAATGAGAAGGTGATCATTATTACCAGTGCTACCATGGCAATAGACACATTCTATGCATCACATCTGAGATGAAATATTGTCTTAATGGTTAGTGTCTAATTTTTTGAATGTCTTCTATTCTTATTAACCATCTCTTACATTATAAATAGGACTCATTGGACATCTTGAAACAAATTTTAAACACCTTTACAGTTTTTTTCTTGTTCTAAAGCAACGATCTATGCCACCAACTGAAGATGAGAAACTTATTGCTTCAGAAAAGAAGCCTTTTGGTCCATCTGAAATAGCAAAGTATGCTAATGAGCTTCATGGATCTGGGAATATCATCAATGCCTTTGTGCAACAAGCAAATAAGTCCCGGGTATGTGTAGTAACTTTTCGTTGTGATATTGTAACTTAATATGAATGATAGGGTGAATGGAAACAAGATCATTTCAAAGATCTACTCACAAAGTGGATTGCAACATGTGACCAACCATTTGATGAGGTTGAAAAACCTGAGTTTCGAGCACTTCTGGAGTATATCCATTTTCATTCTTTGAAACCACTGAAGATTCCAGGCCGCACAACAATTCGCTCACACATTATGAAGATGGGTGAAGATACCATTGAATTGACAGAGGAAATGTTTAAGGTTTAATTGATATTATAATGTGTCTATATGCCAGCTACTGACTTGTATCAAATAAATTGTAGAAGCTCTTATCTAAAATTAGTATATCCCTTGACACATGGACTTCAAGTAATCAAATTGTATTTCTTGCAATTGTTGCTCACTATGTGAATAATGAAGGTAAACTCAGTATGACTTTAATCCATTTTGTATTTTATTACCTATCTAATTGCTTACATGAATAAAAGAATTACTCATTGATTTTTGGGAGCTCATTGGCCAGCACTCTGGAGAAAATTTGGCAGATGCAGTATGGAAAACCTTTGAGCTTTATGGTATTCAAGATTTGGTATGAGCCTTGTTTAATTGAATAGTTTCAAATGTTGATTCAGGTTGAAGATTCTCACTGTCATGATGGACAATGCCTCAAACAATGATACATTAATGTCTTCACTTGAAGAGCACTGCAAAGAGGCTTCTATCAATTTTGATGCTAAGTTCTCTCGGCTTCATTGCATGCCTCACACAATCCATCTTGCTGCCATCAAGGTATTATTTGTTTTTACTTTAACACTGCATTGAATCTAACTTGTGTTTATATAGCTTCTTGAGTGTATTGGTGCCCTGTCAACCACTGATAGTGAGCATGCATGAGGCAAGGGTGGGATATATCAAGACACTGTTATGGAATCTCTTGATGCAGAAGTTGATGACAATGCTACTCTACTGGAACAAGATCATGATTTCGGTGACATGGTCCTAGATGCGATTAATGTAGGAGCTGTGAGCAAGATACAGGTATTCTATATTTACACAATGAATATTGTGTTCTCATACTATTTATTTTATTCAGCTGCACAATATTATTCATGGAGTTTGATCAAGTCCATAGTGCCGTGCTTCTTGGTTGAATGAAGTTCAGATTCTATCTGGGATCAAAGAATTGGGAGAGCCAGTGGATGGAACTGAGCTAGAGAAGAAGCAACTATTAATGCTCATTCTCAATGTGAAAGCACAGTGGTCATCAACTCACCAGATGTTGTGTATGTACAATCTGTTTATTTATAGTATGGGAATGATATTCTAATTATACATAGGTTGAGCTTTGAAATTTCAGGAAGTCATTGATAGCTTTGTAATGTGTCCAGCTCATCATGAATTCTTTGGGAAGTTTGAACTTGACACTGTTGAATGGAATACAATTAGACTTGTTGCTAACTGGCTAGAGAGCTTTAGATCTGCTACAATGCAGATGTCAATTACAAAGATGCCTATGCTCTCACAAACAGGTGCAATATTTCAAGGTCTTCAGGAAGCAGTAAAGAATGCAATTAGGGATTTGCTGCCATCTGCACCTTTGAAATTACAGAACAGTCTTGTGGCTACACACCTCAAGCTTTCAGAGTATTATGAGAGGTTTGATGAATCACCACTATATACGTGGGCTGCATGTATGTTTTATTTCGCTTTTAAGCATTATTAATATGCAGAAATATAAACTTATTGGGCAAGGAGATAATTCTGGGCATGCACAAACATGAGCATGAGTTGAGCATGCATGCTCAGTGTCTGTGCATGGAAATTTGACCCTGAGCGTGAAGAAATCTATAAGTGAGCATGAAGCAATATTTGCCATAAATATACCCATCCTAAGTATATGCTGTACAACTGCTGCACTACATGTCCATATTATCTATCTGAGATGCACTATATTCAAGTTTCTTGTTGAGTGGGTATGTATTTATTTTCATGCTCACGCATATTTTCAGTGACTTGAGCATGAGTGCAACTATAAGTAATATACATGCTCACTCTCAATTTCAAGGATTTGACAGTGTGCATGAAATGTTGAGTGTGAGCATGATGGGTATAAGTAATCTATTCACGCTCATACTGGTATATCTATTTATTTCAATTCAAGCTCACATTTATTTTCATGCTCACACACACTTACTGTAATTTGAGTGTGAGCATGATGAGTATTTCCTATTCAGACTCATGCATATTTACCATGTACTTGTGTGTGATTGTTGTATTCACACTCCTGATTGAATAACTCAAGTTTGGGCATGAGTGTAATAGGAATTCCTATTCATGCTCATGCATATTTCCTTTATTGAGAGCAAGCATGTATATATATTATATATATTACAGGTTCACATTCATGCATATCTCTTTTCACTTGGGTGTGAGCATGATAGTTATTCTTATACATGTATAACTTGAGAAACTCTGTGAGTATGAATATTTTGTCTTATTCCACTGCATGCTCATTCCAACTGCAACTACTTAGTTCACACCTACATTGAAATGATATGGAGTGTATGTGTCTGTTGTATTACTTATTACTCCTCCTACATGTACATATGTGAATTCAAAATATAAATTTTGCATTTTAATTTTATAAAATAAAATACTCATACTGTGAGCGTGAATTTAGATACCTTGAGTGTGAAAATTCCGACCCTGTGTGTGAATGTATAGACCCTGTGCATGAAAACGTGACCCTGTGCATGGATTTCCGACCCTGAGCATGATGTGAGCATGCACACACAAGTTTGAGTGTGAAATATAAATATTATTCTTCACCATTTGACTTTGTATCTCAATTAAAAACCTCACTCACAGTAATAATAAGACACAGTCATACAAAATCAGTATGTACACTTGATTTGCATTCTATTTGACACACAAATAGGTCATTTAGAACTAATATAAATATCTTGAGCATGAAAATTTGGCCTTGAGCATGGCATGCTCAATCACATTCACTTTTGTGCATGCACAATAAAATATATGTGCCCCCCTGCATTATATCATTTAGTATGCAATATATTTGGGATTCCTGGTGGTTCAATTCCAACATTTGCATATTAAAAACAGCTCACTGATTTCTATCTATTTTTAAGCTCTGCAGTTGCAGTGGAGCGAATCTTTTCCAGGGGACACAATACTATATCTATCTGTCATGCAAGTCTCAAGCCAGAGACAATTCGTAATATTATGATCATAAAACATTACTGCAAGCTTCAAAGAGTCTGAGGTGGCCAGTTACTCGAGGTAGTTTATGTATAACTAGAACTTATTCTATTTCATGCATATTATACCTGTTGAGTGGAAATTTCAGATCTTACAGAAGTAATTCAGTATCTATCATAACTGTAAACCATAAACGGCCATATTTGTACTCATACCATACCGTAGAAGGTTCAAAAAATGTCTGTACAGTATGATTACAGCTAAAATATGTACTGTAAACAGTTTACTTTATATGGCCATAAACTGTTACAGTACAGTTGGCAGCCCTAACCATACAACCATGTATGGCTGTAAGTATGGTTTTGTCTAATCACTCCAATCTGGCCCAATGACAAATATTTGCTCTCAAGGTAATATCCAAATAACACCTAACATGGTAAAGATAACATTATCAAATCTAGTTGTGCATGCATCAGTGTGTTATTTGTGTTTGCTCTCTCCCTGTCACTTGTCCCCTCCTGCAGATTTCCTCCAATACCTGTCAGGGTAGTGCACTACTAAGAGCCACTGAATACCACAATTGGCTGTACCAATGGCTGCATCATTGCCCCAAGTCTTCCTCCCAGAGTTTTATTCTTTAAAAATTTCTTTCAATTCATCTCCATGGCTTCTATTTCACACTTAACCATTTTCTGCAGTATCCTATAATCACAAACACTATTAATCTCTGTCGTTTTGACCAATCCTTGTTAAGTAACATTTTTATTCTAATTTTTTATAAAACCCATGTATCTACTTCCACCCAACTCAGTGAATTTTTCCCCTCCTGCAGTTGAATTTTGAGCTTCCATTTTCAATATCAGGTTGTTGTCAGTGCTCACATCTTCTGTTTTACTGTTCTGATCTCGAAAATCCATCAAGTCTTTGTGTTTGAACATCATTTTGAAGTTCTTATTTCTTGTTACATTCTCAATGCTAAATTGTCATTGCTAATCACACTCTCGAGCACCATAGAACTCCTCAGTCAATGGACATTCAACAACTCACATATTTATTCTTTGCTTAGGCCTTAATGAACACAACAACATCAACTACCAAGAGCTCAGGTGTGTATATTAGATTTTATTTTATTTTGCCTGTATTTTTATACTAATTTCCCAATATAGATCCATCCATCTATCAAAAATGTCCCAGAGATGGAATTTGTTACCAAGAGCTACTCAATGCTGAGAAGCTTAATGAGTCTGGAGGGCTTAAGAGTCACTTCAGGCCCTGGAACCCAATTATACCATCTCAACCAAAGCCAAAGCTGGCTGCCAGCAACACTGACTCTGATTCAACTAATATTGAGTTTCTTCCATCATTAGAAGAGAACTCAGACTCTGAAGGAGAAAAGGAGGATGATGGTGACAATGTGGTTATCACTAATGAGGAGGTATGCTTTTACTTCATATTTATTCATTAAATTTCACCAACTGCTTCATAGATAGCTGCTTCTCTGCCCAGAAAGCTAGCATCTAAGTTAGATGCTAGTTTTCTGGGCAGTTCCACTTAGCATAAGTGTAGGTTATCATAAGTGTAGGTGATTCTGATCATATAACAGCAGTGCTATTTGATTGTCGGCAATCAAATCACTCACCCACTATTTGATTGGGATCATAAACAATCATTGATGTTCTAAATCAATATTACTATTGTATGAATGCATTAAGTGATCATAAACAATCATTGATGTTTTCTAATCCAATATTAATATTGAATGGTGGTTAGGCAATCATAAACAGTCATTGATTTTTTCTAATTGAATATTAGTATGGATGGAGAGGCAATCATAAACAATCATTGATTTTTTCTAACAGAATATTAGTATTGTATAGATGGTGTAGCAATCATAAACAATCATTGATTTTTTCTAACAGAATATTAGTATTGTATGGATGGTGTAGCAATCATAAACAATCATTGTGGCTCTCTAATTGAATACTAATATTAAATGGTGGTTAGGCAATCATAAACAATCATTGATTACTACTAATTGAATATTAGTATAGATGGTTAGGCAATCATAAACAATCATTTATTTTTTCTAATTGAATATTAGTATTGTATGGATGGTGTAGCAATGATAAACAATCATTGATGTTTTCTAATCCAATATAAATATTGAATGGTTGGTTAGGCAATCATAAACAATCATTGATTACTACTAATTGAATATTAGTATGAATGGTTAGACAACCATAAACAATCATTGATTTTTCCTAATTGAATATTATTGTTGTATGGGTGGTAAGGTGATCATAAACAATCATTGATGTTTTCTAATCCAATATTAATATTGAATGGTTGGTTAGGCAATCATAAACAATCATTGATTACTACTAATTGAATATTAGTATGGATGGTTAGGCAATCATAAGCAATCATTGATAACTACTAATTGAATATTAGTATAGATGGTTAGGCAATCATAAGCAATCATTGATTACTGCTAATTGAATATTAGTATAGATGGTTAGGCAATCATAAGCAATCATTGATTACTACTAATTGAATATTAGTATAGATGGTTAGGCAATCATAAGCAATCAATGATAACTACTAATTGGATATTGCTACTGTATGGATTTGTCACATTTCCTCATGTGTCACGATTGTCACACATATTCCCGCATGTCACAAATTTCCCACACATCAGCTTTTCATGCACGTCACATTTGTCACGTTCTTTCCCGCGTCACAGTTGTCACATATATTCCCGCGCTTCACGTTTGTCCCACGCGTCACAGTTGTCACATACATTCCCACGCTTCATGTTAGTCACGCGTTTTATGCGTTTCACAAATGTCACATATATTCCCGCATGTCACGTTTGTCTCGCACGTCACAAATGTCACATACATTCCCGCGCTTCATATTAGTCACACGCATCATGCTTTTAGCACTTGTTACACATGTCACAATGCTACATTTGTCATGCTTTGCAGTGTCACGTTTGTCCCACGCGTCACATTTGTCACATACATTCCCGTACTTCGAATTAGTCATGCGCATCACATTCATCACACTTTTAGCGCTCGTCATATGTGTCACAACACTGCATTTGTCATGCTTTGCATTGTCACATTCATCCCACACATCACAATTGTCACATATATTCCCATGCTTCATGTTAGTCACACTTATTATGTGTGTCATATTTCTCATGTTTGTTATTCATTACATTTGTTATGCTTTACACCTTAATAGTTATGCCTTATAAGCATGTCCTTTGTCATGCTCTTAGTGTAGTTCTGAGTTGAATGAAATTCTAAGACAGAGAATTTGTAAGTTCATAGTACATCTATTTATCCACAGGTACTAGTGAAAGAATTTAACCTGTATTTAATGAATGTAATGTACTGTACTTAATAGGTACAGAACAATGGTAGTGAGCTAAGTATTAAAAAGAGAAATAAGACCAATTCTATGGTGGTAGTAGAGTATAACAAGTGATATGCTGAGTATCTCCCACTTCACATAGTTTCAAATTTATATATATTGTCAATGTCAAAGGCCAAATTAGAATTGTGGCAAATGTAACATGTGAAAAGAGTATGATAAGTGACACACATAGGACATGTAATGTGAGTCTAAAGAGTAATACCCATGAAAAACATGATTGCAAAGTATAACAAATGTAATGACATGACAAACATGAGAAATATGACACACATAATAAGTGTGACTAACATGAAGCATGGGAATATATGTGACAATTGTAATGTGTGGGATGAATGTGACAATGCGAAGCATGACAAATGCAGTGTTGTGACACATATGACGAGCGCTAAAAGTGTGACGAATGTGATGCGCATGACTAATTTGAAGCGCGGGAATGTATGTGACAAATGTGACACATGGGACAAACGTGACACTGCAAAGCATGACAAATGTAGCATTGTGACACGTGTAACGAGCGCTAAAAGCATGATGCATGTGACTAATATGAAGCGCGGGAATGTATGTGACATTTGTGACGTGCGAGACAAACGTGACACGCGGGAATATATGTGACATTTGTGAAATGCATAAAACGCGTGACTAACATGAAGCGTGGGAATGTATGTGACAACTGTGACGCGTGGGACAAATGTGAAGCGCGGGAATATGTGTGACAACTGTGACGCGGGAAAGAACGTGACAAATATATGTGTGACAATCGTGACACATGAGGAAATGTGACAAATCCATACAGTAGCAATATCCAATTAGTAGTTATCATTGATTGCTTATGATTGCCTAACCATCTATACTAATATTCAATTAGTAGTAATCAATGATTGCTTATGATTGCCTAACCATCTATACTAATATTCAATTAGTAGTAATCAATGATTGTTTATGATTGCCTAACAACCATTCAATATTAGTATTCAATTAGAGAGCCACAATGATTATGATTGCCTAACTACCATTCAATATTAATATTGGATTAGAAAACATCAATGATTGTTTATGATCACTTAATACATTTATACAATAGTAATATTGATTTAGAACCTCAATAATTGTTTATGATCCCAATCAAATAGCACTGCTGTTATATGATCAGAATCACCTACATGCCTCAGGTTATTTTGATCAAAGAAAGCCAGGGTTTGGTGATTGTCCCAATCACCAAAGCCATGCCACAGTATGATTACAATCATAAACAATCATTGATATTCTAATTGAGCATTAGTATTGTATAAATATATTATGCAATCATAAACAATCATAAACAATCATCGGTTTTCTCTAATTGGATATTACTATTGTATGGATGTTTAGGTGATCATAAATAATCATTGAGGTTCTAATTAAGCATTACTATTGTATAAATGTATTAGTGTTACACTTTTTCCATCTCAACCCTGCCAGAGCACCTCTTTTTCACGTGACCCTTCTATTTATATCTTTCTGCTTACTGATCCCTTTCTATTTATAACTACATACTTACTCATCATCCCTGACCCTGCTCCTCTGGTTTGTCATACTACGAGCACGGACTTCTCTTATTCCCTCGGACTTGCTTACTGATACTGCTGCGCATTACTGCGCATTCTATTTATAGACCTCTGCCAAGTCATGGCAAGTCATGGACTTATTTATAACTACACTTCTTCACTCACACAGACCACGCTTCTTTTGTATAAATAGCACATGTATTCTGATCAAGCTTCCTCAGCTTGATCTTAGTTTAGCTATCATCCAATATAGCTGGCTAATCCCCTTCTTCTCCTTTGAGACCACCTCAGACCCAGAACACCGCTACTTCTAGATTGCATCTCAAACGCTGTTGTGAGATAGCCGCAAGTCCATTAGTGAATAACTCCACGTTATTACTGTTTAGACTTTGACTTCGTCATACGACTTATGAGTGTAGTGACAAGTCATGTGATCTATAACATCACAAGACCAGAAGATATCACGAGACCAGCTCGGATCGTAACAAAAGATCAAGCTGATTAAACCGGCGACGATTACTTAATTGATTCACCACACCATCCCCAATACGTCGAACCATGAATCAGACCCAGGAACTGATTCATCCCACTCAGAAGAATACAGAGAATGGAGACTGCTCCAAGACTACAAGACACCAGAAAGCCCACTATCGGAACAAGCATACAGAGGACAACTAGTAACAGAATTACCGACCAGTCCAGCCACCGCACCACCAGAAACCCCAGTAGGCTCTACATCGCCTATCTTCAAATCACCCACTTTTGCAGACAAACCACCCAGCGCTGTATCCGGATTTTTCCATTCAGCCTAGAAGGAAGCAATCCACTAGACATATCGCAAGAATCACCCAAAGATATCAGAAGCCCATTTGCACCACCATGCACGCCAACCTTAGCAAATCAACTCGCACAAGTTCAGCCGTTTATACGCCGAAGAAATAGAACCATGTCCACAGCAACCACCAACGGAAAAATGGAAGCCAAATTCAAGACCCCGTTCCACTTCTCTGGAGATAGATCCCTATTCCAGAGTTGGATCCAAGAAGTCGAACTTTACATTTTAGAAAATAAAGTTACCGAAGACAAGATGAAAGTACTCCTAGCCCTATCCTACATGAATGGAGGATCAGCTGGAGCATGGAAAAGCACCACCTTTGACACATACACGAAGACAGACACCGAACACCCAAATGGGTTCTTCCCCACTTGGGCAACCTTCAAAACAGACCTAACCAAGGCATTTCAAGAAGGAGACTCCGCTGACATCGCACACCGACAACTTGAACTCCTTGTTCAAGGAAGTAGCAATGCGGAGGATTATACAGTGGTATTCGAGACCCTCTGGCCCAAGATAAGCCTAGAATCTGAAACAGAAAAGATCCGCAGATACAAGAAAGGACTCAACCAACCCCTCAGAGAGAAAGTGGAGACCATGGCCAATGTGCCATCCACTTACGACAAATACAAAGAAGCCGCCATCAAATTCAATCGCAATTATCTCAGATTTAAGGAAACAGAAACCTCAGGAAATGCCCGAAAGATCTCCCCGATCAATTTCACCAGGAAACCCGCTCCATTCACCCAGTATCTTGGAGCCCGACCCTCTTCCGGATCATCAGTAGACCCCTACCACCCCTCGATATCCAATCAAATGGATACCTGAATTGATGCCATTAACAAACCACTCTCCCCTAGGGAAATGGATCAACTAAGGAAGGAAGGGAAATGTTTTCATTGCAAGAAATCTGGACACGTTTCTCACAACTGCCCACTCAAGAAAGGAAGATTCAACCGAAATCCCGGAAATCGCTGCGACCTCTCTGTAAGAGCCGCC
The DNA here is from genome assembly GCA_025738555.1 of Cyathus striatus. Lineage (NCBI taxonomy): Eukaryota > Fungi > Basidiomycota > Agaricomycetes > Agaricales > Nidulariaceae > Cyathus > Cyathus striatus. The sequence continues at coordinate 2,506,407 of JAOVFP010000012.1, forward strand.
TATGAAGAAATTGGAGATATCTACCAATCCCTTGGAAAAGAAGACCAAGATGAAGTCGCCAAACTCGCCAACGAATTGGGTTTTTGATGCAGAGAGCTGAGTCGACATCTACCTCTCCCCTCAACATTTCACGTGCTGTCATAGATGAGCCTGTAGTAGCTAGCATTCTAAGGAATACTATCTGTATTGCAACTCATCTTGATACATGTGAAGAACCGATTGAAGCACTCATTGACTCCGGAGCTGGAGGAATGTTCATGGACTAGCGCCTAGTCCGAAAATTACGGCTTAAAACTGAGAAACTCAAAGAACCCCGAAGAGCCCGAAACGTAGACGGATCCATCAATCAACAAGGAATGATAACCGACATCACCAGACAAGAAATCGAAATAGGAGGAAGGAAGTTCCGAGTAATGTTCCTCATCCTCAACATTGGAATAGAAGACATTATCCTAGGATACCCCTGGCTTAGAGATACGAACCCCGACATCAACTGGAAGACAGGAGTCCTCAAATGGAGGAACACCATCAGATTCAATGCGAATAACCGAGAAGAAATAATCTCCGACGCCCTTACCATACAAGTGGTAGAACTCATCTGAGACGGAGAAACAATCAACATGGAAGAACTTGAACACCGAAAATGACAAAACTGGAAAATGATTTGCAACGGATTTGTAAAAACTACAGGAAACAGAATGCTTATGCATGACCCACCATACAAACCCGTCGGAGCAACAGTACGGTTTGTATTCAATTCTAAACCAACTATTGAAGACATACCCAAGAAAAGAACCTTTAACTTTAACCCACTACCCAGAGACAGCCCACACATACTAGAAGAATCCAACACCGAAACCGAATCTAACTCTGATTCTGAAGGATACATTACGAATTCTGAAGACACGCTAGTAAGCCCCATATCTGACCTTACTAACAGTTTAGGAAAAATGAATATCAACAACGATGACGTCAATGAATTAACCGAAGAAATGAGCAAACTTAATTTCAGAGATTACGTCGAATACAACGGAGAAAACCCTGTGCTAACCCCAGCCAACATATACGACCTATTTGAGAACCCACTAGAAATGGATTTCACCCGCATTGCCGCAATCATACAGGACATCTACCGACAAGAAGACTTCGACTTACCGGATCTAGTACCAGATTCGGAAGAAGACGACGATGAACTCACTGAACTTATCGAAACAGACGCCTATGAACTTCTCGTAAACTACCTCCGAGATGAAGAACCTGAACCCGAACCCCGACGAACCACCTGACTTAACCGAAGAAGCATTAATCAGGAAGTTAACAATTTCACAACAACTATCTTATGGAACAACTACTGAACCCGAGAAAACCGCTGAAGAACTAACCCCGAAGAAATACCACGACTATCTAGATGTATTCAGAAAACGCCCAGTATCAAAACTCCCACCTCACCAACCTTACGATCACAAGATAGATCTCAAATCGGACACCCCCGATCAAATCGATTGCAAGATATACCCACTCCACGGAAAACAGCAAATCACACTTGACATCTGGCTCAAAGAAATGGAAGAAAAGAAGTTCATCGAAAAAGGACAATCCCCGTACACCTCGTCATTCTTCTTTGTACCAAAAAAGACGACAAAGACGCCCTACGACCCTGCCAAGATTACCGACCCCTCAATGAACATACTATTCGAGACAATTACCCATTACCGCTTATGCCAGATCTCATCCAACGATTACAAGGAAAGAAAGTTTTCACTAAACTCGATATTGACAGAGCATACAACAACATTCGAATTCACCCCAGACATGAAAACCGAGCCGCCTTCAAAACAAATCGAGGAACATTTATCCCCAAAGTAATGTTCTTCGGAATGTGCAATTCACCAGCTACCTTCCAAAGATTCATGAACGACATCTTCAAAGATCTCATCGAAGAAGGACTCGCGATCATATACATTGATGATGTACTACTCCTAGGAACAACCATCAAAGAACTCGAACAAATTACCAAACAAGCCCTCGACATCCTCAGAAAACACGATCTCTATGCTAAACCCAAGAAATGCAGATTTGAAGTCACCGAAGTTGACTTCTTAGGATTAATTGTACAACCCGACGAACTTGCCATGGACCCCGTCAAAGTTGCAGGAATCCATGATTGGCCAATCCCAACTAAACTCAAAGACGTCCAATCACTCATGGGATTCGCTAACTTCTACAGAAAATTCATCGAAGGATTTGGTAAAATTGCAGTACCGCTCAACTCACTTACCAAAAAGGACAAACCTTTCGAATGGACCCCAGAATGTCAAACTGCCTTCGAAACCCTCAAAGAACGATTCCTATCTGAACCGGTCCTACGTATCCCAGACCCCGAACAGCCATTTGAACTCAAAACCGATGCCTCGAAATACGCCTGCGGAGCAGTACTCAATCAAAAAGGACCTGATGGAAGAATCCATCCCTGCGGATTCTCCTCCCATACGTTTACCGAAACCGAACGAAACTACGAAATTTATGACAGAGAACTTCTTGGAGTCATCCGAGGACTAAAAGAATGGAAACACCACCTTATCGGAACTCCTCACAAAATCATCATTTGGTCCAATCATCAAAACCTCGGATACTGGAGAAAACCCGAAGATCTTACCAGACGACAAGCCAGATGGTACTTATTTTTATCCCAATTCCACTTTGAACTCCGCCACAAACCCGGAAAGAACCTCATTGCCGCCGACGCCTTATCCCGAAGACCCGACTACATCCCGAAAGAAGATAACGACAACAAACAAATCACGATGCTACCAGCACACCTATTTCCCTTGATTAAAGACATCCCCATTAATCTTATCGATACCGAACTCCACGAAGAATTCAAGAAAGCACTAGAAACCGATCACCACACACAAGATGCCATCACCACCATGAAACAACCAGGACAACTATCTCTTATCAAGAATGCAGCCCAAGATTGGCAAGAAGACGACGGCCTCCTATACTACCAAGGCCGATGCTATGTACCACCAGATCTAAAACTCCAACAAGAAATCATACAAAAATATCACGATACAGTAGCAGCAGGACACCCAGGACCACATAACACCGAGCTAGCTGTCAAGAACCATTATTGGTGGCCAAGCATGGGCATCTTCATCAAGAATTATGTCGAAGGATGCGCCATCTGCCAACAATCGAAGTACAACCGAAAAGGAAAACCCCCCCTAATACCCATCCCTGCACCTGCCGATACCCGACCTTTCTCCCAAATCTCATGTGATTGGATCACCGATTTACCCTCCTCTGACGGATATGACTCTATATTTGTCATGGTCGACCATGGATCTACAAAGGGGGTAATATTTGAACACTGCCACAAGAAAGGGCTTACCACATTAGGAGTAGCCCAACTTTTACTCGACACTGTCTACCGAAGATTTGGATTACCTGATTCCATCATATCTGACAGAGACCCCAAGATCACCGCCAAAGCCTTCCAAGAAATGATACGACACCTAGACGTCAAGTGGAAAGGAAGCACAGCATACCACCCCCAGACTGATGGCCAAACCGAATGAATGAATCAAGAAATCGAAGTCTATCTCAGATGCATCTGCGCAATGAGACAGTACGACTGGAACAAATACCTCTCCTCTGCCGAATTCGCCATCAATTCCCGATACCATTCCGTCACGAAGAACTCCCCATTCTACCTAATTATGGGATACGACCCCATCGCACTTCCAGAAGTCTTCTCCCAATCAAAGATTCTAGAAGTCCAAGAACGACTCAAGGCATTAAACCAACTCAGAAAGGAAGCACAAGTATTCCATGAACTCACTCGACAACAAGTAATGCTCAGAAATAAGAAAGACCTCCGACCACTCAAAGAAGGACAGAAGGTATGGCTAGAATCAACAAACCTCAAAATAGCCTACCCCACCAAGAAATTCGCCCCTCGGAGAGAATGACCTTTCCCGATCAAAGAAGTCTGATCGAAACTCGTATACAAACTGCAATTACCAAAACGTTGGGGCTGGATTCACCCAGTATTCCACTGATCCCTTCTAACCCCGTACATCGAAAACGACGAACACGGACCCAATTATTTGGAACCACCCCCAGATCTCATTGATGATCAAGAAGAATGGGAAATAGAAGTGATCAAAGCGCACAAGAAGCAAAAGAAAGGGACAATCTTTCTCATCTCATGGAAAGGATACCCATCCTCCGCCGATGAATGGGTAAACGAAGACGCCCTGGAAAATGCCAAAGAACTCCTGAAAACCTATAAAAAGAAGGCCAAACTACCCTGAAGAAACCAGAAACCTACTACCTACACTTCGATACAAATCCTACGACATGCCTTCCACTGCCAACTCCACCGCCCCCAACTCAACCAACACCCCCGACCGACCTCAGAATCGAAATCCCCGCCACCACCACTAACGAACTCCCCGCTCAAGATTTCCACACCGGCCTCCACCATCTCAACTGGCCAGGATCCGCCCCCGCCATACCACAATGCATCCGCCACCCCCACGAAATCCACCTCGCCAAAGCCCTTTGGTGTGCCCAAAACGCACCCCTCCAAATGATCGTGTTTCTCCAGTACATCGCCCCCCCCGGAGTCTCTCACTGTTTCGTGCAGCTGTTTATACTCGCCATGGATTGTTTTGCTCAGATTGTCACCGGCAAAACCCGAGATCCGTCCGTCCCTAAATATAATCTCGAACACATAGCTGACTTACTCATCCAACTCCGTCTCTTCGACTACGCCCAGCTGATAGACCTTCCCCAAGGCTTCTGCAGTACACAACACAGAAGCTCCCCAGGTTGCGTAGGAATAGAAGCCCTTCGCATCCCACCCCTTGATCACGGCCGAACCCTCACCCACAACCACCAACACTATGTTTACGCACCAGTACCGATGACCCTCGAACCCAGAACCCCGACAGCACCCCCAGCATATCCACCTGCCACTTCCAACGGCGATCTACCCCCCTCCTCCCCTCCACCGCTTCTTACCTCCGTGTCCCCCTCTCCGCCAAATTCACCCCGACCAACTACACCAGTTCTTCAACGAACTACTGGACACCATGCCCCACTGGACGACGGTCATGATCAGGAAAACGTCGCCCCTCTATGAAGTCACTCTGCACCCCCCGCCACCGAGCCCCCCGTCATTCCCAATGCCCCTCCCACCGTCAAACCCCTCTGCCAATGAAATCCTGGCCGCTGGTACCATATCCCCACCTATGACCTTGAACTCTTTCGTACCTTTCGTCACCAGGAACGTAAGAAGACCTGGTGTCGTGCCTATCGCCAGGCACACCCATGTACCAGAAGACCCACATCTCAGACCACTCGAAACATGCAGAAGGCCCTCATCATCGAAAACCTTCCTCTCCAAAACACCCGCCGCCGCTGCCCTCTCTGCCGCAGCAAACACCACGATCGCCTCCAATGTCGCCACCACGTATGCCCCTTCTGTCACCTTCATGCCCCTCGTCACTCCCCCTTCCAATGCAAGAAATACGTCTGCCAGTCTTGCGGATGGCCCTGCGCCAGTAACTCCCCACAGGATTGTCACTACGGCCCAAACTCCACCCCACCACCCGACAACAACAACTGGGGCAACTGGCCACAGTATCAGATCAACTCATGGAATGTCCTCACGGAACTTGAGGACCAGGTAAATGCCGATGAATCTGCCAAAAATAATGAAGATGGATGGAATGTACCCAACAACGATGACGGATGGTATGCATCAAATGAGGACGTTTGATTGTACAAAGGGGTAATGTTACACTTTTTCCATCTCAACCCCGCCAGAGCACCTCTTTTTCACGTGACCCTTCTATTTATATCTTTCTGCTTACTGATCCCTTTCTATTTATAACTACATACTTACTCATCATCCCCGACCCTGCTCCTCTGGTTTGTCATACTACGAGCATGGACTTCTCTTATTCCCTTGGACTTGCTTACTGATACTGCTGCGCATTACTGCGCATTCTATTTATAGACCTCTGCCAAGTCATGGCAAGTCATGGACTTATTTATAACTACACTTCTTCACTCACACAGACCACGCTTCTTTTGTATAAATAGCACATGTATTCTGATCAAGCTTCCTCAGCTTGATCTTAGTTTAGCTATCATCCAATATAGCTGGCTAATCCCCTTCTTCTCCTTTGAGACCACCTCAGACCCAGAACACCGCTACTTCTAGATTGCATCTCAAATGCTGTTGTGAGATAGCCACAAGTCCATTAGTGAATAACTCCACGTTATTACTGTTTAGACTTTGACTTCGTCATACGACTTACGAGTGTAGTGACAAGTCACGTGATCTATAACATCACAAGACCAGAAGATATCACGAGACCAGCTCGGATCGTAACAATTAGATGGTCATAAACAATCATTGATTCTTTCTAATTGAATATTACTATTGCATGGTTGTATTGGGTAGTCATAAACAATCATTGAGATTTTAAATAAATATTGCTATTGTAATATGCCTAGCATACTTCTACCCTCTATAAAACATTTATTTCTACATTCTAAACACTACTTACAAACGGTATAATATATATGGGTTGTATTTAGTAGCTAAGGTGGAGGTCCTGGACTGTTAGCTAGCATGAGAAAGATTCACACTAATAAGGGACATTTCTAGCCTAAGTAGGCAAGCATCTAAGAATAGAAAGATCAAGGTCAGAGTTTATTCTCAACATCAATGGGAAATAGTTATGAGTAAGGCCAGAGATCGAGCTAAGCATGCATCTATTCTAATAATAGATTATTGAAGCCATGTTATTGTGTCATAGGAAAAGGCATGAGGACAAGACTCCCAGCAAGTGCCACTATCTAACCATGCTGTACCAGCACTGTGCATCAGCATGTTATAGGTGCCTGGCTAGGTCTGAGATCCGGCATTCCTGGCAGGCTGATTCAGCAGTTCCCATTTCCATGTGTCAAAGTGAGTGGCATCATACTTTTGTATGGAGCACCTCACCTGTGGACAGGTTTTATTGTACTTTGCTATCTTCCCATATGGGTGTGTTCTTGGCGTTCATATGCATGTTAATCCGTGAATTACCCTGGTCCATCCCAGACTCTCATAGCTAGTCTAAAACAACTACTTTACAGCTTAGCTAATGTGTAATTACTGCTTTTGTATTAACTATATAGTTCCTCTAGCCATAGTTTTGTAGGATATTTAATAGGTAGAGTTAAGTAGTAGGAGGGCAGTCTCCTGTGCCCCGAGAAATACCAGCTAGCATTGTGCATTAGTATTTGTGTGAGCAATTGAGATTCTAAGTGCAATGAGAAGTGTGAAGTCATAAGCCTGTGCTAAGTCTGAGATTAAGGAACACACATCAAAACGTGCATAAAAGCATTCACTAAGCTGTATTCCTTCTTGAACGTCAATCTTCAACACCATTTCTACACCTTACTTCACCTGGAAGCACCTTGCATCTGAGTCTTACCCACCAAGCACTTTCTTAGTGAGCATATGTGGTGTGAGTTTTATTATTAATATTTACATTTACACTATGTTGTGCTAAACTAGGTACTATAATTGCATAGATATATTATGTGATCATAAACAATCATTGATTTTTTCTAATTGAAGATGACTATTGTATAGATGTATTGGGTGATCATAAACAATCATTGGTTTTTTCTAATTGGATATTACTGCTGTATGGATGTTTAGGTAATCATAAACAATCATTGAGGTTCTAATTAAGCATTACTATTGTATAAATATATTAGATGATCATAAACAATCATTGATTCTTTCTAATTGAATAAAGATATAAGGCTGGCAAGCAGCATTGCCTACTACCTTACAGTATTATGAGGATGAGTGAAAATGGTATTGTGACGGATATGGCAGTTGGAGGAGTGAGCTATGGAACAAATAGTATACTTATATGAATGTATGTAGTACTTACAGGACAGTACCATCCTTACACAAAATGAACCCCATTTAAATGACCTGTGTACTGTTGCTGTGTGTAAATCATGATTAATTCCACACATGGCTACTTGAACAAAAATTTCTCCCATATTCTGAATATTAACTGTGCAACACCTCATGCACACTTCTGTCCATCCCCAACACTCCTGCCACCCGTGCCTGTAAATGTAACTCATCAATATCCCACAACACTCTCTGTCATATTCATCTGCTGCTTCCTCTCTGTCATATATATCTTCTGCTTCCTCTTCTGCTTCCTCTTCCTCTTCCACATCAGAACTATCAGATTCATCTTCTATAATATCTTCATCATCTTGAGTACTATCATTCCTTTCAAGTTGCTTCTTAATAACCTTTTGTGTATGAATAAATAGAAGTGCATGTATGGTCCAGTTGAAGTTAATAACAGTCATTCTGTTAAGCATGTTCTGAAACCCTCCAAGCCATGCATTTAATTGCTCACAAGCCTGTATGGAAGTATTAAATAAAGTTATACATATACTAATATGAAATTCTTCTTACCTGAGTATTGAAGGCTCTTTTATAATGTGGTCTTCCATGAATATCATTTTCCACTACAACCAAGTTGGGTGCAGACCCATTTAAAGGTGCTGGGTTGCACCATTTACGACATGTATAATCAGTTGTTCTATGGTTAACATAATGATATGAATCAACAATAAATCTAGTTGTTAGACTCCAAATTCTCCATGCACCATTTAGCACAGCATTTTTTAGCACTACACATGCTTTGTCAATACAGACATAGCTTGGACAAGATTCAGGAGTTGGATAGACATGATCTAAAAATCTCATAATATTTCCAGGTCCCTCAGATTTTGTAAACTTGGTTCATGTAATAACTGCTCCACATGGTGCACATAATGTCTCAACACAGTAAAATCGAGGAGCAGTAAAGTAATGATTTCGCTCCTCATGTGGTGCAGGAGCATCATCATGAGGCATCACTTGCTGGTTTATATGAGGAAGCCAATCTACTCGTTCCTCTTCACTTCTTCAAATAAGTCTTCTTATTTCTAGAAGTGTTTGCTGACCAAATCTTACAAGATGGTTGTGCCATTGTGACTGATGATTAATACATGTTTTAGAGTTTTGTTCTTTGGGGTTGTTACATAATTTTATATGACATAAGTGACCACACATAGCTTGATGATACATACAGAATACACCTGTTCTTTCATTTTCTAAACTATTATCACAGTTCTCATATGCACAATGTCTTGGGCCCATGATTATCCCATCCATAACAACCATATTTACTATTGGTTTCTCAGCTTGATTTGATTGACTTGTATTTAGTACATTATTGGATGATTCATTGGATGATTCACTTGACAGTTCATTGTCAATATCCATATCGTTGGTTGTACTGTTGGTTTGTTGAGTTTGTTGCCGAGAAAGTGCTCTAGCTTCAATTTCCTCTCTCATTGATTGTTCAGCATCTTCACCCTGTAAAATTGGAACTGTTTGATTTTCATCAATTCCAGCTACTGCAGCTGGAGTATCATCAGTTATTCTATCTGGAGTACTTTTATAGTCATGTGTACATTCACTACATGAATGTCTTTAGCACATGCAATAATTCCTTCCTGTCCAAGTGTTTCAAATGCTCTTCTAGTTAACTCTTGTATATCATGCTCATCAGATGTTATAACAAGTGTTTTATCATTGTATGTTGCTACCTGTCATACACTTTCAGAAATAAATGCCTGCCAAGTTTGTCTATGAGACAGTTTAAATACTGATTCTCTAAAGCATTCATTCCAAAATTCTGTAAATGCATGAAAATGATAAATTCCTTGAAGAACTGTATTTGTATAGTATATGTCTGCCCAGACTTGCTGTCCAAGCTTTACATATTTTGCAGAGTTCTTTAATCCTTTTATCTGTGTGCTATTTGTATGTTTTACACTTTTATGATCTGCATAGTAAAATGAATTACAATGCTTGCATTTCCCTTTCAGAACATAGGCACTACTGTAAGGATGCATTCCTTTTATAAGTGTTACACATGAAACATCTCATTTGCGGACTTCTTGGTAAAGTGGTGCCCCATTACATGATGGTGTTGAGCAAGTATAACAGCTTGGACAAATAGTAAAGACTGGTTCAATTTCCATAGTTTTTACAGCATTTAAAGGATGACCTTTTATAATTGGATCTAGTGCTAAAATTGCTGCAAATAGATCAAGTTTTGAGCCCAATAAATTTATTTTCTGTATATTGGTTAAATTCTCAGCAGCAGCAGATTCATCTTCAGTAAATAGATAACTAATCTTATCATTTATATCTCTTTGTAGAACTCTAATAAGAGCATTAATCCAACTTGTTGTAGGTTTTTTATATGCTTGTTTTTGACATCCATGGAGATTCAATAGATCTGTGTTATTTATTAATGTGAATAACAGTTTGAGTACCACTGCTAGTGTAATGTCTGTATGGAAGTTGCTGGTGATAAATTCGGAAAAATCTGAAAATTTTATTTCTGGAAATGGATCTTGCACTGGAGAAGATGCCCATGCTTTTGGAATGCATGATATAAAGGCATAAAATGTGAAAAGCCAAATAAAAGAGTGCCAGAAACTACAGAATTTTAAGTTAGCTTATTATCCTTGCAGAATTAAACAAACACATCAAGAGATATGTATTTGAATTATAGTACAAGGAAAAACTGTTCAAGTTTATAATGTACATATTGAATACTTGTTGAAAGTATAACTAAATTATAATACAAATTGCTCTATGTTGTACTTGTTGAAAATACAACATTGAGATAAATAGTAATGAAAGTAAAACAAGTATACAATGGAAAAATTCAAGTCCATATTGTTGAAGTAAAATATAGTACATATCTTGCATGCTTGTTGAAAGAATGTAAGATAAATAGCAATTAATACAGAACTTACAGTCCATACTGTTGAAAGTAGAACCTAAGTTGAAAATGAAATATTGTACAAGTGCTACATACTTGTTGAAAGTATGTATACACATAATGGATAAAACACTGACACTAAATGTAAACAAAAAGAAAGTTAAATGAAAATCTTACAGGTCTCTGTTCTTCTTTCTCTTTCCATCCTTCTCCTTCTCCTTCTCCTTCTCCTTCTCCTTCTCCTTCTCCTTCTCCTTCTCCTTCTCCTTCTCCTTCTCCTTCTCCTTCTCCTTCTCCTTCTCCTTCTCCTTCTCCTTCTCCTTTTCTTTAGTTTGTTCTCTTGCTCTTTCTTTTCCCTTTCCCTTCCCCTTGTCTTTGCTTTTCACATTGTCAGAAATCTCCTCATCTTCTGAAGTCTCTCTTGCATTTTTCTTAGCAGCCTTCTGCTGTTTCTCAATCTTATTAAGAATTGTCTTTAACATATCTTGAGTTTGTGACTTTCCTCTCCAAACCTCATAATCAGAGATGCCCTCTTTTCCCTGAAGCCAAAGTTCCATTTGAGGATAAAGATGAAGTCTTACAAATACACCCTTCCACCTGTAGTATGCTGGTACTGACATAAATATTGGTGCAATGACATATATACCAGGTAATTTTCCTTTCCATTTTCCACCAGAAATTAATGATGGAAGTTGCATAATAATATTTTCGATGAATAACCATTTGGCATAGTTCACATGTATATTCACAACACCATGATCACATAAAGCACTAGGAATCTTAAATAGATCAATTAACTTTTGCTGATCTGTGCTTGATTCCCTTAACTTAGAGGTGGAAGGTGTTGAAGTATCCACATTGGAATCTGATGGAACACTAGATATATTTGATGTTTTTGTTGTACCAAAACCATTCTAAATTCCAGTTAAGTTATGTACTAGTTCTGAAATGAATTGTGACTTACAAGTAAAATCTTGCAATATGTATTTTTATTTATATCTAAGTTCCATTCTACTTGCTGGTTTGTATCATTTAATAACTCTGAATATTGGCCAGTAAAATTCCATCCTTCACTTTCCCATAAATATATATATGGATTGGATGCTTCAATCAACTTATACTTTTGCCCAATATATTTCAAAATCTTAGATAGAAGGACTTGAATTTCAATTTTTTGAAATGAAAATATTGGATCAGAAGCTGAGAAATCATTGTAAATATGTAGAGTTCCAGTGGATAAAATTGCATTAGATGCAATCTCTGATGTTGTATCACTATCTCCTATATTATAATTATTTCCAATTGCATTCTGGCGACTGTGTCCACCAGATCATAATCCTCCTCCAAGTCCATTTCTTCTTCTTGAATTTGGAGAGGATATTTTGAATGTGAAAATATAGCTGAACTCTCATTCTCATTAAATAAACTGTCCACATCTCTGGATGGAGCATTAAATGAGTCTTGAGGAGTGGATCTGTGAACCAAAGTTGCAGGTGTCACTGTCCCTGAGTGCTCATGGTAGTGGGGTGAAGGAGCAACTGAAACATTGCTATGTTCTAGAATTCATTCTGCACTGAAAGTCAAGTAAAATGTTAGAAATATATATGGGTAAATAAATAAAATGTACTTGGTTAGTCTCTTCAGTGGTCCAGCAGCTTCATTACACTGGTCTTCTTCAAGACATTGAACAGAGGATATTCTATGAGTGTATAAGATCACTGAAGTTATACAGACATTTTTACTTGTTTTTCTTCTTTCTGATCACCACCTTTTTCATCTCAGAATTTACCTCCTTCACTTGTTCCTCCTCCTGTTGTTCAGTTTCAACTCCTTCTACTTCTCCCTCAGCCATCACAACTACACCCTCTTCCTCCTCTTCCTCCTCTTCCTCCTCTTCCTCCTCTTCCTCACTCACAACCTTCTTTCTCCCTCTGCCCTTTCTCCCACCTTTACCAACCTCTCCTGACTTACTTGCACCTCTCTTAGATCTGGAGATAGTGGCTTGAGGCCTGGCTGTTTCAGAAGTGCCAGAGTTCTTGGTCTTAGACCTGGTAGAAGTGGGCAGGAGCAGTAGCAGCAGCACTGTTGCAGATCTGAGAGCTCTAGGAGACATAGAAGTTGAAGTACAAAAAAGCCAGTAATTTACACTCCTCCAAGAGGTCTGTATGGATCTGTACAGATTTGTGCAGATTCCGTGCGAATCCGTACAGACCTGTACAGACCTGTATAGATACCATACAGAATTTATATAGTAGCTATTATTATTATTAGAGGTGATTATTCTATATGGATTCCATACATATTCTGCATGGATTCTGTGTGGATTTATGCATTGCTGCCTTGTCACACATGTCAAGTGTAACCCTAGGTGAAAAGTGTCACACTATACAAAATCCATGATACACTCAATATATAGTATCATTCTCAATGCATAGTATCACACTTAATGCATAGTGTTATGCTTAATGTATAGTGTCACACTCAACACTTAGTGTCATGCTTAATGCAGAGTGTCACATTTAATGTATAGTGTCACACTCAACACCTAGTGTCACTGTGATCATAAACAATCACTGATTTTTTCTAATTGAATATTACTATTGTATGGATAAATTAAGTGATCATAATCAATCTTTGATTCTTTATAATTGAATATTACTAGTGTAGGTGTTACGATTTTCCTTACTTTCTTCTTATTTACATACATTTTCTTTGCATTTCAATGACTTGTTTGGTATTATCCTTGATACCAAACATATGACTTCTTTACCTACATGATTGTCACTTCTTCTTGACTCATTCCGAGTCATTTACCTTACTTAGTTTGTTTTTCTTTCTTCTTACTGTGCTGCAGCAATGCGCAGTTGATGCACAGCATCTTGACTTATTTAGTTACATTTCTACTTATTATTAGTACGAACTCGTTTGTATTTAAACAGTAGTAACTTGGGCTAAAGAGCTCAAGCTTCAGCTTAAATCGAACTAGCTTCACTTTGATTCATTCACTTTGCTTGTACTTAAGTCTAACCAACTTAAGAGCTCGTGAATAGAGACTCGAACTCGATATACTGATCTACTTGTTCTTTGAACTTGTAAATCACGTGACTATCGGACTTGTACGATAAACGTCTCAACCAGAACTTTATCGTAACAGTAGGGATGTATTAGATAATCATAAACAACCATTGATTTTTTCTTAATGAATATCACTATTGTATGGATGTTTTAGGTGATTATAAATTTTTATTATTAAATTATTTCCATTCAATTATTATGTTCTGTCTACAAAGCTATCTTATATATAAATTATTTTGGTTCTAAGTAATCCCTTCTCACAAAGCACTCTATGAGACCATTATATATTGTTCCCAAATTATTCTATCTGCATTAAGATGTGCAATGCAAGCAGTGTGTGTAGGATCACAATTTGAACAAATACTTGAAAGCTGATACCAAAAATCATGAATCCTTACCTGTATACCCATAATTTTTTTTGCTGGTAGTGCAGGTAGCGGGTCACCTGTGGGTTACCTTAATACTCATGAGATAAGTACCATTTACAATGAAATTCTGTTGATAAGAAAATATATATACTGACTTGGTGAACCTGATACTAACATAACTGATACTCCCATATCAAGAGAGGTAATACTAGTAGAATTGATACATTTGCTATAGACTTGCTATAGACATGGAGCAATACATCTTATAGTAACAAATTAAGCATGATAACAAACTATAGAGAACAATAGTGAAGTAGAGATCGTTATAACAAAAAGTACTATAATGAAGCAGAAAGAATTAAAATGAAGCAGGGAGCATTATAATTATGTATACAGCAGTATAGCGAGATAGAGACCACTGTAATGAAGTAGGGAATGCCATAATGAAATAGGGAGTAGTGTAACAATGTATGTAGTACTGTAACCAAGTAAAAATTATTATAATGAAGTAGAGAATATTATAATGAAGCAGGGAGCATTTTAACCATGTATACAGCAGTATAGTGAAATAGAGATCACCATACCGAAGTGGAGAGCCCTGCAACGAGTTATGGAGGATGTGAATGATGTAGCCAGCACTAGCTAAATGTAGAGGTCGCTAAAATGAAGTAAAGAGTACCATAACGAAGCAGGGAGCATTGCAGCCATGCATACAGTGGTATAGCGAGATAAAGACCAATTATCATGAAGTAGGGAGTGCCATAACGAAATTGACAGCAGTTTAACAATCTATGGAACACTAGAACAAAGTAGAGAGCATTATAACGAAGCAGAGATCATTGTAACCATGTAGACAGCATAATAGCGAGATAGAGACCACCATAATGAAGTAGATAGTATTGTAACGAAGTAGGGAGCATTTTAATGATGTAGAGAGCACTAGAAAATTGTAGAGAGCACTATAATGGGGCAAAGAGTGTCACCACGTATAAAGCGCTATAACGAAGTAGAAACTGAGATAAAGTAGGGAGTGTCATAATGAAGTAGAGAGCACTATTATGAAGTAGAGAGTATCGCAACTAAATAGGGAGCACTGTAACCAGTTAGAGAATTCCATAACGACATATTTAAAGACTGAAACTGAAGAGCATATCTTAGATACATTTGAAAGAGCTTCACAATTATCCATTGCTTGATTAGCCAACAAATATCCCAACCCCACGAGCGCAGCAAAATGCACAATTGATTCTGCACTATTGTCCACTAAAATGTACATGTTTATATTTGAAGGTTGTAAGTATTTTTAGACTTTATTCATTCACAGGTCTGATGTGAATTACGGGTGTCATGAAGCTGACCCGCAACCCACTAATACCCGACCCATATCCCATACAGGTATGGCTAACCCATGCTCTTCCCTATGAGTCTCCGCCATTGTAACACATATATGTAAAGAATATGAGTTCATTAACACAGGAAGTATTATATTGCAATACTTATCTACTTTTGTATATAAAACATGGATGGTATAACTGCATCATAACTACACATGTATATATACATGCTAATGCTAATATAATACTGTTAGGGTGACTGACAGTGAGAGGAAGGGAAGAAGTGGTGTTGTCATTGTACTCAGATGTGATGGGGGCAGCTTGCATCAGTCTTACCACTGCCTCACCACCCCTCCTTCTACCTGCTTTCCCTTATGCCTACATTGTATGTTACACCCTTCGCATGTCATGAACCTGAACCGTAGTGAGCTGGAGAAGTGGCAAAAACAGAAGCCATTGACTGGGGGATGCGAATATGGTGACAAGGTGTTCCCATGCTAGTGTGGGACAGCAGGAATGGGCAGGAGGGGATGTGTGAGAATGAGAAGAATACAAGCCGTTAACCAGGGGAGTGTGGATATGGCGATAGGGAGCATCCACACTGGTATGGAACAGCAGGAGCAGGCAGGACATAGAATGGCAAGAATGAAGGCCATAAACCAGGGGGGTGTGAAACAAAAGGAGCTGGCAGATGGAAATAGGTGAGAATGGGGGAGAATGACAACATTGATCAATGATTGTTGATTCATATCAACATTCACAAGCACATGACTGAAAAATATGTGATTCGCATGTAACTTGCATGATTAAATTCTCGCTTTCAACACATCTCTGTTATAATCTCACTTTATTACTCACTACTCTTGCTCCATTTGTCATTCTCTGGACCTCATGTATTTTCCCAAAAAGATATTCAGGATGTTTACAGTATGTTCTGAGTGCTGTGCACTCTTTAAACAGTTCAAGATGCCTAAGGCTTAAATATTCGCCCCATCAAGACCTCTCAGCTTTCTGCCTCAAGGAGCTCAAACTACTAGCCACTTGTCATGCTTTTAGGACTGGCATTTTGGCTGCCAAAGTAAGCCGACTGAGCTTTTACTTTTAGTGCACAACATTTCAATTGATTGGGTAAGAGGTTAGAGATGTTTACAATGAGGTGATAGTAGCTAGATTATGTAATAATAACTACTTACTTCTAAAACAATGTAACAGGGTGGTGAGTTTGGAGGGAATTTCACAGAAGATCAGTATTAAGGATGCTTCTGGGCAAAAGGGGGTAGAAGAGGGATGTATAGGAAGGTGGAGGACTGTCTAAGTAGTGGGTAGGTAACGTCCCTGGCTATGTATGATGTAATGTGTGATACTCTAGGAGTTTGCAGCTCTTCTTACTAGACTCAAATCCATCACTGCAAAGGGAAGGCTATACACTCATGGAGTATGCTGGATAGGGGGTCAAGCATCTGTCATAGAGAGTTGCATGACAGGGGATATGGCACTTTGCACATTCCTTCAGTAGATACAGGATTGGCTATATGTGGATGTACTAAGAATAGCTCAGGTGTCAATCAGGGTTCAGGGTGCATCACTTAATCTAGCTATGTCTTGCTTCACTGGTTTCTCCAAGAGAAGTTGATTGGTTGACTTGGGACTTCAGGACTTGCTGAGGCACCTGGCAAGGTGCCTCGTTATTGCTTGCTTCTCTTGGATATTGATCGCATCTCGTCACATGACCTTTGTGCATTGCCAGATGCATTTCTGGCTGTTATCTATTTAGTCGCTGAGTTTTGCACCATCTTTATCTCTCCGCTTCTGTATGCAGTACTACCATAGGCTTTTATGTTAATAATACCCTTGGTGAGTGTACTTTTAGTAGTACTATAACTGGCAGCTTGGGTCTTGACTCCAATCCTATGATCTAACCCATGTTTGTTACTGTTTGGTGAGTGCTCATATACATAATAGAAAAGCTAAAATCAACTGCTATAGGTAGTGTACACCTGTCAGGCATCTTATGGGGATTTGAGTTGAGGTACTGGGAGTTTGCAATTGTCGCTTATTATGTACTGGATACTTTCAACTGATTGTTCGGTCACACATCATGCAGGGCCTCTGAACAGAACAAATTAGACCTCTTGTCACACATCACAGTCAGCCATGAACAAAGGTTCAGTGAACCTAAAAGAATGAAAATTTTCGAAAATCTACAAAAATTCTGCCAACCAATGTAAGTGCTCTCTTATAAATGGGACACAATCATTATTTAATGTACTTGGCTAAATAAGCATTGTTAAAGAATTCCAAGATGGATACATACCCTGAATGATGCTTTTGTCAATGCGAGACATGAACAAATTTTATGTTGGTCATGCATCAGATTGGGCAATGAACAGAACAAAATTGAAACTTTGGTGTCATGCTGACAATCCATGAGGTCTTTACGCTCGCCCCCCCATTCCGTCCAGACTCCGTGGATTCCACGGACTATCCAGACGGACTTCAAGGATTTTCCAGATAGTCTGTGGAATCCAGCTGGACTCCAGCTGGACTCATTTTGGCTGCGAGTCCAGCCAATTTTTTCAATTCCGGTCCGGTTCCAGTCCACATGGAGTCCACCTGGAGTCCGCCAGGAATCCTTTCGTTAGCTGGAGTCCGGCAAGTTTAGCAGGAATTCCGTCGGACTAAATCCTTTCGGAACTCACCCAGACTCCGGTTGGAACTAGGCAGACACAGACTCTCTATTAGCCACCATTAGTATTAGTATTACTAGTTACTTGTTATTAGTATTAGTTACCTTATATTAATTTATTGTAAAAATATGCAACAAGCTGGAATTGAACCCTCTTGGAATGCATAAGTCACGTGAGTAACTTGAACGTATGCTATACTGATACACCAAACAGTCTTACATTTTCTGGAGACAGTATGGTACATAATCACCATATATGCCACTTTCCTTAAACGGTATGTCATTTTTCCTACCGTGTTTTTCTTTTTCTCCCATGTCACGCCTCACCCTCCCACATCAGCGCATCGCTCACGTCGTCGCTTCATGCCTCCTTCCCACGTCGTCGCCTCAAGCCCCCTCCCACATCGTCGCCCCAAGCCCCCTTCCCACGTCGTCACCCCACCAATTGTTTTCAGCAGGTGACAAATCGATCTTCTTCAAGATGAAGATCGATAACGCATGGTTATGGCACAGGCACCATGGTGGAAAGGGTGTGTGTGTGAGTGTATACATGGCTAAAGGTGAGTACACACTCTTCTTCTCCCTCTTCCCTCTTCCATCTTGCTCCCTCCCTTCTTCTTGTCTAGGCTCACCCTCCTCTGCTGCCACCTCATCTCGCAAATGACGAGGATGAGTGTATGTCTCCCCCCTCCTCCTATGCCTCCTCGTCTCACAAGTGATGAGGACAAGTGTGCGTCTCCCCGCTCCTCCCATGCCTCCTCGTCTCGCAAGTGAGGAGACAAGCATGCGTCCCCCCTCCTCCTTGTCTGGCAAGTGACGAGACAAGCATGTGTCCCCCCTCCTCATCTGGCAAGTGATGAGACAAGCGTGCGTCCCCCCTCCTCCTCGTCTGGCAAGTGATGAGGACAAGCGTGCATCTCCCCTCCTCCCATGCCTCCTCGTCTTGCAAGTGAGGAGATAAGCGTGTGTCCCCCCTCCTCGTCTGGCCAATGATGAGGAGGAGGATGCTGTCTCCCCCCCCTCCCCTGCCTCGTCTCACAAATGACGAGAGTGACAGCAGCACCATGTCTCCCCCTCCCCCCCTGCCCCCTCATCCCGCAAATGACGAGGACGAGTGTGCCATCCTCCCCTTCTCCCCTGCCTCGTCTCGCTCTCCCCTTATAAGTCCTCCATCCCTCGTCCCCTCGTCGTTCTCTCCCCCACCTCGTCTAG
Organism: Cyathus striatus; assembly: GCA_025738555.1. Taxonomy (NCBI): domain Eukaryota; kingdom Fungi; phylum Basidiomycota; class Agaricomycetes; order Agaricales; family Nidulariaceae; genus Cyathus; species Cyathus striatus. Next base: position 2,525,974 of record JAOVFP010000012.1, read on the forward strand.
CAAGTGACGAGCGTTCGTGCATCCCCCCTCCTTGTTGCCTGCCAGGATGAGCGTGCACATGCCCCCCTCCCCTCTATCTCGAATGTCCTCCATCCCCCGTCATCCTCTCCCCCCGTCGTCCTCTCCCCCAGTCGTCCTCTCCCCCCGTCGTCCTCTCCTCCCGTCACCCTCTCCCCCCATCATCCTCTCCCCCCATCGTCCTCTCCTCCCGTCACCCTCTCCCCCCATCGTCCTCTCCCCCACCTCCTCTCCCCCACCTCGTCTAGCAAGTGACGAGTGTGTGTGCATCCTGCGCATGTCCCCCTCTCCACCTCACACATCCTCCGTCCCCTCGTCATCCTCTCTCCCACCTCGTCTGGAAAGTGACGAGCGTGCATGTGTGCGTGCGTCCCCCCTTCTCGTCACTTGCCAGGATGAGCGTGTGCACGTCCTCCTCTTCTCCACCTCAAACGTCCACCGTCCCTCCGTCGTCCTCTCCCCCACCTCGTCTGGCACCTTGTCTCCACCTTGTCTGGCACCTTGTCTCCACCTTGTCTGGCACCTTGTCTCCACCTCCTCCCACGCCGTCTGTCCCCCCGTCATCCTGTCCCCCACCTCGTCACAAGTAACGAGTGTGCGTGCACGCACGTCCCCCTCCTCTCCACCCCCCCCTCCCACGTCCTCCATCTCCCTGTCGTCCTCTCCCCCCTTCCTTCTCTCCCTCGCTCATTCTCTTCTCATGCCAATGGGCTGAGGGCAAAAGGCTGTGTTTTGCCTAAAATAGTTTAGATAATCATGTACTGTAGCCAATCAAATGTAATATATATTTATCCATATTCAATGTAGCCTATGAAAGGCTGTATATTTTTAGTTTCTTGATCATGAGATATTGCTGTGCATCTTGTGACTTCCTAAGATCTTGGTTTGCATCAACCCCTTCACCCCTTCCCCCCACTCCTTCTTAACCACCACCACTATCTAGCTATCTCAAAGCATTTTAACAACACATCTACACACAATGGCTCATCATTCTACTCACTCTGCTACAACTCAGGCTTCCAGTATCACTCCTACTGAGTCTGCTCCACTTTCAGCTACATGTGAAACTTGCAGTGAGTCTCACAAGTGTGGAACTTCTGCTGCTGATCTTACAGCTCAACCACCAACAAAGAAGCAGGCTAAGGCCAATGAATCTATCACAGATAATGAGGAGACTGAAAAAGTGCAGGAAAAACAGGGTAAAAAAACTGTAAAAGGCAAGAAAGGCAAAAAAACTCGGTATGGTTTAATAACTTTCTTTTACTGCCTTACTAATGCTATTTTAGAAAAACTTCGGAAATGAAAGGAGCTGAGGACGCTGCTGCAGATGAAGAGGGTGTACCTGACCTTACTGCGTACATATTACATATATTTATACAATATTTATGAACTAATAATACTTAGTGCTGAAAGGGTGCTGGAGGAAAGCAGCCTTCCTGTTGCCCCTCCAAAGCAGGGTCCATCTTCTGATGTACCTCAACCAGCAGCTCCTGTCTTCACTGTTACTCGTAAGCATCGTTCAGACATGGAAAAAGGTAAGAAAATATTCATTACATGCATAAAATGTGTATCTAAATATTTATATTGTCTACAGCTGAAGAAGAACAGAAATCTGATGGATATGAAACCAATAACAAAACTGAAAATAAAGGTTTGAGTTGATAGCTTACATATATATTTACTAACACAAGTTATATTTCAGAGAATAACGAAAGTTCAAGTGATGGACCAGGTGCAGGTTATGAAAATGAATCAGATCACAGTGATGGTAGGTGATATTAGTATCACATCTTTCAAGCCTGACAAAAAGCACACAGAAGATCAGATCAGTAAGGGTAAAGGTAAGAAAAATTCAGTAATATTATAACTGTATTACTGTATTTAAAATCTTGAAAGGGAGTGATAAGTCCAATGACAATCATACAGAAGACAGGACCAGTAAGAATAAAGGTATGGATTTTTGGTATATTTGTATTTATACTAACTCATTGTTCTTTGCAGAGGTAGACATCATCATGACTAGTCCACCAGTTAGTCCACCTCGTGCTACCAGTAAACCAGGTGTGGTAGACACAGTGGATATCACCAATATTAGTCCTAAAGGTTCTTCAAGGAGTGAAGGTAAACCTACTATTTGTATAAATATATATGTACTAACTCTAAGTAGGTGGCATTCTTAGAGGAAATGCATTTGGGAATCACCCAAATGCCGCTGACTTTCACAGTGCTATTGAAAGCACTGCTGTTGGTCCAGTTAAGGGGCGGGTTTGGCTGTATGTATCCAATGCAGATCCTAGTACTGTCATAGTACCTGGAGTGGCTTCATTTACATTGAAGCATAACCTTACCATAACCATTGGGCCTGTCTTGAAAAAACTCAAAGACAAAGCCGAACATTTCTTTAGTATGTTTTCTTTCATATTTTATTCATATACTAATATCATTTCAGCTGCTGATCGCTGTTTATATGTCTATGAAAGTAAGGCTTGGAATATTCTTGGAAATTTTGAATCTGCTGTTAAGGATGATGAAGAAGCTGACTGGCTGAGGATTGATGGCGAGCATATTTTGCCAATACTAAGTGTAGCTATATATTTTATTCTTTTATTCTTGTACCATTTACTTATATTGTGTTGTTTTATAGTCTGGATTTATGCCAAATGCACCACCCTCCCTTGATGTTGAGACATATTCTATTCGGTCTAAGTCAGCTGGAAGCTCTGCAGCCAGTTCTCGTGCTGTTTTTTGCTCTCATACCCCTTCTCTCATTCAAAGGGGTGGAATCTCGGAGCAATGCACTGAAGAGCTTATTGAGGTTCTAAAGCTTCCTAGGGATATTCTTGAGAGCACAGCCCCTGGACTTCGAGTTGCATATCAGAGGTATCTTGCCTGTATAAAGGCAGTTTCTGACCACAACATCATGGATAAGAACAGAACTTGGCCAGTTGCAAAGGCAACAAAGAAGGAAATCATCACAGTTTTTGTATCATCTTCAGCCTGGTATGAGAACTACTCAAATTTCGATAAGATTGCAGATTTTCCAGCCATGCAGTCTTGGTTGGCTGAGGATCAGGATAGTCCTTCTGATCTGGATCTTTGGGGCTTTGAAAGCGATCATTATACATTTTTGGATCTGAAAAAGTGGCTTAAGGAGAAGAAGGAGAAAAGGAAGGGAAAGGGAAAGGGAAAGAGCAAGGAAGAGAAGGGAGGAAGAGACAAGAAAGCTCATGAGGAAAAAGAGAAGTCTAGTTCGAAAAAGCACAAGTAAGTATATTGAATTTAAATTGTAATAGTTTACAATGGAATTTTTCAGTTGGGCTACAAATTTTGAGATATATCTGTGGTGCTTAACTTGTATATGGGCTATATTCATGCCAGGAATAACTCAACATATTTTATTCTGGTTATTAATTATCTGGCTATTTCAATGGCTTCCAAGTGCAACATTAGTTCCATTTCTTTTTATTCAACCAGTAGTTGCAGCAAATGAACAACCATTTCCTAACATCACATTTGATGTGTTCAGTAAATTTATTCTGTCAAATTTTGGTGAAAACATTACACTCTCTGCCACATTGGTTATATTGTTCTCTATGATTGATAATGTTGATTTGTTAAGTCTTCATGCAAGACAGCAGAATGCAAAGTTGAAAGGAGAAAAAAATGTTGATGCAACTGCATGGACTAGATTACTGGCTAGAGCTATTCAGGAAAAAATTGGCATGGACTCAGATGATCTCTTTGAAGATAATGAAATTGATGAACACACAACTCGAACAGGCAGATCTATTTTGTTAGGCACTAAATTAGATGAAATGGCAAGACTTCTGAACTTGTATCCTTTCAATCAGGAGAGAAAAGTTTTTGAAGGTCAACTGAAACCTGTATCTCATGCTAGTATTGATCCTGTTCATATAATATGTCCTATAGCTGCAGAGTGTGAGACACTGAGCTGTAAAGGACGGGCACTACATGTGCATACTAAAGTTAGAGATGTACCTAAAGCAACATTAATTAAAGGCTCAAAAATATTTGAACATGCTTATGTAGTATCAGGTACTTGTGAAAAATGTAAAACATTATATTTTGCAGAACATGAATGAGCCTATGATGAAAAACAGGGATATTATATGGTTCATTTAAACTCTGCTAAATATCTGAAAGTAGGAAAAAAACTATGGGTAGATAGGGCATTTTCTCAAGGCGTTCTGAAGGGTATATATAGCTTTCATGCATCTGCTGCAGCATATATGGAATATTGGAACAATAGTTTTGGAAATGGAAAGGAAATAAGCCGAAGACAAGTCTGGGAGGCTTTTATACATGAATCAATACGCATGGTTTCTGCAGGATCTGGTGTTAATTTTATTAGTCTTGATGGACTTTCAATTACTGCATTAACAGAAGAAGCATTTGCAAGGTTGGGTGAAAATGGAAAAATACGTGCATCACATGATCACAGCTGCTTAGAGTGTACACAGCCTTATAGAGAAACTGAAGACTCACTACCAGATGAGAGTGCAACAGTTAAAATGGTAGTAATTGATGGGATTGTTATGGGGCCACAGGTAATGTACAACTAAAACTAAACAATATTATACTAATACATATTTTAAGCACTGTGCATATGACAATTGTTCCAACACACTTGTAAACCATAGAGGAGGTGTATTTTGTGATGTTCACAATCAAGAATTTGGAGCAAGATGTCATGTTTGTGACTGTCAAAATCAAAAGATAGATAATACACAAGCTTGCAATGAGCACCAGGAAATGTGGCATAAATATAATTTAGAACATAGTTCAGATAACTTAAATGGTGCATGAAGAATGCTTTGCAAACCAGCTGAAAATCAACCTTGGAATAAAAACCAAGGAAGACGTGTTCAGCAGCCTCATGATGAATCAGATACCAATATTTCAAAGAAATCTCATTATTTTAGTGCCTCTTGCTATTATTGTGTAGAAACAATATGTGCTCCATGTGGTGCTGTAATTGCATGGACAAAGTTTGTGAAGTCTGAGTCAACAACCAATATACTTAAGTTCTTAGAAGATGTTTTTCCTGATGAAGAATTAAGACCAGATTATATATGTATTGATAAGGCATGTAAACTTCTTCGAACAGCAGTTGCAAATGGAAGTTGGGTAAATTGGTTTAAAAGTAGCTGCTTTGTAGTAGATGGCTATCACTATACAAATCACCGCTCAGATGATTACCTTTGTAGAAAGTGGTGTAATCCAGCACCACATGATGGTTCTTCACCAAATCTAGTTTATATTGCACAAGATAGAAATGGTGAAAGATATCATAAACGAGCATTCAATACACAAGCGTGTGAACAACTAAATTCATGGCTTGGTGGATTTGAATCTATTATGAAACGTATGACTCCAAGCAACTTTAATTGGTTCATACATTCTATGATCTTTTATCATACTCAACATGTAATAAAATGGCAGAACAGCCAAAACTTTAGTATTATTAGTGAAGATTTTGAACATGATGATAGTCTGTTGTAGAAGCATTGGAAGATGTGGTAGAAGAGGCATCAGAAATAATAGGTGTGGGAAATATGGTAGAAGATGTGTCAGAAAATGTGCTGCAGAGATATCTGGTAGGAGAAAAATAGGTGTGGGAAAAAGAAACATAGGAAGATGTGGTAGGAAGATAGTATGCTATCAATACTGAAGGGTGTGGGAAAATGTAGTAAAGAATAGTAGTGGTAGCATGAAATATAATTGATTTGTAAGATGTAGTAGTGAGATAGTATGTTATCAATAGGTGTGGGAAAATATCAATCTCCATTTCTTGCTGTGAAGTTCACCTGGAGTCTACCTGGAGTCTACCTGGAGTCCACCTGGAGTCACTTTAAAAAATACAAAGTCCATCAGGACTCCACCAGGACTCCACCAGAACTCCTTACATTCCAGCAGGATGTCATCAGGACAATATCTATTCCATCAGGACTCCATCCGGACTCCACCCGGACTCCACCTGGACTCCACCAGATTCCATTAGGACTCTGCCGGACTCCACCCGGACTATCCGGACTATATTGAGTCCAGACGGACTGGGGGGGGGAGCGTAAAGTACTGCAATCCATGAACAATTGGTCAAAAGTATCCAGTATGCTAAACTGAATTTTCAATAAAGCAGACCAAACCATCAATTTGATTAACAAGAAGCCAATGTTTAAAGAAAGATGTAAACATTGTTGATGTAAGTAAAGAAATAAAGAAATAGGGCCGACAAGTGGCAGGGCCCACTACCTTATGAATATCATGGATCACAAACAGGAAGGGAAAAATTATATTAAAAGAGAACAATTAATAACTGGCAAATATGTGTACAATGTCAATACGCGATAGGAGATGAAGTGGACAGTCAATGGATATTGGTGCAGTGTGGGAGCAGGAGGACATTTGAGTTGAAATGGCACATATTTTGAATATTCATAATTAGAACAAAGGTTGTGGTGGTGCAGGCAGAATGAGAAAGTTGCAGAGAGTCGAGACATAGAGAAGGTCAAGGATGCCAAGGATTGTGCCCAGGGCTGTTGTTTATGTTTCTCATGTTGTTGAGGTGGGAGAGAAAGATGGCAAGCAGGAGGTGGTGGTGGTGGAGGAGGAGGGGACAAATCCTGGATCACCTGTGTGTAATATCTACAGGCATACAAGCAATACACAAATCTGGGAAATAAGACACAATAAAAGGAGAGAGAAAGAACAACAAAATGAATGGTAGACAAGGATACAAAAGATATCAAACTCACCTAATGGACCACAACTGAAGAGCCCAGTGTGGAATGTGCTGCTCATTCCAGTGAGAACTCCAAAGGTACAAAACGGCAACTGATCTATCAGCCTCAACCACTGTGATGCCGCATATAACCACACAGTAATAGATGTCAATCTAGAGTGCTGAGAGTTGGTGGAATGTAGAGATTGAGTGGCCTATTACAATGTGAGTTGATGAAGGAGTGTGGAGGAGTGGGGGAATTTGAACCTGTTTGTTCAACTGATGGTTGTACTTATGATGTGAATGTCTTGTCCTCCTGATGAGTCTTCCAAGATGAGGGTGGTGTTAAACAATCATAGGCAGCCTGTACAAACCTTAAGATATTAGTCACAGCTGTGGAAAATGTGAATTGAACATGCCATTCCTCGCCAAAATTTCCTTTCCATCCAAAGAAAGCAAAAATCACACCAAGAACATGTAGGCCCATTCATATCCCAAATGCATAAGAACATGTGACGAAACCTCTAGAAAACCTGAAAATGTAGTGCATGAGACATGGGACGTAGGACAAAAGACAAAAGACAAAAGATGAAAGACATGGGATGTGGAGACCTAAAATGTGTATAAACATGGATCAAGCAAGGATGCACACAAAGGCAAAGTGGCATGATAATTCACCGAAATCAGCTCTGAATAACCATATTCAACCAATAGTTGTTACAGAGCAGTGCAAGAGGTGAACTTGCCAGTGGAGATCATGTGGTTGTGGTTGATTTTTGATTGATTTTAAGAATGGGAGGGGGAAAGGGAGAATGAGGGGAATGGATCCCAACTCAATCCTCCTTGATTCATCTTGATGGACTTTCACTGGGTTTGATTTATCATAAGAATGGGAAGGGAAAAGGGAGAATGAGAGGGATGTGCAACAACTGGTACAAAGGGATTTTGAAACTTTAGGTTGCCAGTTGCGTATTGATATCTAGTGATCAATTAATCTGCATACCAACCAATCAGAGAGTGTAATGGGGCTTTGGCCAATCAGATTGCCAGAAAGTGAGATCCCAACTGTGATCCACAAATTGACTTATAGGGTAATCCAGAGGTCCCTATAACCCAACTACCTTAAAAGGTAGTGGGAATAAAGAAATGTGAGTAATAGTGAAAGCAGACCAGTGTCCATTAGCAGAAAAGCTGATCTTAAAGGAATGTAAATGTACCTAAATTTGTATCATAAATGAAAATAATTGTATGGAAGTGTTGTGTATTAAAGAGGTGTGTCAGCAACTTTGATCATAGAATGGCAGGGTTATATGATTGTCTTTTATTGTATCCATACTCATAATACTACTTACTGCAGACAATCATAAACAATCATTGATTAGTTCTAATTGAATACTGCTATTGTATGGGTGTTTTAAGCAATCATAAACAATTATTGATTGCTTATATCTGAATATTACTACTGTACAGATGTTTTAGACAATCATAAACAATCATTAATTGGTTCTAATTGAATAGCACTACTGTATGGGTATTGTTGACAATCATAAACAATCATTGATTGGTTCTAATTGAATTGTGCTATTGTATGGGTGTTTTAGGCAATCATAAACAATCATTGATTGCTTATATCTGAATATTACTACTCTATAGGGATTGTAGACAATCATAAACAATCATTGATGGTTCTAATTGAATAATGCTATTGTATAGGTGTTTTAGACATTCATAAACAATCACTGATTGGTGGGTGATACTAGTTATCACTCTATATTTATTTATGTACATGTACATAGTAAAGCTACATTACTAATGAACTATTATGATTATTAATAAATTGTGGTATTTTGAAATATTACAAGAGCCATTCCAGTTACTGAATGACCTGGAGCTGATCATATACCAGCTTGAAGAATTGCATCATGTTGTGAATCACATGTGTTAATCTACTAAACATATTAGAAAAATATAATTAATATAGTATATGCTGTACTTCAGTAGTTTCAATGTAGTTTTTAAGATGTTTTTGATAACTTTGTTCTTCAACATAAGGGCCCCAACCAGGCATGAGCTCTGTGTCTTGAATACCACATTCTTTGCAGCTCAATTTGAAGTTGGTATCAACAGCCAAGTACATTATATATAGAAATCTTGTATATATGTTACTGATTGTTAGAAGGAATTAAAAAATCACATACTTTAATGTTCCTGATATTTCCCAGTCTTGAGGCAGATTTTTTTCAGGATGAGGGCAAGCTGGACATTCAACTGTCAATTCTTCTTGCTTTGTTCCTTGTATCTCTTCAGTATGTTGACCTCTACCACCACGTTTACACATGAATAAAATTCTCCAAATTCTCATAACATATCTAAACTCATTATAACAGTTCTAAAATTTAAGAAAACAATTAGTTTTTATATAATATTATAATTAATACCCACCTTTTCATCTTCAAATTTGCACTTGTCAGTTTTACTACAAAGAGTATGATACCAGTCATAAAGAGTTGTCTTTGCTTGCAGTGTAAGTTCATGAAATGTATCAAGACATTCAAAAGTGAACACAGTTCTGGGTTGAACAAAGCTAGCTGGAAACCAACCAGCCCACAATAGTTGAGTATATTGTGGAACAATTTTTGCTCTACAGTCACAGTAAGAGGCTGAAATATAATGGACTCCAGTGACATCAACAACCACCAACTAAATGGTGGTACTGACTGGGCTGGAACAATGTGCACCCCCATGCCCAAGCTGAATAGATAGTCCAATGTTCTTAAGATTATCTTTCTCAAAATAAAATCTGTTCCATCTCTAAGCAATTGTAAATTGTAATTGAAACATGTTATGGAAATGAAATGAAATTAATATCTTACCTCTATTCAATGAAGTGGTAAATTCTCAGTATATTGCACTGCCCCATGAGATCAGGTGGACTTCAGGTAGAGTTCAGGTAAAATCCTGGACTCCAGGTGGACTTCAGGTGGACTCTATCTGTACTAAGTAGTTGAGACATTACCTGGGGTTCATCTGGACTCTACCTGGACTCTACCTGAACTCTACCTGTACTAAGTAGTTGAAACATTACCTGGGGTTCACCTGGACTCTACCTGGACTCTACTGTACAAAGTAGCTTAGACATTACCTGGGGTTCACCTGGACTCCACCTGGACTCTACCTGAACTCTACTGTACAAAGTAGCTTAGACATTACCTGGGGTTCACTTGGACTCCACCTGGACTCTACCTGAACTCTACCTGGACTACACTGAACTCAAGTGCCTAAGCTGTGTGTGAAAGTGTGACATGTTAGAAAATGTTGGAAAAAGCGTGACATGTGTGGGAAAAGTGTGACCTGCGTGACAAGCGTGGGAAAAGTGTGAAAAGTTGGAAAAGTGTGGAAGCATGACATGTTAGAAAATGTTGGAAAAAGCGTGACATGTGTGGGAAAGTGTGACAAACGTGGGAAAAAGTGTGACATCATATCCATCACACTTGCCGCACTTTTCCAACTTTTCACACTTTTCCCACGCTTGTCATGCAGGTCACACTTTTCCCACACATGTCACGCTTTTTCCAACATTTTCTAACATGTCACACTTTCACACACAGCTTAGGCACTTGAGTTCAGTGGAGTCTAGGTAGAGTTCAGGTAGAGCCCAAGTAGAGTCTAGCTGAAGTCCAGGTGAACTCCAGGTAATGTCTCAACTACTTAGTACAGGTAGAGTCCAGGTGAACTCTAGGTAATATCTAAGCTACTTAGTACAGATAGAGTCCAGGTAGAGTCCAGCTGGAGTTCAGGTGAACTCCAGGTAATGTCTCAACTACTTAGTACAAGTAGAGTCCAAGTAGAGTCCAGGTGAACCCCAGGTAATGTCTAAGCTACTTTGTACAGTAGAGTCCAGGTGAACCCCAGGTAATGTCTCAACTACTTAGTACAAGTAGAGTCCAGGTAGAGTCCAGCTGGAGTCCAGGTGAACTCCAGGTAATGTTTAAGCTACTTTGTACAGTAGAGTTCAGGTCAAATCCAGCTGGAGTCCAGGTGAACTCCAGGTAGAGTCTATCTGAAGCCCAGTTGACTAAGTCCAGTGGACTCCAGGTGTATTCCAGTTATTTCTGGACTCTACCTGAACTTTACTTGGAGTCCAGCTGGAGTCTATCTAAATCCTACAATTTTTCTATATAAAGTTCATGTAGAGTCCAAGTAGAGTCCAGTAAAGTCCAGGTGGACTCCACTTGATTTCATGGGGCAGTGTAATGACCTCTAAATTCTTGTGTCCTCTTATAATACATTTTCTGCATTGCAATAGGCTGAAGAGGTGATCAGTCGGTTGGGTGTACCTAGTCAAAGAATAAACATGCGAGTCAATTGAGATGTCTGTCTGATCTGGGGTGTTCTAAGGTGAGAGAGAAAATTGATTCTCCTTTTTGTAGAATAACTACAGGGATTTATATACTAGAAAAACCAATAAATCTAAAATAAGTAAGAGTAATTATATTGGATGGAGGATGTAAAAGGAAAAGTGTGAAACATTAGAAATAAATAGGAAACTCAGTAAGATAGTCCAATGTGTTGAGGTTTGTGAGGAGACAAGTTTTCCAAACATCAGGGTCTGGTGTCGGTGCCGATGTCAAAGCTATTATGGAGTGTCACAGGGGATAGGTATGGTCGGGACAGTGTACGAAGAAGTATATTTTGAGGAAAGATTGAAACGAGCGAGTGGGGATGGTGATTGAACAGAGAGCACGAGCGGAATGCGTACGAACACATCAATGATGTGTGATGCATGATTACGTAATCCGATTTAGAACACTTTGGTGTGTCGGATAATTCCTGAATCGCATCGCAGGCATTTTGCCTGCTCTACAAGGCAACCATGAAAGTAGTCTTTACATTTATAAGATCCATTTTCTTTTTTGCACTCTGAGCATTTATTTTCACTTATATAGTCACCCTTTCCATCATGTTGAAGGAGCTCATCAAGAAACTCATCTTGATAATTTACCCATTCATTTAGTTTTGCCTATGCAAATATTATCTGTTAGAGTAGATCCAGCAATCATAAATGTTAAAATAATATTCTAACTAATGTTTTATGGTTATGCTTTTTTGATTTTACATGCTCTGTAGATTGCCCAATTGAAACAGATTCTTTAGCATTATATTGTGATATTTCATTTGGTTGAGATAGATGCTCTGCATCTTGTACTACTATATCTTCATTTATGGTATGATCAATATTCCTATCTCTCTCTGAATCTTTCCATATTATTGTCTTGCCTTTGCTTTTCAAAACTGTCAATGATGTGATATGTGAAGTACCACTAGTAGAACTAGACCCTTGTTTATGTGTCTCCTTCTGTAAAGTTGTCTTGCCTTTTCTCTTCACAGCTGTTAGTGATGTAATATGTGAAGTACTACTAGTTGGACCAGAGTCTTGATTTTGTTGTGCCAATGATTGAGATTGGATAGCAGAACAAAATTGTGCAGGACAAAATTGTGCAGTGGTGCTTGATGACCTTGTAGCTGATAGGTGTCGTGGATGCTTTGGGTTAGTTTTTGATGTAGGGGAACCAAGTCTCTTTGAAGGCATTTGGTAGTTTGTTGTTAGCAGTATGTTCCAATGAAGTTGTGTGGACAAGGATTCTAAAGGAACATGATACTTGTTCTTACACCTAATATATTGTCTGATGTACTTGATCACACATGTTGATATTATCAATGATCAGTACTTGATCAATATTGAAGTACTATATATGTCTGACATGTGGCGGCTTACTGTATCTACAATACTGCACCATTATGACCTAATGTTTGTGATTTTTTGGCATGACACTAAAGTTTAGTTCATTGTTCAGTTCATACCTCGATTTGGTGCATGACATTAGCCAAATTTGTTCAAAGATATAAGGGCCTGCTGGAGTACTGGAACAATGGGACATTGTATGATACATAGTTTATACAGGTTGCATACAGGAAGACAATGATGTATCATCTCATAATCACTTATTTAGAAAGCCCTGACAGTGGTTCAAGCAATGAGATCCACATTTAAATACCATGACATTCAATTAAGTAGCTCTTCAGACTTTGCATTGCAATATTGGGAAGAGCGTTAGAGTACTTATTTCAGATAATTTACATTGTACTATTGCACTGAAATGATCAAGAAAATTTTGAGAAAATAGGCCTATTTATTTCCACTGAACCTTTGTTCAAACCAGCTTGTGATGCATAACAAATCGAAAAATTGTTCAGTTCAGACAGGTACCATTATGCATTACTGAACAATCAGTCATAATGGTACAGTAATAGCTTGTTGATGACTCATGATATTAATCAATCAAAGCAATAGTGTGTATTCCACTTGACATGCGACAGCTAGCTAGTAGTATCCATAATAACAATAGCTCTCTGATGATGTTTGATATTAATCAATTGAGCCAAAGGTGTGTATTCCACATCAGAAAAAAGACATTGCAATGTGGAGCTACATAGCTCCGCTAGCAGCAATATCTCACATCAGAAAGTCCCCTTTTGATAGATTCATATAGACTCTTGCCATTGTGCCATAGCTTGATATAGCTTGACATAGGATAGACACAACCTTGATAGCACTATGCAAACAGAACTATAGAAATATAGAAATGCCATCTACTGCAGCTATAGGGAGTATGTAGACAATAGATCTTCTACTCTAATAGATACCTCCATTCCAATTAATTCAAATGATATTATGCTTACAGTGTAACATCAGGCATAGTAGGGATAGGGAAACATATATATTATATAAACCAAACAATCTCTTATCACAATATGTACCATACCATACCACAACCAACCATCTTCCTACAACATATACCTCATGCATCCAATGTCCACCCTTATAACAAATATATGCAATTGTTTTCAAACCTTTGAATCATCTATCATTCGCTCATATCTATGACACCTGAGTTAGCAGAGTGCTTTGAGTAGTAAACATATAACATAGTCTTACCTTAGTTAGACCCATGAAACTGGAAACCTTTCAAATATCCTAAGCCTAACCAAGCGATAACATGACTCATCAACAAGAAATGATTGTTCCCAGGTGCAGTGACAAAAAGGGGGACAGGATATCTGCAAACTAAAGTCAGTAAAGGTTTTACATGAAGTGAATAAAACCTTACAAGTCAAGAATAAGAAAAATCGGAATCAGAGACATGACTGTAGTACCAGTAATCATTAGGAGCAGTGGGAAGGTTGTAATCATAGCTTACCAAATACATAAGATCACCTTCTGCATTGATGAGCAAGCATAGACAATAGATAACAGACATGGGAAAAGGTGGAAGGCAGGATGGTGTTACATTGTGGCTGGCATGCTGAATGGGTTGGTTGGAGGGAGGAGAGGGGAGAAAGATGGCAATGTGAAAATCTTTGAAGGGGAAGAAGCCGGAACGATTAAACAAACAATGTCATGTGATATAAACAACTACAAGCCGAACCCTGAATCCCAATCACTGTATCATGTATATGTGAAGTCTGGCCTTCCACCTATTCCCTTCACCATCCTTCAGCTTCCCTCACTGCCCCTCGCAATTCCCTCACACTTGTGAGATTTATGCGAATACCGTTGCATATAATTCCCTTACTTATAATGTCATATTCTCTACACATCATAGTACATATTATTATTAATTATAGGCATACGTGCAAGATTGAAAGATAGTTATTCATGTATCTACCATAAAGCAATGTTAGACAGAGGTCTACACAATATCTTACAATATATTCTCATCTAGATAAAGCAAACATTATGAAAGCTCTTGCATAGTCTATACCATTTTATAGTTAATGTATGCAGAGATAGGTAGATTAATGCACAATATATATATATCTATGTTTTCTTCACCTCAAATTCTGTAGCCCATAGCATGCTATAGAGGAGCATGGCAATGCTGTATTAGCATACACACCTTCAACCCATGATATACTGTGCTATGTGATCTATACAGAGCTGTACCACTTGGCGGATGATCGACATTGGCTACTGAGCTTGGTGTGTGGCGTGGTAGCCAGATCGGTTTTTCCTGATGCACCTGTCATGTCAGCCAAAGAATTTTCTCACCACTCTTTTCTCCAGACCACGAGCATATGACCATCTACATCCTCTTTCACCCCACCTTCCTGTAAGCCCTTCGAATTGTCTGTGAACCCACATTCTCTCTCTCATGTATCCCCTTGTTTATCTGTTTGTCATATGCCCTATAGGCATGTCCCAATAAGATGCTTATTGTTGTATTCAGCCCAATAACACTGCGTGCACTGCGTCGTAGCGCGTCAATTGTCCTGATCCTCAAGCCCAGTGCTGATAGATACCTTAGTCAAGGCTGGTTGCTTCTTTATCGTGTCCATAGCCGATTGTCTGCACAATCAAAACACACTCTCATGTGCCTAAGCAGCTGGCACCTTCATGGGTACATCAAGTCTTCCAACCTCGAAGATGTTACTAGGTTGCTGGAGGTACAGGGTGACAATGATGAGGAGTTAGTGGAAGACTGGGCTCATACCATTCAGTAAGTTGGCAGCATTTATTTTCTAGTACACTCGTTTTTTCCCTGGCCTGTAGACTATTTTATGGATCTTCCCTAATGAATCTTAGCCCTCTCGACTACGTTTGTTTTAAGCCCACAATCACAAATATCAGCTAATCTACTGATGTGCTATGATGTTCCATACCTCCTCACCCCTCCCCCAACACACTTCCCCACAGTGCTTGCTCATCTTGGACCGTATGCTCTCCAAACTTTGGCCACTATTAGCCCTCGTGAGTACGGTCATTTTAAGCCTGCAATCGCGAGTATCAGCTAACCATGGGAGTCATTATACTAGATATGTTAAATTGTAGACTTCGCTCAAGTCTTATTCCTACTCATGCACTGTGACCTTACATGTCAGAACCCTTCAAGCATTTGTATAACGATCCCATGCTCAACATATCCTAATGAATTAATGTAGTAATTATGATATTAAGGACACCCCATGCTCGAAGGCACCTGTAGGCCCTTAAGCTGAAGTAACATTTCAACAGTCAATCTGTTGAAAATGTGTGAGATCCAACTAGATCATACATTCCACAGGACTTGGAGCTGGCTCTTCTCCAAATGAATTTAGCAGTGTTCAAAAGCATTCAGTTTTCTTGGCATTTAATCAAGAATCATGTCATCACATCTGAGCCCAAAGTAATGGAATCAAGGGTTTGATTTCATGGTCTGAACTAGTTGACATATGCAAATGGACAATGTCCGGAAGAGCTGTGAGTCACATATAACAGTGCAGAGAAACTATAGCATCTAGTCATTGTAGATATAACCAGACGATGAGCCTTCAGTGCTTCAGCCCCAGTGAAAACTAGCATGGTGTGGATCTGTGCTGATCTGTGTGTGTGTGTAAATGTTTTGAGCAAATCTGCACCTTTCTGGGTAAATCTGTGCATTATATGTGCCAAGGACAGTGTTTGTAACTGCAATGGTCGAACCGTTTAGTTTCCCATCATTTCTGTACCTTCATTGTATACATATCCTCGAGCTCCCCCTTTGTCTTACTCTATATATGTAATTCTCTACCTTCTCTACACTTTTGCTATACCTCAAAATGACCAATTGATTACACTTATTTGCCCCTTCATGTATTGCCAAACAACATGGCCCCACCTGGCCTGTGCACACTACATCATTCCTGTCAATTCTGTCCCCAGTTCAATACTTCTTCCTTCCTTTCCCTCATCTTCCCTTCCTTCCTTTCCCCCATCCTCCTACCTTTCTTCTCCTGTCCTCCTCCTCTCTTCCTCTCCTGTCCTCCATTTCCACCTTCCACTTCCTCATCTCTTTCTCCTACTTTCTTTCCCCCTTCTCCCCATCTGTTCCTGTGGCATATGTGGGAATGCATGCAAGCCTACTATATTTCTAGACTTTCATGTGCATGCACTTTGACACTGTCCTATCATAGGTCTGGAGAAGTTTGCAATATGATGGATGAGCTAGTTCATAATCAGTGTATGTGATAACTCACCTCTCTCATGGTCTCTGTCTCATCGTACACATGCATAGTATGCTAAGTGGTATCATGGAGTCTACCCTTGACAAATGAGGTCACTCAGGTATGTTTCTTCTTAAATAGCTGGTTCTGACTGTTCTAATCACATATATTTGCCACAGGTCATATATTTTAGATCCCCAAATTGGTGCATATCACTGGCTCCTTCCCGCCCTCTGCTGTGCCTTGCTTCATCTCTGACTAGTCTTCAACTTTGATTTAGGCACCTTGAAATTGTGCTAGGGTGATCAACTGTATTTATGTTTGATATGTGGTTCTGTCATGGAGTGGGTTGGATGGGAAGTGGCTATGTAGAATATAGTTTAGGTTATATCTACATAACCTTGTATTTATTGATAGAATAATAAATATAATATTATTTTAATATGATCAAGATGAAATTCACATGTAGGCTACCATATTCTTGCAAAATTTCAGGGTAAAGAAGACAGGGGAGTGGTTAAAGAGGTGTGTTTCATCACTAATAATATTATACTCAGATCAAGCACTTATGTACATGTTAGATTGAAGTAGAACCATGTGGATTTTGTGGAAGAGAGGATACATGTTAACAACTCTTACTAAGCAAAAAAATTGAGCAGCATCTATTACATCTAGCTGCAAGTATCATAATACAAATATGAAATATAAAGCTGTTTCAATTGCAAAACCTTCAAATCCCTGTTCAAATATTCCTATTCACTGCCCACTGTGTCTACTATCTGTATCTGGTGTACCAAAAACAATCTGGAAATACAATGCAATTAATCATCTACTTATTTTTCATGCAAAAGAAGATCCCTTACAGCCTGGAAGATTCTTGAGTCCTGAAATTCCTGGCC
The DNA here is from genome assembly GCA_025738555.1 of Cyathus striatus. Taxonomy (NCBI): domain Eukaryota; kingdom Fungi; phylum Basidiomycota; class Agaricomycetes; order Agaricales; family Nidulariaceae; genus Cyathus; species Cyathus striatus. The sequence continues at coordinate 2,543,653 of JAOVFP010000012.1, forward strand.
AGATGTTGGTAGATATTTTTATGTCAAGAAAAGAGGAAAGGCTTATGAATATTACTAATTTACTAATGAAGAAACACTAATCTTCAGAAAGGAACATGGAATAGTGAATAGTGATGATATTATGCATATTAAAGAGGAATTAGAAGAAAAGAAAAGAGAAAGATCTGCAAGTACACTAAAGGTAGCTCCAAAAGAAAAGAAGCAAAAGAGGTAGTTCTACTGTATATATATGTATGATGTACTATATGTGAAATTTTATTGTGGTGTCAAGCAGTGTGTAATAATTTTAAAGCCCTAGTCAAATAGTCAAGGCTCAAACACAGACTCATGATATGTGCACATTGATGTCATGTGATGTACCAGCAACTGGCTACAGGCCATTTCTGTGCCTAACCACAGCCACTTCCCACAGGGTGATGGGATAGGTTGCTTTCATGGATTGTTCGGAAGACACCCCCCTGAGTCTGATAGTGCTTGTTATCAAAGACTTTCTGCAAAGCTGTGAGATTCACTGCCTTTATCAAGAGCTACTTGAGAGATGTGCCTGTAAGCTGTACTGTGATATAAAATCAATTTATTGCTGCACAAGGTACTATCAATAGCATGGGTGTTCGCTTGCTCATAAATATGGTAAATCGATCCCACATATATATGTTAGATCCTCTAAATTGGTGATAAGTCAAATAATTGATTGCCAACCAAACATATACATAGAGTATTTACTTACTCAAGATTTCCATTCATACCACATCCCGTCCTTGCAATCTAGTGTGAAGATAACACATAATGTGCTTCACATTCAAAGAGATAAGCTAAGTCCACCCCGAAAAGGTCCAGGTGAACCAGTCTGTTGCTTTCCCTGCCTATCAGCTTACCATTTCTTTTCAACATTAATACAATACCACAGAGTTCTTTAGAATATTCCAAAAGTAAGAACCTTCCCCTCATGCTGTGACACATTTGGCAACATTGGTTGTTCTCAAGTCTGATCTCACTGCTCTCATAGAACACTATTGTATAGAACCCCCCTAGGTAATTGGAGTTGACCTTCTCACTGGACTAATGACTCACACAATGATTACTGAACATTCCAGTTTCTTTTATATCAATGTACTGATCAGACAGATTTACACTATAATTGCTTGTGAACACCACTGCTAGCTTGTGTGTTTAATATCCTGGGGTTACTCCTCACATTTACGATGGCTGTTCTCAATGTCTGACAGTACCAACATGTCATATAATATTATTGTAGTCTCTACAAACTAACTGAAGATATATCCTAGAGGTACTTCTCAAAATTGCAAATCATCTGTATTTTGTTCAAAATAAATTACATATTGACCAATGAACTAAGAGGGACAGGGGGACCCTTTCCACAAACACATCAAGTCACATCACTCTCAACTGTCCCTACAATTCACAATGAATTCAATGGCAAACTTCTAATATAAATGGCAATATGCAAATAGAAACCGAGTACAGAATTGAATCTTTTCTCAGTGTATAGCAGGGGAAACTGCCTGTACTACAAAACTCCATAATTTACAAGCTGTGTTTGTCTAAGTCACATGACTGATATCTCAAAAGATAACACCTTCATATCTAGCCATACACACATCAACACATTATTTGTGTTAGCTCTTTCCCTCTCACTTGCCCTCTCCCACTGGTTCCCCATAAGTATCAGCCATCATGATCATTTTTTGCCCTGGTAAAAAGATCACCACAATCATTTTACCAGGGCAAAAAATGATTGCTTAGGTGATCAAATGCGATCATTTACTATAATACCAGCAAAATATTCCCATGCTCAAATGTGATCATTTACATAGGACTAGCTAATTGCTCGTACTCAAATGTGATCATTTACTATAATACTAGCAGATTGTTCCCATGCTCATATCTGATCATTTACATATTACCACCAGAATATCTCACAATCAAATGTGATCATTTACAATAATACTAGCAGAATATTCCCACGCTCAAATATGATCATTTATGATAGGACTAGCAGATTGTTCCCACACTCAAATGTGATCATTTACTAAAATATTAGCAGAATATTCCCACACTCATAAGTGATCATTAAGTCATGTATGTCACATATGTCACACATTTAGACATGTCACACATTGTCACACTTTTAAACACGTCACACATTTAGATATGTCATACATGTCACATTTTGTCACGCATTTAGACGTGTCACACATGTCACACATGTCATACATTTAAGCACGTCACACATTGTCACACATGCTAGACATGTCACACTTTTTCACCACATGTCACACTTTTTCACTACATGTCACACATGTCACACATGCCACACATTGTCAAATATGTCACACGTTGTCACATATGTCACACCTTTACATATGTCACACTTTTAGACACATTACACATTTAGACATGTTACACTTTTTCACCACATATCACACTTTTACATATATCACACATTTACATATGTCACATATTCCACATTTGTCTTGTTGTTTATAGTTGTCACACTTCTCACATTTGCTTGTATGATACTCCTGTCATGTAGTCACATAGGTTACATTTCCAAATTCATGTCACACAACATCTGTTACAACCATTATATTCATCACACATGTTACATATCCCAACACATCACATTTATTCACATTTTGTTCACATGTCACACATCTCTCATTTGTAATACTGTACCATTTAAATCAGTTTGAAATAGGCATAATTTTGACATTATTTGATGCTTTCTGACATGTGACTGTCAAATTATTAAAATGGTAGATTTATCACAAGTTGCAATTTCACAGTATTATGTTAGTCAGACATCTCATATATGTCACATTTTATGTTTCAAAATTTGATGGTAAATGTGATGAAATGATCACACAGCAGATATTTGCAATTCTGTAACAATGAAAATTGAACAGTAGTGGATGAGAGACACAAGAAATCATATAGCCCATTGGTCAGTCAAGAAAAACATCTCATTGGCTGATAGAAAGTGTGACAAAGATATAAGTGATGTGACAATAGAAGTAATAATTGAATGGAAGATATAGATAAGTCAACATAACCAGACCAGGTAACATGTGATGAAGATACAGAATACATATTAAGGTTAGTTAGAAAAAATTAGTATGTAAGTACAGTTATGTCTACTATAGAATCTAACTGTCTTATTAAAACATAACATTGTGATTATCAGAAAGTAGTGTTGACACAATGTGATTTCAGCCTAGTGCTATGAATGTTGAATTCAACCAATACAGGTAAATAGTAAGAGAAAATGTGATTTTCATAAAGTAGTCAAGTGCCTTTGTCATATAATTTGTAATGCACATGAATCACTTAGTGAGCACTTTTCATGTGACCTTTTCATGTGACATGTATGATATGTGTGTAGGGTCTGTGTGACTGTGGGGTGTGCAAATGAAAGTAAAAGTGCAATTTTATTCTTTGACAAGGAGAGTACCATGACAAGCAAGTGATATGAGAAGGAAGTGTGATATGTGTGACAAATGTGAGAATATAACAGGTGTAATATTGACACATAAGAGATGTATGATACATGTTATGAATATAATGGTTGTAACAGATGTTGTGTGACATGAATTTGGAAATGTAACCTATGTGACTACATGACAGGAGTATTATACAAGCAAATGTGAGAAGTGTGACAACTATAAACAACAAGACAAATGTGGAATATGTGACATATGTAAATGTGTGATATATGTAAAAGTGTGATATACATGACAAAATGTGACAAGCGTGGGGAAAAGTGTGACATATCATAACCATCACACTTACCCAACTTTTCCAACATGTCACACTTTCCCCACATTGTCACATATGTCACACTTCCAACATGTCACAATTTCCCCACGCTTGTCACACATGTCACACTTTTGTTTCCAACATTTTCCAAACATGTCACGCTTTTCCAACATGTCACGCTTTTTCCCACACATGTCACGCTTTTTCCAACATTTTCCAACATGTTACACTTTCATACATGTGTGACAATAGTGTCTAGGTAAAGCTTAGGCACCACACTTTTTCCAACATTTTCCAATGTGTTACACTTTTCCCACATTTTCCAACCTTTCACACATGTGTGACAAGTATGATAACTGTGGGAAACAAATTACAACTGTGACAATAGAGTCTGTCTGAAGTCTACCTGGAGTCCACCTGATCTTGTGGAGGAGTGAGATATACAGCTTATTCTCACTAGATTCTCATTGGACTCTCTGAGATTCATCTCATTATAGTATCACTGAACTCTCAGAGATTCTCACCCAATGAGAACTAGGTGAGATTGTAGTGAGATGAAAATTGTTCATTTTCTCAGTGTAGTCTCACCAATGTCTCACTAATATCTCTCCACACTCTCAGATATACCACTAAAATTAACCTGGATTCTCACTGGAGTATCAGAGAATCTCATGAGAATCTCACTGGATTCTACTGAGACTGTGGGTCAGTGACATGACCTCCACAAATGTCATGCTTCCCAATCATATCAGATTTTTCTGTCTGTACCACTATTCATGTTATTATGGGAGTGGAGTAAGTATCTAATAGTATAGAGTGAATTATATATGCAGAGGAAACAATATGTACTTGTAGAATTGGAGGTTGTAACATGGAAAATAACAATTAGAAAGTTATAGAAGTGTGGTAGTAATAAGAAACCAGAATGAAAGATGTAGAGTGAATATGTAGTAGAAGTGTTAGCCCTATTGAATGACCATGAGAAATTTAGAAATGGGATGATATGAGATTTTTAATAATCAGGACTAGAGATGTAATGAAATGACAAAGTAAAAACTATAATAGTTAGTCTGGATATGAAAGATGATGAGGTCATTATGATATAATTGAATACTTTGGAAATATTTAACAACTGAACAGAAAAGGACATATAGTAAAAGAACCACATATGGATAACAAATGTTAAAGAATGGTGAGTATATGTGATTTCATATCACATCAAACTCACATGTCTCAGTCATTAGATGATCATGATGCTTGCATTAACCATTGGTTATTCTTATATCTTCAACACACATATTGAGTCACATATATGCTTACTCTATATGATTACATGACACTTCTACACTGTCATAGTGCCCCCATACTATACTAATATAACCCCCTAGTAATCAATAACAATACATAAATGAGTGCCAATGATCACCTCCTAATATTCTTAAAATGATCACTTTTGAGTGCCCTCATACTATACTAATATAACCCCCTAGTAATCAATAACAATACATAAATGAGTGCCAATGATCACCACTCCATTACATTTACTGAATATGCCTTATAAAAATGGCACTCTTTTTTTTGGTGAATATTTAGGATCACTAGCACTCCAATTTCCTGAGCAATTTGCAATCAAATTGACTGATACTTATGCTCATGGCAATGTGGAGGTGTCAGCATTGGAGGGAACCAGTGGGAGAGGGCAAGTGAGAGGGAAAGAGCTAACACAAATAACATGTTGATGTGTGTATGGCTAGATATAAAGGCATTATCTTTTGAGATATCAGTTATGTGACTTAGACAAACACAGCTCCACTCCTACAAATACTGCAATTACACATCAGGAACTCAAGACCGTCGGTATTGCGCACTACCAAGAGCTGCTGAATACTGCAACTAGTATTACCAATGGCTGTGTCACTGTCTCAAGTTTTTCTCCTCAGATTTTATTCTTCAAAATTTACTCTCAATTTATTGACACCCTCTCTGTTTCAGACCATACCAATTACTCAACCCAAATCTTCAATCTCAAAACATTTAATCTCTGTTTCACCAACTATTCCTCATTAAGTAATGTCTTTATTCTAATTTCTATATAACCCATGTACATACTTCCACCCAACACAGCAAATTTCTTCCTTCTCGTCATCGAGTTCTGAGTTTCTGTTCTTGTCTCCAGCTTATTGTCAGCATCTTTGACTTCCATTTCACCATTTCAATCTCAAAATTCCATCAAGTATTCTTGTTTAAGACTTTGTTACAAAGTTCCTATCTCTTGTAACACTCACATCAATATTTCATTCATCACTAATCTCCCTCTTGTGCACCTTTGAGTTCCTCAGTCAAACAGACGTTCAACAAATTGTTTTAATTTCTTTGTTTAGGTGTTAACTCACCACTCAGTCTCACATCACATTCACAGTAGGAACCTGCCAGCACACTTCTTGTTTCACCACCTATTACACTGCCAATGTGCTCAGACAATACACCTGGGATTATGACTATGACCAGGGACTCATGGGTTATGGACACACAGCATGATTGGCTCTTGTTCAGATTGCCAGCATATCTCCAGGCAAGGGAGTTGAGGAATATGAATGCATGGCTCAGACACTTATACACTGAATGGGCTGAGGTATAGGGTCTACTGACAGATGTAACCTGAGGGGACAGGTGTATGGTAAGTACATTTCATCAAATAATTATATATATAGTAACTTACCTCAACATGCTTACACATGATTTAGAGCAATACAAAAACTTCCTTGCTCAATCTCTTCAACATTTGAAAATTTTGTAGAATTAACTGGCTGGAACTTTACTATTTTGGGGTGGTCCACATCCTCGTCATGGCGGAAATCTGGAAATGCTAATATAAGTTAGCTTTTGTAGCTAGCTTGCCTGATTTGTTGAATACTAACATTTTACATAAAGTGTCCACTTTGGGTTCGATAATGATGGGAATAACTGGGAACAGTCGATGGGAAAGGATGAGTATAATAAGAGTGCTGGGAACAAGTTTGACAACTTCCTATTTAAGTGTTTCTGTAAGTGCACAGTTACACTTCCATGTTGTTCATGACTGACTCACACACCAAAGCTAAAGGAGGTCATTGCATTCCTCCACAGAATCAGGTAGACTCTACCTGAAGTCCAGGACTCTACCTGGACTTCACCTGGACTTCACCTGGACTTCACATGGACTCTACCTGAACTCTAGGAATATTTTTTCCTTGTGTAGAGTGCAGGTGAGTCCATCTGTAGTCCAGGTAAAGTCCTGGACTTCAGGTAGACTACTGGAAATCACCTGGAAATCACTGATTTCAGCCACTGGACTTCAGGTAGAATACTGGACTTTACCTGTAGTTCACCTGATTTTTAGCTGTACTTCATACCAGGCAATTAGATCATGTTTGCTTACTAATAGTATAGGAAAAAATTATTTTAGTAAACATTACCATTGAGAATCAAACTGTCAACCTGAACAATAGCCAGTGCTTAGCATGCGCTAACCGATATCCTTAACCACTAAGCCACACTGGCGTTATTTTGAAGGTAACCCAACACCCTATAGCCACCATCTGACTATCGTCTCACATGCTTGCACACTGCCATGGCTGCCAGCACTGCACACTTCGTCATCATCACTTGCAACAATGATGCACATCCTCCTCATCCATCATCCACTCCTTCCCCTCACCCCCGCATCTCGTCTTGCAAGTGACGCACACCATTTCTCCTCCCCATACTCCCATTCCTCCCCTCCCTCCCTCTCCTCCCTCCTTCGTAGCAATGTCAAGCCAAGGACAAGCACCCCTTCCAACACCCTCTGCCCTTCATCTCGCCCTCCATTGCATCTTCATCACCCGTCTTGCAAGTAACGAGGTGATGTGTTTTCTCCCCATGCCCCCTGCACTCACTCCCTTCTGCCCTCGTCTGCAAGTGATGAGGGCGATTGTTTCCTCCTGTCTCACAAGTGATGAGGAGACGTGTTTCGTCCCCACTCCCTCACCCTCACCTGCAAGTGACAAGGGCGATTGTTTCCTCCCTCCTCCATTCCTGCATCTTCTTCCCCCATCTCACAAGTGATGAGGGGATGCGTTTCCTTCTCCCCTCCCTTGCCCTCGTCTGCAAGTGACGAGGGCGAGTGTTTCCTCCCGTCTCACAAATGGCAAGGAGACTCAGTTGCCGCCCCTCTCCCTCACCCTTGTCTGCAAGTGACGAGGGCAAGTGTTTCCTCCCGTCTCCATCCCCTGCATTTTCATCTCCTGTCTTGCAAGTGACGAGAGGATGTGTTTCCTCCCCTTTCCCTTTCCCTCTCACCATCATCGTCTCACCACCCACACCCAGTCCCGCTCCCACACCCACACGCATCCCCTCGTCTCGCAAGTGACAATGGGACGTGTTTCGGCACCATCATGCCTGTCGACACCGCACCCCCATGCGTTTCCTCGTCTCGCAAGTGACAAGGGGACATGTTTCAGCACTATCCACGCTCACCGACACCGCACCCACATGCATCCCCTCATCTCACAAGTGACGAGGGGACATGTTTTGCCACCACCCACACTGCCCACATCCAGACCCATACACATCTCCTTGTCTCACAGTGACGAGGGGATGTGTTTCACCACCCACATTTTCCCACCCTCACCCGCTGACCACCCACACACGTCCCTCATCTTGCAAGTGATGAGGGGATGTGTTTTGCCTCTGCCCACACTGCCCACAGCCACACCTGCCGACACCGACACCCATATGCATCTCCTTGTCTTGTAAGTGATGAGGGGACATGTTTCACCACCCACACCCGCCGATCACCCACATGTGTCCCCTCGTTTCACAAGTGACGAGGGGACGTGTTTTGTCAATGCCCACACCACCGACACCCACACCCACATGTGTCCCTTTGTCTCACAAGTGATGAGGGATGTATTTCGTTACCCATACCCACACGCATCCCTGTGATTGTAAGTATGGGTAGTTGATGAGGTGTTCTTGATTTAGAATGCCTCATCGACTACTCATACTTACAATCACTTGCATGGGAACACAATGAGGCGTTCACTTACAATCGCTTGCATGGGAAATTGATAAGGCGTTCCCAAATCAGAATGCCTCATTGATTTCCCATGCAAGCAATTTTATGTATGAGTAGTTGATGAGGCATTCTAAATCAAGAATGCCTCATTGACTACTCATACTTGCGATTGCTTGCATGAGAATGTGATGAGGTGTTCCGATTTGGAATACCTCATCGATTTCTCATCTAAAATTAGATATTATATTAGATCTCTGTACAGATGTATCCATATATAGTTAAATGTGTCCATATATAGTTAAATAAAAGTTTATTAATAGATGTACACATGGATTCAGTGAGGCTGAAGAAGCAATTATAGATATGATGTGATCTTCATATATACAACACATGTACTGGATAACTTCTTTCTTCCCTTCCACCCACACTTCAGATATGGTCAATACCAGAAAATCATCAAGTGCTGCAGCAAAAACTGACAATGACCAGAGAGCAAGTAGATCTGGTTCTAAAGACAGTGCAAATGCACCAGCTACACATGATAAAGGAGTGAAACAGACTAAGAGTAAGGCCAAAAAGTGTGTTATTTATATTCTTATTTGAGCTATTATATTTAATAATTTTGAATATAAAGGAAAACCTCAGTGAATAGACTTCAAGATGATCAGAATGCTGAAAATCCAAATCAATTTACCCCATAACTCTTGTTTTTATTATTTCTTCATTATATTTTAATTTTTTTATAGAGTAGAACAAGTTCTTATTGAGGAGAATACCTCAGTTGCCCCCCCTCCCCATTTTCCTTCAAAAGATTCCACTCAAGTTCCAATGGGAGAGATTAATGACACACTTAATGAGGATGAATTTCTAATGCCACTGGGATCTCAATTGGAAACTATGGATCTTAGCTCTATGAACACTGCTCATAACTCTGATAAACCTCAGGAAGATTCTGAGAATTCTGTGGAGAGTGCTACTGATAACTCTGATAAGTCTCTGGAAGATTCTGAAATTTCTATGGAGAGCACTAGTGATATTTCTGATAAGTTTCAAGAAGAGAATACTGATACTGATAAATCTGAACATCAAGATTCTCATGATTCTAGTAAAGATACAGAGTCAGATATTGAAAATGAACCTATGGTTATTGATACAGACATTACTCCAAAGAAAGGAGGTTCTGTTTTAAAGTGTGGTTGAGCTCCATCTAGCCCAACTAGTGCTCACCACTCTATAAGTAAAGTTTCTAAGCACTCTGAGTCCCACAGCTCAGCAACATCTTCCCTTAGTAAGGATGATCTTCAAGGGGCATCACGTATAACAGGTGGATTTTCCCATGGAAGAGCAACTGGGAATATATTTAATTATGGTGATGAGGAAGATGGTAAGATAATAGTTATAGTTATGAGATTTTGGTAGCTAATATATCCTGAAAAATGAGGGTGGTATTGATAAGAAAAGTGTCTGGGGAACTCAGAAGCCAGGATTTTCATCTCTATATGACATTTTAAAAGGAAAAGAAGCAGCTGCTGAGGAACATAAGGAAGAACAAAGTAAGGGAAAGGGAAAGGGGAAGGGAAAGGGGAAGGGGAAGGAAAGAGAAGAGAGTGACATTGACAATGATAATGAGGAGGTGAAGGATAAATATCAGGAAGACAGAATGAGTGAAAGTAAAGGAAAGGAAAAGAATAAGAAGTCGCACAGAAAGGACAAGGGGAAGTCCAAGAAATTGTAAGAATTTTGCTATTACTTGCTTTCAATAGTCAAGTTTTTTTTTTTTTTTTTTTTCTTTTTTCTTTATTGTAGATTGGAATACTTCAACAGTATTTTCAATTCATGTATAGTAATTGGCTTTCAACAGCCAATGACTTTTGTACTTCTTTATTTTATGTAAAGTTGGGAATACTTCAACAGTATTTTCAACTTCATGTACATTTATTTGCTTTCAACAGCAGAATGCTTTTGCTATTTTTTGTAGAGTTGAAATACTTCAACAGTATTTTTAACTTCATGTATGTACAGTTATTAGCTTTCAACAGCTATATGAATATTGTTGTGATTCTGTTAAATGTGTGAACAATTTTCTAATAAAAATTTCACTGTTTTCTATAGCTCAACATACTTGCTGTATTTAAAAATATGGACAATATGTATTCTATTGTCCTTCATACCTCAAGTAAATGCAGCTCAATCTGAAGATCCATTTCCAAATATTCCTTTCAAGCTGTTTGCTGAATTTATTAATCTCAATTTCAGCTCAGATATTACTTTGGCAACTGTGTTGACAATTCTGTTCTCATTGCTGAATAACACTGATATTCTTAACCTTCATGCATGAGCAAAACATTCTGTACATGAAGATGAATATTCTGTAATTGCTAATGGATGGATTAAAGCACTTGCTACTGCTATACAAACTCATTTAGATGCACAAATTAACTCTGCAGAAATGGAAGATACACAATTATTTCATTCATATGAAAGGCCAAAAAATTTAGGTTCATCAAAAATATCTGTAATTTCTAAGAAGCTAGATAGATTATTGTCTATATTGGACTTAGATCCATATGAAAGAAAAGAAGAAAATTTGCAACCTTTGAAACCTGTTTCTACTAGTGAAATTGAGCCAGTACTGCTTATTGGTCCTGCTCACATCACTTGTTCAACACCTGAAAAAGCTTGTATTGGAAGGGTATTGCATATCAACACTCATCAGCGTGATAGAACAAAAGTTACACTTATGAAGGGAATTAAGCTATATGAAAATGCTCAGATTGTATCTGGGTTTTGCACAAAATGTGAAGCTATATATTATGCAGATCATAAAAGTCTTGCTACTTCTTCCAACTCTGAAACTTCACAACGTAATCCAGATGTTAGTTCTAAAGATTGCATGTTTTTCAATAAAGCAAAATATGTTAAAATTGGAAAAAGTATTTGGGCTGATAGATTGTTTACCAATATGGTTGTCAACTCTGTTTATCATTTTCATGCATCAACTGCTGCATATACAGAGTTCTGGAATTATACATTTTCAAAAGGTGATGAAAATGAGTACCCACCTATTTCAAGACAGCAAATATGGAAAGCCTTTATACATGAAACAACTAGACAGATATCTGTTTCAATGAATAAAACTCTAGTAATGCCAGACAATTTATTAATACAGCAAATAGCTAAAGAGGCATATTTGAAGTTGGGACAAGAAGGTATTATTGGAGATGCTTTGAACCATTCATGTAAAGAATGCACACATGATTATAAGGCAACAGCTGATCATATTAATACTGATGACAATGCTGCAGTAGTTGGAATAGATGAAAATCGCACTGTACCAATATTACAAGAAGATGCTGAAAATACAGAATATGCAGATATGGATGATAATGCAATGGAAACAGATCATGTTCCAGAACCAAAAGTTAAAATGATAGTGGTTGATGGCATTGTTATGGGGCCAAATCACTGTGCCTATCAGAATTGTTCTGAGAAATTAGCAAATGCAAAAACAGGAGTATTTTGTCTAAGACATGGAAGTCAACATGAAGGACTATGCCGAATGAAAATTTGTTACAATATTAAAGAACAAAATTCTCAAACATGTGTAAATCACAGACAAAACTGGTACAATCATGTTATTTGATTTGGACGACAATCTGTACTTGGCATTTGAAGAATTATCTGAAGAACTGAAGAAGAAGGTGCACCATCATGGACACAGCAATTGAGAAGGAGAATCAATCCACCACATGACCAGCCAAATCATGAGCCACAAGAACCAAATAATTACCTTGTAGCTCCTCGTTTCTACTGTGTTGAAACAATTTGTGCACCATGTGGGGTTGTTATTGCATGGACAAAATTTGCAAAGTCAGAAGGTGCCTGTCAAATTGTGGAGTTTCAGGAAAAAATATATCCAACACAAGAAACTAGACCAAGCTATGTATGTATTGATAAAGCATGTGTAGTCCTGAAATTTTTAATCAACTCCCACAATTGAAATATTTGGAAAACCTCAACAAGATTTGTTGTAGATTCTTTTCACTATATTAATCACAGAGTGAAAGATTATCTATGTTGCACTTACTGCAATCCTGGTCCTTTGAATGGATCAGCACCAAATTTAGTTGTTGTTGAAAGAGATATAGAGGGTGATGAGCATTATAAACAAGCATTTAACACTCAGGTATGTTTAATATAGTCTCATTTACAACTTATAAATATTTTTCACATAGGCATGTGAGCAACTAAATGCTTGGTTAGGGGGCTTCCAAAGTATACTTAATAGAATGACTGTGGATAACTTCAACTGGACATTGCATGCAATGCTTTTTATTCATACCCAAAGAGTTATTCAAAAACAAATCAAAAAACAAAATCAACAAATGCAAACACAGGCAGAACAACAGGCAGATGAGGATGGAATTGAGGAAGATGGAGTTGAAATTAGTAGAGTTGATTAGATTGAATGTATATGAGTGTAAAAATCTGTTAGAATAAATATATAAATTTAGTGTTAAAATTTGCAATTTCTTCTTTTCAGTAGATTAAGAATCTCACAGTCTCAGCAGCATCTGCCTGCCTTTATTGGACTGAGTACAGATTGTTTACATGTAATGAGTATATATAATACTAGTAGTAAGTTGATATGAAGTACATATGGGGTATGAGTGGGGTACAAGTAATGAACATGTATCACACTAGCATGAAGTTGATATAAAGTACAGGTAGAGTACAGGTAGAGAACAGGTAGAGAACAGGTAGAGAACAGGTAATGAATATGTATCACATTAGCATGAAGTTGATATAAAGTACAGGTAGAGTACAGGTAATGAACATGTATGATAGTCCTAAAGTCTACCTGTAGTCCAGGTAGAGTCCAGGTAGAGTCCAGAAATCTACCTGGACTCCACCTGATTTGGTGGAGGAGTGTGATATACTGAGCTAAAGAAGATTGTGACCTATGAAGTCTTGCTACAATTTTGGAATGATCAGTTTCATCCGACTCTGAAGGAAGGACTGTTTCTGAGGGTGGAAGTAGCTTGAGTGAGCCAGAGACAGCAGATGGAGAGGGTGATAGTGAGAACGAGAGAGAAGAGCAGACTGACAATCCACCCAAACTCAACCTTCCACCTGTTGAATATGTTATGACATCTGGTGGGCAACATAAGTCCAAATATGATGCAACAAGAGATAGCAACATATCTGCAAACCAGCAATTTCTTGCAGAGTTAGGGATGGGACCTCCACCATCTCTTGCCAAAGGAAAGAAGCAGCACCGAAAGCCAAAGACAATGAAATTGCACAATAGCTCCAATGGGGTACAACAATCTGCTCAAGTAGGACAGAAGTAAGTACTCATTTGTTTAATTTTTTTATTTACATTTCATGTGGTAACTTCATCATTAGGACTACTGGTGTTGATGACAGTATAACTCATATGTTTGGACACTCTGACTTAGACATAAACCCATCTGTCAATGAAGTTCCCACATAGGTTACCAACACTTGGTTAATTCATTTCATGCATATCAAACTTACCCCATTTAATATAAAGCAATACTTCAAACATTAAACACAATGTACATTGCACTAGTGGTGCTCATGCACTGAGCGAGCAGAACAACACTGCTCAAAGGTAATGTAATAATTCATTCATATAGATTTTATTTATTTATTGTATTATTAGTGGTGGTAATAACCTTGATGTCAAAAGGTGGGTGAAGAACATTTGCAGTTTCCATTGGATATCCTGAATAGTGGCAGTATACATACATTTACAGGTAATGCAAGGGAAATTCTTGGGCCACTTCCAGACTATGCACAGGTGTATGTAGACTACCTAGAGAAGCAGTACTTATCCCTCCTCCACCCTTTCACCTTCATCTAGGATGTTCCAAAATCACAAAAATTTGGTGAAATTCAAGTGAAGTTTAGGTGAAAACTAGGTGAAATTTGAATATGAAATTCATGTGAAGTACACATGAAATACAAGTCATGTACAGTGCAATAGTTACATGAAATCCATGTGAAGTACACATGAAATACAATTCAAATTCATATGCATGTACAGTACAATAGTTACATTATACTCACATGAAATATATATTATTTCCTACAAAAAAAATGTATTTTAAAGATTTAGAACTTAGAATTACATATGACAGTTAGAGAATATTGTAAATTTATCTATTATATGTCCACATCCATATCCTCAGGTAGATCATCACTGAGCCTTGTCTTCATTGCTCTTTGCTGTTGTCTATCCAAAACATGTTGTGTGTTATAAACCAACATTGCATGTAGAAACCAACTAAAGTTTAATACTGTCATTCATTTGAGAATAGACTCAAACCCACCCAGCCAAGAATTGAGTTGCTCACATGACTGATAATGAATTAATAGTTATTAAGATTTTAATACTTATATCTTACCTGTGTATTAAAAGCTCTCTTGTAATATGGTTGACCATTCCGATCATGTTCAATTATTACAAGATTAGGAGCAGAACCATCACTTGGTGCAGGATTGCAAAATGTACAACAAAGGTCATCATCTGCCTTATGATTTGTATAGTAATATCCATCAACAACAAATCGACTATTCAGTAGCCAAGGTTGATAAAGAATATTGTTCAGAACTGAACGTAGAACCAGACAGGCTTTGTCAATACATATATATGCTGGATGTGAGTCAAGTGTTGGGTAAATCATATTTAATAACCCCATGATATTAGCTGTTGACTCAGATTTTACAAACTTTTTCCAAGCAATAACAACTCCACATAGAGCACACACAGTTTCAACACAATAATAGTGATTTGGGGAAAAATAAGACTTGCAGGTATCAGAATTATCATCATTCTGTTCTTCATCATGTGGCTGCTGTGGTCAATTAACATTAGGTAGCCATGCCAGATTTTCATTTCTGCATTGCAGTGCTCTTTTTAGTCCAGAAAGACTTGCTGAACTGTAATTTGACTTATGCTTATTCCACATTTCTTTATGAGCCTCACATGCTTTTGTACCTGCAACTTTTTGTACATCACAACTCTTAACATGACACTTGGGTCCATATTATATGTTATGATGTCTGCAGAATACACCACCACAATAATTGTTAACTTCAGCATGACAACCCTCCATTGCACAGTGCTAAATCATTGTTAAGTCTAAGTTTATAATAAATAAATAAATACACATACAGTTGGGCCCATTACAACACCATCTACTACAACCATCTTCACAGGAGCAAAATTTTCTGTTGTAATATTACTTCTGTAGTTAGTCATGTTATCAGCTGTAGACTTGTACTTTTGAGTACATTCTAAGCAGCTGTGCTCTGATGGAGGTTTAACAATTCCATTTGCCCCAAGATGCTCAAATGCATAATGTGTAATTTCATTGATTGGTAGATGATCATCAACAGTAAGTTGTCTACCAGTAATTAAGCTTACAGTCCAAATAGACTCATCTGTAAAGGCATGCCAAATTTGCTTGTGACTAATTTCAATGTTATTTCCAAAGCTATTACTCCAATATTCAGCATATGCTGCAGCTGATGCATGAAAACTGTATATACCATGCATTATTGCTTTAAAGAATACTTGATCCACCCAAAGATGAGTACCTATTTTAAAATAATGTGCTTTATTTAAATATTCTTTTTGTGGTCTCTGACCAGTAATAGATATACATTTATGATCAGCATAGTATATTGATTTACACTTAGAGCAAGATCCTGTTAGTATATATGATTCATGATACATTTTTGTACCCTCAATTAATGTAACTTTTGGTGTATCTCGATATTTTGAATTTTGTGTTAATGCAGATCCATTACATAATGCACCATTGCAACACATAAACAATGGACATATCATTCATACTGGAGTTAATTTAGTTTCTGAAACAGGTCCTAGCTCTCCAATATAGTGCCCTGTCTCATTATATGGATGCAATTTAAGAAATTTGGAAAATGCATCCAGTTTTGCAGAAATATTATAGTTAATGTCATCATCATCATAGTGATCTGGAATTATATTTTCTTGAAATAAATATTTAGTTTTACTACCAAGAGAAGATGTAATAGCCATTGATAGTGCATTAATCCAAGCAGTTAGTGTTGTTGTTCTTCTGTCATTTCCTTCATGATACTGTTGTCTTGCATGTAAATTTAACAGCTCAACATTACTTGTTAGAGAAAACAGCAAAAATATAACTTTCAATAGGCTAATCTTTGATCCAAAGTTTGCTTCAATAAACTGACTAAATTGGCTAAACTTTAACATAGGAAACTCTTGTTCAGTTCCTATAGCATAGGCCTTTGGCAAGAAATACAATACAACTAAATATGAGTGCCTGAGCAATAGAGAAATGCATACTTGAAGTAACCAAATAACAATGTTAAAGAAACTAAAATTACATGATACAAACTTTAACACCACATGATGTACAACTACTTACTTGTTCTTAATTCCAGCTCCTTTCTTTGATTTCCCCTTGTCCTTCCCTTTGGCTGATTTCTGCTTTAAATCACTGGCCTTCTCTTTACCAGCTGCTTTATCTTTATTAGCCTTGTCTCTGACATCCATCCAGTCCTCTAAATTGACTCTTGTAAATCCAGACGACTTCTCCAAGCCCCAAATCTCATGTGTATTGTTCATATCAGGATTATTATTACTTAGCCATTCTGCCATGTCTGGATAGCTGGAAAGTCTCTTCAGAACAACATCCCAGTTGTGCCATGCAGTAGTTCCAATCCAAAAAAGTTTATAAATGTCAGAGGATGATGGTTTAGCAAACCCATCAGGCAAGGGTTTAGAATTTATGTTCACTAAGTGTTTAACCCTATTAACCTCACTGTAGACTTTCCATGCCTCCTGAATTGACCATTTTCCAGTAAGTCCAAGGAGTGACTGGTCTACCTCATAAATGGATACAATAGTCCTCTCTCTTGGAGATAACTTATTGCCAATATGGGTGTTCTCAACTGAATAGCTAGACTTATTATCCTCACTCTTAGAATGAACCAAAGTTTCATTTGTGCTAATAGCACTTGGAGCCTCACTGTAGCCAATATGTTTAATGATAGGGTCAGTCTGACACAAGAATTAGTATTTAATATATATATATAATTGAAATTCTTACTGCAGCAAGAAAAATAGCTAAGTCCTGTATGTGTCACTCCCACACACATCTCAACTGACTATCAACTGACTATCAACTGACTCTCATATAAGTATCAATAGTCTCACCTGACTCTTATCTGACTCTCAACTAAGTCTCAGAAGTCAGGTTAGACTCTCATCTGACTGTCATTTGACTCTCAACTGAGTCTCAAAAGTGAACTGAGAGTCTCATTAGAGTCAGTTGAGAGTCAGTTGAGACCTGAAATTAGTATTGGGCTTAGCTTGGATTCTTACCTGACTCTTACCTGACTCTTACCTAACTCCATGTGTGACATGTTGGAAAATGTTGGAAAAAGCGTGACATGTGTGACAAGCGTGGGAAAAATGTGACATGTTTGGAAAACTGTCACATATCATAATCATCACACTTGCCACACTTTTCCAACATGTCACACTTTTCCCACGCTTGTCACACATGTCACGCTTTTTCCAACATTTTCCAACATGTCACACTTTCACACATGTGTGACAATAGAGTCTAGGTACAGCTTAGTTTCCCAGCATATCATACTTTTCCAACATTTTCCAGCATGTCACACATGTCACACTTTTTCCAGCTTTTTCCAACATTTTCCAACATGTCACGCTTTTTCCAATATTTTCCAGCATGTCACGCTTTTCCCAACATTTTCCAACATGTCACACGACAAGATGTGTCACACATGTCACGCTTTTTCCAACACGTCACACATGTCACACATTGAGGACTGTGTATAGTCTAGGTAAGTGTGATGACTGTGCACACTTGTCCTAGTGTGTCATTCAGGAAGTCCACTTTTTTCAACATGTTACACATGCCACACATTGTGGCATGTGTAATGACTGTGGGAAACTATAGTGATCAGGTGGAATCTACATGGAGTCTATTTTACACCAATAACTCATACAAATTTAATTGATAGTCAGATGATAGTCAGGTGAAATTGTATCAATCAACTCTCAGATTAGTATCTGATACCAGATTGAATAAGAGTAAGCTAATAGTAAGATGAGAGTAAGGTGAGACTAGCAATATTCTAATTTTGTATGTAATTATAATCTGACTATCAACTGACTCTCACCTGACTCTCAAAACTCTCGCCTGACTCTCATCTGAGTCTCAACTAAGTCTCATCTTACTATCAATCTACTCTCTGATACTATCAACTGACTCTCAACTGACTCTCTGATAGTCAGTTGAAACATGTGGCTAAGTGTCATGACCTCGCTAAGTCTTGATTTTGTGGGAGCCACTCAATAGTAACTGCATTTTGTATGCTACTGTAGTGCCCTCACATAATCCAGATATTTCGACTGGTATCAAATACTCTAATCTGACAGTCTTGTTCTACAATTCATATTAGTGAAGATGAAACAAAATTCATAATAATATTTACCTTTAATATTAGGAATCATTTGAGCAATTTCTTCAAGTACAGATTTCAGATGATTGTTCACAATAACAGGAATGGCTGTTGGAGGAGTTTCAATATTCAACAAAGTTTGGTTAACATTTGGAGAATCATCAGAAATGATAATATATGCTAGTCCTTCCTCCTGAATATCCATAGGAGAGTTCTCATCATCAATGTAATCAGCAAAGTTCAAGGTATTTCCATATGCCTTTCCTCTAATTGTACCACCATGAGTTTTAGATGCTCCTTTCAATTCTGCCTTAGTTGGTACAGGGGATGGAGGAGAATTGGTTGCTGGGGGGCTATGCATATCATAGTCTTCTTTAGCACTCCCCTCCTCCAAAATTTGTTCATCTTTCTCATTATTCACTCCCATATTCTTTTTCTTTTCCTCAATATCAATCACCTCATTATCAGAACTCTCAGTATGTGTGAGTGCAAGTACCTGCAGGTAGGCATGCACCTGATCCGAATTTGCTACCCACCTGTGGGTGGCACCCATGTAAGGCCCAGGTCCACCCATGTTAGACCCTAAGTAAACTCAGTTATAACATGGTTGGTGGTGCCATTAAAAAGTCTGAGAGCAATAGGTGGAGTAGGTGAGGTGGGAATAGCATGTGTCCATATGAAAGATGAATCCATAAAACAATGGGTAGAACCTGAATTGACTAAAGCACTATATGAAACTGTACAGGATGTAGAGAGTGCATGGATGGTACTACAAAGCAGAATATGAAGGGCATTGGGATCAGAAAGAGCAGAAGCATTGATTCTTACCTGCATCAGCTGCACACAAGGGAGAACAATGCAGTACTCAGCTTGTGTGGTGTCCAGAGAACTGCTCCCTATTTTTTCAAACCCAAAGCTGGGTTGGAAAGAGGCATGAACCTGTGGGTCAAGGGACCCACAGAAGTCAACATAGGAGCCATAGTGGGTAACCTGGGTGCCCAGGCTCTAGCTGCAAAAGAGGCAGAGCAGGGACATTCTTTGGCACAATGCCCTGGATTCCCACAGAACA
Organism: Cyathus striatus; assembly: GCA_025738555.1. Taxonomy (NCBI): domain Eukaryota; kingdom Fungi; phylum Basidiomycota; class Agaricomycetes; order Agaricales; family Nidulariaceae; genus Cyathus; species Cyathus striatus. The sequence continues at coordinate 2,564,070 of JAOVFP010000012.1, forward strand.
AGCATAGATTGTTGTTCATGTGACACTGACATTCTTGAGGCAAGAGTTTGCCATCTTGACCAACTTTGTCATTCAATTCCAGCCTCTGTTGCTGAGGAGGTTGCAAGGAACAAGGTGGGTGACTACCAGCATGATGGGGATAGCTCAGGCAGGGTGCATATTGGCCCAAAATAAGGTGGGAAGGTGTCAGAGTGACTGTGAGGCAAATTACAGGAGCTCTAACAGAGCTATTGGCAACCTGCAGACCCTGAGACTGGTGGGATTCTCATGTACACTTGGACTGGCATTCCCAGTATTGGCTATCAATCCCTTGAGCTAGTTTAATCATCCCATTCTCAGCATCCTCTTCTGGGTTTGCTAATCTGAAATTATCCTCTAGCATGACAATGAAAACCTCCCAAGAGTGAAGGAACTCATCATCAGCATAGGGGTTGGAGAGGGTCAGCATAATGAGCTGAAGCATGGTATCCCAAAGATATGCAAGAGTGAAGTTGATCTGGGAGTGTCCATCTGAGTATTGGGAAGAATTATTCCAGAAATAGATCTGACACTGAGTGATGAACTGCTCCAACTTCTCAGCACTGGAACCATCAAAAGTATCTGGCTTTTGAATATTATGTTCCCAACATGATCCCAATGTACCCTGTGCAGATTCCACAACTCTTAAAAGAGCTTCAGCAAGCTGGTCTTCCCAGTAGTGGTGCACAAGAGGTGTGCACCTGGGATTGTTGACATCATCCTCATCACCATCATCCCCTGAGTCTGAGGAGGGTGGAGACAAAGGATTGAGCTGAGAAGGAGGTGGAGGTGGTGGCTCAATGGTACCACCATTGGAGCCATGACCTTCAGGAGTCTCCTGGTCTGCTGGAACTGTACTGTATGGTGGTGGAGTGCCATCTGGGCAGTATATTGCACTCCTCCATGAGATCAGGTGGACTTCAGGTAGACTTCTGGACTCTATGTGGACTCTACTGGACTCTACTAGACTACAGGTGAACTCTAGTAAACTTCAGGTGGACTTCAGGTGGACTTCAGTTAGAGCCAACTACCTGGACTCTATCTGGACTTTACACTTATTAGGTACCTGTTTCTTACATGGACTCTACCTGGACTCTATTGTCACAGTTGTAACATGTTTCCTACAGTTATCAAACTTGTCACATATGTGTAAAAGTGTGACATGTTGGAAAAGTGTGGCAAGTGTAATGAATATGATATGTCACACTTTTCCCACGCTTGTCACACATGTCACGCTTTTTCCAACATTTTCCAATATGTCACACTTTTCCCACACTTGTTACGCTTTCCAACATTTTCCAACATGTCACACTTTTCCCATACTTGTCACGCTTTTTCAACATTTTCCAATATGTCACACTTTCACACATGTGTGACACAGTGGCTTAAATCAGTGATTTCCTGGTGATTTCCAGTAGTCCACCTAAAGCCCAGGACTGTACTGCACTGCACCTGAACTCAACCTGAACTGTACACAGAATAGCAGTACTCATAGTTCAGGTGGAGTTCAGTGAAGTCCAGGTAGAGTCCAGGTAGAGTCCAGGTAGAGTTCAGGTGGAGTCCTGGACTTTAGGTGGACTCCACCTAATTTTGTGGAGGAGTGCAATGAACTCAGAACTCTCACTATTAGTTTCTTCACTATTTTCCTTCATTTTCAAATCATCTCTCTCTCCTTCTTCAGCATCACTATTATTCTCATTCTCACTTTCATTGTCTCCAGTACCATTGTTTTCAGTACCTTCAGACTCACTATCTGAGGGAGTGACAGCTAGAATAACTTTTCTCTTAATTCTTCCTCCACCACCTATAGCTGATGCCCCAGGAGTATTCATAGTGTTAATTTCATTTACAGTCTCAATAGTTGTGGCTTCAGCAGGAGTTCCAATAGTCTCAGTGAAAGTTTCAATAGCACCAGTAGTCAAAGTCTCAATAGTACCAGTCTCAGTAGTAGCTCCAGTGGTAATTTCAGAAGCTTGAGTAATCTCAGGTTAATAGTTGCAGCTTCAATTGCAACTCCAGCAGCAGTAGTGGCTTCAGTGGTAGTTCCAAAGGTCTCAGTAGTCATAACACGTGCAGGAGGTGCCACAGTAAGGCCAATTTCTTCAATAATCATCTCAGCACTGAAATAATTGCATTAGAATTAATTTACTATGAAATAGGTGTACACACTCTTTAGTGGAAGAGGCAGCTTCATCTTCCTCTTCCTGATCTGCAGCTGTTTTACTGTAAAAGTGTTAGCAAACCAATAGAAATAACTGAACAGCCAGTACACACTGTCCTTTAGTGTGTCTTCCTTCTTCCCCTTTCCTTTTTTAACTTTACTCTCATCCTTCTCAACATCCAACTCATCTGTATTGATAGTAGCCTTCTTAGCAGCAGGCTCAACTGTAGTATCCACAGATGATTGTGCATGCTTGCATGGCTTTGATGCTGGTGGATCAGAACAAATCTGACCACTACAAGAATGAGGTGGTGAAACAGCAGTAGAGGTGTTGTTGGTGTTGTTTTTCTTGTTTGGAGCCATATTGTATAGTAGAAAGTTGAATGAATATCAGTGAAGACAAGAGACAATGTGGGGGTTGTGAGTCAAGTGGGGGCAGGGCAACAAAAAGATGAGTAGACTCTTTCATACCCACACATATGCCACATGTATGCCTGCTGACCAGGTCTAAAATTATCTTGAAAGCTTCTTGTGTGAATAAAAGTCTGAAAATGGGGCAGCAACTGCTTCTATTCTAATTAAAACAGACCAATCCCTCAGATCATCATAAATTAAGCCCCATTTTGGCATGCCAGTTACAAGTGGTTACATCACTCACACAAATGTGTGGATAATACACACATTGCTTGTGCAAATGTGTTAATAGTGCACAAGATGCATCACTGGCACAGGTGAGTTATCAATCAAGTATATTTGCAAGAACAAAGCATTGTACTTTATTATTAGGCTGGCTACACTTCCCATTGTTGCATCACAAGTTGTCAATCAAATGTATTGTAACAATATAGTGAGTGTGAGAACAAAGCACTGTACATTACTAACTAAGCCTCCTATTGTCACATCACTCCCTTGTTATCGCTCTCCATTCCCTTGCTATGTACTATACACCCCCCCTCACTATGTGCTATACATCCCCCCCCTCAGCCATCTCTCCCTGTGGGCACTGCCCTTATTATTGGCATTGTCCACTGTCCTCCTCTGGCTGCACACTGCACTTGTCATTCCCCTCGCAATGCACTGCTGCCACTGCCCCTCTTGCTGTGCACTGCCCTTGTCATTGGCATTGGTGTTTGGCACTGCACACTGCACTCATCATCCCCCTGGCTATGCGCCACCCCCAAGGTGTTAGCATTGGCTTCATGGCCATTGTGGATGATGTGCACAGTCCTCATCCTTGTCCTTGTAGTGTGCATTGTGGTTGGATGTTGTAGTTGGCTGGGTGGCATGATGTCACCATGTTGAGATGCAGAGGGGAGGACAGGGGTGCTGGGTGAGATGAGACACATGGGGAGAGGACGCAGTCCTCACTGGCTGGGTGGCATGGCATCATTGTGTTGCGACACAGGAGGGAGGATGGGGTGCTGGGTGAGATGAGACATGTAGGGGTGTCATGATGCAGAGGGGAGGAGGGAGGCGCTAGGTGAGATGAGATGCATGGGGGAGAGGATACTGCCTCACTGGCTAGGTGGCATGGCATTGTCGTGTTGTGATGCAGAGGAGAGGACAGGGTACTGTGAGATGTGGGGATGAGACATGTGGGTGATGAGACAGAGGACAGTACCCTTACCAGCTGGTTGGCAGGAGTCATCGCCATTGTGATGCAGAGGGGAAGGTGGGGGCACTGGGTGAAATGAGACAGAGGACAGTGTCCTCACTGGCTGAGTAGCATGGTGTCCTTGCCATTACAACACAGAGGGGAAGACAAGGGCATTGTGGAGTAGCAACACAGAGAGGAGGACGGGGGGTGCTGGGTGACAGATAGACATGGGGTGGTGTCGTGTCATCATCATCACAATGAGGGGGAGGGATGGGGGTGCTGTCACAATGAGGGAGAGGACAGGGGCACTAGCCAACACAGTGTAGCATTGATTGTCATGATGAGGGAGAGGACATGGGCACTGGCCAATACAGTGTAGTGTCATCATTGTCATGATGAGGGGGGAGGGACAGGGTGCTGGCCAACATGGTGTAGTGTCATTGTCATCACGACAAGGGAGGGGGGAATGGGAGTGCTGGGAGATGTGTCGCAACACAGGTCACTGAGAAGGGGGCTGGGTGGTGTGACATTGTCATTGTCACAGTGAGGGTGGGGACAAGGGCACTGGCTGACACAGTGGGGATAGAGGTGTTGGTGGTGTGGCATGGTCATCATCATGACGAGGAGAGGAGATGACAGGGGCGCTGGCCAACACAGTATGGCATTGTTGTTGTCATGATGAGGGGGAGGGGAGGGAGGGGGTGCTTGCCAACACAGTGGGGACAGACACATAGGGAGAGAGCTGTCCCCACAGGCTGAATGATGCAGCATTGCTGTGTCATGATGCAGAGGGAAGGATGGGGGTGCCAGGTGATATTGGGGGGATGAGACACATGAGGATCTGACACTGTCCCCACAGGCTGAGTGGCATAGCATGTTGTGCCACAATGCAGAAGGAAGGATGGGGGAACTAGGACTGTCATTAGATCTGTCCATATCATCCCCATTGTCATTGACCTACCTATTTTCAATCCCTTCATTGTCCTCATCACCCCTCTCTGTCTCCTCCCACTGCACACTGTCCCTCTACACCTCTTCTCCCTCGCCCTACCTCCTCTGTTGCTCCTTGTTCACCTCATGTGGTGCTGGTCACATTGTGTGCCTTCATTGTTGCCAGTGGTTGGGGGGAGGGGAGGAGAGAGGGGAGAGAAGGGGAGGAGGAAAGGGAGGAAGGGAGAGGGAAGGGAGGAAGGGAGGCAAGGGGAGCAGAGGAAGGGTAATGACGGATGGGGTGTGCAATGACAGGGCAGTCCATAATGTCAGAAGATGCTGTTGACCAAAATGGTCTGACAGATGCATGTGGTTGCATAGTTGACATATATACTGAGATATCAGCTTGAGATAATGCTCCTGTAGTGTAACAGTATTAGCTGCTTTAATGTGTGTATTTATGCTTATGTAATAACATACAGTCAAGAGTTTGATCTGTGGTAGTGCCAGTTTCCTTTTTAATAAAATTAAGTAAGTACTAATACATGTACTAGTACTATAGACTATTGGTGGACAGTTAAGAAATGTTGAATCAAAATTAGTTTCATGAATGTAGGTGATTGTGGGATTAAAATTAGAATGTAATTAAACTGAACATAAGCAATCATTTAAGAAATGAATTAAAATGGTTAGGAGGTCAGAGTGTTGGTAATAGCTATGTAAGGAAGTTATTGTCAAGTATTAGTGATGTGATGAATGTACACATTCATTAAGCTACTTCCTTGCACTGTTCAATAGATAGTGAGATTCTATTTCATAACACATAACACATTTATGAAATATCACGCACCACTTCTTTGGTTTTGTAGGCTCTGGAATGCTTGATCCAGTTCATTTGGCTCCTACAAGTACAGGCAGGGTTTTGACTTGCTGCAAAACCCATGTAAAATCTTCAACATTCCATAGATTTGCTGCCAAGTCATCTTGTACCTGTTGAATTATAGAAACCCACCATGATAATGATACAACAACACAGCACAAGCCCAATGGCCCCCCATGGAACAATGAAGCCCAGTTGCAACCCTCTGATGGCACAGACTTTATAAGCAATTCATTGTCTGAAAGGCACCACCACTGTGGTTGAATAGCAGCCCACCAGGTCATCCAGACAGGGCCAAATTTGGCTGCCATTATATCTGGAACACCTAATGGGCTACAATGACACTGGATCCACCAGAATACTTCTGCAGAGCAATTTTCAGTTGAGAAAGGCTAGTGTCATAGGTAAGCTTTAGAACTACACATCAAAGTGATAACTTACTAATATGTCTAGTTTCTTCAGCTCTAAATGCTTCCACTCTGTTACTAGGGCTATCCAGTGTGGGTCCAATGATACCTTCTCTAGAGGTCTTTACCCTCCCCCACCCTTTTCATGTGAATTTCATGTGAAGTTTACCTGAAGTTTTGGACCTCAATTTTCTCTGATTTTGGGGGAGTCCCCTGCAAATTGTTTCATGTGAATTTCATGTGGAACAACATGAATAGGTGAAATTCACATGAAAAACCCTGCATGAAATTCATGTTAATTATACATGAATCACTGATTGTTTATGATTGCCTAAAACACCTATAAAATAGCACTATTCAATTAGAAACAATCAATGATTGTTTATGATTGTCTACAATTCCTATAGAGTAGTAATATTCAGATATAAGCAATCAATGATTGTTTATGATTGCTTAAAACACCCATACAATAGCACAATTCAATTAGAACCAATCAATGATTGTTTATGATTGTCTAAAACATTCATACAGTAGTAATATTCAGATATGAGCAATCAATGATTGTTATGATTGTCTACAATACCCATACAGTAGTGCTATTCAATTAGAACCAATTAATGATTGTTTATGATTGTCTAAAACATCTGTACAGTAGTAATATTCAGATATAAGCAATCAATGATTGTTTATGATTTTCTGTAGTAAGTAGTATTATGAGTATGAATACAATAAAATACAATCATATAACCCTGCCATTCTATGATCAAAGTTGCTGACACTTATGTATTAAATTGGATGTAAGTGAATTAAATTCGTTAGTAAGTAAAATTCATCATCAGGATGCAATGTTTATGGACACTGTTCTTTCTATTTCCTAGCACTGTTCAAATGTATAGTGTGAGGTTCTATTTGATAAGACAAAACATATGATATGTTTACACACCGCTTCTTTCGTTTTGTGGGACCTGAACCATTCCCCAGAGATTGTTTGGCACCTATGATTACAGGTAGGGTTTCAACTTGCTGGAGAACCCAGGTGACATCTTCGACAGCATTCCAAAGCCTCTCCACTGAGTCATCTGGTGCTTTTTTAACTGCAGAAGCCCACCAAGATAATGCCATAATGATGGAGCATAGACCAAATGCCCCCCCATGGAATAAAGAACCCCATTCACAACCCTCTGATGGCATAGACTTTGTAAGCAATTCATTATCTGAAAGACACCATTGAGGTTGAATCAAGGCCCACCAAGCCATCCAGGCAGAGCTGAATTTCACTGGGGCTGTTATATCTGGTACAGCTGATATACTACAGTGATGCTGGATCCACCAGGCCACTTCTGCAGGGTGTTTGGCAGTAGAAAAAGGCTAGCATTGTACATATGCTAAGCTTCAGAACTATGCATCAAAGTCATTACTTACTAATATGTCAGGTTTCTTCTGTTTGGAGTTCTTCCACTCAACAATGAGGGCATTCCAGTGCAGGTCTGATAACACACTATTTAGATACTCTATGTATGCCTGTGCATAATCAGGAAGTGGTTCTATATTTACCAGTGCATTAACTGCAACTGCACTCATACTGCCACTGTTCAGGATAACCAATGGAAACCACAAAAATTGTACATGTATGTTTCAATCTGAAGAGTGTCCTTTTCCACAGCACTGTGCTTTTTGCTCTGTTCAAGGGTGTCACTAGCATGTGCATCATGTTTAGTGTCCAGAGCATTTCTTCATATTAAAAGGCATTAGATAAAAATAAAAATAAATTGAGTTTTGAACCTGCCTGGGAACTGTTTCATTTACCACTGGAATGTTGCCTGAGTCAGTTGACATATCAGTGATGCTGTCATTGATGCCTGGCAACCCTACAGAAGTTCTGAAGATGATATTATGACATAAAATCAGTTACTTGTGAAATGAATCACATGAAGCACTTACCCAGTTGAACATCCAGATCTTTGTGTCCCATTGGAGCTATTTTTCTCCCTGTGTGACTTCTTTGTCTTGGAGGTTTTTCTCTGCTTCTTTCCTTTGGCGATAGGTGGAGGTTCTAATCCTAGCTCCATGAGACACCTTTGGTTCGCAGTGATGCTTTCTTCCCTTGTTGCATCATATTTAGACATCTGTTGGCCATTTGATGTGGTATCATATTCAATAGGAGGAAGGTTTGGTTTTGGTGGGCTCTCAGGGTGCTGCTCCTGTTCGTTCTCACCACCACCATTTCCTTCTCCTTCCCCTTCACACAAGCTTCTTCCACCTTCAGTAACATCCTGTCATCCAGAGCCAAATGTAGTCTCTAACTCACCCATAGCAAGACTTCATGAATCACATTCTTCATTAGCTTTGGGAGGTATGTTAGTTTTTAAATGTGGTAGTGTAATAAGTGTGTACTTACAGAAACATTTATACAGGAAGTTGTCAAACATGTTCTCAATATCCTTCTCAAACTTACTCTTACCCATAGAATTCTCCCACTTATTTCCATCTTTGTCTTTACCAAAGTGTAAGCTATATGTATGTGTTATTATAATGGAGTAAATCAGACAAGCCAAGTGCAGAGCTGACCTACATTAAAGTGTCCATATTTCTGCTGCAACAAGGACATGGACCACCTGCAAAAACCATAAAGTGCCATCTGGTTAACTCTTGGAAATGTTCAAATTTCGAAGTAATTGAAGTGAGAAGTGCATTTATTGATCTAAATTATGTGTAAGTCCACCGATTATACTCAAGAACAGTTTACTTACTTCTCATATGCTTTGTTACAAGACACTTCATCTTTGATCTTCAAGGTATCTTCACAGCTGGTATTCTGCATTTCTTGAAGGTGAGATATGACTTTGTTCTTGGTATCCTCATCTTCAATGACATACAGTTTCTGGACCACTGCATTCTTGATTTCCAACTGTGATTTTTCTGGTGTTACACCCAGTGGAAGCAATGATTGATACTCATCCCACTCAGCCTTTACAAAGTCCTTAATATAATTCTGGTATAGCTCTCAGTAGACCTGCCATTCTTGCAAGGTCTGCTTCTGTGCCTTCTTTGTTTTGATATCCAGAATACCTTGGGTCATTGCTTTAGAGTCACATATGATTCTGAAACCAACTACTTAGTTGCTACAATAGTGATATATCATAAGTTAATATGCATATAATTTTTTTGACAACACTTACTGCACACCTATCCTTCCAGCTCACATCAGTTGGCCATCCCCATTCCTTATCCCAATCTAAGGCTGTGCATGGATGGCTAGTATCTGAATACCCATGGATATTATCTGAATTTAGCCAAGTTCAGATGGGTCTGGATAATTTCCCATGGGTATTTGGATATTTTTAGCTCATCTGGGGCACCCATCTAAATTTACTGTATTAACTCAGGAACCTAGCCACATTAGCAGAAATTTCGAATTTTTTCATTCCAAAGACTGTGTACTTAGACTTAAATACATGTGCTATATATTAGACCTTGTATAAAATTATACAGGACTTAAACTGTATTTTTTGAGATACTCTGAGAGATGTTATGAATATTTTTGTCATGGGACCTTGGGAAGTGAGAAAACTGGGAAACTGGCCACCCCTTATTAATAATTACCATGGCTTGTTTAGCAGCTAAACAGATTTTACAGCCAAAATATCATCTTTCTTCCAAGATTAGCAATGATTTGGATATTTGAAGCAATAGCTTGCATACTATACTCAACTAATGCTTTTAAAATATTAATATATATTTTTTCTACCTATAATGATTTCATACAGTGCTCTATTTTGTCTGTAGCATCCAATATTCAATGTATTAGGATAATACAATAAAAGTAGAGGTTCAAGGGATATCTGCAATTTTAAGCAAAGGAAAATTGCTAAAATTAAGGTAAAGCATGGATAGTAATGTATTTATTGTATGTATTCTACATTGTAAATTTTGTAGCATAGATTTATTATGTAGGAAGGATACAGACAGTTCAATATATTCCCTGAAACTGTGTCTTACTAGCACTCTTTCATGTAGATCAATGAGATATAATAGAAACAAGTGAGAATGATATTTCCAAACCAATTCCAATGAATTTGGAGGGCTTTAAAATATATATATAGCCTGATTGTATGCTTTGGATGTACTGCACAATGTCACAGTGTTATCTTCTTTCCAAAGTGTGAGATTCTGCATCTTATATTTGGCCTATTTTGGTTATAGCAGTCAACTAACTCTTGAATTTCTATATGTACAGGAGAGCAACAGTCTAAATACTTATAAATTATATAAATACTATAGCAATGTACCCAACTGTATTGATAAATTGTGCAAGTAGTCAATGTGGAAGCTGGAGAATGAGCCATGACCTGAATCTGGGTGTGGCCAGCTTCCTGATAGCCAACAGTAGCATGGATTGGCATGGATGGGTGCCAAAATCCATAATAATCGTCAATCTGTATCCATATCTGGCAGATAGCCATAATTCAGATAATGGATGGGGGTGGATCGACCCATGCGCAGGCCTATCCCAATCACAGTATAAGTGTTTGAACCAGGTGTTTGAGTTCCCACTCTCCCTTGTTGCCATATACCCTGGTATTTTGGCATTGAGCCAGTCACCTTGATCAGTTGTAGCCCAAAACTCCCTAGTCATCTGAGACAAAATGCGAGTACATAGGGACGTCCATCTGATGTGGGTGTTCTAAGGTAATGAGGAGGGAGTTAGAATAATAAAACAAGAGTTTTTGATGTAACAAGAGAGATAGAACTTCAATATGAAGTTCTGGCATAAAAATGAGACAGCAAAAGCATATGGATCGATAAAATCGACGGTGAGAATGTTGAGACAATGTGTTAGACTTAGAGTTCAGTTTCGAGATGGTGAAAAGTTGATTAGGGGAGCTGTAGAAAATACAGCAGTTTATATACTTAACAAAAAGTTATACCTAAAATGTGTAAGTTACATTGGGGACACTGGTAGATAATAATCTTGGATTAAAGAATAGAAATCAAATAATGAAACATAGCTGAAACACCACAAATAAATTGGAAGTAGTTCAAGGAGTCTGCTATAAGGAATAGTGTCGAGTTTGTGTAGAGTTTCCAATGTCGAGGTTCAGGGTCTGTACTGCAAGCAGTGGCGGGGAGGTGTTGGTAGGTCGAAATGATCCCTAGAGCTGGGTACAATGTTGGAGCAGTGCATGAAGATGTACATTTTGAGGAAAGTGCAGGACAGGGTGAGTGGGAAGGTGAGGATACATTGAGACAAGCAGAACATGTATGGATGCATCACCCCAGCATGATGTGTGATTACATAATCATAATTTGGAATATCTTCAGGTGTGCAAGACAGCTTTAAGAACATTGAGCATAGACAGTCAATAGATAAATTGGTAGATAACATGATCAAGACTGAAGTGAGCATTGAACAGTCAAATACAACCATATATAAGACCAAGATTAAATGCTTAGATCTCAATAATCTGAAGAGCCAACTCCAGAAGAATATATGTATATCTCATGTTCTAAGATCAAATGCTGATTGGTCATAAGGAATCAAGTCAGATGTACTGCCAGCAAGTGTTCTCAAGCACAGTAAGGGAACATCAAAACTTGAAGAGTCCCGATGTACATAGTCATGGTGCATAAGTAGAGATAAAATTTGAGTGAGGTATGCAATACAATGTTGAGGTGCTTCAGACTCAATGAATCACAACTCGAAATCAATCAAATCAAAAGCCTGCTGGATGAGGTGTCTTAGCAGATACAATCAGCATAATACTGACTATGATGTAGCATGTGAATGTGCTGTACCTGCATGGATTCATTAGCACTAAATAAATAAACAATGTGTAATCAGTGTACAACTCACCACAAGGGTATGCAGCTTGCACAATAAAAATACCTTGAGCCCCTTCAAGTTGGCATATGTGCTGTATCTGCATAGAGTCATTAGCACTTTTGGCAAGGGGGGCAGTGTCAGGAAAGAATTGATGAGAAAATTCAGCTGACTTGACAGGTGGAATACACACTATACATTGATTGATTAATATCAACTTGTGTAATCATCAAAGAGCTATTATCGACATCAAATAGAACAACACTGATCAATTTATTAATATCAACTTGTGCAATCATCAATGAGCAGGAAAAAAATGATGGAAAATTTGGCTGACCTGACAAGTGGAATACATGCTACTACATCAATTATTAATATTAAGTTGCATGACCACCAAAGAGTTATTATTATGGATATAGCAATCCACAGCATTTCAGGCTTAGTAAATACTTCCATCCATTATTAGCTATGACTCCGTGTGACCATGCACATCACATGATACATTATATATAAGGATGAGTATTAAAGTTGCTTTAGGTAGCATAACTTGATCAAAATCTACTGCAAAAAAACCTCCACAATTTCCACAATGGCTCCAAAGAGGCAGGGCTCCCCTACATCTAAAACTAACCAAAAGCATTCACACTTGTTATCACACCTCAGACAGGCCTAAATCGGGTTCATGTAAATATGGTACATCCTGATTTTTGTAACAATTAGAATATGCCATAAAATATGTAATGTGTCAGATGCATTAGAAAATTCTAAATTGGGTAATACATCTGCTTATTGTTCCAATTGTTTCGTGCCGATTTTACCTGTGCAACGTGAACCGAGCCTCTGAAAATTTTCCGATTGGCCTAGGAACAGATGGGGTCACAGATCTTATTGTAAATATGTTGCATGGATCGGTCAGTTTTCCTATTCTTGCACATATTCTAGATTTGCTCACACATCAGTCAGATAACATATTTTAATAACTATTCTAATTGTTAAGTAAATCGGGTTGTACCATATTTACAGCGATCTGATCCACCCTTGTCTGAGGTGTCAGCTACAAAATCATCAAGCACCACTGCTAAATTGGTTTCAAAGCTTAAAAAATAATCCCATATCAAAAGACCTTGCAGATGTTCAAGATAAATGAATTGCTCTTGCTACAAAAATTTTTAAATGGCAAGAACTTCAGTTAACATATATACCTGAAGTAAAACAGTTAATAGCTTCTAACTTCAAAGCAAATACAGATAAAATGGCTGTTGAAATTGAGTTAGTTCCTTTATACCTTCCTTCAGGACTTCCAGCACAGTTACATGCAGCTTCAACAATTAAGAAAGCAGTACAATCAGAATTGAAACTGTGGCTGGCACAAGCAAGTGATGCATTAGCTAAAATTCGGCATTATCATCACATAATATCAACAGTAAAACTATTTAAATGATTAAATACATCTGGGACAGGAAATGAATGAAATACTCATGAGAAAATTGCATGAAAGGTTTAAAAACAAAACACAGCTAAAAAGAGCTCTTTACACTTAGCTGGGTGTTCTGTATGGATCTGCATGGAATCTGTGCAGAATCCGTATGGAATTTTCAGAGTCTGTGTGGAATCTGCACAGATTTGGCAGAGGTTTTTTTGGGTCTGTGCAGATTCTGCACAGAATCAAAAATTCTGTGCGGATTACACAGAATTCCGCATTACAGACCTGAAAAATTCTGTACAGATTCTGTACAGAATCCGTACAGAATCTTATTATACATATTTTCTTATGGAAAATTAGAATAGAAAATGTGTGACACTGTGCATAAAGCGTGACACTATGCATTGAGTGTGATGCTAAGCATTGAGTGTGACACTAAGCATTAAGCGTGACACTAAGCATTAAGCATGACACTAAGCATTGAGTGTGACACTATGTGCTGAGTGTGACACTAAGCATTGAGCATGACACTAAGCATTGAGTGTGACACTATGCGTTGAGTGTGACACTAAGCATTGAGCATGACACTAAGTGATGAGCGTGACATGTGACACTGTGCATTAAGCGTGACACTAAGCATTAAGTGTGACACTGAGTGTTGAGTGTGACACTATGCATTAAGCGTGACACTAAGCATTGAGCGTGACATGTGACACTGTGCATTAAGCGTGACACTAGCATTATGCGTGATACTAAGCATTAAGCGTGACACTAAGTGTTAAGTGTGACACTAAGCGTTGAGTGTGACACTGAGCATTGAGTGTGACACTGAGCATTGAGTGTGACACTATGCATTAAGCGTGACACTAAGCGTTGAGCGTGACATGTGACACTGTGCATTAAGCGTGACACTAAGCATTGAGTGTGACACTAAGCATTAAGCATGACACTATGCATTAAGTGTGACACTATGCATTAAGTGTGACACTATGCATTGAGTGTGTTACTATACATTGAGTGTGTTACTATACATTGAGTGTGTTACTATACATTAAGCATGACACTATGCATTGAGCATGATACTATATATTGAGTGTGTCACAGATTTCATGTGGTGTCAAACTTTTCACCTAGGGTTACACTTGACACCTGTGACAATGATTTCACATAGTGTCACAGATCCTGGCAGCAGTGGAGACAAGATGGTGGTAGAGATGACATGAGATTATGAATTAACAGTTTTAATAGTGTTCATTGTGATTTGAAACAGGAAAATTAAGGTATTAAACAGATCTTACAGATTTTGCATAAATCCACACAGAATCCATGCAGAATATGTATGGAATCTGTACAGAATAATCACCTCTAATAATAATAATAGCCACTATATAAATTCTGTATGGTATTCTCAAGGATCTGTACAGATCTGTACGGATTCCATACGGAATTTTCAGGTCCATACAGATTCTGTGCAGATCTGTGCGGATCCGTACAGACCTCCTGGGGCATGTAAATTACTGGCTAAAAATGAGAATATACAAGGACCAGAACAAGATCCAGATGATACATCAAGTAGTGGGCAGTTTGAGATGTCATAGATTTGGCTGGTGTCCAATAATTCATTAGGGGAGAATAAAGGAAATTGTAGTCTTAAGTTGGAATGGGCAAAAGCTCATGCATGAAGAGATAGATGGAAAGAGGAAGTGATTATTCTAAGAGAGGAAATGTGGCGAGTTATTGTATACTTTGAATGGAAAGAAAAGTGGTGGATAAGTATATCTGAAAAAAGAGACTACAAAAGTGATGTAGAATCAGATATTAAGCAGGGAGTCAAGGCCTATGCACTCAAACAAGCATCTATTTGTAAAAGACTTGCATGACACTTTGCAGAACAGTGGTTATCTGTTGTTAAAAGTGACAGTTATACTCCAATTTGGGCTGACAACTACATGTCAACAGACATATTAGGAGATGATGAAGATAGTCTATACAATATTAATATTCCATTAGAGAAATCAATAATTGCTTATGATCACCTAGTTCATCTAGCAATATTAATGATTGTTTATGATTG
Organism: Cyathus striatus; assembly: GCA_025738555.1. NCBI lineage: Eukaryota > Fungi > Basidiomycota > Agaricomycetes > Agaricales > Nidulariaceae > Cyathus > Cyathus striatus. Next base: position 2,579,381 of record JAOVFP010000012.1, read on the forward strand.
CCTAAAACATTCAGTACTTTACCCTCCCCTCCAATTTCTGAATGGACAAGAAATGTCTGGAATTTCCAGGTGGACTCCATATGAAAACCAGAACTTTGTTTTCCCATAGAGTCACATAGTATTACAGTATCACAATATCAAGTGTCTCACAGTTGCAGTCATCACAGTTATGTTTCACATAGTATTACACTTGTCACACTTTTTGCAGTATCACAGTATTGGAGTTGTCACAGTTACCATTGCATAGTGTCACAGTATCACACATGGTCATAATGAAGCAAATATCACATTCACATTGTCATAGTCATCAGGGTCATCTTCATTATCACACTTGTCACATAGTGTCACAGCTGTCAAAATCTGTGATATTGTGACACTACAAAAAGTGTGACAAACGTGACAAGTGTGACATTATGTAAAAGATACTGTGACATTATGTAAAAGATACTGTGACACTATGTGAAAGTGACAAGTGTGATACTAAGCAAAAAGTGTGACACTGTATGTTGAGTGTAATGCCATGTGAAAAGTGTGACACTGTATGTTGAGTGTAATGCCATGTGAAAAGTGTGATACCATGTGTTGAGTGTGACATGATGTGAAAAGTGTGACACCATGTGTGGAGTATGACACCATGCATTGAGTGTGACATCATGCATTGAGTGTGATGTCATGCATTGAGTGTGATGTCATATAAAAGTAGCTGTGATGACTACAAGACTGTGAGACACATAATATTGTGATACTGCAATACTATGCAATATTGTCACACCTGTGTCATGCTCAACACACCCTGTTACATTCAACACACTGTATCATGCTCAATGCATGGTGTCAGAGTCCAGAGTCACACTCAACACATGATGTCACACTCAATACAGTGTCATGTTCCATGCATGGTGTCACACTCAATACACAGTGTCACGCTCCATGTCACACTCAACACATGGTGTCACACTCCATGCATCATATCACACTCCACACACCATGTCATGCTTAATGCAGTATCACACTTGACATAGCCATAATAGAAGTTGTGGACTGTACAGTATGTGCACACACACTATGGTATGAATGAATGTTATATAATCATCACAACAATATTGGTTCAAACTATGTAACTATGCCATGCTCTACTAATTTATTTATAATACAAGTAAAGTAAGTAATAAACTACTAATTAATACAAGCTACCCAGAATCCATATGGATTCCAGGTGGAATCCAGTATAGCAAATTCCTTCAGAATTCTGGCTGAAAGGCAGAATTTGGCCAATAATCTGGATTCCATGTGGAATTCATCCGGAAAGCACCTGGACTGGAAAACTAAAATTTGGCTGGTGTCTCTGCCAAAACAAGTCCACCCAGAGTCTGGATGGAGTCCGTGGAATGGCCAGAAATTCTGTGGAAATTCTGTGGACTTTCTGGGGAGTCTGCAGATTCTGTCTGGACTCTGGAAGGAATTTAGAGGGGAGTGTAGAGACTTCAAAACATTATACAATAGTAATACTCAATTAGAAAAAATCAATGATTGTTTATGATCACCTAGTACATCTGTACAATAGTAATATTCACTCAATACATATTAATGATTGTTTATGATTGTTTATGATTGCCTAAAACATCCATACAATAGTAATACTCAATTATAAAAAATCAATGATTGCTTATGATCACCTAGTACATCCATCAATAGTAATATTCACTCAGTACATATTAATGATTGTTTATGATTGTCTAATACATTGACAAAGTAGTAATATTCAATTGGAATAAACCAATGATTGTTCATGATTGCTTAAAACATTCATACAATAGTAAAACTCAATTATAAAAATCAATGATTGCTTATGATCACCTAGTACATCTATACAATAATAATATTCACTCAGTACATATTAATATTTGTTTATGATTGCCTAATACATTAATAAAATAGAATATTCATTTAGAAGAAATCAATGATTGTTTATGATTGCTTGATACATTCATACAATAGTAATATTCATTTAGAAAAAATCAATGATTGTTTATGATTATGATTGCCTAATACATCCATACAATAGTAATATCTGTTACGTACCAATTCCCTTCCTACTGGGAAATGAATGCGAAGATGCCCAGAGGGCATGGGAGAGCTATAACAGAAACCCAAAGTAAGTACAGGTACAGGAATGGGAGTGGAAGTGCAGAAGTGAACTGTGGCTTCAGCATATGTACTGCACCTTCTGGATATTCCCAGGGAATGGTTTGTATTTCACAACAGGCAATATACAATGTAAGGAAACATTCCAGAGTATATGAAGAGGCTTTGCCACTACACTAGGTAGCAGGAGAGGAACCCAAAGGAAAACCCAGAGTGGGTTTCAGAACTTAGAGTAGGAAGAGAGTGTACAGGGTTGATACAAATACTGAAGACTACTTAGTACATCTGGAAGACTACTTATACTAAGTAGGAACCTATAGGTATGAATGTAAAAGTATAATACAAAGAACAAATCAAAGGAGTGAGTAGGAAATGAAGTCTGGGCAAAGTGGAGTAGGGGAGCTCTTTACACTTAGACAGGAGTTCTGTACAGATCTGCATGAAATTCGTGCAGAATCTGTATGGAATTTTCAGAATCTGTGTGGAATCTGCACAGATTTTTTTCTTTTTGGCAGAGGTTTTTTGGGTCTGTGCAGATTCTGCTGTCAGAAGTAACAAGAATAAGAGGGGGTGATTGAGAGAATAGAGGATGATGAGAAAGTAAGACTCAGACACAAACACAGACACAGACACAAAATGGGGAGGAAACTTGTTATCAACTACCAAGTTACAGAGTGTATATATACTGAGGCTGTCTACCAAAGTCCCAACCAAGGTCCATGTAACTAAGGTAACAGACAGCTGTCAATCTGTCAATCACATATCTGTTAATCACAGAACTGTCAAGTATGACAGGTGACAAGTGACAGCTGTCAAAGAAGCTGTGCAACCCAGAATATCTAACATCTGCACAGATTCCACACAGAATTTTTGATTCTGTGTGGATTATGCAGAATTCTGCATTACAGACCTGAAAAATTCTGTATAGATTCTGTACAGAATCTTATTATACTTATTTCCTTATGGAAAATTAGAATAGAGAATTGTGTGATACTAAGCATTGAGTGTGACACTCTGCATTAAGCATGACACTAAGAGTTGAGTGTGACACTAAGGTTTAAGCATGTCACTGTGCATTGAGTGTGACACTATGGATTGAGTGTGACCCTCTGCATTAAGTGTGACACTATCCATTGAGTGTGACACTGTGCATTGAGTGTGACCCTCTGCATTAAGTGTGACACTAAGGGTGACACTAAGCATTGAGTGTGACACTCTGCATTAAGCATGACACTATGCATTAAGTGTGACACTATGCATTGAGTGTGATACTATACATTAAGCATGACACTATGCATTGAGCACACTAAGTGTTGAGTGTGACACTATGTACTAAACATGACACTATGCATTAAGCATGACACTATGCATTAAGCATGACACTATACATTAAGTGTGACACTAAGTGTTGAGTGTGACACTATGCATTGAGCATGATACTATATATTGAGTGTATCACAGATTTCATGTAGTGTCACACTTGACACCTGTGACAAGGCAGCAATGCATAAATCCACACAGAATCCATATAGAATAATCACCTCTAATAATAATAATAGCCACTATATAAATTCTGTATGGTATCTATACAGGTCTGTATGGGTCTGTATAGATCTGTGCAGATCTGTACAGATCCATACAGACCTCTTGGGGAAGTGTAAATTACTGGAGTAGGGGTGCAAATGATGCACTCAGAATGCAGAATAAAGAACTAAACTATAAAGGTCATAATGAAATGTACAAGTAGGAATGGAAGAGAGAAGTAATAGAATGATGATGTGGTGAGGCTGTCATAAGAGAAACTATGTATCTGGGATACCTGATAGAAAACCTGATGGGTTCCGGGTACATTCCCAGGTGGGAACATCAGGAAGTATAAACCCATAGCAGATATGTTCCAGGAACAGACCAGGTGTGTTGGAAGGTCATGTGGGAACCTTCAGTAACATCAGCACGATGTAACAATATCACTCAGTATTTATCAATGATTGTTTATGATCCCAATTATACTGTAGCATGACTTTGGTGATTGTCCCAATCACCAAACCCTGGCTTTCTATGATCAAAATGACCTACATGCCTCCACTTAGATCATCTAAGTGGAAGCATACTGAAGAGGCTTCCAGGAAATTGGTAACAAACATTATAAAATGCTACTTGTTTTGAGCACCTTACCATGTTTTTCATATTTTTCTTTGTCCTATTGAAATATTACTCTTATTTTATTCATTCAAGTTCAAAAATAACATTAATTAAGTATATATTAAAGCCATAAACCATCTATGGCCATATTTGTACCTGTCCCATACCATAGAAGGTTCAAAAAACTTTGTATGGTACAGTTGGCAGCCCTAATCAAGGTGGCAGAAGTGGGATGGTGGAGTGTAGGAATGTGTCAGTGGCAATGCCATTGCAACTCTGTGTGAGCCTAGAGGTTGGTCAGGACTCAGAAGTTTGGAACCTGAACAGTGTTGGTAGCATTTAATTCACACATATCATGTGATGCTCAATCTTATCATCAGCCAGGAAATTAGCCAAGTCAAGTGCTCAAGCACCTCATTAAGCTGTGTCTGTGATTAGATTTGACCACAAAGGGAAAATGAAAGTATCCCATCAATAACACCATTCTTATGTACTTTGACAAGCACCAAAACCAAAACTTGGGACCATTCTCATCCACACCTTCCATGTGTGCTCATCACATAATTTAATGATTAATTCTACTGTTCCAATCTACCAGGTTATGATAATAACAGAAATAGAATAACATGCATTGGTTACAGCACTTTGCATATCTATCAACTTACTATCAACTGACTCTCATATAAGTATTGATAGTCTCACCTGACTCTCATCTGACTGTCATTTGACTCTCAACTGAGTCTCAAGAGTCAACTGAGAGTCTCATTAGAGTCAGTTGAGACCTGAAATTAGTATTGGGCTTAGCTTGGATTCTTATCTGACTCTTACCTGACTCTCACCTAACTCTATGTGTGACATGTTGGAAAATATTGAAAAAGTGTGACATGCTGGAAAATGTTGGAAAAAGCGTGACATGTGTGACAAGCGTGGGGAAAATATGACATGTTTGGAAAACTGTCACATATCATAATCATCACACTTGCCACACTTTTCCCACGCTTGTCACATATGTCACGCTTTTTCCAACATTTTCCAACATATCACACTTTCACACACATGTGTGACAATAGAGTCTAGGTATGGCTTAGTTTCCTGGCATGTCATACTTTTTCCAACATGTCACGCTTTTTCCAACATTTTCCAGCATGTCACACATGTCACGCTTTTTCCAGCTTTTTCCAACATGTCACACATGTCACGCTTTTCCAATATTTTCCAGCATGTCACGCTATTTTCAACATGTCACACTTTTCCCTTATCACATTGATCACCAATAATGTATTGACAACTTGCTTATTCAACAAACAACTATCACTGATAGTCTAATAAGAGTCCTATCAATCTAGTCTCAGATTACTATTGAGACCTGAGTGAGAGAGTTTTCAGTTTTGTGAAAATTTATCATCTAACTCTCACCTGACTCTCACCTGACTCTCACCTAACTCTCATCTGACTGTCATTTCAGGCTAAAAATCTCAATCTACTCTCACCTGACTCTCAATCTACTCTCAGAGAGTCTCAACTGACTATCAACTGACTCTCTGATAGTCAGTTGAAACATGTGGCTAAGTGTATCAACCTCACTCTACCTGGACTCTATCTGGACTCTACTTGGACTTTACTTGGACTTGAGTAAACTCAGGCACCTAGACTGAACCTGGACTCTACCTGGACTCTACATGTACTCTACCTGGACTTTAGTAGACTCAAGTACTTAGACTGAATCTGGACTCTACATGGACTCTACTTGGACTCTACCTGGATGGTCATTACACTCCTCCATGAAATTGTGTAGACTCCATGTAGATTCCACCTGGACTTTATATAGAGAAAATTATAGACTCTACATGGACTCCAAGTGGACTCCAGGTAGAAGCTGGACTGCACTCAGAGTCTGCTGGACTCAAGCAACCAGATTCTACCTAGACTCTACTTGGTCTCCACTGAACTCAAGTGCCTAAGCTGTAAGTTGTAACATGTTTCCCACAGTCATCATACTTGTCACACATGTGTGTAAGTGTGACATGTTGAAAAATGTTAGAAAAAGTGTGGTGCTTAAGCTGTATGTAGACTCTATTGTTACACATGTGTGAAAGTGTGACATGTTGGAAATGTTGGAAAAAGCGTGACATGCGTGGGAAAATTATGACATGTTTGAAAAGTGTGGCAAGTGTGATGATTGTGATATGTGACATTTTTCGAACATGTCACACTTTTTCCCACGCTCGCCACACATGTCACGCTTTCCCCACACTTCAAGTTTGATGACTGTAGGTGTTGGAAAATGTTGGAAAAAGCGTGACATGTGTGACAAGCGTGGGAAAAAGTGTGACATATTCGAAAAATGTCACATATCACAATCATCACACTTGCCACACTTTTCAAACATGTCACAATTTTCCCACACATGTCACGCTTTTTCCAACATTTTCCAATATGTCACACTTTCACACACATGTGACAAGTTTGACAACTAGGAAACATGTTACAACTGTGACAATAGAGTCTAGATACGGCTTAGGCACTTGAGTCCAGGTAGAGTCTAGGTAGAGTCTAGGTAGAGTCCACCTGGAGTCCTGGACTCTACCCGGAGTCCACCTGATCTCATGGAGGAGTGAAATATACAGCAGATTTGGGGATCCATTAATACTTCATTTAATTGCAGACTATTCCATTGGGGACACCCCATTAAGGAAACCACCTAGGATGGAGCAAAGGAACTAGCAATTATGTCAGATGGCTACTGTGGCCTGGGAATGCACTAGTATGAGTCTGAGTGGAATTGTTAGATGCTAGCCTGCCATGTGGGAATTATGATGACTAATGAAGTACAGAATTCAAAACATGGTGTTGGCAGGTCTTGACATATGATTTACCAAACTTCTCACACAATATTTAACACAAGCATTAGTATATTCTGGGGGTGTATAAATAGATAAATACAAAAACAAATGTAAGGTTGATATAGGCTTCTGCCTCATGACAATAAACAGGACTTAAAAAATAAATAAATAAATAAATACATCACAGTTATATGACTAGTGATGAGCAAAGGGTATGCTATACCCTGGGGGGTACAGGGGTAGGGTACAGAGGGGGTATGGGTAAGGGTCCAATATTTTTGAAATTCCAAATACCCCTACCCTCTGCAAGGGTACAAGAGGTCTGGCTTAGCTCAAAGTCTACAATTGCCATTATTTATGAAATCATTACTATTTCAAACATATTGTATTCATATATTTGAACCCTCAAGAGCTACCTGTTTCAATGTATACTAACCTACACATAGCCTTCTAGACTAGTAAGTGTAAATATGAATAATATGTGACAATTAAGAAATAATATCAGAAGTAAGAGGCTGATTTAAGTGGTTAGTAATTCACTGCAAACTAGGGCTGGTCATGGATAGATCTGGATGAATCCGGATAATATCTGTTGGATAAAATCAAATTCGGATAGAGATCGGATGGTATCTGCAGATCTCGGCTCTCATCTGTGCTAACTTACTTTAGCATAGAGGTACAACTTAATTCTAATTTATCTATTGTAGTTATTTACCGATTTCCATGATTTTTAGGTCATTGAAGTTGTAAAATAGCAGGGTTCATAGTTACATACAATAAGTACAAAAAATATGACACAAAAATTCAAAAGAGCCAAAGTTGCAGTATAAGTCTTGAATTGTACTTAGCCTATTTGCAATTGAATTGAATTACATAAAAATGTATGTGGCATTCATTAAAGTGATAGCCCTGATCACAATGTGTGACTGGTCCCTTTCATGTCACAAATTCCATGAAATTCTGAAAATGATATTTATTTAAGCATAGAAATACAACGACTGGTTTATTTCTTATAAAAGTATGTAAAATAGAAGAATACATTTATTATTATATATATATGATATTAAAGTGGAGTATAAGCAGATAATAGTCAGTGTGTAAGGGAATAGGGGTATGCATTGAGCAGATATCTGCAGATTATCTGAATATCTGTGGGAAGATATCCATATCCGATCTGATGGTACCAAAAATTGTTAGGACTTCGTTATTTATCTAATCTTTTATCTAATCACTATCTTATCTATGCCATGTGATTAGTCACATGACCTACAATGCGGACACCATGCGTATCAACATACATTACTCATCATGACTGTAGGCACAGTTACACAGTTTGGCCATACATATAACATGAGTTCTTAATGTAGAAGCACAGTAGACATGTGTTGTAGTGTAGGTTACTTACATGCAATATACTCATGGACTCTTTCTATAAATACGGTCATTCTTAGTTAGTATTCATTATTCTTGTGCTAGTTTATTCCAGATTAGCAATAAGACTCACTTCTCTTTCATGTTTGAGTGTTTAAGTTCAGCTTTGAGTATTTTGCTCGTCTGTCGCTAACAAAAGCACAAGAATCTACCTCATTTCTCAACCCTGAACTTCTCTTCTTTTGCTGACCCCCGGCAAAACTACTTTCTATACCTCGTTCCCCGTCTTGGACCTCTTGGACCAGACATACACTCCATTCAATAGACTTGATTGTTGTACTTGGAAGTACGAGAGGACCGGTGTAACATTGAGCCTGACACTGTCTGAATTACTGATCATCTAAGGCCCTCTGCCTTAAGTTTGGCATGGCGCCAGTGACTGGGGAGGCTACCATGTGTTGCCCCAGCTGGTTCTATCTGCAAAAAAGTGTGCATGAAACTTAGGATGTCTCACTATTTTCCAAGCATCCTCAAGAGCTTCTGATACTCAATCTATCACAGTGGCACCAATTACTCGCTCCAAAACCCTTCAATCACTCTTATCCCATTCCTATCACATCCCATCTATATCTGTACCAATCTATACACCTCGATCTCACCCTACACCTTATTCCCATCCTCAAACTCCGAGAGCCGTGTCGGTGGACTCTGACGACTCGGACTTTGATCCCAATACCTATCTTTCCCTTCACCAAATCCCCAACTATATCCCACCACCTCGCCACTCTTCTCCTCCCGTACATCCTATCAACCGAACTCTTACTATCATCACTGAACCAGGACATAACAACGTATTAAGATTTAATACTCCTACTCAATACATATCCCCATTTGAACAAGACTTTTACTCTCCATTAGGATACAAAACTCTTCTTAACACCATTCACAATGATGGTAGAGAACCTCCTACACCTACATACCCTGACTTTGATCTTTAAAAATGATCACTCTTGAAGTTATTCTCAGATTTCTCGGCACCCTAGTGGCAATTCTTATGAAGGATGAAATCGTAACCAGGTGGAATAATATGACTCCCGAAAACCAAAGGGCTATCAGAGAAAGCATCTCGGCAATGACTCAAGGAGTCATTCAAGAGATCAGAAATGGAATTAAGGAGGATTGACCAGAACCCAAGGAAAAGGTTGAGATCCTGGAAGATTACGAAGGAGATCCCCATACAGTTAATAATTGGATTAGGCATATGATGCTGTACTTTCAGGAAAAGAATATTATGAATGATTGGAAAAAGATAACAATCGCTCTACCAAAAGTTAAAAAAGAAAAGGATAATTGAGCCCAGCGATGGGCAGACACATTTTTAGGAGATTTGATCTTGTTCAATGAAGAATGAGCTCAATGGAAATTATTACACAATGGAAAGGAACCCACTCTTCAGGACACTCAAAAGGTTAACATCCCAGCAACAGACACATCCCCAGCAGTCATCCATGAAGCATTCAAAGTAGGATGTCCATTCGCTAACTGGGACACGTTTGTCGAAAGACTCCAATTCTTTTTCATATCAATGGAAACTCAGAATAACGTGATCAAACAAATCAACAAGGTCATACAAGGGAATGGACCTGTTGAGGATTATACTATTGATTTTATGCAATGGATGAATCTATCAGGATTCGATAATATGGCTTTAGTGGACAAATACCGGTGAGGAATGCATCCACTTTTAGCCAGAAGACTTATGGAAGTTGGTGGACTCAAAGTCACTGATAAAATTATTGATTGGGTAGACAAAGCTGCAGAATATGAAAGGAACTGTCGAGAGGCTAATTTTGGACAAATCACACAAAACCCTAAACCTCAGAATCAAAATATCGGATGCCCCATTAACACCCCCAGCATGAACCAACCAAGACAACCTGCACAACAGACTCCACCAAACCAATCGAATCTCACAGTATCACAAGGCAGCAATCGTATGGATCTCAATCAGCTTAAAAAGAAGGTCATTGTTTTTATTGCAAGGAAAAAGGACACATGTCTAACACATGCCCTAAGAAACCTCGCGGACCTTATGTACAACATAATGTAAATATGGACTCTTCTATACCTGTAGCATCCACTAGTGGAGTTGTAGAATTACCAGATGTCACTAAATTATCGGAAGAGCAACATGCTCTACTCATTGCTCAATTGGGTTTTCCCCAAGGCCAGCAGTGAGCGCAAACTCGCCGGCCTTGTTTTATGTACCTTCTAATGTAACTGTACCTACAGTAGATCTGGAATTGAAATACATATCATTACAAAAAGAAAAAACTAAACGCACCTTCCCTAATCAGGAAGTAAAACCAGGAAACATGTACTGGGTTGCATGGAGATTAAAAGACCAAACATCGGAATTAGCCCTTGCCACATTAAGTATTTGGACACATCCTAAATGAAGACCTGAAGTAATTCAGAAAATGATCAAGGAATTAAATGATCTTTCAGATCAAGATGTAATTCAAGCGTTAGAAGAATTAAAAAGACCCAAAAGATTTATCTGAGGAACAAACAGAAATCAAATGGATCTTGATTTAATGGTTACCACTTTAGACACTCAAAGAACATACAGATTAAAGGCATTACTTGACAGTGGAAGCACCAGAACTTGTATTAATTGAAGATTCATAGAGGAAAATTGAATTACAACTAAAAAGTATCCAAGACCCACACCAGTCTATAATGCCAACTGAACACTTAACAGTGATGGATCTATTACAGATTATGTTGAACTGAGAGTAAGACTTGGATGACATGTAGAAATATTACAACTTGCTGTCATCAATTTAGGGAAAGCATCTATGTTTATTGGACATGATTGGCTCTGAACTCACAATCCAGAAATAGATTGGAAAGAAGAAATGATTAAATTTACACGATGCCCGATAGAATGCACCCTGCTAATAAATACAATGGATCCTGAAGAAGATGAATCTGATCTAGATGAACAGATAAATCTTGAATCTGATGATCACATCATAGCAGTCAATATATTTGAACAAATTGAATTAAGGGCATTTCAAACCACGGCTTCGAAAATTGCTGAAGCACAAAATCAGCAAAAACCGAAGAAACATTGGAAGGAAACTGTTCTGATGTATTATCATGAATTCGAAAGAGTATTCACAAAGGAATCATTTGACAAACTTCCTCCTCGATGACCATGGGATCATGCCATCGAATTACTTCCAGGAGCAACCTCATTTGATTGCAAAATTTATCCACTAAATTTAGACAAACAAAAACAACTGGATGAATTTCTAGATGAAAATCTTAACTCAGGACACATTAGACCATCGAAATCACCTTGAGCATCCCCATTTTTCTTTATCAAAAAGAAAGATAGATCAAATAGATACCCATTACTGTTAATTCAGGAATTAGTAGACAAGCTTAAAAAGGCACGATACTTTACTAAGCTAGATATCCAATGGGGTTATAATAATGTCCGGATCAAAGAAGGCGATGAGCAATATGCTGCATTCAGAACTAATCGAGGATTATTCGAACCCTTAGTTATGTTCTTTGGTCTTACCAATTCACCAGCAACCTTTCAAACCATGATGAACGACATATTCAGAATGGAAATTAATGAAGGAACAGTCATTGTCTACATGGACGATATTCTTATATTCACGGAAACTTTAGAAGAACACAGAAAAATGGTAAAACATGTTCTTAGAAAATTAGAAGAACACGAATTATATCTAAAACCAGAAAAGTGTTTCTTTGAAAAAGCAGAAGTAGAATATCTAGGTCTTATTATTTCCAAAAATTCTGTATGAATGGATTCAGGAAAAGTTAAAGCTGTAGTAGATTGGCCAGTACCTAACAATAAAAGGGAACTTCAACAATTTTTAGGATTTATTAACTTCTATTGACGATTCATTCAAGGATTTGCAAAAATAGCGAAACCCCTTCATGAATTAACTGGAAAAAATGAATGGAAATGGGAACTTAGTCAAGCATTGGCATTTTCCAAACTAAAAGACCAAATAATATCGGCACCCATTCTAGCAATGCCTAATGATGATGGGAAATATCGTGTTGAAGCTGATTCCTCAGACTTCACAAATGGAGCCATCCTTTCTCAAGAACAAATCAATGGGAAATGGAAACCTATTGCATTTCTATCACATGCTTTAAGTCCAACAGAAAGAAATTATGAAATCTATGATAAGGAAATGCTTGCTATAATGAGAGCATTAGACATGTGGAGGCAGTATCTCTTAGGGGCTAAGAAAGTATTTGAAATCTAGATGGATCATAAAAATCTACAATACTTTTGAAAACCCCAAAAGTTAAATCGACAATAGGCACGATGGTCCACTGAGTTATCAGAATTTCACTACACATTACATCATAAACCAGGAAATCAGATGACAAAAGCAGACTTATTATCTCAAAGAGCAGGACATGAACAAGGCGAACATGATAATGAAGACATTATCCTTCTTAAATCGGAACATTTCAGACAAACATATGAAGTTCACGGTTAAGACAAAGAAATCATGGAACAAGTTCGAAAATCCAGAAAAAACTGAGATAAGGAAGTCATCAAAATGATTAACCTTAAATCAAAAGACTGGTCTGAATCACCAGAAGGTATAATTACATGGAAAGATCAAGTTTACATTCCCAAAAATGCTAAACTAAGAGAATGTATAATTAAACTGTGTCATGACTCGGCTATATCCAGACATCATGGAGAATATAAAACTCAGGAATTAATAACAAGAAATTACTGGTGGCCCAGAATAAGATCTGACATAGTAAAATACATATCAGGATGTGAAGCTTGTCAAAGGACAAATATTCATTGATCAAAACCAATTGGATTACTAAATCCTTATAGTATCCCCGAAGGACCATGGCATACTATATCAATTGATTTTGTCAGACCACTTCCATATTCCCGAGGATTTGACTTTTTAATAGTAGTAGTTGATCAATTTACCAAAATGGCAGCCTTTATTCCATGTAATAAAGAAATCAATAGTCCAGGAGTTGCAGAACTATATTTAGAAAAAGTATTTAAAAACTTCGGAATGCCTCAACAAGAAGAATTCATTACTATGATAATAAAAGCTAGGGAAAATGCCAAGGCAGCTCTTACTCTATCTAATGAAGCCATGAAAAGGGGATACGATAGGAATAGAAATGAATCACCTGAATACAAACCTGGTGACCTTGTTTACATGGAAGGAATTAATATTAAATCTGATAGACCGGTCGCAAAATTAGATGACAAATGATATGGCCCTTTTAAAGTAATAAAGAAAGTAGGATTAGCCTCTTATGAAATTCAATTACTGAAAACTTGGAACTGAAAACATCCGACATTCAATACACAACTTCTTATGAAATATATTCCTGCTCAATACAAATCACAACAAAAACCGAAACCCCCACCCGCTATTATTGTAGACGATCAGGAACAATATGAAGTAGAATCCATATTAGCATGGAAGATAAATCGGAAAAAAGTTCTATATAAAATTAAGTGGAAAGGCTATTCCTATGATCATTGTACATGGGAACCAATTACGTCATTAACCGGATCTAAAAGTTTATTAAATAAATTCCATCAGGAGAATCCGGAATGCCCAGATGTATAAATATAACAAGAACTCGTCCATATTTTAATTATTCAACATGTTATCCAACAATATCACTCTTTTGATTTACATTATTGTCATCTTCATCCTTTGTATGGCTGTTTTTATACTTGGCCATTATATTCCTCGAATCATTCTTCGAATTCAAGAATGACCCCAACGACAAGACAAATCCATTGAAATGTCATGAGGACACGACCTTTAAAGGGGGGGTAATGTTAGGACTTCATTACTTATCTAATCTTTTATCTAATCACTATCTTATCTATGTCATGTGATTAGTCACATGACCTACAATGCGGACACCATGCGTATCAACATACATTACTCATCATGACTGTGGGCACAGTTACACAGTTCAGCCATACGTATAGCATGAGTTCTTAATGTAGAAGCACAGTAGACATGTGTTGTAGTGTAGGTTACTTACATGCAATATACTCATGAACTCTTTCTATAAATACAGTCACTCTTAGTTAGTATTCGTTATTCTTGTGCTAGTTTATTCCAGATTAGCAATAAGACTCACTTCTCTTTCATGTTCGAGTGTTTAAGTTCAGCTTTGAGTATTTTGCTCATCTGTTGCTAACAAAAACAGATAATATCTGCAGATATTCAGATACTGGCTATCTGTGACCAGCCCTACTGCAAACACATAAGTAAAAGCTATTATTACCCCAGGTTTCAAACAAAACAGGTTTTCTGTATACATCTAGATGTAGACTATTGTGTGGGGTATTTGTACCCAAGGTTATATAAAATACAGAGATAATCTGAGTATACCATATCTGTAACATCACATGAGGGGGAGGGGGAATGGCATGTTATATCTCAAGAATGATATGGCCAATCATGGTCATTATTTGTGCTACACTATAGGTTATAAGTGGTGTATCTGTACCTGAGTTTATGAAATAAACAGTGGAGATCTGAGTACACAGAGTCTGTAGCAGACCTGAGGTTAGGTTTGAGGTTCAGAGAAAAGAGCCTCTGAACCATATGGAACCAGACTGTGATACCACTACTAGCATTTCATGAGGGAGAGGGGGAATGACATGACATATCTCCAGAATGACATAGCTGATTGGAATGATTGTTTTCACCATATGACTGGTCATATGTGGTGTATTCATACCTGAGTTTAGATATAAAACAGTGATGATTTGGGTATACAAAGTCAGTAACACCTCAGGAAGGAGAGGGGAGAAAGCATGTGTAGATCACCAGAATCAGATACCCAAATGTAATACTTGACAAAGGGTAGGGGTATTTAGGGGGTAAGGATAAGGGTATGGATTCCAGTACTCAGGGGTATACTCCTGCTCATCACTATATACAGCCATCATTGCTGGATCCACAGCCAAACCACTGAATCTTGGCTGCCCCATTGCTCTCCACTGTGCTAACACATTGTAGTGTCCCAACCACTGCTATGTCTCTTCACCCATCATGCACCTATTCATCCTACTGTCACAATGCCTGGACCATGTCAACATATCCATCAGGAGATCAAGAAGCTGGTCATTCATGTGTACTGTGAGGGACTTTCTGACAGTGATATCTGATAGTTGTCATGAGTGGCAAGATTGACACAGAAACAAATTCTGTTGCCGTATCAAAGAACAGGTGATGTTTGTAGTTTTTTGGTTGAGCATGGTTGGAAGCATTCTCTCACTAGCCTGGATGTTGCAGTAAGTAATTGTTGGACTAGTTCTAGAGTTTTATGCTTACTACATTGTACAGTTCCTGGAAGCTTGTATTGAACAGTATATTGCACTCCTCCACAAGATCAGGTGGACTTCAGGTAGACTTCTGGACTCTATATGGACTCTACTGGACTCTACTGGACTACAGGTGAACTCTAGTAAACTTCAGGTGGACTTCAGGTGGACTTCAGTTAGAGCCAACTACCTGAACTCTACCTGGACTCCACTGAACTCAAGTGCCTAAGCTGTACCTAGACTCTATTGTCACAGTTGTAACATGTTTCCTACAGTCATCAAACTTGTCACACATGTGTAAAAGTGTGACATGTTGGAAAACACACCTTTTCCAACATTTTCCAACATGTCAAACTTTTACACATATGTGACAAGTTTGATGACTGTAGGAAACATGTTACAACTGTGACAATAGAGTCTAGGTACAGCTTAGGCACCACACTTTTTCTAACATTTCCAACATGTCACGCTTTTTCCAACATGTCACACTTTCACACTCAGCACTTGGTGTCACACCACTCATCACATAGTGTCACACTCAACACACTATTACACCACTCATCATATAATGTCACACTACTCAGCTCTCAGTGTCACACTCAGCACTTGATATCACACTCAGCACTCATTGTCACACTCAACATGCAGTGTCACACCACCCATCATGTAGTGTCACACTCAACAGTCCAGTATTCTACCTGAAGTCCAGTGGCTTAAATCAGTGATTTCCAGGTGATTTCCAGTAGTCCACCTGAAGTCCATGACTGTACTGCACTGCACCTGAACTCAACCTGAACTGTACACATGGGGGTACACAACACTCTCACATGGCTGGTGACATGACAGTCACACCATGTGACCAAAAGTGTCACAAATCTTGACCCAGTTCTGTTCTTTGCATTTTCTGGGTATTTCTTCATACTTTTCTTTGCTCTTTTCACTCCTATTTTAACTAATGTTATGCTAGATATCGTAAATATGTTATTTAAGTAGTGTAATATGTATGAATTCCTATATTCTCTTATAACTACTGGTTAAAACAAGGTGACAGCTGTGACATTGTGACAGCTTATATCAGTCAATCAGGTGATCTTCTGAAATAGGTGGCTGTGCTTTATGTGGTTGGTTTCAGAACTTGTTTCTCAAATATCTTTCTGAGATCACATTGTATTGCTATAGTTTATAGAGCAAAATTGCACTATTATATTGTGTAAATAATTTTATCTATACAGAATTTTATTAAAAGAAACATTATTACATGCACAAAAACCTTTACAACCTATACAAATAATCTATTATAAACTGTACTTAATGTGTAGTTCATATATACATGATAATGGAATATTTGAGTTGAGCAATCAATCACACATGGTGTTGTTTGAAGTCTAACCTGTAGCTGTGCCTTTTGTTATATCCATGCCCAGCTATATTGTGCCGATGTTACTGAAGGTTCCCATGTGACCTTCCAACATACCTGGTCCATTCCTGGAACATACCCGCTATGGGTTTACACTTCCTGATGTTCCCACCTGGGAATGTACCCGGAACCTGTCAGGTTTTCTATCAGATACTTCAGATATGTAGTTTCTCTTATGATGGCCTCACCACATCATTATACCATTACTCCTCTCTTCCATTCTCACTTGTACATTTCATTATGGTCAATGTAGTTTAGTTTCTTATTCTTCATTCTGAGTGCATCATTTGCGCCACTACTCCTCTTTGCCCAGTCTTTATTTTGTTTACCTACACTTAGTATTCTGTCTCCAGATTCATATCTATATCTTACTAGTATATATAAATAGTCTTCCAAATGTACTAGGTAGTCTTCAGTATTCATATCAACTCTGTACACTTTCTTCCTACTCTAAGTTCTGAAACCCGCTCCGGGTTTTCCTTCAGGTCTCTCTCCCACTGCCTAGTGTAGTGGCGAAGCCCCTCACATACTCTGGAACATTTCCTTACATTGGATATTGTCTGTTGTGAAATACAAACTATTCCCTGGGGATATTCAGGCGGCACAGCACATGCGCTGAAGCCATGGTTCACTTCCGCACTCCCACTCCCATTCCCATACCTGTACTCACTTTGGGTTTCCATTATAGTCCTCCCATGCCTTCCGGGTGTCTTCACATTCATTTCCCAGTAGGAAGGGAATCGGTATGTAACACCTTTGAGCTATGGGAGCAAGAACTTATATCTTATAACCCTATGGAATAACATCATACATATATGATTTATAGAGCAAATTTGTACTATTCATTGATGCAGACAATTCGTATTAACCAGAATTTTAATATCATGACTGTGAGTATGAGATAATGCACCAATACCTGTCATATTAATATGTTACAACACCTTAATTAAAAATCCGGCTAATAACAATTGTAGGCATCGTAAAATAGTGCAATTTTGCTCTATTATATATATTCTGAAGTGTTCTCCCTCAAAAGTTATAAGAGGATGAAGTTTGAGTACCTAATTGATGTGATTTTTGGCAGGGGTTTGATGCCTCCAGCAATATCCAGCATATTTTAACAAAAAAAAACTTCATACAATCCTAGATAATGTATTTTTATTATGATGTGACACAAAAGAGCTAGCTAAAATGTGTTGAGTGAGGAATGAGAGCAGTGGGTCAGTATAATTTGGGGGCATGCATGACAGATGTCACAGATCATGTGAGTCACACTTTGCAGGCATTGTGCACCCCCAGTACACAGAATAGCAGTACTCATAGTTCAGGTGGAGTTCAGTGAAGTCCAGGTAGAGTCCAGGTAGAGTCCAGGTAGAGTCCAGGTGGACTCCACCTAATTTCATGGAGAAGTGCAATGAACTCGTATTGAACAACAGGCTGATGCTTCCTTGGTAGAACTTCAAGCAACATTGGAAGAGACTTGGGCAGTTTCTGTGTTATTGGCAACTATCTCTTGTAATTTGAACCAACATGGATTTACTTGTAAGAAAGTGAGTGGATTGTTATATACTTGATAGTGCAATAACCTCTAACAACAAGATATATAGCTAGAATGACTTGCTCTGGAGTGCAATGAAGACAAGGGAATTAACTCCAAGATTCAAATTGCAAGTAATCATGAAGCATACCAGCTCATTTTGGTGCATGAGAGCCATCTGAGCCATTTCACAGTGTGATGGTCACATGCATTCATGTAGGCAAGATTTCTTCATAAGGGGAAAGCAGGGAAGTAGATATCAGAAGAGACACTGTGGTTGTAGAGGATTATGGGCATAATAAGGAGGATATAGTTGTACAGGATCTTGAAGATGAGCTGGAGGTGGTCTCAGGTTTGGATAGTACTGATTAGCATTATGAGACATATTGACAATCTCTCCTATGAAGCTCAAGCTACTAATACTAGGTAATTATACTGATAGGTGGTGGCATTCTAAAACCCTCAGTGCTTATTGTCTCCAACAGTATGTTGCACTCTCCCACAGTTATCACTGGACTCTCACTGGACTCTCACTAGACTATTGAGAGTTCAGTGAGAGTCTCACTGTAGTCTCACTGTACTTTCAGTTTCTAAATGCTTTTCAACCCTGACCTGGCACCTGAACTCTACCTGAACTCTACTGTATTCAAGTGCCTAAGCTGTACCTAGACTTTATTGTCACAGTGATAACATGTTTCCCACAGTCATCACACTTGTCACACATGTGTGAAAGTGTGACATGTTGGGAAAGTGTGATATATGTGACATGTAGGGAAAAATGTGACACATCTTGTCACATTTGTCACAACGTGACAGTTCACTGAAAGTGTGACAAGTGTGATGGCTATGATATGTCACACATATCACACTTATTCCAGCATGTCACACTGTCACAACCGTGCCCCTAGCCTGACTTGGCAGCAGAGTACGAGAGGGTGACTACAGAGAAGTGAGGGTGAGTACGAGACGAAAGTGGAGAACAAGAACTCAGGGGGTAGGACTTCAGCTTCAGCTTATGTGCTGCACCCCTGGGATTCCTGGTGCTGTATTTCGGAGTAAGGGCTTGCCCTTCAGAGAAGACAAGAGATGGAAGACGAGAGGTGTAACTCAAGTCAGACGAAAGGGTGAGGACATAGTTCAATACGAAACTAAAGTCTAAGTACAAATCGAGTACTACTTAAATACTGGAGACTTGGAGTAAGTAAAGGCCAGCGGAGAAGTACGGTCAGGGTAGGTGTACATAGAATGAAGACTATAACTAATTAAACATAATAAAACGTGTTGGAGAAGTGAGCGCATATGGCAGTGTAAAGTAAAACAGATAGTGGCACACTTAAGAATGATAAGTGACTCACTATGAGATGTATACTACAATACTGAGGGGATAACTCAGTATGGTGGAAGAAAGGAAATGAAAGTAATCTATGTACAGTAAGCAATAAGTAATACTAAGAGCGTAAGCAAGGTTTGGAGTAAACAAAGGAAAAGGCAGAGTAAGGCATAGGAGTCCGGAGGTAGGTGATATGGATATGACATACACTCATTCCAACATGTCACACTTTTCCCACACTTGTCACGCTTTTTCCAACATTTTCCAACATGTCACACTTTCACACTTCCTACAGTCATCAAACTTGTCACACATGTGTGAAAGCGTGACATGTGTGACAAGCGTGGGAAAAGTGTGACATGTCTGGAAAAGTATCACATATCATAACCATCACACTTGCCACACTTTTCCAAACATGTCACACTTTTCCCACGCTTGTCACACATGTCACGCATTGTTTTCCAACATTTTCCAATATGTCACGCTTTTCCAACATGTCACACTTTTTCCCCACACTTGTCACATGTGTTATGCTATTTCCAACATTTTCCAACATGTCACACTTTCACACATGTGTGACAATAGAGTCTAGGTACAGCTTAGGCACTACACTTTTTCTAACATTTTCCAGCATGTCATCCTTTTCCAACATGTTGGAAAATATTGAAAAAGTGTGACATGTTGGGAAAAGTGTGATAAGTGTGATAGCTATAATATGTCACATATATCACACATGTTGCACTTTTCCAATATTTTCCAAGATGTCACGCTTTTCCAAGATGTCACACAGGTCATGTGACTGCTTTGATGCAGAGAGATCTTATGAAATATTGTGTGGGAATTTGTAACAACAGAGTTAAATGTCAGAGACTGTACTGAGAGTCCAGTGACTTATTCTCACTAGATTCTCATTGGACTCTCTGAGATTCATCTCATTATACTATCACTAGACTCTCAGAGATTCTCACCCAATTCTCATTGGGTGAGATTTTACTGAGATGAAAATCATACATTTTGTCACTGTAGTCTCAGTAAACTCTCACTGAACTCTCTCTACTCTCTCATTCTATCACTATATTCTCACTGGATTCCCACTGGAGTATCAGAGAATCTCATGAGAATCTCACTGGATTCTACTGAGAATGTGGGTCAGTGTCATGTCCTCGGTTTTCTACTTAGTATATATAGTCTTTCAGATGTACTAGTAGTCTTCAGTATTCATATCAACTCTGTACACTTCTTCCTACTCTTAAGTTCTGAAACTCACTCTGGGTTTTCCTTCAGGTTTCTCTCCTGCTGCCTAGTGTAGTGGCAAAGCCTCTTCTCATACTCTGGAATGTTTCCTTTCATTCAATATCATCTATTGTGAAATATGAACCATTCCCTGGATATATCCAGGCAGTGCAGCACATATGCTGAAGCCACAGCTCACTTCTGCACTCCCACTCTATGTTTCCACATCTGTACTCACTTTGGGTTTCCATTATAGTTCTTAGGAATGAATCAGTATGTAACAGTGCCCCCACTCTGCTTTGCCCAGACTTCATCTCTTACCTATCCCTTTGACTTGTTCTTAGCATTCTGGCTCTACATTCACACCTACTGCTTCCTAGTACATATATATAGTCTTCCAGATGTACTAGTAGTCTTTCATATTCATATCAACTCTGTACAAACTCTTCCTACTCTAAGTTCTGAAACCCACTCTGGGTTTTCCTTTGGGTTTCTCTCCTGTGCCTAGGGTAGTGGCAAAGCCTCTCTCTATATTCTGGAACATTCCCTTCTGTTGATTATCATTCATTCTGAAATACAAACCATCTCTAGAAGATATCCAGGCAGTGCAGCACACAAGCTGAAGCCATGGTTCACTTCCACACTCCTGCTCTCATTCTCATACCCATACATACTTTGGGTTTCTGTTATAGTTCTCCCACACCTTCTGGGTGTCTTCACATCTGTTTCCTAGTAGGAAGGAATCAGTATGTAACACTAAGTACTGCAAAATGAAGGAAACCCTTCTGCAGTCCACTCAACAGGTCTCACAGTAGAATGCTTTAAAGTATCCATGGCCCTAACTTAGTGACACATCAGAAAGAGGATGGGGCTGTGCCATGCAATTGTATATAGCAATCTGTTAGTGCATCAACATGAGGAAGTTTCTTGACAGGAGACAATTGAACATGTTGAGAAATGAGCAGAAAATTGCAGGTAGGAATTATTTTCACATAGTATGGTGAACTACCAGTTACCCTACTGCTTTGTTCCCCAACCAGACTCTCTTACCAGGGCAGAGAAACTACTGCACTCTCGAGTGATTCTTAAATGCATTGCAAATATCAATTGATGTCAATGATGTAGGATGAATCACAATTCACAACACACTAATCTATTTGTTAGTAGATGATACCAGTAGATTGCCAGTAAGTCTTGAATAATAACTCCTCATCCATAGAGTAGACTATAAAAGCTTCAATTTCTCAAAGATAGCAAACATGCTTGTACCACAAACATACAGCCATTGTGTGATGAATCATTATTAGGTGTAATGTACATGATAGCATGAATGGAAGCAATTCCAAATGTCCATCTCTGCAACTCTCAATAACTCATGACTACATTGAACCACAGTTTGGAAATCCCTTATCAATATGCACTAAATGTGTGGTGCTAACACACAATAGAGTAACTGTCATATCCATGATAAGTGTCCCGGACCTATTGAAGCCAATTCCAGGTTTACTCTGGATTATGTACTTTTCCTCCAGTTATGTGTTACTATTATATATTGAACTCTCACTTATTAATGTTTACTTGTATCTGTTTACTTGTTCCCTCCCTTTAATATTGTTTTACTCTGTTCTCCAGTCTTGGCCTTTTTACCTATGACTATAATCTAGAGGCATACTACTAGTTTACTATGGTCTACATTCCATGGAGTATACTTATCCCTAGGATGCCACAAACCCATGGCCATTTACTCTGTACACATCCAAACAAAGTATTTTACTATATAAACTACTTTTGTAATGTAGATAGACTTCAGTTTCAAATCAACTATGTTTACACCCTTTCTCCCACTCAGGCCCCAAGCCAACCCTGCCATTTCACCACTAACTCTACTTTGTTCTAAATATGGAACTGGAAGTCCAAGGGGCCCATCACACAAGTTGAAGTCAATGTTCCACTACTCCCATACCTTGTTCACTACCTCTATGCACCCTACTGGTTACTCTGCTACTAGACTATCTACTCTGCAGTTCAATCCCTAGTGGAATAGAACAGGATGTGACAGTAAGGCTGTAAACATGTTGGCAGATATACATAGAATGAGAAGGTGTATCCTATTATAGAAGAACAGCTGATCATACAAATGGCTTGGCTCAGAACACATTTACCACACATGTCAGTTGATTAAGAACTGAAGTAGATACAGGATATTGAAATACGGTAAGTACAATAATTTTGATTGATTTAAATTATATAAATGCTAGCATGGATTAGCACAGATGGGTGCCAAAATCTGTAATAATTGTTGATCCACACCCATATCTGGTGGATAGCCATAATTCAGACCACTATGGTGTCTTGGCCAAGTACTTGCATTACATTGGAGTAAGGGACAGGTTTAATAGCTAATGGTGAATTCTTGAGTTTTGCTGTGTTGCTCATAATACCCATAGCTTTTGAACATGAACTCCTTGTGACACAAGTTTTTAAGCTTGAGCTCAGACCATGCTCATCTAGAAGGCCCCATTTAACCACTAGGTCTATGTTATCTATGCTGAATGTAGGTGGAGTAATTATATTCTTCTCAACCACTGTTACAGTGGGAAGCTTTGAGAGTGGGCTAGGGACTTTCCCTATTCTCCCTGGTGTTGACCAACATCCCCCAGATGAGCTGTAGAAGATATGTTGATGGAAGCCACCTCTGAACCTTGGTGTTGAGCAGTCTGCTCTTCTATGCTACTAACTACAACATTGCTTTGAAATTTAAACATCTGATTTTATAGAAAAAAATATTGTTAGTGAGAAAATTGATGAGAAATACTCACCTGGTGGATCAGGCTGGATGTCAGTTAAGAGGGTTTAAGTGAAATACAAAAAATGTGGGATTTCCAATTTAAACACAAAGGGTTAGTAAAATTGAACTCTTAGGTACGGGGTCTATTTACTAGGTTTATATACATATTTATGAGAAGATAACAAATTAGAATGAGTAAATAGAAGTCAGTGAAAAGTATATATGTACGTGTTTTGTAAGAATTGAGTCAGATAAAAGGAGTACAGATAAGAAAATAAGAAGGGGAATGAAATAGTGAGTTGAAGGAGATAGGTACCAATATAATGTAGGCTGGAGGACAAGTTTGAGAACAGAACCAGGAACCAATGAAATCAAGGAGCAAGTGCAGAAAAGTTGATGTGGGAGAAACAGTCACATGACCAGCAGATTTGAACTCTGTGGAACATAGATACTTAATACAAGGTCAAGACCTTACACTGTAGTCATGGCTTGAACAACAGTTTGAAGTTTCTTTCCTTTAATAGTAGTAGTGTCTGGATTAAGATCTTTGGGAACTGTTGGAGAACCAGTTTTACACCGTATCCAGTCAGATCCACAAACAAAATTTGTTAAATCAAGTTGACACATTACATTATTTGGCAATATCTGAAGAGTTTCAAGACCACACAAATATGCTCTATGATGTAAAGGGACCCAAAACAGCTTATGGCCACTGTAATCATTCAACCAACCACCTGAATCACAAGATTGAAATATCTTTGACCCTCCAAATAGTCTGCAGTTTTTGAAGTAATCTGAAGTGGGGTCTATATTCATAACTCTAATAATTTGATCATTTGAGTCAGACACCACTTGTGTTCCATCAGGAGAAAATGCCACTGATCTCACAAGACTACTGTGTCCTTCAAATGGTCCAGCAATAGTTTTTCCACTCTTCACATTCCACACTCTGACAGTTTGATCATCTGAGCCAGACACCACTTGTGTTCCATCAGGAGAAAATGCCACCGATCTTACAGAATCACTGTGGCCTTCAAATGGTCCAGCAATGGTTTTTCCACCCTTCACATTCCACACTCTGACAGTTTGATCATCTGAGCCAGACACCACTTGTGTTCCATCAGGAGAAAATGCCACCGATCTCACAGAATCACTGTGGCCTTCAAATGGTTCAGCAATGGTTTTTCCACTCTCTACATCCCACACTCTGACAGTTTGATCATCTGAGCCAGACACCACTTGTGTTCCATCAGGAGAAAATGCCACTGATCTCACACAACTACTGTGGCCTTCTAATGGTCCAGCAATGGTTATTCCACTCTCTACATTCCACACTCTGACAGTTTTATCATATGAGCCAGACACCACTTGTGTTCCATCAGGAGAAAATGCCACTGATCTCACAAAAACACTGTGGCCTTCAAATGGTCTAGCAATGGTTTTTCCACTCTCTACATTCCACACCCTGACAGTTTTATCATTTGAGCCAGACACTACTTGTGTTCCATCAGGAGAAAATGCCACTGATGTCACCCAATGACTGTGGCCTTCAAATGGTCCAGCAATTGTTTTTCCACTCTTCACATTCCACACTCTGACAGTTTGATCATATGAGCCAGACACCACTTGTGTTCCATCAGGAGAAAATGCCACTGATGTCACACAATCACTGTGGCCTTCAAATGGTCCAGCAATGGTTATTCCATTCTCTACATTCCACACTCTGACAGTTTCATCATATGAGCCAGACACCACTTGTGTTCCATCAGGAGAAAATGCCACTGATGTCACCCAATCACTGTGGCCTTCAAATAGTCCAGCAATGGTTTTTCCACTCTCTACATCCCACACTCTGACAGTTTGATCATCTGAGCCAGACACCACTTGTGTTCCATCAGATGAAAATGCCACTGATCTCACATAATCACTGTGGCCTTCAAATGGTCCACCAATGGTTATTCCACTCTCTACATTCCACACTCTGACAGTTTTATCATATGAGCCAGACACCACTTGTGTTCCATCAGGAGAAAATGCCACTGATGTCACACAACTACTGTGGCCTTCAAATGGTCCAGCAATAATTTTTCCACTCTCTACATTCCACACTCTAACAGTTTTATCATCTGAGCCAGACACCACTTGTGTTCCATCAGGAGAAAATGCCACTGATGTCACACAATCACTGTGGCCTTCAAATGGTCCAGCAATAATTTTTCCATTCTCTACATTCCACACTCTGACAGTTTTATCCCATGAGCCAGACATCACTTGTGTTCCATCAGGAGAAAATGCCACTGATGTCACACAATCACTGTGGCCTTCAAATGGTCCAGCAATGGTTATTCCACTCTCTACATTCCACACTCTGACAATTTTATCATCTGAGCCAGACGCCACTTGTGTTCCATCAGGAGAAAATGCCACTGATGTCACCCAATAACTGTGGCCTTCAAATGGTCCAGCAATGGTTATTCCACTCTCTACATTCCACACTCTGACAGTTTTATCACATGAGCCAGACACCACTTGTGTTCCATCAGGAGAAAATGCCACTGATGTCACCCAACTACTGTGGCCTTCAAATGGTCCAGCAATGGTTTTTCTACTCTCTACATTCCACACTCTGACAGTTTGATCATATGAGCCAGACACCACTTGTGTTCCATCAGGAGAAAATGCCACTGATGTCACCCAATGACTGTGGCCTTTAAATGGTCCAGCAATAGTTATTCCACTCTCTACATTCCACACTCTGACAGTTTGATCATATGAGCCAGACACCACTTGTGTTCCATCAGGAGAAAATGCCACTGATGTCACCCAATCACTGTGGCCTTCAAATGGTCCAGCAATAGTTTTTCCACTCTCTACATTCCACACTCTGATAGTTTTATCCTGTGAGCCAGACACCACTTGTGTTCCATCAGGAGAAAATGCCACTGATGTCACACAATCACTGTGGCCTTTAAATGGTCCAGCAATGGTTATTCCACTCTCTACATTCCACACTCTGACAGTTTGATCATCTGAGCCAGACACCACTTGTGTTCCATCAGGAGAAAATGCCACTGATGTCACACAATCACTGTGGCCTTCAAATGGTCCAGCAATGGTTATTCCACTCTCTACATTCCACACTCTGACAGTTTGATCATCTGAGCCAGACACCACTTGTGTTCCATCAGGAGAAAATGCCACTGATGTCACACAATCACTGTGGCGTTCAAATAGTCCAGCAATGGTTTTTCCACTCTCTACATTCCACACTCTGACAGTTTGATCATATGAGCCAGACACCACTTGTGTTCCATCAGGAGAAAATGCCACTGATCTCACATGATCACTGTGGCCTTCAAATGGTCCAGCAATAGTTATTCCACTCTCTACATTCCACACTCTGACAGTTTGATCATCTGAGCCAGACACCACTTGTGTTCCATCAGGAGAAAATGCCACTGATCTCACCCAATCACTGTGGCCTTCAAATGGTCCAGCAGTGGTTATTCCACTCTCTACATTCCACACTCTGACAGTTTTATCACATGAGCCAGACACCACTTGTGTTCCATCAGAAGAAAATGCCACTGATGTCACACAATGACTGTGGCCTTCAAATGGTTCAGCAATGGTTATTCCACTCTCTACATTCCACACTCTGACAGTTTGATCATATGAGCCAGACACCACTTGTGTTCCATCAGGAGAAAATGCCACTGATGTCACAATATCACTGTGGCGTTCAAATGGTCCAGCAATGGTTATTCCACTCTCTACATTCCACACTCTAACAGTTTTATCATCTGAGCCAGACACCACTTGTGTTCCATCAGGAGAAAATGCCACTGATCCCACAGAATCACTGTGGCCTTCAAATGGTCCAGCAATTGTTTTTCCACTCTTCACATTCCACACTCTGACAGTTTGATCATATGAGCCAGACACCACTTGTGTTCTATCAGGAGAAAATGCCACTGATGTCACCCAATGACTGTGGCGTTCAAATGGTCCAGCAATGGTTTTTCCACTCTCTACATTCCACACTCTGACAGTTCCATTACTCAAGCCAAATACCACATCTTGTCCATCAACAGAATATGCCACACAAGTAACATTTGCATTAGTATAATATACTGTATGCAATGCTGCATTCCAGATTTTGTCTCCTCCTTTAACAATAGAAACAGTTTTTTGAAAGAAAGGTGAGAAATGTTTCACAATCAATGAGTCTTCAGGTGCAAATGGTAATGCTGACATATATATACTTGTTATGCTTATTGTGATGGGAATATAAAAATTTGAGATAAAATTTATACTGTCTTTAATGAATTCAAGTTGATTTGGGTTTATCTAATTAAAGTTAAGTCTTTCATTTCTTTTAAATATCTCATGACATACCTTTGTACAAAATGTTAATCTTTTCAACAATTCTTGTGCTATCTGCATCTCATTTAAGAGACTCATGATCTCTAACCAGAATAGGAACTTGCAATATAAAAATATATTTAATTCTGCCCACAATGAACTATCATTGCAATTCTTATCTTCAATCATTTCAATATAATGTATGTTCCAATGTTTGCAGCAATATTGAAGATGTGTAGGTATACACTGGCTTATTATTTTTTGTAAATTTTCAATGTCTTTATTTGCTACATAGGATGATTCAATGTTGCAAATATTAAATTTTAGTTCAGTATTGAGAATTTTAAAAATCATTTTGGTCATTCTTGGTTTACATTTGACTTGATTAATTTCAAATGTATCATCATTTAATGCACTCTCTAAAAATTCAATAAACGATAAATGATGGAATGTTATATTGTTATCATATATTGAAACAACAGGTAGAAGTTGGTGTATAATTCTTTTAACTTCATTTGCAATGGCACTCTCTTTTCCACTAACATCCAAGAAGTGTTTGATATCCTCTGTTTTCAATGGTGATTTTGCCAACAATACTGTTGTCAATACTTGACCAACAGTTTCCTTTCTCTGTTTTGACCACTTTCCAAAAGATATTTGAAGCATTTTATAATAGAGATCTTTAATTCCATGGCCTGTATTCCAAGATAGAACTTGTTGAAACTTCTCATCTGGTGAAAGCTGTTCATTTTGCTCTGGAGACAGGGTGATGTACTTTACTGCAGTAGATGCCCAGATAAATAATCCAGCAGCTTGTTCACACATCTTCTTCAACTCACTTTCTTTTAAATCAAATTGTAATTCATCTTTGTAATCTTTAAAATTTTGCTTCAGAAAGAAATATATATCTTGATTTATTTCTGAGTTATGGAGCAAATCAATTTCCAATTTAATAGTTTTGCTTATGTTTTCATTCTCAATTATGTCTGGTAGAGAACCAGGCCTTCCAGTTACAATGAGCTTATATTGTTTAGGAAGTGCTATCCAATCTGTCAGGGTGATGTATCTGACTGCAGTAGATGCCCAGATAAATAATCCATCAGCTTGTTTGCACATCTTCTTTAGCTCATTTTCTGTTAAATCAAATTGTAATTCATCTTTGAAAGTTTCAAAACTTTGTTTCAGAAAGAAAGAAATATCTTGATTTATCTCTGAGTCATAGAGTGAATCAGTTTCCAATATAATAGTTTTGCATGTCTTTATTCTGGATAATGTCTGGTAGAGAACCAGGCCTTCCAGTCAAAATGAGCTTGTATTGTTTAGGAAGTACTATCCAATCTTGTAATGTCTTTTTCAAAGATTTTAAAAACTCAGATGATGTGCATTCATCCAATGCATCAATAATAAATGCAGGTGGATGTGATTTCAATTCTTCTTTGCAAATATTCAGTGGATCAGCAATCAGGTGTTGGAAATGCCATTCAATCCTCCTAAGTTGGAAAGTATTACTAAGCAGTTCTACAATTTTCTCTTTCACAATGGAATACTTGGACTTAGATGCTAAATGTGCAGCTATTGTTCTCCAAACCACAGTTGCATCACTTAAAATTTCATCATCTCTTTTGAAGAAATGATATCCACCAAGCCTATTATTGTATTCATTAGAGCTAAGAATTCCAACCAGAGTGGAGGCTATTGCAGATTTTCCTGAGCCAGGACCACCAGTGATCCACATAATGTTTGTAGTTGACTCATCTATATATTAAATTAATCATTTTATAATGGATGCTCATAGATGAACACACCAAAATCATTGAGCCACTTCTTTATATTATTCAGAATAGTAATCCTAGTCCCATCCATACATGGATCTATATAGTGCAAGTTATGATCAACAGGCTTCAATAACTTAAGCTTTTCAGAGATTTCATGATTGTTTGTGTTGTAATTATTAATTTGATCATGACCAACAACATTAAACTGGCCGCCAGACACTTCGACATTGTTTGAATTGGAAAACATATGAAGATTTTGAGACATTGTAAGAGCAAGAGAATTTGAACTTGAGCTTGTATGATGTTAAGTACTTGAGTACTAAGGTGTTTGAGATGACGAGAGAGGGGGCCATGGACAGGCTATATATGTAGAACAATGCTGTTGACATGCGTCAGTAAACATGTTCCGATCCAAATTGTTGGTATGATCAGCTGTTCCTCTATAATAAGATGCACCTTCTCGTTCTGTGTATATCCAGCAATACGTTCACGGCCTTACCCTTTTGCGTGTTGCCATCCCACGCTCGGTGCGTATCGATAAGAAGTTCATATCATCTACTATCAAATAGATTGATGCCATGTCGTAATCTGTCGAGAGTCACATCGATCGATATTTGCAATGCCTTAATAAGTTCATTATGGTTTTGCAATGAAGATTCGCTTGAGAGTGCAGTAGTTACACCGGTCCGGTAAGAAAGTCTAGTTGGTTCACATACCACGATTCTCAGAGTCTATCCTTAGTTCAAAGGAATCGCCTAGTACATCTGGTACATCAATGCATCAAGTCTCTGAAGTGCCAATGATTCATCGAAGGCTCAATTTGATCAACTAAGGCCTGACAAGTATCGATTCACCGGTGCACGTCGTTCTATTTCTGATGTTATCGATAGCCCAGTAGATTGGAACAGTAGAATTAAATCGTGCCATGATGCGCGCGTGTGGAAGGCGTGGATGAGAATTTCAATGGTCCCGAGTTTCGGTTTTGGCGCTTGTCGAAGTACACAAGTGTAGTGTTATCAATGAGATATTTTCGTTTTGCCTTTATGGTCGGATCTAATCGCAGATGCAACTTGAGGTGCTTGAGCGTTTGACTTGGCTATAACCTAGTATTGCTCGGTTAATTCGCTGGCTGATGATAAGATTGAGCATCACATGATGCGTGTGAATCGAATGCTACCGAGTCCCGATCAGGTCCCGACGCCGTTCGGGTTCCAAACTTCTGACCAACCTCTAGGCACTCAGAGTCGCAATGGCATTGCTGACGACACCTTCCTACACCTCCACCATCCCAGTTCTACTGCCCCGATGGCAAGACTTGGTATTTTAAACTTCAAGCTACTCATATACATCGCCCGTTAAACGATTTGATGAAGAGCTATCCTGAAGCTAGTGTTGCCGTCGCTCCGCTCGAAAGCTGCTGAGCCGGTGAACTGAGCCGAAATTAAGCTGAGCGAAGCGAGTGCCTGTGAAAGCTGGCTCTGACAGGTCCAGCTCAGCTAAGAAGCGCTCCCAGGCGCTCCTGAGCAGCTACGAGTCTGCTTAGCTGCAGCTTAAGTGGCATTATAATATCCAGTATTTCCTCACTGTGTATTGTGCTCATATAAATCTTATTCACATCTATGGATATTTTAATGAGTACTGTAAGTGTTAGTAAGTGTTATATGAAGAAACTAAAGGTTTCTTTGCCTTCCTTTTTCAAGTTTTCACTATGTATTATCTTTCTATTATCAACCCAACTGCCAGACATTATGTAAGTATGTAAGATTGCCAATAACAGCGCCTTTTGAGAGCCCGGCTGGGCCGCAGTATACCTATTTTAGTTTAGATTCCAGAGCTATAGCTACATCTAACTGAGCGGCTTCTGAGCCGTAGCCAGGGGAGCAAATAGACTAGAGGCAGCTCCGCTTTCAAAGCTGAGCAATTCGAAAGCTGAGCTAAGCTGAGCGGAGCCAAGCGGCGGCAACACTACCTGAAGCTGATACTTTGAGTCTTCTTCGGCGCACTGAACACTTGCTGAACACTGCTAGCGGACAGCGAGGTGGCAATCGCCCACGATTGAGAAGGACTAGAGGAAGGAGAATATGGTGATATCTGGTACAACTGAAGTAAGTGTCAACTCTTCTCCCCGTTCTTCATTTCTTCTACATTATCGAGTCCTGGGGGTGCACAACGCCCGCAAAGTGTGACTCACATGATCTGTGACATCTGTCACGCATGCCCCCAAATTCTACTGACCCACTGCTCTCGTTCCTCACTCAACACATTTTAGCTAGCTCTTTTGTGTCACGTCATAATAAAAATACATTATCTATGATTGTATGAAGTTTTTTTTTGTTAAAATGTGCTGGATATTGCTGGAGGCATCAAACCCCTGCCAAAAATCACATCAATTAGGTACTAAAACTTCATCCTCTTATAACTTTTGAACGAGAACACTTCAGAACATATATAATAGAGCACAATTGCACTATTTTACGATGCCTACAATTCCTACTGACCGGATTTTTAATTAAGGTGCTGTAACATATTAATATGGCAGGTATTGGTGCATTATCTCATACTTACAATCATGATATAAAAATTCTAGTCAGTAGCAATTATTCGCATCGATAAATAGTACAAAATTTCTCTATAAATCATATACGTACGATGCGATTCCATAAAGTTATAAGGTATAAGTTCTCGCTCCCACAGCTCAGAGGCACAGCCACAGGTTAGACTTCAAACAACACCATGCATGATCGATTGCTCAACTCAAATATTCCATTATCATGTATATATGAGCTACACATTAAGTACAGTTTATAATAGATCATTTGTATAGGTTGTAAAGGTTTTTGTGCATGTAATAATGTTTAATTGGTCAAACTCCTATTAACTATATAGCTGTGATTTTCATTCTTTAATAACTTTTGAAGGAGCAAACATAAGACCATGGTTTATAGAGAGAAATTACACTACTTTTTTGTGCCAATAATCATATCAAGCTAGATTTTTGATTCTGCAACTGTAACATGTAATTTGGGTGTGTATAACAATGGGTTCCCATACATACAGGACTTTTAATAAAACTCTGTATAGATAAAATTATTTACACAATATAATAGTGCAATTTTGCTCTATAAACTATAGCAATACAATGTGATCTCAGAAAGATATTTGAGAAACAAGTTCTGAAACCAACAACATAAGGCACAGCCACCAGCAGAACCTATTTTGGAAGATCGCCTGATTGATTGATATAAGTTGTCACAATGTCACAGCTGTCACCATGTTTTAACCAGTATTTATAAGAGAATATAGGAATTCATACATATTACACTACTTAAATAACATATTTACGACATCTAGCATAACATTAGTTAAAGTAGGAGTGAAAAGAGCAAAGAAAAGTATGAAGAAACATCCAGGAAATGCGAAGAACAGAACTGGGTCAAGATTTGTGACACTTTTGGTCACGCGGTGTGACCGTCATGTCACCAGCCATGTGAGAGCGTTGTGCACCCCCATATCGACACATGGTCATCGC
This sequence comes from Cyathus striatus, assembly GCA_025738555.1. Taxonomy (NCBI): domain Eukaryota; kingdom Fungi; phylum Basidiomycota; class Agaricomycetes; order Agaricales; family Nidulariaceae; genus Cyathus; species Cyathus striatus. Next base: position 2,613,255 of record JAOVFP010000012.1, read on the forward strand.
GCGTTTTTCCACTTTTACTGTCACTCGACTCACCAACGCCGCATTCGCTAATTCCTCGTCTTCTCATAGGATATCGTTCTTGCCTACTCTTATAAGCGACAACCAAACTCACTGGGCTTGATGCATTGATGGGCTGAAGCTGCTTGGAACGAAACAGGTACGCTCCCTTCCTGTATCTTTCCGTGTGCCCTACTTACACCTACACTTGCCTCGTAGCATACACTCGCTTGCATTTCAACCCACACCATCGATAGTTCCAACTTACGCCTTTCGACTCCTCGTCCAAACCAGCTATTCAGAACACTATAACCGCCCAACATGGAACAGCTGGTTCTTTCCACATACCCAGTGTCGATACAGAAGAATGCAATCTCTTCTTCCGACACGTACGGCTCCTCGTAACCACTATTCCGTTACTTGGAACTTCACCAACCTCCTCTACGACGCTCTCTCCACTCCTTACACTTACAACGACACTTTCCAATGGGATGTAGGACTTCTTGGGGGGGACAGACTCGATGACGAGGATATAGTCTTGCGTGCTTGTGGTAGAAGTGGCGGCGGATCTCTTGTTCTATGGAGTGAAAGGGAGATTGAGGCTCGGGAGTCGAAGAAGGCATCCTGGATGATATGCGAGCGCTTGTACCATGCTCCCCGCGCATAGCCCATGGTGGCGGCGTTAACGTCGAGCCTATATGTATTCAACTGGAGCTCTTCACCAACGTTATCAACATCCTGCCGTACCCAATATCAGCGTCAACCACCAGCGACTCCCACCACGTAGAACTCGTACGGAGCAGGAGGCTATTTTCACCGCGCGCTCCTGGACTCCTCCTTGGACGACAGACTTGCGCTCTTACTACTGTTCTGTCCGCGCAAAGCCCATGATATAGACGTTAACATCGCGCCTACACGTGTTCCACCGAAGCTTTTGAATACCGTTATCGACTACCTTAAGACCCCCACCACGAAGGCCTTGTACGGAGCAGCAGGCTGTTTTCACTGCACTCGTACCCGGTGTCCCTTCCGACTCCTATATCGTCTCCCTTTCCGCCACACTTGTGTCCTGTGTCCCCCTCCAACCCCAACCCCCGTACCTCCTCCGTTCATACCTTAGGCTTTCACGTAGTAGAGTGTTCTACAGTCCAGACATATGTCAATGCCGTCTCCGCTCCTCACTCCAATGCTACATTGACCACGAAGAGCACTGAACGGACCATGGTTGATGTTGCGCGTAGGATCATAGTAAGACACACATCGTTGTCGATGTGCACGGGCAACTCTGTCCTGAGTCCTCCTACAGAGCTCACCTATACTGCTCGTGCCTCCGCAACGCTCCAGTATGATGCTACGCGGATCTTGAAAGCACACTATGGGCAGCCCTTGCTCTTCTGTCATACAATGTGCGTTGGACTGAGGAGGACGTGGGATCGAGTTAAGTCAAGTTCTAGGTGGTTCTATGTTTCATGCTTGCTCACGTAAGTGCGCGTCGTTCTGTCCTCTTTGCAAGTTACTAGTTACTTACTAGTTACTCGCGACAGGTAGCGTGTATGGGATTCCTGCACGATTTCTTTTCCTTCCCTCAAAACGTTGTCAAACGTCCTGCATCTACTGAGATTTCGCTTCCTCTGATTGCTATGAGACCAGTGCTGCGGAAGGAAACCAGGATGAGGACCTACCTGCGTTGCTGTCTCGATGAAGGATTGGCGGTACGGAATGCAGTCTTGCAGGATTCCGTAACTACCGTAATTCCGCTACGTTCTCTCACGCCTTCGACGCGCATAACTTCCATCAGTCCACCATGGAGCTCGTGCTCAATGAAGGGGTTGTCTCTGAACCCCATATAAATCCAAGTGACAAGGACGATATAACCCTAGTTCCTCTGCGAGGAAGTTGTCACTAGTCTCTCTGGTGTGCATGGGCATGGTGTTTTGAAGAGGGGGAATGGGAATAGGAGGACTGCGAGCTCTCCGAGTTACTATTGAGAGTCGGGAGGAAGGGGGGAGGAGAGGCTTGTTACGCTCGTGCTGCCTAGTGGGAGGCGTAGGCCTGTCCTGCGTAGGGAGGACGGCGTATTCCGGGTCTTGGTGGAGCTAAGTTGCAGGCTAGGTGTGGGAGGAGTGTGAACTTCGGTTTCGTCTGTCTTTTCTGCTTTATGGTGTGGGGTAGATACTGACAGGTGATTCATAGAGTCTTATTGATCTAGCTGGATCGGAGAAGGCTGCTATTGATAAGGAACGAACGAGCGAGGGAAATTATATTAATTCTAGGTCAGTTCTTGGTCTTGTAGTCGTTTGTAGCGAACTGACGATGTATATTTTGTTAACTCTAGAAACTGTCATTAGGACTCTAGATAACAATGCTGCTGGGGGAAGACGTATGTTCTACCTAGCTAACTGTCGCTGTGCTTGCTGATAGACCTACCGCAGAGATTACGTACCCTACTACAACTCGAAGCTTACGCGTATTCTGAAACCTTCCTTGTCTGGTAACGCGGGTATGACTACGTATGAGTGTGATCTGTACAATCAACCCTGATCCCTCCGCTGTTACTGAGAGCACGAGCACACTGCTCTTAGCGCTCGCTAAGAGGGTCAAAGGAGTCCACGTACGTTTTATCTATCTTCGTTTTCTGGGTAACAGTTTCTGACGTCAAACCTTTAGCTCAACGCGCAGAAGAAAGAGGTCATCGATACAGACGCGCGCTAAATGAGCGGTATAGGATGGAGATAAAGGATCTCAAGCGTAGGTTTATGGAGCGTGAAGCTGATGCTCCTGTTCGTAATCGCTGCTTTTCGGCTCATGACGTACGTCTTCCCTTAGTTCCTCCATACCGTTATCGACTTCTGCTGATAAGAGACACCGTAGCAAATCGACGAAACGAAGGCAATGGGCAATCTCAATCCGCGCATTAAGCAGCTCCCGAAGCTCATTCTGAGAGAATCTGCGTGAACCGTTGCAGAAGATCAAGAAGTATCTTGAGTGGGGGTATGGGGAAATGTTTGATGAAGACGCTACGAAGAGGGAAAAGGAGTGTTGGGCGGAGGAGGTTGCTAAGTAGTTTCAGAAGAAGGCTTGTCTGTTGCTTCTCGCTATCGCATGTTGCTAAATGATTTTTATATAGGCGAGGAAGCAGCTGGAGGACGCTCACCTGCATCCAAGCTTCAACCACCGATGCCAATCCCTGGAGGAGAGGCTATCGCTTTCTCTGAGAGACAGTAAATGAGACAACGTCACTTCCTGTCCTCGACGTCCATTTCTAGGTCCAGCAAACTGCGAATACGAGCAAAGTGCTAGAAGAGAAAGAACACGATATCATTCCTACATCCTCTCCCGTGCTTCCGACTGCTTCTATGCCTATGGAATGCTTCCACGTGTGACTTGTGTTCTCGCCGTTCCCTGTTCGGCCTAGTCTGCCGGACCACGCACCGAAATGGTTTGATGGGGAAACAATTTTTGATTCTTTCTTGAAGGTGGAGAATGCGATTTTGAAGTAATTCTAGTATGTTTGTATGTAGTCGCTGATATTTAGGACCCCAAGGCCTTATACATTAATACATCGCTACTCTCTGTTGCAGCATATTCTTCCAAGATGTGGGTGAAACAGTTATCATAATCTTTCCAGATTGTTCTACCGGTGCTTTTCAAAATGTCTGCAATCTCCTCACGATAGCGCCGGGGCACATACAACTCCCATATCAATAGGGGAAATCAAACTTGGCTCTTTTGTTGTGCCAAGCAGTTTTTTTTGTCGTGTGGGAACTTCGTTTTGTTTCGACCGAGGTTTGATACCCCCACATCGTATCGAAACAAGTGGCTGATGGGCCAGAAGTTGAAACTGGGATCGGATGTAGTGCTCCGCGAAATAGGTCTCACAGTCTGGTTCGCACGTGCAGGTTAGGGTGGGTCTAGTAGGGGTCTAATTCGCTGTGCGAAATAGTGCTAATTAGCAGGGGTCCGGGGGGCGCGCCCCCCGGGAGAAAATTTGCTAATTAGCAATGCGAATTAGCAAATTCAGGCTATTTCGCATGCTGATTAGCAATATATATGCAGCAGGTAGCACTACACAATCCCAGTACGTTTCTACTGCTACGTTACCCATACCCACCCAACTTGATTCCTCAGCTATGTCATCAACCAGTCAGCTTCCGCTGGGACAGTTTGGTTTGCGAGAGAGGTGTCCGAAACGACAGCAGCATCAATGCTGATCAGATTGGAAGGCTCCCCATTGGAGGTCTCGTTATCCAGGATATCGCTATAGTGGGAGAGGTTGAAACGAGTGGCCAGAGTAAAGGTAATGCCATCTTGTGCCGTCACTTCATTTGGAAGCCCTTCATCCAACCATTTCAGAATATTGCTTGCTGGATCCTGAGGGCGAGTTTCACACTCTTGTGTTTCATTTCCATCCCCTTCGTGATTGTCTGCCTCTTCTACGTCGACGTTCGCCTTTTCGATTGTTGCACGAATATCGTGCCATTTAACGGTTAGGGGTTTAGGCTTTGGTTTCTCCTATGCAATAAATAAGTTTGCATTATGAGAAATTATGATAACGGTATGTATACCTTTTCACTCGTCATTTGATTGTACTGGCGTATGATTAGGTGGTCAGCAACGGTGCTGATTTTCTGGCTTTTACGTTTCGGCCCATTCAGCCAAGATACCACCGACATAGCTCTCTCGTCAACCATGGACACTGGAACAATGGAAAAAATCTTTATAGCGATGGCCTATTATAATGTACGTGAATTGAGTGACTTTGAATGATATTTAAAACCCTTACTGCGAGAACATCTGCATGTTCCTCATTTGACAGGCGTTCCCAGAATTCACGAAGCGACTCGTTTACTTTCTGCGAACAGTTGAATGGCTCGGCACGTTTGCAGTAGCGGTTAAATTGTGCCCTCAGCGCCGCAAGTGCTTCCATAGGTGTGCGCTCAGCAAGACGGGGGTTTACCCCCCTCATCACATCCTTTGCCTGATCTACCGTACGCCCATTCCCCTCGTAAACTGCTCCAAACTCATTCTTCAGCAACACTTGCAGTGAAAGTAGGATTTCTTTTTCGGCTTCTGGCTTAGAAATTACGGATGGGGAGCTCCCGGTGCGAATATTGGGTGTGGGTATGGCCAGTGGATTGGGATTAGCAAGAATGGGCGCAAGCCGGTTTGCTTTATGGCACTACAGTTAGTGATATATAAATCATGCAGTTCCACTGATACGTACAAGGGTCCAACACAAACGCTGCCAAGTAAACATTTCCGGCATTCTCACTTTCAATAAGCTGTGAAAACCTAAAGTTCGCAATTTGACGAACTTCATTCTTAACACTCTGTGTGTACTTTGGTGACTTCAGTCCATCGTCTTTCACAATGAGATCTTGCAACTGTGCAACAACAGCAAGCCAAAAAGTATAAACATGAGCTGGATTAGTTTGCACGGCTTCAAGGCATTTGATTGCGCGTGCAAACGGTTGAAGAATTGAGTGAAGTTGCTTCAAGTTACGCTGAAATTCATATGTAGCATCGTCATCGTCAAATATGGAATGAAGTATCTAGTATAAATGTTAGTGTATATCTCGCTATATTAAGCACAATATCGAAATTCAAACCTCATTATCAATTCCTAAAGAATTTGTGCGTACAATTTGTTTAAATGCGGAAATACCTCTAAGAACTGAGTCTGCAGACCAGTAAATAGTGGCAAATCGGGTTTCACCAATCCGTTGCAGACCTCTGGTAATGCCAAGATCGATACAGGCTGATCTATAATGATCATACGTGTAGGTGGACAAGCTCATAAATGCTAGTACATCACGTAGCTGGCGAATAATCTGAAATTTAGTACAAAAATCAAATACAGTATTAGCACAATGAATAGACATAAATCATGTACACATACTGGTCCAAAGGCTTTAATATTACAGATATCTTTGCATGCATTATGCAAATTATGACATGCATCAGCAAAGTTAATCATGCGAGGATTCCATTGAACAATTACACGACGTGCTTTGCGTGTATTGCCTGCATCGTCAGAGCAAATTCCAGACCAGCATTCCTTGCCAATATGATTAATCCACTTCTGCATAGTCTCGACAACATAATTTGCACTTTGACTTAAACGTGATGCATCGTCTAGATCTAAACAGAAGCACTGTCCATTCGGTGTATTTGCATGAACTGAATAAAACTTCCTCTTTGACATATCACCACCATCAAAGGTTAACGTGAGATCATGAAATGATGATAGATGTTTATGTATCAGCCTTCGGATGGAGGCAGCATACTGTGGGACCAGCATGGTCTCAAAAGTCGATGCTGAAGGCAAAATGTAATTATTGTTGAGAATGGCAACAAAATTTTTGAATTCGTCCTTTCTGAGGTTATACGGAGGGATTCCACAGCAAACAATCATTTCAACAAGAGCCATATCTGCTTTCTTCTTAAGATTTTTTCGGCCCTCTGCTTGGAAGATAGTAAGCTCAGGCTCCTCTTTGCGCATAGAACCTTTAGATGGCTTCAGGATGAGTTTCGACGAACTAAACTCTTCTGTTTCAGCACTGGATATATTTTTGGATCACTTCAGTGGTTGTGGGAAACTACTCGCAAGTGACTCGGATCGCCCTCGTTTCTCTCGTGTCATTGAGCCCTTCCATTTATGCTCCAGTTTAACAGCCAACTCTGTGTTCGTCTCACCAAGTGCAACCAAAGCAGCATCATTAAAGCCATAGTAATCCCATTGCGCCAGGTATCCACACTTGCTTATGTGGTTCAGCCAACGACCACGATCCCTGGGTAATGCCATTACTGTCTGGAAACCTGCGCTGGCAAGACAGCGCACCACTGTCTCATTGGGCTTATCAACTGGGTGGCAGAGTCGAGTGGCAAGTGGTAGCAGGTGATGCATCTTGCGGCCACCTTTACGTGTGTCTACTTCTTCATCCGTATCAACATAGTGGTTGTCGATTTCTGAAACAAGATGCTTGGTGTCATTCTTGGCAACAGTCGGTTTGGATTTCTTCTTTCCCTTCCCAGTCTTCAATGTTGGATTTGGTGCTAACAGAGTTTGCTTCCCTACACTGGTGGTGACAGTGTTAATACTGTTTCTCGTAGCCACTGGTTTATCAGAAACCTTAGGGAGCTTGCCAAATCGTAAGAGTCTATCACATAACACTTGAATTCGTACATACCGTCACTCCTTTAGACTTTAGAACCGCTACCACAGAGTTAATGCCATCTTCTAACCATTTCCTTAAGATCATATCATTCGGAAACTTCGAGATGTAGAGCTCCAACACATCTGCAAATGCTTCCATTGCGGGACCACGGTGCTTGATAAAGAATATCCCATCATTATTGCGAAGCAAGTAATCTTTGAATGCTATTTCTAGCTCGCGGTTAACAGCTGCTTCTTCGCCAACATCTTTAGCCCATTCAGCATCAATACTGAAGTTCAATAACTTGCTAATGCTACACTCCACATTGGGAAGCGGGAGTGAAGGGGGAAGGGCCTGAAGATACGTTCTAAGTGTGCATACAGTGTGCATAGCGGGATTTTTCGAGCTTCAACAAAGATGGGATCGTGAACAATTGAAGAGGCGTAGACTCGGTTGGGTGTACCTAAACAAAGATAAAATGCGAGTACGTCAAGACCTCCGTCTGACGTGGGTGTTCTAAGGTGAGAAAGAGGGAATGAGAACGACGAAACGAGAGCTATGCAACGTTACGAGAGAAAGAGAACTTCAATACGAAGTTCTGGTGTGAAAAACGAGACAATGAAGTGTGGAAATCGATGAAATCAACGGTGAGAGTGTTGAGACGATGTGTTAGACTTAGAGTTCGGTTTCGAGATGGTGTAAAAGTTGATTATTGGAGCTATAGAAATACAGCAGATTATATACAGACAAAGATGGCTATACCTAAAATGTGTAAGTTACTTTCAGGACACTGGTAGACAACGATCTTGGATTAAAGAATAGAAATAAAATAATGAAACCTAGCTGAAACACAACAAATAAATTGGAAGTTGTTCAGGGAGTCCGTTATAAGGGATAGCGTTGAGTTTGAGTAGTGTTTCCGATGTTTTGGGCCAGGGTTTGTACTGCGAGCGGTGGCGGCGAGGTCTTGTTGAGTCGAGACGAACCCTGGACTGGGTATAATGTCTGAGCGGTGCACGAAGATGTACTTTTTGAGGAAAGTGAAGAACAGGGCGAGCGGGGAGGTGAGGATAGGTTGAGACGAGTGAGACGCGTATGGACGCGTCATTCCAGCGTGATGCGTGATTACATAATCATATTTTGGAACGTCTTCAAATGTACAAGATATCGTGTTTCGCATCGTAGGCATTTTGCCTGCTCTACACAATGCTCATTTATTCCGACAATGTACGCATAGGCCAACAATATTCACACAGGATTCTTGGCATTGGAACGGCTCAGAAGCACGCAATATGTGTGCCAAACGTGCCACCATGTTGAATGCCCGCGGCGTGCTGTCAACAGGTTGGACCTGGACCACACTGCTATAATCACATGTTTGTTTATCCAATGCTGATGACTATCCTATTAGCAGTACTCAATGGTAGAATAGGCTATGTATTTCGAATATGATAATATAAAGAGTTTTGCTGTTGTAAAGCTATTTAGCACTAATTCACATATAATTTTTAACTGCCCCCCAGGTAGCTGCTAATTAGCTAGCTAATTAGCCATGCGAATTAGGTTGTGCGAGTTTCGCAAAGCTATTTCCCGGAGCACTAATCGGATGCGTTTCCAACTTTCCGTTTGTTTGGTTCTAGTTGTAATTGTAAACAATCGACTAAGTAAGTAAGAAGATAAGATAAGAAACCGTCCAGCTTGGTTACGTTGGCTTCGAAAATTGTTTTGCTTCATCTACCGTCGGACATAAGTCGCAACAGGCCAAAGTACGAACAGGTTGGGAAATTTGAATTCTGAATTCTGACGATTATGATACCAAACTTAGCGCATTGGCACATTTAAACATCCATTGAATGCAATTTAAATGACTTCAATCTGCCAGTGTCGGACCTCTTCAAGTTTACGTTTTGGTCCTTTCTGCATCGTCATAACATCAAATTGTCAAATTTGTACAGGATTCCACCATATATTACTAGTTGATAAAGAGAAAGCGGATGTCATACATTTCAACGCCCTGAAGTCACCGTCTTCACGCCTACGTAAGAACAACTCAGCGTTATCTGACAAGCCTGTCTCATTTCCAACAGCTCCTCATAATCTCCCCCCTTCAAAACTCATGAACATCATAAAACTTCCCATCAGGAATTTCGAGCACATGATCCTTCCCCTCTTTCGCTGTGAACCCCACAACATCGGGTAGAACATGGTCAGAATTGTCTGAGCTGATATGTCCATCTAAGGAAAGCTTATGGTAGTTCAAGCCCCAGTTTGCGGACTACCACTGGTTAATGACGCTCGGTATGCACGAAGTACTTTAAATTCACCCGTAATGAAGAAAAGAACACACTTACAAGATGATTCAGTAATAGCGCCATACTAGACGCAATGGATCGTGCAGCTTCGTACGAGCAGCCTATCTACATCGATGTTGTTAGCATACCGAAGTATTTGACCGACCACCCGTACATCGAGTCGACGGGCCATATGCAAGAGTGTCCTTCTGCAATATTGGAGCAGCAAACGAACAAGCCTTCGTATCCATGGGAGCTGAATATGTAGATGTCTGCTGCGAGTGCGATTGAAGCGAAGAGTGCAGTGAGGAGGACGAGGTGCACTGTTGTAAGGTGATATTTTCTGATCTTTGATAAATCTGGTGTCTTAAATCCTTTTTTTCTCTCTCTCTCTAGCTGCGTCAGCTCTTGAAAACTTTTTTATTCAAGTGGGATATCCTTTTGGCTAAGTAAGACATGTCCGTCGTAGTGATGAATACTGCACAGATTGAATTGAATAATCTCTTGACCACAGGATATAATAACACATGATCTGCCACATGCACTACGAGCTCCACTATCCAGCTCAACTTGTTTGTATAGTTTATTTACGAGGACAATCGCTCAGAGGTATTAGCAATCTCGAAGATACGACGTTCTGAATTAACAGTGTGGGTTCAAATGTATTCATACATACAGGAACTATTTAAGATATTAACATGAGTATCAGTATCAGTAAAACATACATGTCACAGTAAGTTGGTATAAGTAATTAATATTACAGTAATTAGTAACTAGAGGACCGACTCAGACACTGAATTGCTTGATATATAAAATTTATTCAATGATGCAATCGAAGTCTATCTGTATAATAGTGAAGCTTAACAGGGCTCTGACTGAGATTCAGAAAGGGTTGCAAAATTAAGGCGTGTCTTTTCGACCATGCCGAAATCTGAGCGTTCGCGGTACACGTTTCGAAAATTTAATCTGCTAATCAATCAGCAAATTTAACTTCGTTAGTTGAAGTTCGATACCATACATGATTATTGCATATGATAACAGTGAGCAATTAGACACATCATTACTTCACATAATGCCATGTCACGTACATGTTGTAAACGCATATAACTGGTCCAAAACCATATGTACTGGTATCCTAATTTTGAAAGGTTGCGACTGTGAGAATGGTGTTCATGACGAAAATACACTTTGGATACTCACCAGAAAAACACATCATATGGCTTTACGAGAAACATTATCAGGTGGCAAATTTGAACCGTCGCCAACAGTAATCCACGAGTGACTGAGCCCACCAAGAGGTTGTTCAACAATTGAAGCAATCTATCACCATCTCTGGAAGAGCAACCCATCAACAAAATATGGATATATGTAATTGTGTATACCGTACTTTAAAATTCCGGCCTTCGATTTCATTAAAGCGAAGGACAAGGTAATAGACACAATTATATCGGATCCAGCAGCGAAGCCATGAAAAAGGCTTATAGGGACCTACGGAGGCATCATTTATAAACGCAAAAATTTCCCAGCTAGTAGAAAACCTTACCTTCTTCTTCTCAAAGTATTGATGTGAAAATGGGTTGACATCGGATGAATCTATAACCGAAGCATCTTTTAAAGGATGAGGATAAGCTTCCTCCTTGAGATAAATTTCGTACATGCCGACAGCCCTATAATACCTAAGTAATCATTTATTTTGGAATCATAAAATCCACATACCAAGCATAGTTACGCCCATCCCCACCTACATTTAGTTAGTGAGTGGAATTAATTTCATACGATTTCCAAAATGATATATCCCACAACAATGGTCGGAACAAGCCACTTCTTCGTTACTGCATATACTATATCAAGAAGACGTGACAATATTTCAGTGAATTACTTACAGAGGAAAATACGACTTGCAAAAAAGCAGTGAACTCTGAGCAACACGTGTCAGCAGAATGTAACGGTACATGTCATAACTTACAGGAAGATTAAGGCTCCGGAAACGCTAAATGTAGCGATGAATGTACTGAATATCTCGTCAACCGGGAGAGTGGTTTAAAAACAGGAGTATAATACCCATATCACATTTTACGATGAACAATTCCGCACCAGACTATCATGAACTGTAATAATATTAATGCACGATGACATGATTGAGAGTGTTCTATATATTTGTTAACCAATGAAAATGTGCAAGATACAACTTACAAAATAAATGTCACAAATGATCTTAACCCCATTCTGTCTTTGAAGCTACTGGTGAAGTAGTTCCCGCATTGATGTATGACAACTCCAAGGCACCTATGTAGTACATAACCGATAATTATTTCATAGTCCGTCCCTTGAAAAGATGATACAGTCATCAACCACCCAACGTGACACACCACCCTACGTGACAAACCCAACTGATTGACTTCTCCTCATGTCAAATCTATGGCTATCACTACAATTCTTTTTGTATTTTGAGGCCTAGTATCCCAGTAATGAGTTCCAACAGTATTTTTACAGATATATATTGAAATAGATATATGACACATGAATTAAGTTGGAGAGTTACCCCAAACATGAGATTTCCAAAAAATACATGGCATGCATTACTCAATAAAGGTACTTAATTTAACTGTTTTATAGCATAAGTAGCTATGATTCAATGTAATAAACCTATATAAATGTTATTATGAGTAAAGTTTATCTATGTTCTCTGATATCACTAGAAATCTGAAGTGCTCAGTGTTGTGAGACAAGGAGGTTTTGTTTATATTAATGATCCGGACTTCGGCAATCTTTAATTTTGAAGTGTTTTGTAATATACTGTATTTAATATTGCCATCAGTAGCTGTCATGCCACATGGTTTTGATCAAAATCCAGTCCCCTCAACTATTTTGCGAATGTTCGTTCCCTACTAAAACACAGCGTGGTAAAAATTATACAAAGCAATTCTATATGATTATATCTATCCATATGTACAATTTTTATAGTAGAATATGTACTAAATGATGTGGAATCACAGCTTCAAGTTTTGTTGTCACGTATAATGGTTGATGACTGTAGTCTACTCTGCAGGCTCCACAGCTTTACCAGTAGGGCTGCCAACCCATCAGCAAATCTGCAGGCGCATTCTCACAACATTATGTGTCTTTTAAAGACCGAGATGCTGGGAATGTCACAAAAGTGTTCAACTTTGCCGTATCATTTAACTCTAGGTCATTTGCGTTTAATGTAGTAGTTATCTTTAAATGTCAATTTGGTCTTTTGAATGTTACCCAAATGCATTCCTTTTCCGACATGAAAGACACATGAAAGACACCTTGAAGCTCACTTAATTTGGTAGTAAATCGAAAATTTTCATATATTTCAATTCTATTCTAATACTATGTATAACTATTATACATAATTTATACATTAATACAGAATAATCTAAAAAATTGGAACTGTTAGTAATGTGCAAAAAAAGAGCCAAGTAATAGATTACCTACACTCCTGAACAAATGTACTCCCTCCCAGTACCCTCCACTGTAGCCTCTACACCACAAAATTGTACATCTGGAACAACAAATTGCATTGATAATGTTCAGAAATGTCAGAAGATGCGTTGGCATTCAGAAATAGTGAAATATAAGCTTAGTACTCACCCAAAACCCAGCTGTGCATCTGCTACTGCACACCAAAACATCACCCTATTGACATCCTACAGTCACTGAGCGCCTCCTAAGGAGTGTTCGCATAACCTGCTGAGCCTTGCTAACTTGATGAAAAGAGGATTAGTGCAGAGCTTGATGACATAAGCCAACTCACTTCTATCCCGATAGATAATAGTGTTGGGGCAGCAATGGGGCAGGAGGGCTGAACACTGAGAAGGGGTGGTGGGAGGGAGGACGATGCATCAACGGCGACAGGTTCTTCAATTGAATTTGCTGATCGGCGGAAAGGCTTGAGACTCGGATCCTAAACTTAACATTTAGTGAAATTGCCCTTGGCCAGTAGAATCTAGCACGGTTGAGGCTGGCTCGGTAAACAGGGTCGGGATGCTCGGCATCTATCAGTGATCAACTTGAAACGTTTAACACCAGTTAACGCCCCTGTTCTGGTTTAACGATTTGGCTTGCATCCCCCATCCTTCAACTTCTCGTTCTCTCTGTTACCATGCAAGTTACTTTGAGCCTTAATAGTACTTATGCCATATGAGTTGTAGATTGTGCACATTGTATACATGTACCATAGCGTACCCAGAGCGGATATGTACTACACATTGATATAGTTAGTAAATGTTAGAATGCAATGAAAGACGGGACGCAAATGGAATACTGACCGAATGCAAATCCATGTTTTGAAGAGGCGAACAACAGAGAGAAAGTTAACGTTGATGACGGAAGTGAAAGATAACTCATAATGCCAACGCAAATGTCACCTAACGTCACTTTGAAAGACAATGTGCCAAATGTTCTCACGAATGCGCATGCAGATTTGCTGATGCACACACCAAAGATACCACAAGACCTTATCCAAGGATAGAATATGGTCAATCGAAGCTCCAAGGCAATTATAATCAGAAACCCTTACCGTAGTACATCCCAACATTATTTTTCACAGAACTCATTATGCTGTGATCGTCGCTCGGGATATTAGTGCCCACGGAGTTGGGGGACCACTGCTAGTGAGTGGTATAAATTGGGTATAAGTAGGCTCTAAGTGCTTACGTAATGATATCGTGCGATCGGATGAAGAAGCATCGGAAAGTTCTATATAGCACATATGCTGATGTCCTTCATCAAAATGAAGCCACGATGTTGGTTTCTATCAAGCGCTTGTCAAGCGCCCAACCGCCTTCACGGATGGTTATTTGAAATATTATTTGTAAACTTAAGTACTTAAAAGCTAGGTGGGCTTTGAATGCATTAAGTAACCGAAAAATATTTATGAAGCTAGAGCCTACTTAGCGTAACCGTGTAATACTGAAATTTGGTCGCAGAAACAGCATTAAATACCCATTTCATAAAAATATTAACGTTGCTCTGGTAAACGATCCAATTCGAATCCTATTTTCGATGAGAGCGCGATCATAACGAGCCCTCGAGCGCTTGATGGTGGTGCTGGGTACATTGCATCGATCCCATCATACGCTCGGCACTACGTATAACCCAAATATGTGCGCGTGCATACCAACAGCACATAGAGGCGAGGATTGCAGTGCTATTTTGTAGCACAGTGTGGCCGAGTTCTGTGGTCTACTCACAGAAACTAGCCGGATTAGTTCTTTGTCAAGCATTTTCTTGGAGTGACGAGCATTTGACGCGCGTCTAGAGTGTGGGCCCGGAGGGAGCTGCGACCGAAACGAGAGGACACCGCTCTGTGCAGGAGGAGCAGAGGCGAAACGTAAATAGAGTCCAGCGTTTCGGGGCTGCGCCTCGAGGTTCTTGGTGGGGAAACCTTAGACAGGTAATATTCGACATCCCTTTTACTTCATTTTGGTGACATATGTCAATCCACTCTTACTTACGACGTAGAGTAGTGTAGGATACGTCAGTCTGGGGTCTGTGATGCACGAGAACGCATTGCACGAACCAAGACCAAATGTATTTAATCTGCTCCCTTCGAAGGGAGGAATATCATCTCTTCGCACTCGGTACTTAAATCCCTGCTAGTGAAGTTTGATCACACTTTTACACTCTTATCTGTTTTCCTCGAGCAGTCTTCTCAATAGACACTCGGTAAACTGCTAAGTACTCTGTTTTATTTCTTATTTTCTTATTTCTCCATGCTCCCGCGAGCAACGCGCGCATAGCGAGTTAGTGGGGAAAGCGCGTCTCTTACGTAATCGGGTCAAGCAGTGTCCATACGTGGTCTAACGGATCGCTAGCTCAGTTCCCGAGTACTGACCACTTCTATTTCGACGTACAGGTTCCTCACACAGACCACTCAACGGACGATTTCTACGCGACAACAGGTACTACTATGAACTTGAAGGCGGTTCAAACATTTACGCGTCACGATTTAGCGAAGGAAGGTATCTGAACTGTCCCCCGAATACTGCACCCTTTCGACCAACTGTTCGTCGAATTACGCTGTGACGACAATGAACAGTTGGACCCTCTGTTCAAGGGTCAGTGTGATGCGTGACAATTTGAGGATCTGTTCATCACGAAACAATTTTTGGCTAAATTTTCACAAAAAAGCGGCAATTATATTTTATGATTTTAAATATCTCCTTGTACCTCTGTTCATGGGGAGCTGTGACGCGTGACGAAACGTATATTTGTTCAAGTTCACGGCATCGTGTGATGCGTTACTGAACAGTTGGTCGAAAGGGTGCAGTACATGCCCCGTTAATATTCAATTTATGCCTCCAGCATGAGCGCCACTAGATACTACAATAGCTGGAAGACTAAAGTTCCTCTGTATCAACGAGTAGGAGTCTTGTTAAGTACTTAATCTTCCATGTTTTATCCGTGAATAACAGGGCGCCTGAATACCTTAATTTCTTCCTCTTGTCGATTCAATAACACCCTTCTTCATCAAGCGTGCTCCAGCTTCAACAGCTCCTCGAAATTATCTTTTTTTAAGAAATTGTTAACCTCTTCAAAATTTCCCTCAGGGTCCTTAACTGTATGCTCTTTGCCGTCATGAGTCTGTCGTAAATCCAACAACATTTGGAAGGACACAGTTGGTGCCATTGATGTCATTGTGACCCTCGAGAGAGCGCCTGGTAATACGATAATCAGCGTCCCAATTTTCAGAGAGTCAGTTCTGTGCACTCGGGCTACTGGATACACCAGCACCTATAGTATATCAAGCTAATGCTCAGGGTTGTCCCTATGAACGAGGATTCTCACAAGCTGATCCAGAACACCCGAAGAGAGTGTTGAGCATAAATCTCTGTAAGCGCGACCCAACCACCACGGAGTGGTGGGCATGTTGGAACACCGAACAGACCACCCATACCCGGAGTTGGAAGGCCAATAGCAGCACGTCCTTTCTGCTATGCCGTAGCAACATCCTTAGGAGTCAATGCAACTTCTGGAGGTGTAAGTGCAAATATCCTCTGCCAGCGTGGTGGAAGCAACGACGAGGGCAGTGAATAGGATGAACTTCATAATGGGTTTGTAAAATGGAGATGTGTATCTGTAGAAGAGTAAATGTTCTAGTGGTTTGGGAAAATAATCGCTGAACACCATGGGGTTTGCATCTTCCTTTGAGCCCCAAACATCCTAAAATGTCCTTTTTTATTCACGTAAACTCTCGTACAGCGATTGTTATATCAAAATCCCCCTAAAGATATGATATGAATCGAGAATGAAGAATAGGGCGGCCTGATGTCATACAACTCTACATGCTAGCGCTAAAATTCTTCATTGTGGAGGCGCTGTAAATAATCGTGAAGTTTTGTACCTGAAATTCGTAATGTTCCTGCATCTGCAGAGCATATGGTGGGGATAGGGATGGCAGATAAGTGTATTGAATGTCTCTTCAGACAACCTTCGGAGTCATTGCTGTAGAACTCTAAGTGAAAGGCATTCATCAGAGTTAGCACTGATGGCTACGACGATAGGGTTGATGATTGAATTTGAAATTCAGAGATACTGTCCTATGGTTTACCTAACTCACATTTTCGGTGAAGTGTTTGCTGAATAAATGCGATGGTTCTCATGGTATGTAACAGGCACTGAGTTTAGTAGGAACGTGGGATTACTTAATTCATAAGATTCAGAAAGAATGTTTATGGTCGTAAGTGTAAACGATACATAAAACACTGCTAGAGTCGCCGTCAGGCCTTCACCTAATTATGGCCTAGATTGCCTTCAACGTATGAAGTTCCGAGTGTGGAATAATTCACCGTAACCGTAATTCGGCGTCGTAATTCGTAAGTTCCGCTATTTTTCATTTCTTTCTGCATACATAGGTACTACTACATGTCATAATTCATATATATGTTTTTTTTTAAATGTATGCCCTACGATTGTTGTTTTATAGCACATCTCCCATCACTTCTTCCTCCCGTCTTCCTTTCAGAGAACTTTCCCACGCTAACAGAGGCGAGCGAATAAGAGTAAATATGTCCGTCGTAGGGGTTCCTTTTTCTTTTTTACATCTGTAGTTCAGTCAATCTTTGCATTATGTACTAAAATAGACTTAGCGCTTTTGTGATTCGTCTCGGGGTGTACAGCTTTGCGAGAAGTGTCCCGCTATAGTTTTGTAATAAGCCAGGATACATGTAAATTGAAGGCTCGAGGTTTCAGATATTAGTAAGCTCTGTTAACTCATACTCTCTCGTTGTGTCGACTACATAGGAATATGAACACTTTAATAAAAATAATATATTTGAAGTCGCTACACATGAAATACATAATATTCATGAGTGCCTACATGTTTCATGCGTGTCGACACGCTGGAAAGAGGATACATACGAATAATAAACAACAATAGACAGCATAAATTATGAAGTTCTTGTTCACAAAGTAATACTGTATATATAACAAAAACATATTAAATACTACAGATAGAATCCCAATAGAGAGATCTCGTATTCACTCGCTTTTCTATGCGTGGGAATTTCTCGAGATGAAAAAATAAGAGGAAGAATCGACAGAAAATGAACTATAACACAGCGATAACAAGACATATATTTATTTTAAAAACATATACATTATTATAACATGAAATAGCACCTATGTATGCAGAAAGAAATGAAAAATAGCGGAATTTTACGAATTACGACGCCCCGAGTTTACGACACAGGCGAATTACGGTTACGGTGAATTATTCCACACTCGGAACTTCATATCAACGTTCAACGTAGGGCTGTACACCGTACCGTATAGCTTACGGTTAGGTGACGGTTACGGTTTGCCCGTAACCGTACCGTATCAATGAATTTTTTCAGCATGAAAAAACGGTACGGTCCGTAAAACGGTTACGGACGGCCTCATACGGTTATACGGGTAGTAAATGTGTGATTTTATTTTTTCGAAGCAGTAATTTTGTTATATAAAGTATCGAAGAAGTGTTTACAAAGCATAAAATGCGAATTGGACACTGCATAAGAGATTCAATGCTATCAAAAAGTTCATTACTATCTTGTACAACTCAAATAGGCCTTGCATGTGAGCCATTAGTATGTTTATATAGCGCATTTAATAGATGGAAGTTCAATTGAACGACGTCGAAATATTTATAAACATAAAAAATCATAAAATAATACGATTGAGCTACATGGGGCGTGGGGGTGTCGAGTACCAGTTACTATGTCCGGTTTAGTCGAGTGCGTAGAATAGTAGCCGCTGGAGATACTTGTCAGCAAAGGTGTGTAATGAGTATCAGCATGGTGGTCAGAGCGGATCGTGACAACCTTAAGACGATAGTAGTCTTTATACAGAGCCTGTCTTGTATTCTACTAATATTAGATAATGTGAGCAGTATCTAATATTTGTATTCTGAGCGAGTGGGCCAAGGGGCAATGAGTTAAAGGTAAAGTAGACAATATTATTGGGTACTACATAAATGCTGTGGTTATATACATTGTCTACTGTGTAACTAGAACGTTTGCATATTGCCAGACTATGTGAGAATATTTTAACAATTTCTACAGAAGTGTAGGGTATTCTATAACCGAAAGGAATCGAAATTTATAAGTAATATAAGTAGGTAGTTGAATACCATAGTAGAAATGCGATGGTATACTATTCAAATAACATATTCCATAACATACCTCTTATTCGCTCGCCTCCAGTAAGCGTGGGAAATCTCTCCGAAAAGGAAGACAAAAGAAAGAGCTGACGGAAAATGGGTTATAAAATAACAGTAATAGGGTATATGTTTGTTTGAAAATATATACATGAATTCTTATATTCAATGATACTTATCTGTGTGGAAGAAACTAAAAAATACAGGAATTTTCGGAATTACGACGCCCCGAAGTTACGACACAGCCGATTTATGGCTACAGCGAATTATTTATGACGCTCCAACTATATATGTATGCCGCTCCGAATGGGAAATTAATCGCCGTACCCCAGTTCGGTTGCCGTAGTACAGAGTCGCCGTAGTTAACGGTATTTCTTCTATTTTCTGCATTTTCACTGCACACTCCTGTTCTAATGTATAAATACATGTCTCTAAACATTTTAATATCAATAATATGTTCGAAAATTGACTTAGAAGTTGTGTTTTTTCATCAAATGTTTTGATCGACGGTATTTCCCACGCATTTCCCACGCCTGGTTGATGTACTTTAGAGTAGTTTTACAGCGCATTTTAGTCCACCTTAAGACTTAATTTAGCTTTACTCTTTCATATTTAGTCTATAAAATTTAAACTCATATTTCAAGCTAGTTTTCACTGGTACCTTAAGTTATTATATTGAAAATGCTGTTTCAGCTCGATGAGGTATGAAGGTAAAATTAAATAATGAATAGTCACACCAAGAAAGGTGCTGAATTCTTTGCTTCAGATAATTATATTTAAGTACCTAAGATGTTGTTCTAAGTATGCAATGTGCGATCGTTGAGTCTATCTGGCCCGAGGGCGATAGCGTCGAGGCGTGTTACATATGGAGGAAACGACGTGAGACATCATACACATAATTATGTGTAGTACATGTTAAATTAATATGCATACATATAGTCGATCTGTATATTTTTGTTCTAATGTATAAATAAATATCTCTAAATGTAATAATAACGATGACATAGTCTTAAATCGACCTAAAAACTATGTTTTTTCACGGAATGTTATGTTCAACGGTATTTCCCACGCTTTCCCCATGCTTCGCTGAAGCGCTTTACGGCAGTCATACAACGCCTTCAGTCCACCTTTAGAATTTCGTCAGCCTTTCTCTCTCGTACTCTTCTTCATATATATAATACTGATACATATATAATTTAGTTATGTCCAGTCACCGAAATATTATACCAGTATTCACATGCACATTAAGTTGCTTCATTAAATATGTTATTTAAGCTTAAACGGCTGTGAAGAGAAAAGTGAATGGTACTAATTTGGTTAAAGTTTATATTCCAGATCGAATTCAGGCCATATAGTGGTAATAATTAGTTCATATACTCAGCATATACATTATCACGCATATGTATAAGAGCTCAAAGATATGATGGAGAGAAAGATAACGTTTAAAGGCTAAACTAACTTAATTCATATAAGAGTTATATCAATTGCTCGAGGTATTTTAAATATGTTGTACTAGAAGCTTGGGTGGCTGAATGATTGACAAGGTAGCGATGTAAAGCATTTCAATTAGGCGTGGGAAATACTATTTAGCAGAACACATCATGAAATAACACAGCTTCTGTGTCGATTTAAGACTGCTATTGTTGTGATTAAATACAGAGAAATTTATAATGATATTGCATATACATAGTATAGAGGCATAATGCGTATATCTCTCCACTTCTCTGTATGTAATAATCTAAAGCACCTCAATGCTTTCACCCTCTGACCAGATACACTCAACACTCATTAGTGAGATATTTAGAACAACAGTTCAGATACCCAAATATGCATTTGTGCATTTGTGAAACATATGTATACACCATGCCTCAACTACTCAGAGTATCCTCTCCATTCGTTGTTCAATTTTAATTTCATAGTTCTTCGAGCTGAAACAACACATTTAATAATACTACTTAATCCACATGTGAATGCTGGTATGACATTTGGGTGTTTGTACATAAATAAATTACATATGTATGAATATTATATATATGAAGAAGAGTACAAGAGAGCAAGGCTAACGAAATTCTAAAGGTGGACTGAAGGCGTTGTATGACTGTCGTAAAGCGCTTCGGCGAAGCGTGGGAAAAGCGTGGGAAATACCGTTAAACATAACATTCAGTGAAAAAACATAGTTTTTAGGTTGATTTAAGACTATGTCGTCGTTATTATAACATTTAGAGATATTTATTTATACATTAGAACAAAAATATACAGTGAAAATGCAGAAAATAGAAGAAATACCGTTGACTACGGCGACTCGGTACTACGGCAACCAAACTAGAGTACGGCGATTAATTTCCCATTCGGAGGAGCGGCAGCCGAATGGGAAATTAATCGCCGTACTCTAGTTTGGTTGCCGTAGTACCGAGTCGCCGTAGTCAACGGTATTTCTTCTATTTTCTGCATTTTCACTGTATATTTTTGTTCTAATGTATAAATAAATATCTCTAAATGTTATAATAACGACGACATAGTCTTAAATCAACCTAAAAACTATGTTTTTTCACTGAATGTTATGTTTAACGGTATTTCCCACGCTTTTCCCACGCTTCGCCGAAGCGCTTTACGACAGTCATACAACGCCTTCAGTCCACCTTTAGAATTTCGTTAGCCTTGCTCTCTTGTACTCTTCTTCATATATATAATATTCATACATATGTAATTTATTTATGTACAAACACCCAAATGTCATACCAGCATTCACATGCGGATTAAGTTATATTATTAAATGTGTTGTTTCAGCTCGAAGAACTATGAAATTAAAATTGAACAACGAATGGAGAGCATACTCTGAGTGGTTGAGGCATGGTGTATGCATATGTTTCACAAATGCGCAAATGCATATTTGAGTATCTGAACTGTTATCTAAATATCTCACTAACGAGCATTGAGTGTATCTGGTTGGAGGGCGAAAGCATTGAGGTGCTTTAGATTATTACATGCAGAGAAGTGGAGAGACATATGCATTATGCCTCTATACTATGTATATGCAATATCATTATAAATGTCTCTGTATTTAATTACAACAATAGCAGTCTTAAATCGACACAGAACTTGAAGCTGTGTTATTTCACAATGTGTTCTGTTAAACAGTACTTCCCACGCATAATTGAAATACTTTACATCGCTACCTTGTCAATCATTCAGCCGCCCAAGCTTCTAGTACAACATATTTAAAATACCTCGAGCAATTGATATAACTCTTATATGAATTAAGTTAGTTTAGTCTTTAAACGTTATCTTTCTCTCCATCATATCTTTGAGCTCTTATACATATGCGTGCTAATGTATATGCTGAGTATATGAACTAATTATTACCACTATATGGCCTGAATTCGATCTGGAATATAAACTTTAACCAAATTAGTACCATTCACTTTTCTCTCCACAGCCGTTTAAGCTTAAATAACATATTTAATGAAGCAACTTAATGTGCATGTGAATGCTGGTATAATATTTGGGCGTCTAGACATAACTAAATTATATATGTATGAATATTATATATATGAAGAAGAGTATGAGAGAGAAAGGCTGACGAAATTCTAAAGGTGGACTGAAGGCGTTGTATGACTACCGTAAAGTGCTTCAGCGAAATGTGGGGAAAGCGTGGGAAATACCGTTGAACATAACGTTCCATGAAAAAACATAGCTTTTAGGTCGATTTAAGACTATGTCATCATTATTATAACATTTAGAGATATTTATTTATACATTAGAACAAAAATATACAGTGAAATTGTGGAAAATAGAAGAAAGCTTGTAGACTACGGCACACCCTTTCCTACAGCAACCAAACTGGAGTATGGCGATTAATTTCCCATTCGGAGCGGCATAGTATGACGCTCCCATACTATGCCGCTCCGAATGGGAAATTAATCGCCATACTCCAGTTTGGTTGCTGTAGGAAAGGGTGTGCCATAGTCTACAAGCTTTCTTCTATTTTCCACAATTTCACTGTATATATTTGTTCTAATGTATAAATAAATGTATCTATATGTTATAATAACGATGACATAGTCCTAAATCAATCTGGAAGCTATGTTTTTTCACGGAATGTTATATTCAACGGTATTTCCCACGCTTTTCCCACGCTTCGCTGAAGTGCTTTACGGCAGTCATACAATGCCTTCAGTCCACCTTTAGAATTTCACTAGGCTTGCTCTCTCGTACTCTTCTTATTATATATAATATTGATACATATATAATTTAGTTATGCCGAAAAACCCAAATGTCATATCAACATTCACATGCAGATTATGTTGCTTCATTAAATATGTTATTTCGGCTTAAACAGCTATGAAGAGAAATGTGGATGGTACTAATTAGGTTAAATTTATATTCCAGATTGAATTCAGGCCATATAGTTGTAATAATTAGTTCATATACTCAGCATATACATTATCACGCATATGTATAAGAGCTTAAAGAAATGATGGAGAGAAAGATAAAGTTTAAAGACTAAAATAACTTAATCTATATATCAGAGTTACACCAATTGCTTGAGGTATTTTAAATATGTTGTACTAGAAGCTTGGGTGGCTGAACAATTGACAAGGTAGCTATGTAAAGCATTTCAATTAATCATGGGAAATAGTGTTTAACAAAATACATCGTGAAATAACATAGCTTCTGTGTCGATTTAAGGCTGCTATTGTTGTTATTAAATACAGAGACATTTATAATGATATTGCATATGCATAGCATAGAGGCATAATGCGTATGTCTCTCCACTTCTCTGTATGTAATAATCTAAAGCACCTCAATGCTTTCACCCTCCAATGAGATACACTCAATGCTCGTTTGTGAGATATTTAGAACAGTTCAGGTACTCAGATATGCATTTGTGAAACATATGTATACACTATGCCTTAACTACTCAGATTATCCTCTCCATTCGTTGTTCAATTTTAATTTCATAGTTCTTCGAGCTGAAACAACACACCTAATAATACAACTTAATCCGCATGTGAATGCTGGTATGACATTTGGGTTTTTCGACATAACTAAATTATATATGTATCAATATTATATATAATAAGAAGAGTACGAGAGAGCAAGGCTAGCGAAATTCGAAAGGTGGACTGAAGGCGTTGTATGACTGCCGTAAAGCACTTCAGCGAAGCGTGGGAAAAGCGTGGGAAATACCGTTGAATATAACATTCCGTGAAAAAACATAGCTTCCAGATCAATTTAGGACTATGTCATCGTTATTATAACATATAGATACATTTATTTATACATTAGAACAAATATATACAGTGAGATTGTGGAAAATAGAAGAAAGCTTGTAGACTACGGCACACCCTTTCCTACGGCAACCGAACTAGAGTACAGCGATTAATTTCCCATTCGGAGCGGCATATTGGAGCGTCATACAACTATAAATAAATTCACCGTACTAAAAACCTGTGCTGTACTTCGGTTGCCATAATCGCAGAATTGGCTTATTTCTCACTATTTTAAAGATAAAACTATTCTACTTTTTATGCTATATACTTACATATTATAAATCTACACGTATGTTAGAGAAAAGGATCTATTCGATGACTTTTTGCGGCCTCGGAAATCTCCGAATTAATTCTCACGCTTTCCAGACCATACAGTGTCGCATACATTTAACCTCATTCAGCCGCACTTACTTTTAAGCATTACAATTTAGAGTCTCGATTCGTGGTTTTACATTATATTAGTTGATAATTGACACTACGTAAGGGCTTTTAAATGGTAGTTAAAATGTTAGAATTTATTTTCAGTACACTCATTCAAGTGTGTCCATGTTCAGAGCGACAGTGCACTGCTGATGACAGAAAAAAAACATAATTTGATTCTGATTATCTGAATAGACATGGCATTGTCACGCTGGATAAACAAGAGCTATGTGCATAGCAAGTAGAAATATATGATACAAATATGATAAGGCAATCGGTACCTCCGGATAATCAGATCAAATTATGTTTTTTTTTTGCTATCAGTGGTGCACTGTTGCTCTGAACATGGACACACTCGAATGAGTGTACTACAGTATGTTATTATACCGAAGATAAGCTATAACATTTTACCTACTATAAAAGCCCTTATGTAGTGTCAATTATCAACTAATATAATGTAAAACTACGAATCGAGACTCTAAATTGTAATGCTTAAAAGTAAGTGCAGCTGAATGAGGTTAAATGTATGCGACACTGTATGGTCTGGAGAGCGTGAGAATTAATTCGGAGATTTCCGAGGCCGCAAAAAGTCATCGAATAGATCCTTTTCTCTAACATACGTGTAGATTTATAATATGTAAGTATATAGCATAAAAAGTAGAATAGTTTTATCTTTAAAATAGTGAGAAATAAGCCAATTCTGCGATTATGGCAACCGAAGTACAGCACAGGTTTTTAGTATGGTGAATTTATTTATAGTTGGAGCGTCATACTTCATACTTACATACTGTATGACCGTAAACGGCCGTCATATGGCCATATTCATACGGGAAACATATGGTTGATGGTACGGTCTAATCCGTACCATATTGAACCACTGAAAAACTTCACCTAGATGGTACAGCCCGGTAAATACAGTAGCCCATGTAGCCGTATTATACGGTTACGGTGTACAGCCCTAGTTCAATGTTCAGATTTCATGCTGCAAGCTGTTGCTTGGGGCGGAGATTAAAAAATGCATAGCCAAACAGCTTGTTTACCAGTTGTTTGCTTTGCCAGTGATTTATATCATTTGCATTCTAATCTGAATCTATTCAACTCCAACATTGTGTTTGCTATATCTTCCTCCATTGCAAATAATGTCACCTGAGGCTTAGCGTGTACCAGAACCGTATGCCTCGCATTTTTGGCTTCTTCCTTAGGTGACCAAACATCCTGATGGACTGCCACCCCCTTCACATTAGCTTATGTAAGCAATTAAAATTGCGTGGGAAGTAAGTCGGAATGCAAGAACAGCGACAGGAAATCGTGAAATATACTGCTGTAAAAGTCAAAAAGGCATAAATAAAATGTTATGCTATCCAGTACAAACCAAAAATTATAGAGAACACAGGTACAACAGCATAGCAGTGATATCGATGCTTAAACAAGGCTTATTAAGAGTAGTGCTGGGACTGAAATCCCTCCAAATTCCAACTTTCAGTAGCAAATCGTGCGAGCACATATCTAAAATTTACTATTCTTATAGATACATGTATTATATGCTAAATACAAGCTAAACATCTTGTTTCTCCTTTCTTCAGTCCCCTCCAGACTCCCATTGCGCCGTACCCCATGAACCAATCTAACAATTACAAATAATATCATGTGATACTTGAGACCAATCAACAAACCCCAGTTTCCCAGGATCGCATTGTGCTCTTTCTCTTCCTCCACCACCATGCATCGCCAGCGTGCCGCTCTCCAACACTCCATCCCGACGACTCTCTTAAGCTAAGTGTTCATACTCGCATCTTCACCTTCTTCTCATTCAATGACAGACAGGGAATGAAAGCCTACCATGCGCACAGATACAACACTAAATGAAACCGTGCTCTCGAGTCTCATCTCAGCTCCCTTCTCATCCACATCAACACTAAGCAGCCCCCTGCTGTCTTCTCTTGTTTCCTCTAATCCCTCCTCTTCACTTTATCATTGTACAACCCACAAGCTGGCTGAAAACGGTGGTTTTGACGAGCACAGGCATGAGCATCCACAGTCAGAGTGTTGAAGTAACAGTAGTGGCATTGAGAGGGTGGTAGTTGGTACAGGGTTGTTTAAGGTGCTTGCGGCTGTAGGGGTCTTGATTGGTTGGCAGTGGGGATGCTAGAATTATAGCAGGATCGATGTGCGGGTGGGTGTGGTAGGTTGAGGTCACATATGAGGTGGACAGTGGCGGAGGATCATAAACGGAAGGAAATAAGAGACAAATGGGAGTTGCGAGATATTATGGGTGGGTATATAGGTAGGATGTATTGTCAGTAGCCCATAATTATAGTGGTATGTATTTACATATACTTGTAAATTTAATAGTATCTATGTATATTATGCACATGTATCCACCTCCTTGAAGAAAGCAAGTAGAAAGAAGTGTCTCGAAAATCTACAATTAATCCCACCTTCTAAGATATGTACTTCAGTTGATAACTTAAAAAGTTAAGATTGACGAGACAATGGACCCATCACATGGTGAGAGCGAGAGTCAGACTAGGACCCCTGATAATCCTGCCTTAGGTCGGATACTAATCCCCCTACAATCGCCAAAAATTTCTGAAATGTCAGATACAACTTGGCGGGTGTCCCCCTACAGTGTCAATTTTTTTACCACAATGTCAAGTTTAGCGTCCCCCTATATTCGAGGCTTCGCTGGCAGGTCAGATATGTGTCCACCTGTTTCAACACAGCCACACCGACCTTTCATCACATCAACAAGGGCCGAACACGCAAGCACAACCCTCTTCCGGTGCCTTATGCACTGTCTTCCATGCACATTGTCATTCCCTGCTACTCACTGCCTCAGCTATGTATCGACATAGGTCCTATTGGGTAGGCCTAACACCGCACAAACATGTCCGGACACATATTTTTTAAACCTTCACTGCCTTACTATTTGCTCTGCAGTCTTTAGTCTATCTCTTCTCTCCCATTTTTGTATATATAATAAATGTGTGCTCGCAATTGTAAAATTCAGTTCTTTTTCATTCACTGCCATATAAAGTGTTCACATTGCCATTTGCTGCTTCTCACTCTGCTGTGTTATTTTTATCTCATCTACTCAAAATTCTGACTATTCTATTCTGAACGGAAACAAATTTACTTTTTGATGGCATTAACACACTCTCTGAATGAAGTACTTGTGGGGTGGGTTGGTACTGGAAAAAGCTTTCTAGTGCTTCCAGTGCAACATGTGTTCTGGCTTCGACTCTATCACCCATAGATCTAGCAAACATAACAGTTCCACAAGTTTAAAAGTCTTTCAAACACTGGTAATACAGCAAATGCGAAACTTGCAGCTGAAGCTAGTGCTGGAAAGAATCTTCAATGACAAAGACATGGATTTTCTTTATTGGTGCCCTCTGAACTACTTGCAACAGCTTGTGTTAGTCTTGTTGTGCCGTTGAGTAATCAATCTTATGGTATAATTATTGCTAAAGATCAAGTATTGCTTGAAAAAGGTGCGCTCTTTATTATTAAAAGCAACAGCTGCACTAAGTAGTAATGTTGTTTTAAAGTTATCACAATATATGAGGAGGTGCTGGTAAAGGGGGAAAGCACAATTGGGTGTCATCATCAAATAACATCGGTGCGCTCTCTTACATCAGTATGCAAGTTTGGAGGCAGATACAACCTGGCCATTGACATTTCCATGGTATTTTTGGTCCCTCAGCTCATCTTGGTTTGCCACAATTTGTTCACATACCAGCTGGAGCATTTCTATGTGAATTGTCAGCTTCATCGATAAAGCTGGTTCCTCATAATGACTCTATTGTCAAGATGCACACAAACACATTCAAAAATACTTTTGTGGGGATTTCAGAGCAAAAGTAACTTGCTTTGAGTGCTGTAAAGTGGCTCATGACACGCCAGAAACGCTCAAATGAAGATACAGTAGAGTAGAAACACTTTGGCTATTTTTAGAGGTCAAATACATAATCCCCCTGTAAACCCGAAAATTTGTAGCTTGGATACACTACTGTAGCTGACCACGTAAGTGGCCATTTCAACTTGTGCAACTTCGTGAACTTTTTCAGGTTGCCTTACGCCTGAATTTTCTTTGCAGACCTATGTGCATACTATTCATTTAAATATCCTGAGCATTTTAGATTTTTAAGTGAAGTATCTAGCTCGGAATGAATTTATTTGTTACGGAGACTCCAAATTACAGTTTACAGGGAAACCTGCCACGCGTGGGAACTTGGATGTCCCTTGATCGTACAATAAGCTAAGACTTCTTGGGCTGCTGACAAACCAAGATCAGCTGCATGTGCTTCACCTGGACTGATCTGCCGAGTTCTTGTCGTACTAATAAGACGATATCTTGTTGATAGGGAACTTTCTGCACATAAAATTGCGAGAATATATTGTTCAGAACCTATTAAGTATGTTCCTGACTTCTGTTAAGCCCGATGTTTGCCCAATATTGCAGGCAGCTTACTGCATCTGACACCACTAAATTTGGCATAAAAATAAAGATGATCTTTTTATGCACCACAAAAAATCATATAAAATAAGCAAACTACATATTCCTAAAGTTATAATCCTGTATTGAAGTCTCCCAAAAATTCTAAGGAAAAGGACTTCTCTATGGCCTTTGAGCTCCATGCAAATATAGGCCTGCACAAGTGAGTAGATAACATGTATGTACCAATTGTGTTCCAAATCTACATATATTGTGGTCGTATCAGCAGTTTCTATGACCTAGGATATAAATATAGTCTATTTATGTACCAAACTGTGCTTTTATTTCAGGCTATCATGGTGTTAGAGTGGAGAGGTTAGCAAGATGATGCTTGGGACAGCGTGTGAAAGCTTAGCAAATTGAGGCCGCATTGACATTTTCACCACTTTTAGCTACCATATCTTTATAAACTGAGGCCATTCAGAGTTAATACTTCGTATATAGGTAGATACAGTCTACTTCTTTACATATCACTAAAAAACCGAGCTCGATTTGGTGCTGTGGTCACTCAAATCACTCGGTGGCCATTTACCATGGGTGGCCACTTACGTGGTCGGCTGCAGTATCCCCCTAAAATTCGGAAATTTTTGACGATTTTTCGTCCCCCTATTACAGCCGGAAAAAGGCGATTTAAGTATCTGACCTAAGGTGGGATTATCAGGGGTCCTGTCAGACTGAGACGTTGCTGAGCCGAAAGACTTGAGGGAGGCATACGGTTTAGGAACACCGTAGAGGCTGTACCTTCGAGAAATCAATCTCAAGATTCTCGCTCCTGGTGTGTACCGTGTTTGTCTTATGTCATTCGAACATCTAACGAACAAGCTTCTACAGTTCACACAGACAACAGCCCTCATTCTCTCTTACAGAGAACCATAAACAATCTAAAACGCCAACCTAGAAATCCTTAACGATGCCAGCGATCCCCAACACTCCACTAAACAACAGAACCTCCAAAACCCTCCGGTGCTAGCAACCTCTCCAACCGCCTCTTCCGTGCCGGTAGCGGGAGCAGTCTCCTCAGCACCACTCACAAGAAGTACAAAGCCCCTCTATCCGTTGAATCGCGCAAGACCGTCAAATCCAACCTCTCCACGTCGAAAAGCCTCCCTCATGTACCTGGTACACACACGAAAGGCAGGAGCACGAGTCGACCTAGGACACCGGTGTCCCCAAGGAAAGGGACGGAGAGTCCTAGCTTGTTGCCTGCGACTAGCGAGATGGACATGAGTAATGTCGATCCGGAGCAGGTGCCATGGTGGATGATCAGACTGTTGAGGCTGGGGATATGTCGTTTGATGCTGAGGATATAGTTTCCGTTCGGTGCGTTTTCCCCCCTCCCTTACTTCCCTTGCTGACGATTAACGATGAGATGATAGTATGCGCCCTTCGAACAACCCTAGCGCATGGTCCCCAAGCATGAATGAAATATTCCTCTTGCCTGCGTACCCTAAACCCACCACCCCGGCTCCTACATTCACATTCGACTCCATCCTCACTGGGTCAGAGAACAAGGCCATATACACCACCACCGCGCGTAAACACGTACGCGCCGCAATGGAGGAGTCCAACGCAGTCGTCTTCGCATACGGACAAACCGCCTCAGGAAAGACGTCCACGCTGACAGGAGACGAAACCGAGCCAAGTATCATACCCCGCGCTACGAGGGACATCTTCGCGTACATCCGCAGCACGCCAGAGAGGGAATACCTCCTTCACTGCTCGTACCTAGAAATCTACAACGAAACCACCATCGATCTTCTTGCCTCCCCATCGTTGGCCTCAGCGAACCCGGTACAGATCCAAGGGTCAGGGAACGATATTACCCTCGTTCCATTCCGCGAGGAGGTTGTTACGAGTCTGGCCGGTGTGCATGGTGTTTTGAAGAGGGGGGATGGGAATAGGAGGACTGCGAGTACGGATTGGAATGAGAGGAGTAGTCGGAGTCGTAGTGTTTTTCGGGTTGTTATTGAGAGTCGGGAGAGGGGGGAGGAGAGACCTGTTACGCCTGTGCCGCCTAGTGGGAGGCATACGCCTGGGTTGGGTGAGAAGCAGACTCCCGGGCTTGGTGGGGCGAGGTTGCAGGCGAGAGGTGGGAGGAGTGTGAGGACGTCCGTTTTGGTTTGTCTTTCTGCTTTATGGTGTGGGTAGATGCTAATGAGGTTGTTGGTTGTTAGAGTGTGATTAATCTTGCTGGGTCGGAACAGGCTACGTCCGATAAGGAACGGATGAGGGAGGGGAAGTATATTAATACTAGGTTCGTTGTTGGTTTTGCGGTGCGTTGTAGGATGCTGACGTTGTGTAGTTTGTTAATGCTAGGAACTGTCATTGGGACTTGGTGGAGAATTCTGCTAAGGGGATAAGGGGAAGACGTATGTTCTGCCTTGCTAATTGTTGGTGTGTCTGTTGAGGATTGAATTCAGAGATCACGCACCTTATCGCAACTCGAAACTTACGCGTATTCTGCAACCTTCCTTGTCCGGTAACGCACGTATAAGTGTGGTCTGTACTATCTATATCAACCCCGATCCCTCTGCCGTCACCGAGAGCACGAGCACGCTGCTCTTCGCTAAGAGGGTCAAGGGGGTTCATGTGTGTTTTACTCATCTTCATTTGCTGGGGAAAAGTTTCTAACTTTGCTCCATGGCTTTGTGGAGGAGGATATTGGCTTGGGGTATCCTCTCGACAAAGAAATAATGCGAGTGGGAGGCACATCCGTCCATCCCTTCAGATCCAGTGAGCACGCATGAGAGAAAGTGGGGGGAATGCGAAGCTACTATTCTCAAGGTGTACGTACGACAGATATACGAATACGGAAATGAACGATGTAAGTATTAGTAATCGAAAATGCGGACGCAGTGAGGTACGGAGATGAAAAACGAGTGAAACCGCATTTTACCATGCAGGCAGAATGCATGCTCTACAGCTTAATGCGCAGAAGAAAGAGATCGTCGATACGGAAGCGCTCATTGAGCGGTATAGGAAGGAGATTGAAGATCTCAAGCGTAGGCTTGTGGAGCGTGAAGTTGATGCTCCTGTTCGTAATCGTCGGTTGTCGGCTCGTGAGGTACGTTCTTTTCTCTTTCCATATTACTACCTGTGCTGACGGAGGCATTGAAGCAAATTGATGAAACGAAGGCGATGGGCGATCTCAACGCGCGCATTAAGCAGCTTACGAAGCTTATTTTGACGAGTCAAACTGTGGATGATGCTAAGAGTGACGATTCAAGGCCTGTTAGTCCTACTAAGGTCGACTTTGATGTCCCCGTACCAGGTTAGTTCTCCGTCTTGGTTTGTGTCGTGCATTTGCTTATTATGATAATGTTAGCTTCAACAAGAGCTCCTTGCCTCCCGCATGCAGATGAAGTCTCAAGTCAACCAGCTTCTGTCGCTTGAAGCTGCACTGATCGCTCGTCCGCCCCTTCCACCTACTGCCTCTGAGAGCAAGAAAGATAAGCTTATCGCTGAGCAGGGCAAGACGATCCGGGAGCTTGAGATCGTCGTTAGGGAGTATGAGGAGATCCTGAGTGAGTCGCTGCGGAAGGTCAAGGAGGATGTTGAGCGGGAGTGGAAGGAGAAGTTCGATGAGGAGGCCAGGAAGAGGGAGGAGAAGGAGCGGTGGGCGGAGGTTGTTAAGCAGTTGGAGAAGGAGAAGAAGGTTTATCTGTGTTGCTTCTGGCTGTTAGGCTGTGCTAATTGATTTGGATATAGGCGAGGAAGCAGCTCAAGGAGGAGCGTCGGGCGCTCGCTGCCTTCGTTAGCAAGTTCGATGCACTGGGACTGGGGCTTGGTGCTGTGCCTGTATCTAAGCTTCAGCCGCCGAAGCCAATCCCTGGA
Source organism: Cyathus striatus (assembly GCA_025738555.1). Lineage (NCBI taxonomy): Eukaryota > Fungi > Basidiomycota > Agaricomycetes > Agaricales > Nidulariaceae > Cyathus > Cyathus striatus. The sequence goes on from JAOVFP010000012.1 coordinate 2,646,389, forward strand.
GGAGCGGCTATTGCTTTCTATGATAGACAACAAACGAGACAGCGTCTCTCGTTATCCTCGACGTCTATTTTTGGGTCCACCACAGCGAGCACGAGCAAAGTGCTGGAAGAGGAAGAACACGATATCACTCTTGCTTCCTCTCCCGTGCCTCCGATTACTTCTGTACCGATGCAAAGCTCCCCCGTACGGCTCGAGCTTTCGTCGTTTCCTGCTCAGCCTGGTCTGCTGGACCATGAGCCGGAATGGCTTGGTGGAGAGGCGAGCTTTGGCTCTATCTTAGAGGTGGAGAATGCTATTTTGCCCCCACCGCCTATGTTGGGAGTTAAGAAGTTGGATATTGGGCCTGCGACTCCGCAGAGCCCAGTGAGGGAGGTGTTGGATGATAAGGAGAATATTGCTCCTGCTGCGTGGTGATGAAGCACTGGGTGGGAATTTGGATACGTATTATTAGGGAACTGAACGTCCATCTCAAGTTTTGCTTTTTGTTGCTTTTTGATTTGCTGTCGGTTCTTTGTTCGGAATGCTTTGTATTTTTATTCATGTGGATCTGGGAAATCTACTTTCTATTGAGAATATATGTTACGGTTACAGTGGTTATTGGTATTGTTCACTAGGGAAAATTGAAGGAAAGTATATTTAATTTGTACGCAGTAGTTGATATTTACGACCTCATGTATAAGCATTAATGCATCACTACTCTCTGTCCCAGCATATTAAGTTTCAAGAGTCGCCAGGTAGGAGTTGTAGCTATCATCTTGATCAATTGCTGTCAGCGACTACCTGAGGATGCGAATTCCACCTCGCAGTTCTGCAGCGCTTAAGTCACTCGTTTCGCTCGTTATCTCTACTCTGTTCCAAGTTGTGTTCACTGAAAATCCCTCCAGAACTTCGTCTCAAAGATCTTTCTTTTATTGCGACGTCAAAACCGAATCTGATATACGTTGTTTTCTACCTTACATCATTATTACATCATTACTGTCGGACGGACCTGCCAAGCACTACAATCCCGACTACTTTCGTTACAATCCCTATTCGTAGTTCGTCTACTCCCTCCTCCCTTTTCAAAACACCACGTACTCCAGAAAGACTCGTGAAACTTCCTCGCGGAAGGGGATTAGGGTATCATTCCCTGTCACATGGATTTATACGAGATTCGCAGAGGCATCCCCTTCATTGATCAGCACGAGCGCCATGGTGACGCTATATGCGTCTAAGGTAGGGGGGATTGTAGCGGGATGATGGCAGTTAGTGCATGATGACTGGTCTGTCTGGTAACGAGACTAATATGCACGTCATTCGTGAAATCCTGCAAGACTGCGTTTCGTACCGCCAATACTTCAACAAGACAACAATGTAGGTAATACATCATCCGGGTTTGGTTCCCCAGCGCTAGCCCCATAGCAATCAGTGGATGCGAACCCTGTCCACTTCGTGGTCATTGGAGCGTTGGAGTGTTCAATGAGGATTTGAGACGGCATTAACAAAGGTCTGGACTGTAGAACGCTCTACGTGGAAACGGAGACTATAGGTGTCAGAAGCGGGATACCGGGTACGAATGTGGTGAACATAGCTTGTTGCTCCGCTCCGTACGAGTTCTTCATGGTGGGGGTCGCAAGGTGGTTGACGATGATGTTAGCTACGACGAACGGTTGATGATAGTGAAGAGCTCTAGTTGAATATCTGTGAGCGTGCCGATAATGCCGCCACCATAGGCTATGCGCAGAAAAAAATTGAAAAGTATGATACAAGCCCTCTCTGACGTCCAAGGTCGAGCTCAGGACGACTCTACATCATCTTGTTCTACAAGAGATCTGACACTTTTATCACACGCAAGGATACATCCCTCGTCATGAGTCTGTCCTCCGGTACAGGGGTTGGCGGGTGGGGGGACATCGAGGTCGCAAAATAGTTACGTTGACGTGGGCTACGAGTGGTTGTTAGCGAGGTTGAATACGTGTAGGCGCAACGTCAACGCTGTCACCATGAGCTAAGTGCAGAAAGAATCGTACAAGCGCACGTCTGTCGTCCAAGACGTCTTCTTCGACTCTCGAGTCTCAATTGCTATTGCCTTCACTCCAACTGCAACAAGAGATCCGCCACCGCCACACGCACGCATAACTATATCCTCATCAAAATGAGTCTGTCTCAAGAAGTCCTGCGTCCAATCAGAAAGTTTCGTCGAGGCACCTGGAACAGAGATCACGTCGAAGAGGTGATTGGAGAAGTTCAAAGTAACAAAACAGTCATTACGAGATACTATGTGTGTCGGACGAACATAGTGCATGCTTCAGCATCGACGATGGGGTGGTATGTAGAGTCCATGCTGGGCGGTTATAATATTCTGCGTAGCAGGTTCGGAAGAGGGGTTGTAATGCGCAAGGTAGAGCTAGAGATGGTGCAGCTTGAGATGCAAGCGAGTGTGTACTATGTGGTGAGTGTAAGCATAAGTAGGGCGTACAGAAAAAGAGGCGAAGGAAACATACCTGTTGCGTTCAAGGTAACGTAACCCCAGCACACCCAGCGGAGTGAGTTTTACAATCGCCGATGTGAGTGCGTAAGAACGTTATCCTGTGATAAGACGAAGAGTTAGTGAGCACAGCGTTTATACATAGTGAGACAGTGAAAGTGAAAATGGAAAGATGTTCAATGACTATATATCAACAGTGAAGAAGAAACGAAAGCAGAGAGGAGAAAGCACCTACTTTAGTTGTACCTGATAGCACTTTCTCCTCCTTCTCTACTCCCTCACAAACATGGATACTGCAACCTCGTTGTCCGTAACTTGCGAAGAGGACTGAACGACGTGCACGTGTGTGAGCACCTCGACTCAACTCAACTCGATTCCACGTCCTCTTAGGCCACTCTCTCAGTAGGGCCTACGTCACATCCTCACGCATGTGTTCAAGTACAATGCACTTTGCGCGCCAGAGGTAAAGTCTACTCATACGGTGCTTTCAAGATCTGAGTAGCATCATCGTCGAGCGTTGCGGATGTACGAGCAGTATGGGTGTTCTCTGTGGGAGGAGTCAGGACAGAGCTGCCCGTGCACATCGACAACGATGTGTTTCTTCACTATGATCCTACTCGCAATACCAACCACGGTCCGTTCAGTCCTCTTCGTGGTCAGTGCAGCGTTGGAGTGATGAGCGGGGACAGCATTGGCATAGGTCTGGACTGCAGAACGCTCTACTACGTGAAATCGTAAGGTATGAACGGAGGAGGTACGGGGGTTGGGGTTGGAGGGGGACACAGGACACAAGTGTGGCGGAAAGGGAGACGATATAGGAGTCGGAAGGGATACTGGGTGTGAGTGCAATGAAAATAGCCTGCTGCTCCGTATAAACCCTTCGTGGTGGGGGTTGCAAGGTAGTTGATAACGGTATTCGAGAGCTTCAGTGGATGGCAGAACAGTAGTACGAGCGCACGTCTGTCGTCCAAGAAGGATCCCAGGAGCACTCTACATCGTCGTCTTCTGAAAAAGGTCCGAGACTTTCACCATACGCAAGACTACATCCTTCGTCATGACAAGTCTGTCCTTCGGTAAGGGAGGGGGCTGATACCTGTGCCGTGAAAATAGCCTTATGCTCCGTACGAGTTCTTTATGGTAGGTGTCGCATGGTGGTTAACGCTGATGTTGGGTACGGCAGGTGGTTGATAACGTTGAAGAGCTCCAGTTGATTACGTGTAGGTGCGATGTTAACGTCGTCACTATGGGCTATATGCAGAGAGAATGGATCAAGCGCCCGTCTGTCGTACAAGACGTCTCCTTTGACTCTCGCGCCCCAATACTCCATTTACTCCAACTATAACAAAAGATCCGATACCTCCACCGCACGCACGCACGACTATATCATGCTTCGTCATAACGAGTCTGTCCTCCCTCAACAAGTCATCCACCCTCAGTTCTCATTTAGGCCTAGGAAGCAGAGACAGCGCCGCAGAGGCGATTGGTAAATCCCCGAGTAACGAGATAGCCGTTACTAACGAGGTGCGTGTTGAACGAAAAAGGTGCATGTTTCAGCATCAACCATGGTGTGGTATGTGGAAGAGAACCGGGTATTCTTTACTGGGCAGTTATGATGCTCGGAACGGTTGTTTGGAAGACGAGTCCCAATGCGTACAGTAGAACTAGAGATGGCGCTGGTTGTAAGTCCCCTTGCTCTCCCCCACCTGGGACATCACGTGACATCCGGCACAGGCAATATACCCGGGCGACCTCTCGTCTCGAGTATCATGTATGTGCTTGGCTTTGCAGTGGCAAGTAACGGCAAAGTACAAACCTCTATGATAGGAACAATATCATCGACTACAGTAGTAATGAGGCATTCATGTATTAGGGACAAGTAGGTACTAAATATACGCTCTGAGGTAATACCGTAATATAACGATACACTAGCTCAGTACATTAAAATAGTTTTATTCGACCTCTCCAATGCCAATCCTATGTTGCCAGGGTTCTAGTTCCTACCCTCCCATTCATCCTTTTTTCCTTATTCAAACATGCCTCTGCTAGTGCAAAGAGAGATGCCCCTTTATTCTGTACAGTTTGCAGTGCTCGTTGGTCTTGAAATTGAATTAAATACCATAAGAAGTCTTATCATCTAATTCTTTCATGCGTATATGCTTTTCTGGCACTAACACGTCAGAATTTCTGCGCCGTTTTTCGCCAGTAATAACAGGAGGATCCTGTGTAACATTTTTATCCTTTATCTCTGCGCACTGACTTCTTTTTTGGCCCTCGCATGTTCACAGCAAGCATCACAATACTTGAAAGCCAGATTGGCTGGTTGTTTACATGAAAAAGATAAGTTGTATTCTCTCCCATTCCACTCATTCAAATGGGACTTCCTATTCCAACACTCGCTAATGTCGTCTCCTATGCCGCCTCTTCCCGTCATATGTGTATAGTAGTCTTATGTGAGGCGTGGAAGTGTGATGGCTCTGGCCAGTGCACTTTGGATCTCTTGGCGCTTATACCCTTATCCAAAACAAAAACTCACAGGGCTGGGATCGAACTCACAGCCTTAAGTAACATAGTAACAACAATTACGTATCGCATTCCACTACACTACACGGTCTTGTGTCGATTGTTATATCTCGATTGGATCTTCACACGTGCACGTGACCTCCCACAAGCTAGTCCGCAGAGCTGAATGCACGTTTACCTCTGGTTCAGGCGTCTACCCGTGAGCCAGGCGTGGGAAATGCGCGCTTCCGCAACAAATTCAGCGCCAGTTCAGCGCCTTCAGCGTTGTTTCTACCATTCTTGGGGTATTTCTAATTGCAAGTACTTTATAACATAATTTATTCCTTAAATAAAAACTTCTATTCATTTTTAATATAAATTACGCATTATTGAATATTGAACACAGCAAGTACTAATGTAAATCAATTATGGAACATGCCTATAGTATATAAGTAGATGACGAGAGAGACAAATTAAGTAAAATAGGAAGTAAGTACCCTGTCATCAAGCGGTTTTTAAATAGAGTACTAACGGAGGAGACAATGGTAACAATTGTTTAATACTACTGCGCGTTCAAGATGTGAATATTTAATTATTTCTTAAACCACAATTTAGAATGGCTGTAGCAATATTTCACTTTGATTAAATTGTCGTAGTGCTGACAAGCTTATTCTGAGCTCAGTATGATAGTCCTTGTTAATATATTGTATTATTATTCACTACTATTCTAAAATAAGTACATACACTACCAGGTTATTTCGATAATATTTCACGTAAATATACTATATATTCTTGTCAGTTTGCAATAATAGTATGAGCTAATAATTAGTACTAATAAACTATGAGGCAATGTACTTATTTTTTCTTATAGTCAACCACATTTGTAGCCTGCTATACAGGAGAGCGGTCATTATCTATTAACGTTAATTAACACTAGAGACATAAGGCGAGTGCTGGCTCAGTTATCATTGGCATGCTTCTGAGCCGGCGTGGCGCGACCTTGAGCCGGAACAATTCGCTTCCGCATATGGTACAGATCCACTATCGAGATATAACAGGGGACTACAGACTCACACTACAGTGCCGTGTAAGATGTTGAGTAAAACCCCTTTATGTTTATCTGCGCGAAACGGCGCGGGAATATATGCCTACATATGGAATATCACGTGATGTCCCAGGTGGGGGAGACGAACGACAGTCTAGAGATGGCGCTGGTTGTGATGCAAGTGAGTATGCTGTGAGGCAGATGTAGGCGTAAGTAGGGCACATGGATAGATACGGGAAGGGAGCGTACCTGTTTCGTTCCAAGTAGCTTCGGCCCATCCAGCCTAGTGAGTTTTATTGTTGCCTATTTGAGTAGGCAAGAACAACGACCTGCGAGAAGGCGAAGAGTTAGCGAATGCGGTGTTAGTGAGTCGAGTAAAAGTGAAAGGGGAAAGGTGTGCAATGAATATGCATCGACAACGAGGAACGAAGAGCAGAGAGGCCGCACTTACTTCAGTCATACACGATATCACCATCTTTTCCTTCATCTACTCCCTCTCAAGATCTCAATCGTGAGCGATTGCAACTTCACTGTCCACTGGCAGTGTTCAGTGCGCCGAAGAGTTGCCGAAGAGGACTCAGAGCAACACCTTCAAGATAGCGAGCCATTTATGAAATCGTTAAACTGAAAGTCAATATGGATAGCTTAAAGTTAAAAACACTGAGTCTTGCCATTGGGGCAGTAGAAGTGGGATGGTGGAGGTGTATGAAGGTGTCGTCGGCAATGCTATTGCGACCCCGAGAGCAACCCGAGAGCCCAAAGGTTGGCCAGAAGCTCAGAACCCGAACAGCGCCGGCAGCACCCGACCCACATGCATCATGCGATGCTCAATCTTATCATCAGTCAGCAAATTAGCCAAGTCAAGCGCTCAAGTACCTCCTTAAGCTGCATCTGTGATTAGATTCCACCACAAAAGGAAAACGAAAGTATCCCATCAATAACACCATCTTTATGTGACCATTCTCATCCCTGCCTTCCACATGCGCTCATCACACGATCTAATGATTAATCCTACTGTTCCAATCTACCGGGCTATCGATAACAACAGAAATAAAACGATGTGCACTGGTTAATCAATACTTGCCAATGATAAGTTGATCCTACCAGGCCCTTTGATGAATCATTGACACTGGTGAGGCCTGAGGCCCTAGGCAATGTCATGGGTAACCCATGGGTGTCTCGAGCTCGACCCGTACCCGTACCCACGTCAACCTGTACCCATTCCCACGGGTACGGGTTCCCATGGGTATCACAACCCATGGGTTTTAAGTACTTATTTTAGAATTAGAATAAACATATGATGAATTAATTTGTACTATCACCCATCAGTAGTTCATATTGATCACTGGTTCATATTAGGCAAATATCTCTCCTTTCTCAGGCTTCTCCTGCTTCAAAATTTTAAATCTGTCATCTAGCATCAGGAAAAACCCCATCAGCTAAATTAGTGATATTAGTAGAAATAAGCTGTACCCTTGTCCAAATTTTACTAATAATGGGTAATTCATACTTAATTGTACTTATATTGCCTATTGTGAGGCATAATAAGTGTTCATAGGTTTGGTACAATAAAAAAGCAAACTTACTTGTACTTATATTACCCATTGTGAGGCATGATAAGTGTTTATAAGTTTGGTACAATGGCAAAGCACACTTACTTGTACTTATATTGCATAGTATGAGAATGATAAGTGTTCATAAGTTTTACAGAAATTAACCACTGTTATGAATTTAAGACATTAATCAATTTTAGCCAAATTTTAGCATACTATACTAGCTATACTTAAAGCAAGCCAATTCCATTTCAGAGAATTTCATCTTGAGCACTTTGCATCAAGTTTAATTCCATATTATGAAATTATATGTGTTCTATATGTATTACATTTAAAGGCTGAAGTCATACATCACAATATACACATGTACAATACTTTCTAGTATGATTAAATTGTAGTTAAGAGCCAATATCATAGTGGGGGAACACATACTGTACTAACACAATCAATTTGGCACCCTTCACAGTGCATTACATTCCAAACCCATAGATACATTCAGCACTTCAAGATTTTAGGTGTTATATATTGTAATTTTCGGCATGTCAGGTATTTTTATCATTACATGTAACTTTAGAGTTAAAGCAATGTTTTCTAGTGGATAAATGGTACAATAAGTAATGTTTCTATGATGAATTTTGCCTGTAGTGTCATATGACTGATGGCTCAAATCCCTGCAGTGTGCAATTATTTTACTTTGAATATCTAACCAGTTGTTAGCCATTTAAGCACAAACCTTGAATACTTATTCAATTAAGTACTATGTATGATTACAGCTTAAATGACATCCTACTGTGACGGCACTGGTGCTACATAGTTGCTGGGTGCAAGAGTATAATGTGTGATTGACGAGCATTTTTTGACCTAAGACCCAACTACTCAACTATTAGTATGGTGGCACATTACGATGGCTCAGACATTGATTAAGGTACATCAAACTACATTAATGTTTTACAATAACTTGTATGGTAGTTTAGAGAAAATACAGACCTTAAAAATGATACTTTTCAAAGGAGACAAAAATTTTGGGAAAATTTGGCATTTTTATTTCAGATGTGTTACTTACACTTAAATTTTGGCATACTCGGCAGGTGCGTTATGCGTTACTGCCAAATTGATTGTGTTAGTACAGTAATATAAGTAGCCCACATCATTTTTAATTGAGGGAAACATATGGTACACACAAGTTAGATGTTACCATAGCATTGTATGAACCAAGTACAAACATTAAAGGTTTTAATGGTTAAGTTCAAAGGCAAGTGAGAAAGTTAGCACATGATCGATTCACTGTGTTTGGCCTTGATTGTATCACGTGCATGTTGAACTTGACATGTCATCATACACTCCTTTCAATTCCCCCACCTCACCTTCATTCCTCTCCCTCCTTCCCCTGCCTGTCACTTTGGCCTGTTCATTTGGTAAACTCTGGCTTCTACTTTGAGATCTGACTCATATATGTGCTCCTCTGCTTCCCCACTACCCTTATCTTACACCTGTCTCTCACATGCTGTGCAAGTCTGCATCTCTGCCCATCATATAACTGGTATTGACAATCTTTCTTTGGTATGTATTTGAGTTGTCTTCCTTTTAAGTGTATGCTTATCATGTACGGGAGCACTACAGTTGCTGTCATTCAATGAGTGGTACTGCTGGATGATGGAGAGGGGGGGATATGGGTGGATATGTGGGGCTGGATGTTGTGGGGTGAGTGGTACTGCTGGATCATGGAAATAGAGGGATATGTGGGGCTGGATATTGTGGAGTGCATAATGTTATATCTTCAGTGGATTGTTGTAATTAGATATGTTATTTATATCTGTAACCACTTTGTTGTAATACAATAATAATATATAATTAACTGACACCTATTATACTGTACTGAGTGAAAGCAAAGTGTCCTTATAAGCATCAATTTATGTGCATATTACACTTTAAATGAACTTCTCAGTCCTTATCTGAACTATAATTGTGCAGATAAGGTACTAAAATGTACTTATTTTTTCGAAATAAGTAGGGGGCCTCACTATTTTACCTTATTGTCCTTAGAGTCCTTATTTTAACTATTTTCTACTTATCTGAGCTAAAATTCAAGATTATTTGCTAATATAGCTGATGAGGTTTTTCCTGATGCACTACTTATGTTGCTATACATGAATATCACTTTTTTTGTTCAGAGTTGCTCAAAATTCAAATGTATGTTCTTGGAAGAATGTCACACTAGCCATGTATCAGTGCAGTGGATTCTGAAATTTGTCATTGTTTTGATGATTTTGATGGATGCGCTCCATGTGAGTTGTGTTAAGTGAGCTGCTGCTTGTTTATTCTTCTTGGCGTGTTAACAGCACATGAAGCCTTTAAATTCTTTATATAATTCTTCACATGTTCAACACTACTCATCAGTGATAGGAGGTCCAGAGACATTGCCAGCAACTTTTCATGGTGCACACTCAAATTATTATCAGGTATGTCCTGCTATATTACCCACCAACTCACATGGACATTGGAATGGAACTCTCTATACAGGTTACCACCAAGACCACTATATTCAACCCCTGCATTACAGTTCTCATCATGATCATGCTCCAAGGTCATAGCGCCATATACTAATACCTCCAGCATGTACTAACATGCTAACCTCATAATTTACATAATGCATATATTATATATTTCATGTGTAAAGTACCTCACTCATGTATATTCTCTGTACATTACCATGAATATAATCCTACAGTAGTTCTTTATTGAATACAATACTTACTACATAGCTCATAACCTAACCAATTGGCTGCTTGGCCAATGCTTGGCTACACGAAGCATGAACAGGTGCCATCAAAACAATCAATGGAGTTTGAATTCTGCCAACAGTCACACATGGTCACACCTGTAACAATATGAACCAGTGATCAATACAAACTACTGATGGGTGATAGTATCACTTGAAGCAAATGTACAATAATTTTTTGTAATTGCTTATTTTATACTTAAACAGTACTAGTATTAGTATGCAAGCATATGTGAACATTGCATGAAAATGGCCACTTTTATTGTACTATCTCCAAAAATAGGAAATTTGGAATGCTTATTTCATAGTATTTGAAGCAGATACACGAACATTGTGTATAATAGCTCATTTTGTAGTTATACAACATGGGTATTAGTACACGAGTATGCAAGAGAAGTGAGTCAAAATTGCTGTTTGTATTGTACTATCTCCAGTATATAAAAGATATAGAATGTCTATTTCATAGTACTTGAACAAGATGTGCCAATATAGTTTATAATAGCTCATTTCATACATAGACAACATGGGTATAATTGCATGAAAGTATGAGAGACTAGCATGAACACTGCTTGTTGTGTTGTACCATCTTCAAAATATAGGAAATTCTACATAACATAGAAGAATATTAAATAAACATTGTCTCAGGTCCAATACACAGTTATATGGAACAGGTACTATATTGCATGTAACCAGTACATAATAGTGCGATATTTCTGTTGAAATACAAAGGGAGTGAGTGTGATATAGAGGGGAATCCTAATTTCTGTGTACTGGGACAATATTATTTATAGAACCAGAACGAGTAGGCCATAAATTGTGTATGTAGGGTCGTTAGGAACGTGCAGCAACGCACTATCTGTATCCGAAATATTGAAGAGATTCAAAAAGAATTGGAGTAGTAATGTTAGTTTGAATGAATTGCATTAGGTATATCATTTAAGGTCAACCCCATGAGCTGAACAAAATGCAAAACCGAGGTTTTTCTCTAAGCACAAACACTATCTAGATTAATATATACTATGTACTTATTCATTATTATTATAGTGCTTGTATAATCTTGCTTTCAGTTGTTTTTATTCAATAAACTGTCTACAGGTACCTGTGGGTTACAGGTCTCAAAGACCTGACCCATACCTGTACCTGCTGGTACCCTTACCTGTGACCCATGCAGGTATGGCATACCCATGCATTTGCCTATGAGGCCCAATGTACTGGCAATTCCATTTGAATGGCAAGTGAATTGTTCAATCCACCAGCTGGCATCATGGTTCATTTCCACATAAATGCAGTACTTTCTGCACACCCACCTATACACATGTACTCCATGTGTAGTACACATTTCCATGTGAAGTCCACATGGAATCCACATATCTGGAAAAAAGTACATATTTTCCATGTGTAATTCACATGGAACCATGTGGAGTACACATGGATTCCACCTTTCTTATAACTTGATGAAAATAATAGTTGAAAGGTGTACTTAAGATGTACTTCATGTGTACTTTTCTAAGTGGATTCCATGTGGACTACACATGGAGTGCTTGTTGTTGTCCTGCCATACCCACCCTCCATGCTTGTTGTTTCTCACCTTTCCCACTCTCCATGCACATTATTACCCCCTGTTCCCACCCTCCATGCATGTCATTCCTTGCTATTCCCACTCTCCATGTGTGTTGTTCCTCCCTGTTCCTGCCCTCCATGCATATTGTTTCTTGCTATTCCCACCCTTCATATGTGTCATTCCCCTCTGTTCCCACCCTCCATGTATATCATTTCCTGCCATTCTTGAAGTTATTGCAGTTGTCACACTTGTCCCTTATGTTACAGTCATTCCACCATGTCACACTTGATGCATGGTGTCATGCTCAATGCATGGTATCACACTCGATGCATGGTGTCACGCTCGATGCACAGTGTCACTCTTGATGCATGGTGTCACACTCAATACATAGTGTCAATACAGTGTTACACTCAATGCACACTTGTCACACTTAACACATACTTGTCACACTCAATATACATTTGTCACATGTAATGCAGTGTCACACATGTCCTGTCATGTCAGTCATCCTGCCATGTTGCAGTTGTCAGTCACAGTTGTCACACTTATTGTAGCTATCACATTTGTCCCCTGTCACAGTGTGTGACAACTGTGACATGGTGAGACAAGTGTAACAATGTGATGACTGTGGGAAAAGTGTCATAACTACAAGTGTGACATTGTGACAATCCTTTGTGTCATTATGCTAAAACATTCATTTTTGTTGTGGTAGTGGTGAGTAAGTGTATTATAAGTAACTACAATGTGTAGTGTACAAGTGTAACTAGTTCATGTGTATTCCTTGTGAACTTCACTTTGCAATTCCATGTGGAATTTTGATATTTCACCCCTACATGTGCACTGCATGTGCACTGCATGTGTACTTCATGTGTACAAAATTCGCAAATTTGAATAGAAATTTGCTGATTTGAATACATTTGAGGTGGAGTGTAGTACATATGAAGTACATGTGAAGTACACATGAACAGGTGGAATTCATGTGTATTCCATGTGTAACAGGGGGCGAGCGTAAAGTCCTCCATAAATGATTAAACACTGAAGTAACACATTAGCTTGCTCCCTTAATGTATGGTGCAGATTCACCAGTGTTGTCACAAAGAAGTCCAGATACATATGTGAACTAAGTACTACAAAATGAAGAAAGCCCTTCCACAGTCTGCTGAGTGGCATGTCTTGCTGTAGTAGAATGCTTTCGATTCTGCACAACCCCAACTTGGTTGCACATCAGAAGGAGGATGGGGCTATGTCATGCAATTGTGTGGAGCAATCCATTAGGTATCAACATGAGAACATTGCTGGACAAAATACAATTGAACATGTTCAGCAATGAGCAGACACTTGCAGGGTAGGAATTATTTCACATAGTATGGTGGACTACCAGTTACCCTACTATCTCTTCAACTTTGTTCCCCAACCAGACTCTCTTGCTGGAGTGGAGAAACTACTGCACTCTTGAGTGAATCTTCTGACTTCATCATAAAAACCATAATGAATCTTAAAGGCATTGCAAATATCAAGTCACTGATGTAGGACAAATCATGATTCACAATGCATCAATCTATTTGTTAGTAGATGATACCAGTAGGTTGCCAGTAAGTCTTTGATAGTGATTCCTTATCCATAGACTAGACAATAAAAGCTTCAAATTCTCAAAGATAGTGAACATACTTGTACCACAAATGTACAGCCATCACACAATGAATGATTATTAGGTGTAACATACACAATAGCATGAGTTTAAGCAATTCCAAATGTACATCTCAGTGACTCTCAATAACTCATGACTACATTGAACCCACAGTTTAGAAATCCCTTATCAACACACACCAAATGTGTGATATCAACATGTGATAGGGTAAGGCTGTAAACATGTTGTCCAAGGATATACATAGAATGAGAAGGTGTATCTTATTATAGAAGAACAGCTGATCATACCAATGATTTGGCTCAGAACATGTTTACCATGCCTTGCTTGAACAACTGCTTTAAATTTCTCTTCTTTAATAGAACTAGTGTCTGTAAATTCATTTTATGCTTTCACAATAACAAAATGTCATACATTTTGAATGAGATGATAATGATCTTTTGGATGCACTGGAGAACCAGTTCTACACTGAACCCAGTCAGGTCCACAAACAAAATTTGTTAAATCAACTTGACACATTGTATAATTTGGTAATATTTGAAAAGTTTCAAGGCCACACAAATGTGCTCTATGATGTAAAGGGACCCAAAGCAATTTATAATCACTGTGATCTTTCAGCCACCCATCTGAATGACAAGATATAAATATATTTGAACCCTCAAGTGATTTGTAGTTTTTGAAATGATCTGAGGTGAGATTAATATTATACACTTTGACAGTTTGATCATATGAGCCAGACACCACTTGTGTTCCATCTGGAGAGAATGCCACTGATCTCACATAATCACTGTGGCCTTCAAATGGTCTGGTAATGGGTTTTCCACTCTCCACATTCCACACTCTGACAGTTTGATCACTTGAGCCAGACACCACTTGTGTTCCATCTGGAGAAAATGCCACTGATCTCACCAAATCACTGTGGCCTTTAAATGGTCCAGCAATAGTTTTTCTGCTCTTCACATTCCATACTCTGACAGTTTTATCAGATGAGCCAGACACCACTTGTGTTCCATCTGGACAAAATGCTACTGATCTCACCCAATCACTGTGGCCTTTAAATGGTCCAGCAATAGTTTTTCCACTCTTCACATTCCACACTCTGACAGTTTGATCATTTGAGCTAGACACCACTTGTGTTCCATCTGGAGAAAATGCCACTGATGTCACATAATCACTGTGGCCTTTAAATGGTCCAGCAGTTGTTTTTCCATTCTCTACATTCCACACTCTGAGAGTTTGATCATTTGAGCCAGACACCACTAGTATTCCATCTAGAGAAAATGCCACTGATCTCACAGAATGACTGTGACCTTTAAATGGTCCAGCAATTGTTTTTCTATTCTCTACACTCCACACTCTGAGAGTTCGATCATTTGAGCCAGACACCACTTGTGTTCCATCAGGAGAAAATGCTACTGATGTCACAGAATCACTGTGGCCTTTAAATGGCTCAGCAAGAGTTTTTCCACTCTTCACATTCCACACTATGACAGTTTTATCAGATGAGCCAGACACCACTTGTATTCCATCTGGAGAAAATGCCACTGATGTCACAGAATCACTGTGGCCTTTAAATAGTTCAGCAGTTGTTTTTCCATTCTCTACATTCCACACTCTGAGAGTTCGATCATTTGAGCCAGACACCACTAGTATTCCATCTAGAGAAAATGCCACTGATCTCACAGAATGACTGTGACCTTTAAATGGTCCAGCAATTGTTTTTCTATTCTCTACACTCCACACTCTGAGAGTTCGATCATCTGAGCCAGACACCACTTGTGTTCCATCTGGAGAAAACGCCACTGATGTCACAGAATGAGTGTGGCCTTTGAATGGTTCAACAAGAGTTTTTCCACTCTTCACATTCCACACTCTGACAGTTTGATCATCTGAGCCAGACACCACTTGTGTTCCATTAGGAGAAAATGCCACTGATGTCACCCAATTACTGTGGCCTTTAAATGGTCCAGCAATAGTTTTTCCACTCTCCACATTCCACACTCTGACAGTTTTATCACATGAGCCAGAAACTACTTGTGTTCCATCAGGAGAAAATGCCACTGATGTCACAGAATAACTGTGGCCTTCAAATGGTCCTGCAATGGTTTTTCCACTCTCCACATTCCACACTCTGACAGTTCGATCACTTGAGCCAGACACCACCTGTGTTCCATCTGGAGAAAATGCCACTGATGTCACAGAATGAGTGTGGCCTTCAAATGGTCCAGCAATGGTTTTTCCACTCTTCACATTCCACACTCTGACAGTTCGATCATTTGAGCCAGACACCACTTTTGTTCCATCAGGAGAAAATGCTACTGATGACACCCAATTACTGTGGCCTTTAAATGGTCCAGCAATATTTTTTCCACTCTCCACATTCCACACTCTGACAGTTCAATCATTTGAGCCAGACACCACTTGTGTTCCATCAGGAGAAAATGCCACTGATGTCACAGAATTACTGTGACTTTTAAATGGTCCAGCAATGGTTTTTCCACTCTCCACATTCCATACTCTGACAGTTTCATCATTTGAGCCAGACACTACTTGTGTTCCATCAGGAGAAAATGCCACTGATGTAACAGAATAAGTGTGGCCTTCAAATGGCCCAGCAGTGTTTTTTCTACTCTCCAAATTCCACACTCTGACAATTCCATTCTTTGAGCCAAATACCACATCTTGTCCATCAGGAGAATATGCCACACATGTAACAATTGAATTACTATAATATACTGTATGCAATGCTGCATTCCATATTTTGTCTCTTCCTTTTACAATTGAAACTGTTTTCTGAAAGAAAGGTGAGAAAATTTTCACAATCAATGAGTCTTCAGGTGCAAATGGTAATGCTGACAAATATATACTTGTCATGCTTATTGTGATGGGAATATAAAAATTTGTGACAAATTTTATACCATCTTCAATAAAATCAAGTTGATATGAGCAAATCTGATTAAATTTAAGTATTTCATTTCTTTAAATATCTGATGGCATACCTTTGTACAAAATGTTAATTTTTTCAGCAATTCTTGTGCTATCTGTACTTCATTTAAGAGACTCATTATTTCCAACCAGAATAAGAATTTGCAGTATAAAAATTCATTTAAATCTGTTCTAAAGAATTATAGTGGCATTTCTTATCCCCAATCATTTCAATATAATGTATGTTCCAATTCCTGCAGCAATATTGAAGATGTGTAGGTATATACTGTTTTATTTTTTGTGATAAGCTTTCAATGTCTTTATTTGCTACATAGGATGATTCAATATTGCAAATATTAAATTTTAGCTCAGTATTGAGAATTCTAAAAATCATTTTGGTTATTCTTGGAATGTGTTTGACTTTATTAATTAGAAATTTATTATTATTTAAACCTCTTTCCAAAAATTCAACAAATGATAAATGATGAAATGCTATATTGTCATTATTTGTTGAAATGACAGGTAGAAGTTGATGTGTAATTCTTTTAACTTCATTTGTAATGGCATTATCATTTCCACTAACATCCAAGAAGTGCTTGATATCCTCTTTTCTCAATGGTGATTTTGCCAACAATAATGTTGCCAATACTTGTCTAACAATTTCCTTTCTATGTTCTGACCATTTTCCAAATGACATTTGAAGCATTTGATAATAGAGATCTTTGATCCCATGGCTTATATTCCATGACAGTACTTCTTCAAGCTTTTCATCTGGTGAAAGCTGGTCATCTTGCTCTGGAGTCAGGGTGATGTATCTGACTGCAGTAGATGCCCAGATAAATAATCCATCAGCTTGTTTGCACATCTTCTTTAGCTCATTTTCTGTTAAATCAAATTGTAATTCATCTTTGAAAGTTTCAAAACTTTGTTTCAGAAAGAAAGAAATATCTTGATTTATCTCTGAGTCATAGAGTGAATCAGTTTCCAATATAATAGTTTTGCATGTCTTTATTCTGGATAATGTCTGGTAGAGAACCAGGCCTTCCAGTCAAAATGAGCTTGTATTGTTTAGGAAGTACTATCCAATCTTGTAATGTCTTTTTCAAAGATTTTAAAAACTCAGATGATGTGCATTCATCCAATGCATCAATAATAAATGCAGGTGGATGTGATTTCAATTCTTCTTTGCAAACATTCAGTGGATTAGCAATCAGGTGTTTGAAATGCCATTCAATTCTCCCAAGTTGGAAAGTATTATTAAGCAGTTCTTCAATTTTCTCTTTCACAATGGAATACTTGGAATTAGATGCTAAATGTGCAGCTACTGTTCTCCAAACCACAGTTGCATCATTTAAAGTTTCATCATCTCTCTTGAAGAAATGATATCCACCAAGTCTATTATTGTATTCATTGGAGCTAAGAGTTCCAATCAGAGTGGAGGCTATTGCAGATTTTCCTGAGCCAGGACTACCAGTAATCCACATAATGTTTGTAGTTGACTCTTCTATAAATTAAATTAATAATTTTGTAATGGTTCTACATTGAATATCATACCAAAATCATTTAGCCACTCATATATATCATTCAGAATGGTAACTCTAGTCCCTTCCATACATGGAGGCAGATAATGCAAGTTATGATCAACAGGCTTCAATAACTTAAGTTTTTCGGAGATTTCATCATTTTTTGTGTTGTAATTATTAATTTGATCACGACCGACAGCATTCAGCTGAGCACCAGACACATTGACGTGGTGGGAACCGGAGAACATATGAAGATTTTCAGCTATTGCAAATGCAGGAGAATTTGACCTTGAGCTTGTAAGATGTTGTACTTGAATAGTAAGGCGTTTGAGATAACGAGAGAGGGGCAGTGAAAGTTAGTGTGAACAGGAAATATATGTAGAACAATGCAATTGATACGCGTGGTAAACGTGTTCCGAGCCAAATTGTTGGTATGATCAGCTGTTCTTCTATAATAAGATACACCTTCTCGTTCTATGTATATCGAACAACATGTTTACGGCCTTACCCTATCGCGTGTTGATATCACACGTTTAGTGCGTATCGATAAGGGATTTCCAAACTGTGGGTTCAATGTAGTCACGAGTTATCGAGAGTCGCGGAGATGGACGTTTGGAATTGCTTCCATTCACGCTATCGCGTACGTCACACCTAATAATCATTTATCGCGCGATGGCTGCACTTTATAATACAAATATGTTCGCTTTCTTTGAGAAATTGAAGCTTTTATAGTCTACTCTATGGCTAAGGAATCGCTATCGAAGACTTACTGCCAATCTACTGGTATCATCTACTAACAAATAGAGTGATGTATTGTGATTCTTCCTATATCAGTAACATCAATCGATACCTGCAACGCCTTTAGGATTTATTATGGTTTTGCGATGAAGATTCGCTCGAGACTCTGAGAGTGCAGTAGTCTCTCTTGCTCAACATGTTCAATTGTCTTTCAATGCCCAGCAACTTCCTCATGTCGATGCACTAATGGATCTATATGATCGCATGACGCGGTCACGTCCTCCTTCTGATGTGCCACCAAGTTGGGGCCGCGGAGATTCGAACTTAGCATTCTACTGTGAGACCTGTCGACTGGACTGCAGAAGGGCTTCCTTCATTTTGCGGTACTTATTCACATACGTATCTGGACCTCTTCGTGACAACGCTGGAAAATCCGCACCTTACGGTAAGGGAGCAAGCTAATGTGTTACTTTAGTGTTTAATCATTTATGCGGTAATGAACGCCAGCTGGCGGATTGAACGATTCACTTACCGTTCAAATGTAATCGCCAGTACATCGGGCCTCAGGCCTCATCAGTGTCAATGATTCGTCGAAGGGCCTGGTAGGATCAACTTATCATTGGCAAGTATTGATTAACCGGTGCACGTCGTTTTATTTCTGTTGTTATCGATAGCCCGGTAGATTGGAACAGTAGGATTAATCATTAGATCGTGTGATGAGCGCATGTGGAAGGCGGGGATGAGAATGGTCACATAAAGATGGTGTTATCGATGGGATACTTTCGTTTTCCTTTTGTGGTGGAATCTAATCGCAGATGCAGCTTGAGGAGGTGCTTGAGCGCTTGTCTTGGCTAATTTGCTGGCTGATGATAAGATTGAGCATCACATGATGCGTGCGAATCGAACGCTACCCAGGCCGTTTGGGTTCCGAACTTCTGACCAACGTTGAACCTCTCGCAGAGTCGCAGTGGCATTGCGGACGACACCATCCTACACGAATCCACCATCCCGCTTCTGCTGCCCCGATGGCAAGACTCGGTATTCTAAACTTAAAGCTACTCATATACATCACCCGTTAAACGATTTCATGAAGAGCTATCCAAGTTCTCTTCGCCGCACTGAACACTGCTAGCGGACAGCGAGATTGCAATCGCACACGACTGAGAGGGACTAGGGGAATGAGAAGATGGTGGTATCTGGTACAACTGAAAGTAAGTGCCAACTCTCCCCTCCATTCTTCTTTCCTTCTTTGCTGTCGACACATGGTCATCGCGCGTTTTTCCACTTTCATTTTCACTCGACTCGTCCACGCTATGTTCACTAAGTCCTCGTCTTTTTACAGGATATCGTTCTTGCCTACTCATATCGGCGACAATCAAACTTACTGGGCTGGATGGGCCGAATCTTCTTGGAACGAAACAGGTACGCTCCCTTCCCCTATCTTTCCGTGCGCCCTACTTACACCAACGCTTGCCTCATAGCATACACTCGCTGGCATCGCATGCTGCACCATCTCTAGTTCCACCTTGCGCATTGTGACCCCTCTTCCAAACCAGCTATTCAGAATATTATAACCTCCCAGCATGGAACAGCTAGTTCTTTCCACATGCCACACCGTCTCCATCCAACACGCACCTAGTAACGACTATTTCGTTACATGGAACTTCCCCAATCGCCACTACGACGCTATCTCTGCTCCGGGTGCATCGACGGGACTTTCGAATGGGACGTAGGACTTCTTGACCGGGATGGGCGTCTTGCGCGTGTGCGGTGCAAGTGTCGGATCTTTTGTTATAGTTGGAATGAATGAGGTATTGGGGCTGGAGAGTCAAAGGAGACGTCTTGGACGATATACGCGCGCCTTTACCATCCTTTCTGCTCATAGCCCTTGGTGGCGACGTTAACGTCTCACCTACACGTACTCGACTGAAGCTCTTTACCAATGTTATCAGCCATCTGCCATACCCAACATCAGCGTTAACCACCATGCGACCCCTACCACGAAGAACTAGTATGGATCAGGAGACTATTTTCACCGCACGGGTACGCAGTGTCCCCCCAACCCCTGTACAGTGGGGCAGACATGTTATGCCGAACGACGTAGTCTTGCGTGTGGTGAGAGTCTCGGATCTACCGTTATCAAACACCTGGCGATCCCACGCGAAGACTTGTCCGGAGTAAGAGGCTCTCTTCACCACACTCGTATCCGGCGCCCCCTCCGACATCTATATCATCTAGTTTCTGCCGCACGCGTATCCAGTTGCTCCTGTCATACAATGTGCGTTGGACTGAGGAGGACGTGAGATCGAGTCAAGTCGAGTTGGAGGTGGTTCTATGTTTCGTGCTTGCTCACGTATGTGCGCGTCGTTCTGTCCTCTTCGCAAGTTGCTAGTTACTTACTAGTTACTCGCGACAAGTAGTGTGTATGTGATTGCTGCACGATTCCTTCCCCTTCCTCTAGAACGTTGTCGAACATCTTGCATCTATTTAGGTTTCGCTTCCTCTCATTGCTATGAGACCAGCGCTGCGGAAGGAAACCAGGATGAGGACCTACTTACGCTGCTGTCTTGATGAAGGATTGGCGGTACGGAATGCAGTCTTGCAGGATTCCGTGAATGACGTCCGCCTCTGGTCTCATTATCAGGCAGATCAGCTACCAACTACCCTAATTCCGCTACGTTCTCTCCTGCCTTCGACGCGCATAACGTTCACCGTCCACCATAGAGCTCGTGCTCAATGAAGGGGTTGTCTCTGTGAACCCCATATGAATCCAAGTGACAGGGAACGATATCACCCCAGTCCCCCTCCGCGAGGACGTTGTCACTAGTATCTCTAGTGTGCATGGACATGGTGTTTTGAAGAGGGAGAGTGGGAATAGGAGGATTGCGAGCTCTCCGGGTAATTATTGAGAGTCGGGAGGAAGGGAGGAGAGGCTTGTTACGCTTGTGCCGCCTAGTGGGAGGCATAGGCCTGTCCTGCGTAGGGAGTACTCCGGGGCTTGGTGGAGCTAGGTCGCAGGCTAGGTGTGGGAGGAGTGTGCGAACTTCGGTTTCGTCTGTCTTTTCTGCTTTATGGTGTGGGGTAGATACTGACAGGTGATTCATAGAGTCTTATTGATCTAGCTGGATCGGAGAAGGCTGCTACTGATAAGGAACGAACGAGGGAGGGAAAGTATATTAATTCTAGGTTGGTTCTTGGTCTTGTAGTTGTTTGGAGCGAACTGACGATGTATAGTTTGTTAACTCTAGAAATTGTCATTAGGACTCGAGATAACAATGCTGCTGGGAGAAGACGTATGTTCTACCTAGCTTACTGTCGCTGTGCTTGCTGATAGACCTAACCCAGAGATCACGTACCCTACTAGTACAACTAGAAGCTTACGCGTATTCTGAAAGCTTCCTTGTCCGGTAACGCGGGTATGACTACGTATGAGTGTGATCTGTACAATCAACCCTGATCCCTCCGCTGTTACTGAGAGCACGAGAGAGCACGAGCACACTGCTCTTAGCGCTCGCTAAGAATCCCTGTCCTCGACGTCCATTTCTAGGTGCAGCAACTGCGAGTACGAGTAAAGTGCTAGCAGAGAAAGAACACGATACCATTCCTACATCCTCTCCCGTGCTTCCGACTGTTTCTATGCAGATGGAATGCTTCCACGTGCGACTTGTGTTCTCGCCGTTCCCTGCTCAGCCTAGTCTGCCGGACCACGAACCGGAATGGCTTGATGGGGAGACGATCTTTGATTCTATCTTGGAGGTGGAGAATGCAATTTTGCCCCTCCCGCCTATGTCCGGAACCAATCAGCCGGGTATTGGTCCTGGGACCCCGCTGAGTCGTGTGAGGGAGGTGCCTGGGAGGTGCCGGGTGATAAGGAGAATATTTCACTTACTATTAGACCGTCCATCTCAAATTTATTTTTGCTGTTGCTTTTTCGATCTTCTGTGTGTTCTTTATTCGGAATGGTTTGTTTTATTATTATTCATGTGGATCTGGCTTCAATCAGAAATGTAATTCTAGTATGTTTGTATGTAGTCGCTGATATTTAGGACCTCTTGCATTAATACATCGCTATTCTCTGTTCCAGCATATTCTTCCAAGATGTGGGCGAAACAGTTATCATAATCTTTCCACATTGTTCTACCGGTGCTTTTCAAAATGTCTGCAATCTCCTCACGATAGCGCCGGGGCACATACAACTCCCATATCAATGTTCTAGGGTCCTTACGCCACTCGATGCCTTCAACGAAAGAGCAGAATTCAAGTTGGGAAAAGAAACGTGAAGTGATATCCTGGAGCAACTTCTGTTGCCATGTCAGATCCCAGAAAGGGTAATTGTGACGATTGTATTTTCCCGATGGCGTTATAAATCGGAGAGAGTGTAGATTCGAAAGTGGTTCATGTGTTTTTAATGCTCTTTCCAAGGTCTGTAATTGTTGTTAAATTTAGATTCTGACAGAAGAACTGAAAACATACTTGTGTAAAGGTGTTTCTTTCATAAGCAGCGGACGACCCGAGGCCGAACAATATCGAAAGAGATCGTAGGTTAGGGTATTCATTCCAGAGTGCGGGTTTGTTGAAGAAGCGCATTGGTATTTTTAACATTCGAATATTTGTTAAGTTCTCTTGTAGTGCATCTTCTATATTTGCAGGAAACATCGAATAATCCCTTATTATGATCTCTTCGAGCGGACTATTTGAGCGAACAAGATGTACAAGAAAACGGCCTGTAGAGTGTTAGGATTTCGTTATTTATCTAATCTTTTATCTAATCTTGTCTTATCTATGTCATGTGACATAGTCACATGACCTACAATGCGGATACCATGTGTATCAACATATGTTACTCATCATGACTGTGGGCACAGTTACACAGTTTGGCCATACATAATACATGAGTTCTTAATGTAGAAGCACAGTAAACATGCATTGTAGTGTAGGATACTTACATGCAATTACTTCATGGTTCTTTTCTATAAATATGGTCTTTCTAGTTAGTAGTTCGTTATTCTTGTGCTAGTTTATTCCAGATTAGCAATAAGACTCACTTCTCTCTCATGTTCAAGTGTTTAAGTTTGGCTTCGAGTATTTTGCTTGTCTGTTGCTAACAAAAGCACAATGTACCTCATTCCTCAACCCCCGAACTTCTCTTCTCCCACCGAACCCCAGCAAAACTTCTCTCTATATCTCGTTCCCTGTCTTGGACCTCTTGGACCAGACGTACACTCCATTCAATAGACTTGATCATTGTACTTGGAAGTATGAGAGGACCGGTGTAATGTTGAGCCCAACACTGTCCGAATTACCGATCATCTAAGGCCCTCTGCCTTAAGTTTGGCATGGCGCCAGTGACTGGGGAGGCTACCACGTGTTGCCCCAGCTGGTTCTATCTGCAAGAAAGTGTGCATGAAACTTAGGACGTCTCACTAGTTTCCGAGCATCCTCAAGAGCATCTGTTACTCGATCCATCATGGTGGCACCCATAACCCATTCCCAAACCCTTCGATCCCTTCGATCCCATTCTTATCACATCCCTTCATCATCCATACCAATCCATATTCCTCAATCTCACCCTACACCCTATGCCTGTCCTCAATCTCTGAGAGCCATGTCGGTGGACTCCAACAACTCGGATTTTGATCCCAATAACTACCTTTCCCTTCATCAAATCCCTGATTACACCCCACCATCACCTCAACCCAGACTCCCTACTCCTCCTACTTCTCGAACCCTTAGAATTGTCACAGAAGAAGGACACGATAATAGTCTAAGGTTTAGTACCCCGACACATTACATATCTCCATTCAAACAAGATTTCTATTCTCCAGTAGGATATGAAACTCTCATTAATACTGTCTGTAATGACGGAAAAGAACTCCCATTCCCCGAATATCCCAACAACCCTGGTCTATAATGATCTCCAGCGAAATTATCCTTGGCTTTATCACAGCCATAGTAATGGTTTTTATGAAGGATGAAATTGTAACTAGATGGACGAACATGACTCCTGCAAACAAGCAGCTAGTCACAGAAAGTGTTTCTGCAATGACTCAAGGGGTCATTAAAGAAATTAGAGACAGAATTAAGGAAGATTGACTGGAACCTAAGGAAAAGGTCGAGATTCCAGAAGATTACGAAGGAGATCCCCATATGGTTAATAATTGGATTAGATGTATGATGTTATACTTTCAGGAAAAAAATATCACGAATGATTGGAAAAAGATAACAATCACTTTACCGAAGGTTAAAAAAGGAAAAGACAATTGAGCCCAACATTGGGCAGACACATTCTTAGGAGATTTGATCTTGTTCAATGAAGAACAAGCTCAATGGAAATTATTACACAATGGAAAGGAACCCACTCTACAGGACACACAAAAGGTTAACATTGCAGCAACTGAAGACTCCCTGGCTATCATTCATGAAGCATTTAGAACAGCTTGTCCATTTGCTGATTGGAACACATTCGTCAAAAGACTCCAATTCTTTTTTATATCTATGGAAACACAGAACAATGTGATCGAACAGATCAACAAGGTCGTACAAGGTAACTGACCAGTTGAAGATTATACAATCGATTTCATGCAATGGATGAACCTATCCGGATTCGATAACACGGCCCTGGTAGATAAATATCGACGTGGAATGCATCCTCTATTGGCTAGGAGACTTATGGAAGTCGGTGGACTTAAAGTTACAGACAAACTTATCGATTGGGTTGATAAAGCTGCCGAGTACGAAAGGAACCGTTGAGAGGCTAATTTTGGATGTATTACACAAAATCCAAGGCCTCAGAACCAAAATACTGGACGACCTGCTAACACCCCGAACATGACTTCACCAGGACAACCCACACAACAGACCCCGCCAAATCGATCAAATCTTACAGTATCACAAGGAGGCAACCGTATGGATCTTGATCAACTAAAAAAGGAAGGTCACTGTTTCTATTGTAAAGAGAAAGGACATATGTCCAATACATGCCCAAAGAAACCTTGTGGACCTTATGTACAGCATAATGTAAATATGGACAATTCAATACCTGTAGCCTCCACTAGTGAAGTAGTAGAAATACTGGATGTAGCTAAATTATCAGAAGAGCAACATGCTCTCTTCATTGCTCAATTGGGTTTTCCCCAAGGCTAGCAGTGAGTGCAAACTCGCCGGCCTCGTTTTATGTATCTTCTAATGTAACTGTACCTATGGTAGATCTGGAATCAAAATACATATTGTTACAAAAAGAAAAAACTAAACGCACCTTCCCTAATCAGGAAGTAAAACCTGGAAACGTGTACTGGGTTGCATGAAGATTAAAAGACCAAACATTGGAACTCGCCCTTGCCACATTAAGTATTTGGACACACCCTAAACGAAGGCCTGAAGTAATTCAAAAAACAATTATGGAATTAAATGATCTTTCTGATCAAGATGTGATTCATGCATTGGAAGAATTAAAAAGACCCAAAAGATTCATCCGAGGAACAAATGGAAATCAAATGGATCTTGATTTAATGGTCACTACACTCGACACTCAAAGAACATATGGGTTAAAGGCATTATTAGATAGTGGAAGCACTGGAACTTGTATTAGTCAAAGATTCATCGAAGAAAATCAAATAACGACTAAGAAATATCCAAGACTGACACCAGTTTATAATGCAGACGGAACTCTTAACAGTGATGGATCTATTACAGATTATGTTGAACTGAGAGTACGACTCAGATGACATGTAGAAATATTACAACTTGCAGTTATTAATCTGGGAAAAGCATCTATGTTCATAGGACATGATTGGCTTCGAACTCACAATCCAGAAATAGATTGGAAAAATGAAACCATTAAGTTTACACGATGTCCAATCGAATGCACTCCAATAATAAACACTATGGATCCTGAAGAAGATGAATCTGATCTAGATGAACAAATAAATCTAGAATCAGATGATCACATTATTGCTGTAAATATTTTCGAACAAATAGAACTTAGGGCATTTCAAACTACTGCTTCAAAAATTGCTGAAGCTCAAAATCAGCAGAAACCAAAGAAGCATTGGAAAGAAACTGTTCCAATGTATTACCATGAATTCGAAAGAGTATTTGCAAAGGAATCATTTGATAAACTTCCTCCTTGATGACCATGGGACCATGCTATTGAATTACTCCCAGGAGCAACTTCATTCGACTGTAAGATCTATCCGTTAAATTTAGACAAACAGAAACAATTGGACGAATTTCTTGATGAAAATCTTAATTCAGGATGCATTAGACCCTCGAAATCACCTTGGGCATCACCATTCTTTTTCATCAAAAAGAAAGATGGATCTCTATGACCAATTCAAGATTATCGAAAATTAAATGAAATGACAATTAAAAATAGATACCCACTACCGTTAATTCAAGAATTAATAGATAAACTTAAGAAAGCACAATATTTTACTAAGTTAGATATCCAATGGGGTTACAATAATGTCCGAATCAAAGAAGGTGACGAACAATACACTGCATTTAGAACCAATTGAGGACTATTTGAACCTTTATTTATGTTCTTTGGCCTTACCAATTCACCGGCAACTTTCCAAACAATGATGAATGATATC
Source organism: Cyathus striatus (assembly GCA_025738555.1). NCBI lineage: Eukaryota > Fungi > Basidiomycota > Agaricomycetes > Agaricales > Nidulariaceae > Cyathus > Cyathus striatus. The sequence continues at coordinate 2,673,718 of JAOVFP010000012.1, forward strand.
TTCAGAATGGAAATTAATGAAGGAACCGTTATTGTCTACATGGACAATATTCTTATATTCACAGAAACATTAGAAGAACATAGGAAAATGGTTAAATGAGTTCTAAGAAAACTAGAACAACATGAGTTATACCTTAAACCTGAGAAATGTTTCTTTGAAAAAGCTGAAGTTGAATACCTAGGACTTATAATTTCCAAAAATTCTGTACGAATGGACTCTGGAAAAGTAAAAGCTGTAATCGATTGGCCAGTTCCAAACAATAAAAGGGAACTTCAACAATTTCTAGGATTTATTAATTTTTATAGAAGATTCATTCAAGGATTCGCAAAAATAGCGAAACCCCTTCATGAATTAACCAGAAAAAATGAATGGAAATGGGAACTTAGTCAAGCATTAGCATTTTCCGAATTAAAAGATCAAATCATATCGGCACCTATTTTAGCAATGCCGAATGATAACGGAAAATATTGTGTTGAAGCTGATTCCTCAGATTTCGCAAATGGAGCCATTCTTTCTCAAGAACAAATTGATGGAAGATGGAAACCAATTGCATTTTTATCACATGCATTAAGTCCAACTGAGAGGAATTATGAAATTTATGACAAGGAAATGCTAGCAATCATGAGAGCATTAGACACCTGGAGACAATATCTCTTAGGAGCCCAACAAACATTTGAAATTTGGACGGATCATAAGAATCTCCAATATTTCAGAAAACCCCAAAAGTTAAATCGACGACAGGCTAGATGGTCTACAGAATTATCCGAATTCCATTATACGCTACATCATAAACCAGGAAATCAGATGACAAAAGCAGACTTATTATCCCGAAGAGCTGGACACGAACAGGGTGAACATGATAATGAAGATATCATTCTTCTAAAACCAGAACATTTCAGACAAACATATGAAGTTCATGGTGAAAATGAAGATATCATGGAACAAATACAAAAATCCAGAAAAAATCGAGATAAGGAAGTCATTAAAATGCTTGATCTCAAATCAAAAGAATGGATCGAATCACAGGACAGAATAATCACATGGAAAAACCGAGTTTACATTCCAAAAAATACTAAATTAAGAGAATGAATAATTAAACTCTGCCATGATTCAGAAATATTGGGACACCATGGAGAATATAAAACTATGGAATTAATAACACGAGATTATTGGTGGCCTAGACTTATGGCTGATATTAAAAAATACATCTCAGGATGTGAAGCATGCCAAAGGACAAATATTCATAGATCAGCCCCAGTAGGAATGTTAAAACCAAATAGTATTCCCGAACATCCATGACACACCATTTCTATAGATTTTGTCAGACCACTTCCATATTCAAACGGACATGATTTCTTGATGGTAGTTGTAGATCGATTCACCAAAATGGCAGCTTTCATACCCTGCAATAAAGAAATATCTAGTCTAGGTACAGCAGAACAATACATAGACAAAATATTTAGACACTATGGAGTACCGAAACAAATCATTAGTGATTGAGGAAGTCAATTTGCTTCATCCTTTACAAAGGAATTAACAAAACAAATTGGAATTCGCATGAATTTATCAACATCCTATCGTCCTCAAACAAATGGACAAATGGAAAGAGTAAATCAAGAAATCAAACAATATATGCAGATTTATGTTAATTACGATCAAGATGACTGGGCTAGTCAAATTCCTGTATGTGAATTTAATTACAACAATACCGTACATCGAACAACTGGATACACACCATTTTATTTAATGTACGGATTTCATCCATATATGGGAATTAAACCAAACAGAAAGACCAGAGCTGCAGGAGTAGAAGAATTTGTCAAAGATATGCAGAAAGCAAGAGAAAATGCAAAAGCTGCATTATCTTTAGCAAACGAAACTATGGGACAATATTACAACAAACACCGAAAAGAAGCCCCAGAATATGAGATCAGAGATAAAGTTTATCTGGAAGGAATAAATATTAAATCCGACTGACCAGTTTCTAAATTAGATGACAAATGTTACAGACCCTTTAAGATTATTCAAAAAATTGCAAAAGACATTTATAAATTAGAATTACCAAAATCATGGAAAAGAAAAAATCCAACATTCAATGTTGAATTATTAACTAAATATATACCAGCACAGTATCCAATGCAAAAGAAACCAAAACCACCACCTATGATTTTAGTAGATGGTGAAGAACAACAAGAAGTTGAAACAATTTTAGCATGGAAACGAAATAGAAACCGAATATTATATAAAATTAAATGGAAAGGAGAATCATATGAAGAATGTACTTGGGAACTGATCAAAAATTTATCAGGATGCCAAAGTCTACTAAATAAATTTCATCGGGAAAATCCAGAATGCCCAAACATATAAATACAACAAGAATTTATCACATCTAAATCATTCAATATGCTTTCCAACAACATCACTCTCTTGATATATGTTATTGTAATCTTCATTCTCTGTATGGCTGTTTTTATACTCGGTCACTATATTCCTTGAATCATACTTCGAATTCAAGAACAACCCCCACAACCAGAAGAATCAATCGAAATGTCGTGAGGACACGACTCTTAAAGGGGGGGTAATGTTAGGATTTCGTTATTTATCTAATCTTTTATCTAATCTTGTCTTATCTATGTCATGTGATATAGTCACATGACCTACAATGCGGATACCATGTGTATCAACATACGTTACTCATCATGACTGTGGGCACAGTTACACAGTTCAGCCATACATAATACATGAGTTCTTAATGTAGAAGCACAGTAAACATGTGTTGTAGTGTAGGATACTTACATGCGATTACTTCATGGTTCTTTTCTATAAATACAGTCTTTCTAGTTAGTAGTTCGTTATTCTTGTGCTAGTTTATTCCAGATTAGCAATAAGACTCACTTCTCTCTCACGTTCAAGTGTTTAAGTTTGGCTTCGAGTATTTTGCTCGTCTGTTGCTAACATAGAAGTATTCAAGCTGATGCGCTTCAAGTTGAGAAGAACTTGAAGACTCTGGTCTGGGACCGCTGAGAATCCCTCTTCCTTGCACACCCATAACTCATCCATATTGAGATCCTGAAGAAATGGTATGTGCATAAATGACTTCAGTAATGTATTAAATTGATCTTCATTGATTCTTGATGGTAGAAAATGGAGGGTCTTCAGCTGAAATTGATCCCCTTGACTTGAAATGTAGGATATAAAATTGAGGGGTGTCAGCCAATTTTTTCATTAAATGCCTAGGTTTTATGATCATGGTGATCATATAAGCTAGGCATTTTTTTTATGATCACTCACTATTATATATGTAGTAATGAATGTATGATTACTAGTGAATGTATAAGTGATCATAAGTGATCTTTCAGTGTTTTAGTAGTGTTTCAGGTGGATATTTACTTACTACTGGTACTAATGAATGTAATGGTGATCATAGGTAATCATTAGGTGTTTCAAGTGCATATTCACTAATTACTGGTACTAAAGAATGTATATGTGATCATAAGTGATCATTATATATTACAATAGCATATTATTTTGAATAATATTATATATGTCACACATGTGACATATCTCGAACTTGTCACGCTTATTCCCGCGCTTCACATTTGTGACATTCTTCTCGCGCGTCACGTCTGTCACGCATATTCCCGCGCATCACGCATATTCTCGCGCTTCATGCACATTCCGGCGCTTCACATATTCCCACGCATCACATCTGTCACATTCTTTCTGTGTGTCACATCCGTCACACATATTCGCACGCATCACATCCGTCACACATATTCGCACGCATCACATTTGTCACATATATTCGCACGCGTCACGCTTTTCATGTGTGTCACGTGCGTCACATTTGTCATTTGTCACACTTTTAGCGCTCGTTACACATGTCACCTGCTTTCATTTGTTACGCTTTGCACAGCTATCATGCATTTGATGGTGTTACTCTTTGATTCACATTACATGTTTTTGACATGTTTTATGTGTGTCACTCATCATACTTTTTGCATATGTTACATTTTTCACAATTTTCACAGCTCAGTAATGTAATTTGGCTTTTGATATTGACAACATATCTAGATGTGGAACCTATATTAAGTGGGGGATACTCAGTATATCACCTGTCATAGTCTACTAGCCTATCATGGTTTTCATGTATATCATGTTTTTAATGTATATCACATATCAAGTTTTTCATGTTCTTGCTAAACTGAAGGTTATAACAAGGAATGTGACAATTAGTAAATTATAGAAGTGTAACAATAATAAGGAGCCAGATTGAAACATGTAGAGTGTGTATATAAGTCCACTGACATTTTACAATCAAGACTAGAGATGTGATATGATGCCATTGAACATTTTCGTATTGAACAATTTGGTGATAGACCCACACATGGACAAAAAATGTTAAAGAATGGTGAAATATGTGATTCTACATCACATCAAACTTACACATCTCAGTCATTAGATGATCATTATTCTTGTATCACTATTGGTTATAATGATATCTTCAATACACATTATTGATTCATATCTGCTTACTCTATATGACTACATAATCTTTTGATATATTGATACAGAGAGAAAATGAAAACTATCTCAACTCTTACTGATATTGTGTCACAATCAGTTTCACTTCTACACTGCTACATGTACTCATATCTCTGACATATGTTGTTTATACTTATACTTAGACCTCATAGCTTCATCTTTTAAACAAGCATATGACTACTGGCAGGATCAACCAGGTAACTACTCAGACAGCATCAGGGAGTGGTCTATGCACATGCTATTGCTGAGTATTCCCTGCTTACCATAGCTTTCAAATTTTGATATATTGTCAATATCAAAAGCCAAATTACATTACTGAGCTGTGAACATTGTGAAAATAGGGGAATTCAAATTAGAAGGTACGCGATACAGGTGATTTGTAATGCATCCTAGCAACAACAGTTGGTGATCACTTCGGAGTTCATAAGTTTGAGATTGCACTTGCTCACTACTTACCCCCAGACTTTCATCATGTCCACTGAAAAATTAAATATAGTAGATAAAAACAATTTTTAGATCAATAGAAACTCAATTCTGAAATTTGTAGCTATATCTGTAAGTAAAAAAATAGAAAATACGAAGAGTCTGAAAGTTTTAACACTCCGTTTGAATTTTCAGCGACTTTTTCGGCAGGGTTGTAGTGACTGATCCATATCGATGCTACAAAACAGTCATATTTGAATTCCCCTAATGTAACATGCAAAAAGCATGATGAGTGACACACATAAAACATGTAATGTGAATCAAAGAGTAACACCATCAAATGCATGATAGCTGTGCAAAGTGTAACAAATGAAAGCAGGTGACATGTGTAACGAGCGCTAAAAGTGTGACAAATGACAAATGTGACGCACGTGACACACATGAAAAGCGTGACGCGTGCGAATAGCGTGACGCGTGCGAATAGCGTGACGCGTGCGAATAGCGTGACGCGTGCGAATAGCGTGACGCGTGCGAATAGCGTGACGCGTGCGAATAGCGTGACGCGTGCGAATAGCGTGACGCGTGCGAATAGCGTGACGCGTGCGAATAGCGTGACGCGTGCGAATAGCGTGACGCGTGCGAATAGCGTGACGCGTGCGAATAGCGTGACGCGTGCGAATAGCGTGACGCGTGCGAATAGCGTGACGCGTGCGAATAGCGTGACGCGTGCGAATAGCGTGACGCGTGCGAATAGCGTGACGCGTGCGAATAGCGTGACGCGTGCGAATAGCGTGACGCGTGCGAATAGCGTGACGCGTGCGAATAGCGTGACGCGTGCGAATAGCGTGACGCGTGCGAATAGCGTGACGCGTGCGAATAGCGTGACGCGTGCGAATAGCGTGACGCGTGCGAATAGCGTGACGCGTGCGAATAGCGTGACGCGTGCGAATAGCGTGACGCGTGCGAATAGCGTGACGCGTGCGAATAGCGTGACGCGTGCGAATATATGTGACAAATGTAATGCGTGCGAATATGTGTGACACGCGTGAATAGTGTGACGCGTGCGAATATATGTGACACATGTGATGCGTGCGAATATGTGTGTCGGATGTGACACACAGAAAGAATGTGACAGATGTGATGCGCGGGAATATGTGAAGCGCGAGAATGTGCGTGATGCGCGGGAATATGTGTGAAGCGCGGGAATATGCGTGATGCGCGGGAATATGCGTGATGCGCGGGAATATGCGTGACAAGTTCGAGATATGTCACATGTGTGACATATATAATATTATTCAAAATAATATGCTATTGTAATATATAATGATCACTTATGATCACATATACATTCTTTAGTACCAGTAATTAGTGAATATGCACTTGAAACACCTAATGATCACCTATGATCACCATTACATTCATTAGTACCAGTAGTAAGTAAATATCCACCTGAAACACTACTAAAACACTGAAAGATCACTTATGATCACTTATACATTCACTAGTAATCATACATTCATTACTACATATATAATAGTGAGTGATCATAAAAAAAATGCCTAGCTTATATGATCACCATGATCATAAAACCTAGGCATTTAATGAAAATAATTGGCTGACACTTATGTAAAATCGACATATGACACTGATAGAGTTTTGAAATGAGTCTTGTTGATGTATTTTAATAGACATTGCTTCATCACATCGTTGTCGCAACACCCGAATTCGTCCAGCTTCAAACTTGATAATCTCCGTAAAACGTTTTCAGAAAGGTTGGGAATAAGAATGCATTTAGGTCCAAATGTTAAGGAACGAAGATGTGGGAGTTTGATAATACATTCCACAGCCCTTTCGTCTATCGCGATTCTATTGAAGCTAAGAATTTCCACGTTTTCGATGAGAGGGATAACTTCCACATACATTGTGGCTAAAGATATGACTTCCGGGCTCGAAGATTCTAAGCAGCTGCTCGATGACGATATGCGGAACTCTTTTACGAACAAAGCCCGTGAGACAGTTGGCTCTTGCCTTTCGATCAAGGAACGACAAAACATTGCGTAGGTGGGTGCAATTGGCTTTTCGTCGGGCCATATATTAAATTCCAGGGAATGATATATGCCAGGTAATGCTAACATTCGGAAAAAAGTGCACGCTTGGGCCAGGTTCAAAAATGCGCGTTCAGATTCCGTTGCGTTAATGTCATCATTTGGAGTGAGATAGCGGAAGATGTGGATGTAGATCTCGTTGCCGATGGGCGAAAGCGCCTGCGATCCATTCTTACGCACTGGACCTGAGGACTGTTTAGATCAGGCAGCTATGGTGTAGAGATATTAGGATACTTACTGTTCCAAATGATAGACATATATGCGTACAGGCAGGATAAGTAACAGAAGTAGAGGAAAGTGGTGGACGATGCAAGAGTCGTTGAAGTTGTGACGCAGGCAGTGTGCTCTCTGTAGCTGCAATATTTATACAAGCCGTGAGCGATTCGGCTCGAGCCACTGGTACTGTTATACAAATTGGTGCATTATTCCAACTATAGACAATCGGCTTTGATACAGCTCTCGCTAGACCCTGGCGACCCCATAAGTAGTTCTATCTGACACGGTCATTTGAATGTGGCATGTGCACGAGTAATGGACAATGAGCCAAAATGATCTGTTCGACACAAAAATACAATACAATGCTATTATGTAAAATACAGAAGGTAGAAATACCATTTCGTCAGGAACTTCGAGCTCCGTGTCGATTACGGATACGAAAGGATGGATTAGTTCTGGCCTGCAGTATTTGGTTGCATATAATGACGGGAAAAGAAGGAGAGAGGAAGAGTAAAACGAACCAAGTTGAATCATATAACCACAGCATGCTCCCACATTTGTTACAGAAGTTTCGCTCGGAATTGGCGATTTTCTCTTCTGGAGTGTCTCGATTTAGAACGGCTTTATATACACTGTACATATGGCACGTTAGCAATCGATAAAAAGTATTTAAGCAGAACAAGAAATAAAACCTGATATTCTCTTTCCCCGACTCCACTTTAAGCGTCTCACTATGTCCTCCAAGGTTTATCGATCCGCCTGTGCCGCCAGCTTTGCGACACATCGAGCACAAACATAGCTACAGATATTTACAGTCTTGAATACCATGGCAGAGAAAGGAAAGCTACCTGGTATGATACCGGCGTGCTAGACTGCAGAGAGAATCGAACTGCGCCGCAGTGGCAGCTCCTTTTCAGTTCCACTGGCATCTTAATGGGACTGCTTTGGGCTATGTGCGGTGTTGGATGTACTTGAAGGTTTTGAGTCGAATCAATTCTTTAGAGGGGATCGAGCGAAAAGATGAAGCAGACGAGTGTAACAAAGAGGAACGAAACAGTGAAAGTCTAAGAAGGTGCGAGAGTGGCATGGAATTCCGTCGGTTAGCGGCCGATTAGCGCCGGTAAGCATTGATAACATCGGGGATTATTGTAAGTCGGAGATATTATTTCCTAAACACCGCCCACGTCACTTATGTAACCCAAATGTAACCAAAACCATAACCAAATCACAACCATTGAACCAAGCCATTTTGCCGTTTATTCGCCGCACAACTAAGTACTCTACTCAAACTCCATACTTTCTTTTACTCATCTGCACACACATTTAAATGTATTTTCATTGGAACAGTAAGTTTTCTAAGACACCAGGGCGGCCAGGATGCCGTTCAAGTCATGCTACCAGGTCCTGCAGCCTTTGATCGCATGGTTCAGTACATAATGTGTGAGATTGACTCATTCAAGGCATCGAGGACCAGGTACAAGAGCCAGCTAAATGAACTGCAAATGGAGATGACGAATGACGCTGGGGACAAACGAGCGATGGTTCAGTCTGATATGATGACGGAGACAATGATTAACATTATATGCTCGAAGACTTCCAGAGTAATGTTATGGAGGGTTGGAGACGAGGGAAGGACTTTATCATTGGTCGAGTACTTTATTCCCCTCCTATTAGTGTCAATGAAGGTCCCAACCACAACAGCGAAGATTGAGCCTTGATCGAGCTGGACCGCAGTAAGATAAACTGGCCCAACTTTAAAGGCAATGTAATCGACTTAGGTATGTACATTTTACTTTCACTCTATTGCAAATCTATTCTAACTTATATATCCATTAACAGAGATGGACAATGATTTTATATCCTTAATGTACCCCCACGAGTTCAACTTTCCCTACTACCACCTCTTTCAGATTCAAGGCATCGTTCCGGAAGACGTGCTGACCCATCCGAAAAATAAAGACAGAAATGGTCAGCCATACATCAAGTTAATGAAGAATGGCAGCAGGACAAAGACGACTGCCGGTTTTAGCAATGGAATTAAATCCTTCATGCGTGAGTACCTCTTGGACGTGACTGAACAAACGTCCATGGAGTATGCGATCCTTGCGCAGGAAAAGCACTCAGAGTTCTCCGATCTAGGTGACTCTGGATCCATTATCGTCGACAGCGAAGGACGCGCCGCAGCCCTCCTTGTTGGTGGATGCGGTTCTAATCAATATACTGATATTACTTATGCAACTCCCTTTGAATGGCTCTTGGAGCGTATCAGGACGAAATTTCCCAACATCCACCTCTAGACTAATGATCAGTCTGCTGAAGAATACAACACATGATCATTTATATCGAAATGGAGAAAAGCGAGAGAATTTACAAGTGATAGTTTAAATTGACTTATGGACCACGTCTTAAACACCATGTACATAGAGTAGAGGATAATTGCATGTGTTCAGCATCGTCTCTGGCATCTCAGTTTGAACTTAAGCCTCCCCTGTAAAAAGCACTAGAGCTATTGGAAGGCTGTTCAAAAGAAGCATAAGAATTCAAGAATGAATCAATGGGGATAAGTGTCAGTTAAGAATTGAGGTATGAAGATGCCATAGATCTCGGATACATCTCTAACACGAGTAAAACAGTGGAGGGAGAGCTTAAAGTGAGTACAGCATGGCACAATCTTCAGGCCAGAAGGATCACCAAGATGATTGAATTCGTACATACACACAGACGTTTTACACACAACAAGCAAGGTTTTCAGTCGAAAGACACTTCAACTTCATGCATTCTCATGCTTTTCTCCATTCAATTCACCTGTAAAAAGTAGCATTAATACAGCTTGTATACCAACGTAGGAACAAACAGCATTATAAAACCTCCCAGGAAACGGACACGAATCCCCCACAAAACCAGAAAAATCCTTGAAACTTACATTAATCCTTGTACAACTTATGCTTCTTATGCCACCCCTCGAGCGAATCGGGACCATAGTCCTCGTAAACCTTCTTCTTCCCCTCTGGTAGACGTACATAGTCAGGTTTAGAGTTCAGTTTGATGCACGTCTAAAGTTTTCATTCAACAATCCGCCTTTGCAAAGAACACTAATGAGAGGAGAGGACATACCAGTTCATCAGGAACTTCGAGCTCGGAGTCGATAGCTGACGCGAAGGGGTGGATTAGCTCTGGCCTACAAGTCGAAGAAGGTCAGTGTAGTGTGAATGGAGGGAGGATGGTAAGGGCGTACCAGCTCGCATCATACAACCAAAGCATAGTTCCGCATTTGTTGCAGAAGTTCCTCTCGGAGGAGGCGACCTCTTGTTGTGGAGTGTCTCGGTTCAGAACGGCGTTGTACACGCTGCAGGGCAGTTTTGCTTGTCAGAATGCTATGGAGAAGGGGAGAGGGGGGAATATACGAACCTGATATTCTCCTTTCCCTCCACTTTAAGCGTATCACTATTCCCTCCGAGGTTAATCGATCCACCTACGCCGCCGACTTTGCGGCATATAGAGCACAGGCAAAGCTACAGCATCGCATTAGTGAGTGGAATACAGTGAACAGAGAGACTTGAATCGAACCTGGTACGGGGCAGGCGTACTAGACTGCAAAGAAAACCGAACCGCTCCGCAGTGGCAGCTTCCTTTAAGTTCAACTGGCATCTTTCTCTGAGCGGACTAGGTTAGAGCGCGGTATGGGGATTGGATTGTGAGTCAGTCAATTGGTTGAGTCGAAGTGATATGACGGAGGTGGAAGGGAGAGCTCGAGGGGGAGAGCGAAGAGGAGATGGGGAGGCATGAGCACATGACTGTCAGCACTCCCAAGAGGTGACGTCCATGGAACCAGACGATGAGCCTGGAACTTGAAGGGGTGGTAAGAAGTTGAAACCGGAAGCGGATGTGTTTCCGACTTTCCGTTTGTTTGGTTCTAGTTGCGATGGTAAATATGTCAACTCCTCTATAGGGTCCTAAACGTAACCGTGACGTTCAACGTTGTGTTTGCCATCATGTCTTCCTCTTTTGCAAAAAATATCTCCTGTAGCTGTACCTCCGACAATCAAGCTCAAGATTCTCGTTCCTTGTGTGTACCGTGTTTGTCGTATGTCGTTCGAATATCTAATGAACAAGCTTCTACAGTTCACAGACAACAACCCGCATTCACTCTTACAGAGACACCATAAACAATCTAACAAGCCAACGTAGATATCCTCAACAATGCCAGCGGTCCTCAGCACTCCACTAAACAGCAAAGTCTCCAAAAGCCTCCGGACACCAGGCTCATCCTTCATCGATTCATCACTCCCAAACGCCCCGGCTCCATCTCTAGCATCTCCGGCGCTAGCAACCTCTCCAACCGCCTCTCCTGCACCACGCACAATAAGTACAAAGCCCCCCTATCTGTCAAATCGCGCGAAACCATCAAATCCAACCTGTCCACGTCCAAAAGCTTTCCTCCTGTAGCGGGTACGCCAACGAAGGGAGGGAGCACGAGTCGACGTAGGACACTGATGTCCCCGAGGAAGGGGGAGGTGAACCTGAGCTTGTTTCCTGCGACTAGCGAGATAGATATGAGTAATGTCGATCCGGAGCAGGTGCTGGTGGATTATCAGACTGTTGAGCCTGGATACGTGTCGTTTGATGCTGAGGATATGGTTTCCGTTCGGTGCGTTTTCCCCCCTCCCTCACTTCCCTTGCTAATGACTAATGATGGGATGGTAGTATGTACCCTTCGAACAACCCCAGTGCATGGTCCCCAAGCATGAATGAAATCTCCGTCTTGCCCGAGACCACAAACCCACCACCCCCACCCCCACATTCACATTCGACTCCATCCTCACCGGATCGGAAAACAAACCTATATACATCACCACCGCGCGTAAAAACGTACGCGCCGCGATGGAGGAGTGCAACGCAGTCGTCTTCGCATACGGACAAACCGCCTCAGGAAAGACGTCCACGCTGACAGGAGACGAAACCGAGCCAGGTATCGTTCCCCGCTACAAGGGACATCTTCGCGTACATCGGCAACACACCAGAGCAGGAATACCTCCTCCGCTCCTCGTACCTAGAAATCTGCAACGGAACTCACATCGATCTCCTTGCTCCCCCTCGTTGGCCTCAGCGAACCCGGTACAGATTCAAGGGACAGAGAATGATATTACCCTCGTTCCACTCCGCGAGGAGGTTGTTACGAGTCTGGCGGGTGTAAATGGTGCTTTGAAGAGGGAGGAGGGGAATAGGAGGACTGCGAGTACGGATTGGAATGAGAGGAGTAGTTGGAGTCATAGTGTTTTTCGGGTTGTTGTTGGGAGGAGGGAGAGGAGGGAGGAGGAGAAGCCTGTTACGCCTGTGTGTCGCCTAGTGGGAGGCAGACTCCAGGGCTTGGTGGGGCAAGGTTGCAGGCTAAAGGTGGGAAGAGTGTGAGGACGTCCGTTTTGGTTTGTCTTTCTGCTTTATGATGTGGGGTAATGGCTGATGTGGTGGAGCGTAGAGTCTTATTGATCTTGCGGGATCGGAGAAGGCTACGTCCGATAAGAAACAGACGAGAGAGGGGAAGTATATTAATACTAGGTTCGTTGTTGGTTTTGTGGAAGGTTGTAGGATGCTGATGGTGTGTAGTTTGTTGATGCTAGAGACTGTTATTGGGACTTTGGCGGAGAATGCTGCTAAGGGGAAGACGTACGTTCTTCCTAGCTAACTGTCGGTGTACTTGCTAATAGATGGAATGCAGGGATCACGTACCATACCGCAACTCGAAGCTTACGCGTATTCTGCAACCTTCCTTGTCCGGTAACGCACGGATAAGTGTGATTTGTACTATCAACCCCGACCCTTCAGCCGTCACTGAGAGCACGAGCACACTGTTGTTCGCTAAGAGGGTCAAGGGCGTTCATGTGGGTTTTACCTCTATTTATTGCTGGGGAGCAGTTTCTAACTTTGTTCCATAGCTCAATGCGCAGAAGAAAGAGATCGTCGATACAGATGCGCTCATTGAGCGGTATAGGAAGGAGATTGAGGATCTCAAGCGTAGACTTGCGGAGCGTGAAGCTGATGCTCCTGTTCGCAATCGTAGGTTGTCGGCTCGTGAGGTACGTTCTTTTTCTTTCTATATTACCACCTGCGCTGACGGAGGCATTGAAGCAAATTGACGAAACGAAGGCGATGGGCGATCTCAACGCGCGCATTAAGCAACTTACGAAGCTCATTTTGACGAGTCAAACTGTGGATGATGCGAAGAGCGATGATTCGAGGTCTGTTAGTCCTACTAAGGTCGACTTTGATATGTCCCCGTATCGGGTTTGTCTTTTCCGGTGTTATATTGTGCATTTGCTTATTATGATGATAGCTTCAACAGGAGCTTCTTGCTGCCCGCATGCAGATGGAGTCTCAAGCCAACTAGCTTCTGTTGCTTGAAGCTGGGCTGATTGCCCGTCCACCCCTTCCGCCTACTGCCTCTGAGAGCAAGAAAGATAAGCTTATCACTGAGCAGGGCAAGACGATCAGGGAGCTCGGTTGTCGTTAGGGGGTATGAGGAGAACCTGGGTGAGCCGCTGCGGAAGGTTAAAGAGGACGTCGAGCGGGAGTGGATGGAAAAGTTTGATGAGGAGGGAGGAGAAGGGACGGCGGGCGGAGGAGGTTGTTAAGCAGTTGGAGAAGAAGGTTGGTCTGTGTTGCTTCTGGCTGTTAGGCTTTGCTAATTGGTTTGGACGTAGGCGCGGAAGCAGCTGGAGGAGGAGCGTCGTGCCTTCGCTGCCTTCGTCAGCAAGTTTGATGCACTGGGACTGGGGCTTGGTGTTGCACCTGTTTCCAAACTACAGCCACCGAAGCCAATCCCTGGAGGAGTGGCTGTTGCTTTCTCTGAGACAGCGAACGAAACAGCGTCTCTCCCTGTCCTCGACCTCTATTTTCGGGTCCACCACTGCGAGCACGAGCGGGGTACTGGAAGAGGATGAACATGATATCACCCTTACTTCCTCTCCCGTGCCTCCGACTACCTCTACACCGTTGGAAAGCTCCCCCGTGCGACTCGAGCTTTCGTCGTTCCCTGCTCAGCCTAGTCTGCTGGATCATGAGCCGGAATGGCTTGATGAAGGTAGAGAATACTATTTTGCCCCCACCGCCTATGTTTGGTGTTAAGAAGTTGGATATTGGGCTTGCGACCCCGTAGAGTCCTGTGAGGGAGGTGCTGGGCGATAAGGAGAATATTGCTCCTGCTGCATGATGATAAAGCACTGGGTGGGAATTTGGATACTTGTTATTAGGGAACTGGACGTCCATCTCAAGTTTTGTTTTTTGTTGTTGCTTTTTCGATTTGCTGTCTGTTCTTTGTTCGGAATGCTTTGTTGTATTTTATTATGTGGATCTGGAAAATCTAAGTACTCTCCGTTGAGACTATCATAGTGGTTATTGTTGGTCTTGCTCGCTAAGAAAAGTTGAAGTAAAGTACTTATATTGTATGCAGTAGCTGATATTTGGCGATTGAGTTCCAAGAGTAGCCAGGTAGGAGTTGTAGCTATCATCTTGATCAATTGCTGTCGGCGACTACCTGAGAGTGCGAATTCCACCTCGCAGTTTTGCAGCGCTCAAGTCACTCGTTTCGCTCGTTATCTCTGCTCTTTTCCAAGTTATGCTCACTGGAAATCCCTCCAGAACTTCGTCTAAAAGATCTGTTTTTCATTGCGACGTTAAAACCTCTGATGTACGTAGCTTTCTACATTACATCCTTACTGTTGGACGGACGCGCCAAGCACTATAATCCCGACTACCCCTTTCGTTCCAATCCCTGCTCGTAGTCCTTCTACTCCCCCCCCTTCAAAACACCACGTACACCAGAAAGACTCGTGAAACTTCCTCGCGGAAGGGGATTAGGATATCATTCCCTGTCACATGGATTTATACGAGATTCGTAGAGGCATCCTATTCATTGATCAGCACGAGCGC
Source organism: Cyathus striatus (assembly GCA_025738555.1). NCBI lineage: Eukaryota > Fungi > Basidiomycota > Agaricomycetes > Agaricales > Nidulariaceae > Cyathus > Cyathus striatus. The sequence continues at coordinate 2,688,933 of JAOVFP010000012.1, forward strand.
CATGGTGATGCTATATGCGTCTAAGGTAGGGGGGAATGTAGCGGGATGATGAATCCTGCAAGACTGCGTTTCGTACCGACAATCCTTCAACAAGACAGCAACGTAGGTAATACATCATCCAGGTTTCCTATCCCAGCGCTAGCCTCATAGCAATCAGTGGATGGGAACCCTGTCCTCTTCGTGGTCATTGTAGCGTTGGAGTGTTCAATGAGGAGTTGAGACGGCATTAACAAAGGTCTGGACTGTAGAACGCTCTACGTGAAAGCGTAGGCTTCGTAAGAAACGTATGAATGGAGAGGCATCTTGTCTGCTCTACAGTTACAATGCACTTTGCACGCCAGAGGTAAAGGACGCCGGTATTGTGCTTTCAAGACCCGAGTGTTATTATCCTGGAGCGTTGAAGATGTACGAGCAGTATGGGTGGGCTCTGTGGGAAGAGTCAGGACAGAGCTGCCCGTGCACATCGACAACAATGTGTTTCTTCACTAGGATCATACGCGCAATACCAACTACGGTCCGTTCAATCCTCTTTGTGGTCATTGTAGTGTTGGAGTGAGGAGCGGAGACGCCATTGTCATAGGTCTGGACTGTATAACGCTCTACTACGTGGAAGCATAAGGTATGAACGGTGGCGGTACGAGGGTTGGGGTTGGAGGAGGACACGGGACATAAGTGTGGGGGAAATGGAGATGGTACAGGAGTCAGAAGGGACACCGGGTACGAGTGCAGTGAAATAGCCTGCTGCTCCGTACAAGCCCTTCGTGTGGGGGTCGCAAGGTGGTTGATAACGGTATTCAAGAGCTTCGGTGGAATACGTGTAAGCGCGATGCTAATGTCTATATCATGAGTTTTGCGCAGTCAGAATAGTAGTATGAGCGCACGTCTGTCATCCAAGGAGGAGCCCAGGAGCGCGTGGTGAAATAGCCTCCTGCTCCGTACGAGTTCTACGTGGTGGGAGTCGCATGGTGGTTGACGCTGGTATTGGGTACAGCAGGATGTTGATAACGTTGGTGAAGAGCTCCAGCTAAATACGTGTAGGTTCGATGTTAACGCCGTCACCATGGGCTATGCGCGGGGGGCATGGTACAAGCGCTCGCATATCGTCCAAGATGCCTTCTTCAACTCCCAAGCCTCAATCCCCCTTCCACTCCATAGAACTATTGTAATAGCACTTAATAAACTAGTGCTTACTAAGGCGCGCACACTTGATATGGCACATCTGATATATCAACCCTTCTAGTTACAGACATGGTCTGATGTATGGATCCTTGTAAACTACAGTAGGTACCCATGTATCAGGATCTATAACTACAGTGCTTACTTGTATATATGGGTCATGTTGCATAGCATGCAGAGGAAAGGATCTCGATACAGATCTCAGTGCGGCATCATCATTTGGGCGCATACCGACGCCTACCAAATCTGGTTACATTACGTGTGGCCATGTGGCCACGCTCTGCCACTTGCCACTTGCTTCTATCTGATATTACTGTACATCCAGCTTGGCATGGTCTTTCTTCCGCAGCCGTTTTCATATTGCGTGACATTACGCGTTACTTGTTATGGGCTACATTGTTTTCGGTCATCTGGACTATGCAGTCGTCTGCGAGCTTCTGTGCCGGCGATGCACGTCAGCAGAATAAGGTAGGTTTCCGTTGACGTGTCTGGTTAGCGGTTTGGGGCTATTTGGACCACCTGCAGCAGTATAAATCCGACGTTCTCACTTTTCAGGTTCGGTCTATTCTCTTCACCTCGGTATGCCCATTGCCACATCAATCTTCACTTACCGCTACGGGTGCACTGAAACACATCGTGATCAGCCCCGACGGACTAGTGGAGTTTGTTGTGCTCGTTCACCAGGCCTTATCATCCTCACCTCACTTCCATGACCTCGTTTACTTCGCCGGCTCTAATATTTGGGAATGGCACCTTGCCTTCGTGTTGTTGTTCCTCTATTTCACTGTTGTTCATGGCGAACTCCATTGCTTTGTGTGGACTCTGGCACAGTTTGGTTTGCAAACTCATTATATATTGCAACGACCCCCAAGTCCTGGCTTGCGGGCTTTGTTCCCTCTGTTTTACTGTCGCTCTCTTCGTTCATTCCAACATACTGCACAGTTGTATCTTGTATTTTTATATTTTATATTTTGGCTTAGCCGACATCTTTTATGGGCTCTCTGTAATAGAGGAAAAATATGTCGATCGTTTAGTTCTCCTACCCTTAGCCTAGAGTTGATGGAGGCTCTGAAGCTTCCATCCGCCGCTATTTGTACTCTCTCTCTACTTTTCAACCTCAAGCTTCAAGTTTCAGTATGGATTGATATTTTCCACCACCTCCGTGTTCATCACATTGAGTTGGAAGGGTTGGGTCTATATATGGAGTGCCTCACGTTCTTAGTGTATGTTATGATCAGGGCACAACAGAGCGCTTTCCTTTCAAAGCCACAGTAGCCATATACGGTTACTCAATTGTCCAATGTATATATGTCACTATTGCTGTGCTCTCGTCAGTTGCCTTCGTAGTTTACGCTGTTTGTATAACTTGCAGGTATTACAATCCAAAATGATCACCTCTTTTTATGGCAGCTTGCTTATACCATTTATACATTCAATGACGATCCACTTACTTGGTGAACAATGTTCTCGAGACAATGCGAGAGGATTTTTGCTTGGCTGCTCTCCATTCAATTCGAATATTTTTGATTAAAAAGATTGTAAACCACTTAACAATATATTTCAAAATAGACGAGACTTATAACAAGAATATCGCAAGCCTATAACAAGAATTATAAAAAGATAATGACAAGAACTATTATGTGAAGTATTATGATAACAAACATGATATCATTGTATGTGAATGTAGCGAAAATACACCTCTGACTCTAACGATGAGATAAACGAAGCCGCTTGGATGATCGTGACATTTGCGTAGCACAAGCGTCATCATTCGACACGTCAAGGGAGCGTTTTTTGGTACTTGAGTCGTGCGCGTTGTCCCGGAGGGGGTCGACCATAAATCTGAGACACCTGGTCACGTCCTCAACCGCATTTCTCCATTCAGCTGATTTTGACGACCACCATTTTAAGCTAATTAGAACAATCACTATCCCACTAGGTCCCCCTTTGCGAAGAGGTTGAAGTGACTGGTGATCTGTCTTGCCCTTTTCAATTGGTGATGGAAGGCGGTTGGCATTTGATGTGCGCCTCCATTCTGGCTGGATGGTCTGCCACCACAATCGCCATTGGTTCGCGAACTCCTTTCGTTTGATCGCAGGGGCAACGTCGTATTTACGTGAAGTAAGCCATTGAGAGAGTTCTGCAGGGCGGTATTTTGCTGGGAGGCGATGCTACAATAACATAAGCATCTGCAGTAAGTAATCATGAAACACGAAGTAATGAAAAACACATACTGAAGAAGAGTCTATAGCGAGACTCAGCTCAAATTCCATCCAAGCAGTAGTGCAGTTTTTCCATTCTGCACCTAGGTTCGGATCGCACAAAAACCCTTTAGCTTTAACAAGCCATTATGGGAGATGCTCGGTCTGATCTCCAGATGTAAGCGTTCGAATCGCCTTTGAGAGAGCAGGTTTACGTGGACGCCTTACAGGCAAGACTTTGCGCGCTTGAATGTTGCTATCATCTTCATGATTCCCATTAGAGGTAGTGCTAGGGTCCCGAAGTGGTAGCAGAGAAATCGCAGCTGATGACCCCGAAGTATTATGTGGGGCTTCTATATGTCAGAATTGGGTTGCGCTCTCGCAGTGGTCACGTGATATGGAATATTCCGATAGAGTATTTTAGCTAGTACATGCGTCGTTTGTACTCCTTACCCGCAAAGACAAAGCTTACTTTCTCTACTCTCGACTTCTCTTGAGGATGCCTGGAAGCACCCTTAACCGGGTTTTCTGACATTTGCGGGTTCAGCAGTCCTGGCCTGCTACAACAAAGCCAGCCCAGGGTGATCTGGGACATCAAGCCCGCCTTGCCATTCATGTGTGCCCCGGTCAGCAATCCTCTATCAGGATCCTGCAGGAGAGTCTGCATTATCAACTCTATATCACCTGGTCAGCTTTTTGCAGGGGAGTCTGCATCATCAACTCCACATCTCCTCAACACTGCCTTTTGGCCACACTCACTTCCACCCACCACACCATCTTCTTCACCTGGCCCTTTTCTCTGTTCGACCTGATAGGCCAGCTCCTGGAATCCACCTCAGATCTCTGATCCAGCTCTGATCAGCCACCATCTACCTCCATCCAATCTCCAACACCTTTCCAACACTCCACCTCCTATCTTATCTATATCTCCTCTGGCAACTCCATCTTCACTTCATCTGTCATCTGGACAACATCCAGCATACATCAAGAATGGTCTTCACCTTCAGGGAGGGACACAGGGGACTCAGAGGGAGCTATTTGGTTCAGGGAGGGAGCAGCAGTTCAGGGAGGGACTTTTGGTTGGGGGGGATCATTTGGGATCATTGGTGCTTTTGATTTTGTTGTGTTTTTCTTTTCTTTCCCAGTTCTTCTGGGCACTCTTTACATATCCATTCCTTTCACCCTACTCTCTTATCTTCCTTCTCTTTGGGTTTTTCATTTGTTCCCTGCTTCGAGCGAGGGAGGGTGTCAGAATTGGGTTGTGCTCTCGCAGTGGTCACGTGATATGGAATATTCCGATAGAGTATTTTAGCTAGTACGTGCGTCGTTTGTACTCCTTACCTGCAAAGACAAAGCTTACTTTCTCTACTCTCTACTTCTCTTGAGGATGCCTGGAAGCACCCTTAACCGGGTTTTCTGACACTATAGCCTCACAATCAACGGGAAGTGACTGAGGCACATTTGGGGGATTTGCAGTTGGCGAGAGTGCTGCAACATCATTCATAACATCCTGACCAGGTGCGACAGGGGGAATAGCAGCAGAATGCTCTACTGTGGCATCAGTTGATTGAGGAAACACATATTCTAAAGTCTGTATATCAGGAGTACACGATGCATTAGCTGTCATATAGTTCGGATTGAATGGTGTCTGGGGTAGCAGTGGCAAAAGCTGATCGTAATCGATGAGATCTCCCTCTCCATTACTGAAGGACGTCGAATCTTGTGAATGCGTATGCAGTGTATAATCTGGAACCAGGGAGTTGAAAGAATACGAAGGCTGTATATCTCTAGCATATTCATTAGCGGGGAGAGATGGTGAAGATATAGAGGTCATATTCGCATCTTCAAAGTCTACTGCTTCGTCAATATCACTATAAACATAAGGAATGAGTAATAACGTACTGAATATAGATGATACGGCTCCCTGGGAGTCTGAAAATTCCTGTATGGTTGATGCACTACTAACAGGTGGTGCGAGCACTGATATTCCCCCATTGTGTGCTAATGTGCATTAGTGCAAGGAAGAGGTGTAAGCTGCATGAAAAACGTACGAAAGTCAATTGATATTGCTTCATGCTCTGGAGCCTGAGCTAATGCTCCACTTATTTCGCTGATTAAAGACATCTGTGGCATATGCATACCGCCATCACCTGTCAATAGTCAACCGACACATTAGCAATGATGCATACATCATCCAAGACACATACCACGGTCAACTAGATTAGCCTGATATCCTTGATATGTCGAAGCCATACCATCTTGACTTGGAAGTGATGCTAATATAACAAAACTAAATGAAATATCATATATGGTCGCAAATCACATCACTTACTGAGCTCAACTGGAGTACTCGATTTGCCGTTGCCAAGCAGAGAAGTTTTTCTTGAGCTTTCGTGATTTTCACCCACTGACGGTGTGATGTTAGCATAGGGTATACTTGAACATCGTGAACATACCGAACTTGGATGAACTGGAAGCATGGGCCTGACACTCTTCAGCCTGTCTACTCGATTCTGCTCGTGACTCGATATTCTGGTTCTCGAAAGCAGCGTTTGCATAGTTTTGAAATGGCTTGAGGACTTCAGATTTGAACTTCGAATAGTTCTGAAATGAAGCAGGCAACCCTGAATCATAGCTATTACCACAGCGTTAGTAAATCACCAACAGTGAAGAAATATAACACAGCAGATACCTTATGGACTTGACTGTTCCGTCATAGTCAGGATGAGGTCCGGCACCAAGTAAGGCGAATGCCCAACCGGTGTGTTCTCGCAGAGCTTCAAGCATATTGACAACTAATACCGGCAATTCTCGAATGTGTCTGTATCCAATCAGAATTACGGTATCTCCAGAGAAGTTAGAACAATACATACTCTGGTTTCTCCTCCCGCAGCTTACTGATGTCGCACTCCTGCATTTCTTCCTCCTTCTTTTTCCGCTCCTTCTTCTCTCTCTTCCTCCGCTTCGATTCCTCTTGAACAGAATGTCTAACTTCCTCAGGTGCTGCGAGGTACGCTTGTTTCATATGCTTCCTGAGAAGAGTCAGTGACTCCCCTTTGGTCAAGGTCCGACCACTGGTTTCTTCTTCGACGGAAGGTTGGATTTCGTCTTGATAAAACTCTTTCGAGTATATCTCCACCTCATGGAGAACACGTCCTTCAGATCGACCACGGAAAATGTTAATCAAGCTTGCTCTCATCTTCTTCTGACGTGCTTCACCGGCAAAACCATGGTTATTGTACCAGGTCTTGATTCTCTGGGAGCGGATCGCTTTAATACAACATAATTTCCGACTACTAAATTATAATGCTAACCTCTTTCTGGTTTTCTATCTCCTCTGCAACATCTTCTGCAGTTCTGATTTGCTGGAGAAAGAGCGGGAAAACGGTTACCAATAAGGTAGAGTTAATTCATTGTTTACTAACCTTCACGACTTTTACTTTCAACTTTTTCTTACTCTTCTTCTTCCCAGATGTGGTATCATTGCCGGCATCCGTCTGTGGCGCATCCTGTTCAGGTTGTATCGTAACAGGCCAATTCTGGAACCATTCCAAGAACAGTTCTGCCCAGAAGTTTGGTGTAGTACGGTTGCGTTTTGCTTCATTCAAAGCTTCCCGCCTTGATTTTAAGAAAATAGTCTGGTCGTCCTTTGCCCAAGAATCTGGAGCCATTGAATCTGAGGCGTATTTTGCAATGGAGTATACGCTATGGAACATCTCAAGGTGGCTTGGGAAACAGCCGGTACACTGTACAGATAGCTTAAAGAAACTTATTCACAGGTAGAACTGCAGTCTAGTGGTTGGAACCAACTCGGATGTGCCGGCCTTATGTAAATGACAGGATGGGCAAGAAGTTGAAGACTCGGTTAATATGTCGGGTACAAAATATGGAGGTGAATATCAATATCAAGCCTGTGCAGTATTTTGTACATACAATTTATTATGTGCAAAAGCATCTTTTACACCTCAGACAGGACCAAATCGGATCAGGGTAAATATGGTACAACCCGATGTAGTTAACAATTAGAATATGTACAAAAATATATCATTTGACCGATTCATGTTCATATTTAGAAAATAATTATGAATCGGGCATGTATCAAATCCATGAGCATTATTGAGAATATAACAATAAGACATATGTAGAATATTGTACAAAAATTGGTTACCATACCGATGTATGAACAAATCCTGAATCGGGGCATACATTTGTCCCTAGATCCTATCCAGATACTGATCCTAAGTGTGTCTCGTGTCCCTATCTTATCACATATTCTGAATTTGCCCTTGAAACAGATCTCGAATTGGATCTTTTATCATATCCTCATTCCGATTTAGAATGTAAACAAAAATATGTCACTCGCCCCGATTCATGTACAGATTGTAAATATGACAATTAGAAATATTGATTGCCCACTTACAGGGCCACTCACAGGCCACTCACATCCACTCACTGGACCACTCACGACCACTCACTACCACTCACTACCCACTCCATTCCCGCCTGGTTCCCCACTCCATTCCTACCCCACTTGTTGAAGGCTCTAATAAAATCATGTGACGGCATATATTGTGGGGGTAAACACACACAGTAAACAATGTAGTGTACAGATTTAAATACAAAATATATAGTACATAAAAGGGATAGCATAGTGGCATAAAATAAAATGGAGAACATACTTGAAACATATAGTTGCGTGAGCAGGGATCATTGAGACATTTGAATATAGATGTCTCTGGTATTCCAACACTACTCCTTGCTAATTATCCCACTCGAGATCCTGCAAAATGAACAGCCCTAGCTTTCTTCAAGCTGGCGCCAACTTCCTTTGTAGTTGTAATTGACTTTCAGCAACCTTTCCTGTGATTCTGCAATATAATCTTGATGATATCGAGTGTGAGCCAGTTACAATCATATTTGAGCAGATCAGGATACTGGTTAGCAGCCTTTAAAATATGTCAATAAATTAGATACAGCTAATGTGACGAACATTAAATACATACTTTCTCGCAAATGGTAGTGAGTTTGCTTTGTTCCTGAGTTGTGTATGTGCAATTGAAGTCCAACACCTCCTTCGCAATTACTGAGATGCGGGTCTGAAAATCATGCCCACTAAGTAAGAATTTGCAATTTAAAAGATTTAAAAGTGATGTATTACCTCCATATCACTAAGTTGCTCCGGGCTACACTGTACATAGTCGACTAGTTTGTAAGTTTTTCCTGCTTTGCCTTTTGGTTTTGGAATCACTACCACCACGGAGCTGGTCTCAGATTCGCCACCCTCATCTAGTGGGTAGCAAGTCCTGAAGGAGCATGGTGGTGGGGTAAGCAAATGTTCTGGAGAGAATTGCATATGAAGCATTGATGGAGAGAAATGATGCAAAACATGATAGTTTCTGGATGGAGGCATTTTGAGTCTTCTCCATGCCAATACATGATGTACTTATACCTACAAAACAATAAAAAGTTAGTTACAGGGAAGGAAACACATACAAATCATACAAAAACAATATTTCTACCGAAAGGTGTTGATGTAGCATGGCGAGACAATAGATGTTGGAATCAGCAAGTGCTAATCAGTCAAGAAGGAAACAATACATATGTTGAATGCACTAATACACTATACAGCACTGTAACTAAGGAAGGAAGTTAAAAAGAATAATGACATAAACCCAACTATGATAATTGTAAAAAATACTACTACATCTACATACCCTGAAACATAAAGACAAAGCATACAAATGATCAGGATACCACCAAGGCCGTAACTGATTGGAAGCATTTTCAGCAGAGTTCTTTTGAAATCTAGCATTGATTCAGGAGAACAAACTGTGCTAGTGCTCGATGTTTCCATACTCAAGTCGGTGCTGGTACTTGAAGTCCATACCTTAATTTCAATATTGCCATTATCCGACATTCCAGTCGCAATGACACACTGCTTTCGGAACTGAATACCTATTATATAGTTAGCATTAACATCGCTAGTATTTAGAAACTTTGCAAACCTCGGTTATTTGTACTAGCGTTTCAACTAGCAAAGTATTTAGATTTCTTCATTCTCATGTGTATAACATTAATTACTTACCATAGCCATGGGGTAGTAGTGCAACCAAGGTTCCCAAGCGTTGATCATATACACGTACTACACCATCATCACTACCAACAACTACCAGTTCACCTTGCAGGGCAGATGAGACAACAAGGGGCACATTTGAGTGGATAGCATGCTTTAACAACCTAAGTGGCTGTACAGGCGGAATGGCATATATGTCAACGCCATCTTGAAGATTAGAGACTAGTAGAGTATGACTATCTGCACCAATGATGGCATGTCCACTGTAACAACATATCAGGCAGAGCAGTTAACTATAAGGCAAGAGAGAGACTGACATTCTGGTACGGATCTCATGAAACCATCGCATTTTCCAAGGAGTCAGCTGATAGCAAAAGCTACAACCACATGTAAAAACTTCAAGGATAAAAGCATGATGGTGGGGCTTACATCTCACGAGATTCCAAATAGCAGAGAATTAATTCCGCCCCATTCTGTGTAAACATGACACTCCTAGCTGTGTGGGGGTGAGGGGTAGACTCTATGTACAGAGAAGCTTGACCTAAGAGATTCAGTGAGCACAATATGGAACCTAGAGGACAAATAACATACCTGGGAAAACCAAGTTCCACACTTTGAGAGAGCCTGCCCCAAGCGAGGCAAGGTGACTACGAAATGGGTCAAATTTCAGGTCTTCCAAAGGGCCATCATGCACAGATATCGCCAACACATGCTCATAACCATCTCCGGTTTTACTTTCCTGATATCCTCGGATTACACCACCACCTGTTCCGAAATATAGTATTGTGGAACCTGTTTCTGTGAAATGTGCCCAGCAAACAGTTGTAACTTCACCAATGATGGACACTTCCCAAAGCTTTTCGCCTGTTGTTAACTCCCATACTACCATAAGTCCATCATCACCTAACAGTATATTTTAAACATGCATATAAATATTTCAGAGAACTTGCTGCTCACCACCACTTGCAAGTTTAGAGCCATCCTGGTTTATCTTTAAGGCGTTGATCACTCTCGAATGTTGGTTGAGCGTATATTTTAAGTCGAACTGAAAAAATGCAATTAGCAATAGTTAACCCAAAAATACCAAAGTACGTGCAGTAAGAGTAGCTGGCTTCATGTTGGAAAGTGATCTGATAGAGCTGGTGTCGGAAACGAGTACGGCGTTGATGTATTCTCTGTGTTATTGTTTCGTGGACTAGTTTCCTCATATCCCTGCTCATTCCCCACTCGGCGAAAGCTTACCTGCACCATAGTATTCATAATTTTGTTAGTCTAGCATCATACAAATAAAAGAAAGAAACTTGCCTAACAACTTATTGTACAAAGGCTTTTGTTCCGTTGCTACCATCCTACTATGCACACCGGCATGATCGGGTATAACACAATTGCAGTGGAGCATTTGACAGACATTCCGTTCCGTCTCTGAACGCCACCATTTTCTGCATCATTTTCAAAATCTGACGAAGAATAACCAGACCAATATACCTCCAAATTGAACGTACATGAAGAAATATTGACTGAGTAAGAGATTTCAGCTTGTTGTAAATTACAGATGGGATTCAGGTTATTGTAGATTTTATGCCCATTCAAAACAGGTACTCAGGCTCTATAAAACAAGATTCGTTTAAGGTCAGTATAATCACTACATATATCAACTTCAGTTTAACTTCACTATCAACTTTTACAGTGATGGCCAATCTTAGAAATGTCATCTCTCTGGGCTGCAACTTGGTGAGCATTAACAATTTTCTTGACCGTAATTATGTTCTAAGCTGTTAATATGTAGGAATTGACATTGGTTGCACGTGTATTTACATGGGCTTTTGCTAAGAGCCTCAGAGCAACTAGCACCACATGTAAACATGGTTCCCAAGAAATCAATAATCTTTTGCTAGAATACAAAGGAATTAGAAAGTGGCATAAACTGGTACGTTTAACTAAATGGTACTTACGAAATATTGTTACTGAATAGAATTGAAATTGAACATAGGCGACCGTCAAAAACCAATGCATGAAGGCTCAGCAGGACTCCTTCCCAATCCTAAAGCTTCCAGCGGAACTAGTAGACCTGATAATTACTCAGGTTGATGAGGCGACATCTTGCAGCTACTCCACGCCAATTGTTACCTGCACTATGTAGCATTGGAGGTCTTTCTTAGAATGCAACAGATATTACAAACTGATTGCATTGGACACGCCGTGATAGCCTTAACAGGAGACATCAATCCGGCTGTGATTCATCTCCTAGAACATATATCGACACGCTCTAGATGCTACAGAGTACTAGTCAGCTTGTATTGTATCAGGGAGTACTGCGAAGGGCTTAGTACGTTCCTGAGCAAGGCTTTAGGAGTGCAGGAACTCACCATCACTCATCATTGCAAAAACAAGGATGACAATACTTTCCCTGCAGAGCTGTCCATTATTGGGTCTGTTGCTGTCATCCTGGCGAGTCTCCCCCCTTCTTGTATGTGCATTGAGTTGGATGGCACAGGTGCTCCTCGAGTCACCAGTGTAACTGTATTGCCATTGCTATGTCTGCCGGAGATCCCTTACGAAGGGATTAGAGATAACATCGCTGCTAGGCTCCAGAACCTCCATATATCGACCCACATCTTCAGTAATGAAAGCATGATCAACTTGCTGTCTATGCTGTTAGGTGGGCCATCTCTAAATTTCTTAAGTATCAGGGGGAGGAGTGGAAAGGATATTGAACCAGTCCTACTTTGCAGGTCTATGTCAAACCTTAGGATGCTCCTGATTACATGTGACGAACCATTCATGTTTGGATCCCGCTCTACTCCTCTGTTGTCCCAGCTACAACACTTATGGATATGCTGTACATGGTGTGAGAGTCGGTTGGTCAGTAAAGGGTCCATCAAGATACCAAAGAATATTACCGACATAACATGCAGCAAGGACTTCAAGCTGACCAACATCTTGTTCCAACTGAAGGCAGTTCAGCTTCGATTAACAGATGGCTTTCCAAACCCATATACCCACGAATTCTGCAAGTCAATGGCGAACATCACCTCCCCTCTTCAACACTCTCACCAGCTTGGCGCCGACGCCAGCATCAATATCATACTTCCCTACTCACTCGATGAACATATAAAAGCGGACATACCATGCCAATGCTCTATTCCGGACGTGAATGCCATATGCAAATGCCAAAATCTGGAGATCAACCATCAGTATTCAGAGCTATTGTATTATGTGCGTTGTCTTACCTTATTACTGCCTTTTTTCTAACGAGTTGCGATCAGGATTACTACATAAAGTTGCTCGAGGGTGCTTCAAAGCTATGGAAACTAACCATACACCCTCCTTATGGGAGTAGCACACAGTTCACAGACAGCAAAGAGGGTATGCAAACCTTCATCACAACACTTCATACATACTGTCCCGACCTTGAATCAGTTAGTTGCTCTCCCGACATATGGAAACACCAACCAGAAAGGGGAGAGTTCATAAGGCTAACCATTGAAGATTTATATTAAACAGCTTGACTATGGCACTCGCAGCTTGTTTTATGTACAGCAAACAATAGTATTTATTACCTTACCAATAGGATCTGCGAATGAAGTCTCTAAAGAATGTACTAAAAGTCCTATAATAAAATTTCACAAGTTAGGATAAGTTATCTTTAAGCTAACATACACATACTTGAATAAACGGCTTCAAGGCCAGAACTCCATCGCTCCACTTGCGTTTAATAGCAGGGTAAATTTGGGTTTTGTTAGAAATTATGTGAACATGATCGTCCAGTAAATCCTTCCAAAGATCTACACTGAACTCTTTGAAGTTGTCGAATGCACTTGCTACATCTGCTCACCCACTGTAGGGGTGAACTGCGAAATAAACCTGCAGTTGACAGGCTACAACAAATATAGTTTGTATCACTGCTGAAATTAGTTGCGAAGAGTCTGGGTCCCTGTAGAATATGATACTATTCCTTGCTGTGTTATGTTTCGACGATAATTGATGTCCGCTGACTGTGTAACGATCGTGCTGGGTCACTATAGCAGAATTACCTCCCAAACCCACTGCTTCCGCAACATCAGTATCAAGCTTGATCCGCTTTCCACCTACGGGCTGATGTACATTGTTCACCAAGAATTGCATATCACTTATTAGAGTCCCCGATTGAACATCGGGAAAGCAGTCTTCGACGATTTTGCTGCTCTGTTTGAGAATTTCAGGACACCCTGGGCACTGTAAGAATACCTGAAGTTCTGATGCAGCACAGAAAGCTCTCAACATAGATGCTTCCAGCTCTCCTAGAAGGGCCTTTAGTATGGATTCTACATGTTTGATGATCAGGACAAACCAAATTTGAAGTTAATGTTCTTCTTCTGCAGGTTACCGATTACCCGTTCAAATGGAAACATTCACCAGCCATGAATAGGCCCAAACAAGTGTAATTGTTCTGCCAGGTGAACTGCATTATGATGTATAAGATGGAGATCGACGTCGGGCCTCAGCTCTCGAATTGAGCGAAGATATGCTAACATAAACTTCTTGTATTCCAGGTTGTGATGACCAGGTTTTACTCGGTGAGAGGTAGCATATCTGATAGCGGTAGCAAGAAGCAACATGCTTTCCAGTGCCATTTGTTTCTTTCCACCCATTAATGGTTCGTCAGTTTCGCTGTCCCACATCTTCACCAATGAAACAGTCAAGTCGAAGTCGATACACGTTCGCCATTGATCGGCTTTCAATTTACCATGAGAAGGTGAACCAAAGTTCGCTGGTGGACCTGCCTGCCAACTTGGATGGATGGTGTGTAAAATGTCTTCTTGGATATGTTTCAAGTCATCGTGATTGAGAAGAGGGATGCTAGGGTGTGCATTAACAGTGGCCAACTCATTGATATCAATCTCAATACCAGCCAGCTCACTGATGATTCCATGCGCTACTGGGCAGGCTTCATCACCCCCTCCAGACCTTGAGCTGTCAAGCTTTTGACTAATCAATGATGGTGAATTGTTTCAAAAGGAATGACTTACAAGCACATTAACATAATTCTGCTTCTTAACTCATCGACCCATATGTTTGAGCCTGCCTAAGACACCAAAATGCTGGCAGAGTGATTGCAATACCAGTATAGACAATCTACGCAGGTTAGACAATGTCGGCTGGGACGACATCACCTGTAGCCCTTTCTGAATAGCCTTTGCTGTAGGCTCCTCCACCTCCGGCTTCTCATTAAGTTCCAGGTTTTCATCCCAATTCATACCTATGACGACGCGAAAATGATGTTTTACGAGACCTAGATAAAAGTTGTGCATCCCATCAACAACCATGTACTTCGTTGGGTCCCAATATTCAAGCCGAAGAAGCTCAGACCAACGAATCCCGTTCTTTTTGAAGAGCTGATCTCTTTGGGATTTACTAGTGGCATCTTGCCAGGCCATCGCGGCTTTAAGATGTTCTTCATAGGTAACTGGCATCCAGCTAACTGAAGAACAGTTAATATTGTTGATATCCTGCTTCCTGAGATGGCATAATGAACAAAAGATCATAGCAGAATGGGATGTGCATCCTGTCAGCTTGCAAGAACCCGGTAAATCACATACTGCAGGAACAATGGCCTCCCGACCACAAATCCCATTAGAATGTTGATGTGTGCGACTATACCAAGTACCCTTATGATAGCTCTGGTGGAAAACATCTATAAGTGGAGCAAGATATGGATTCAGGCCATCTAAAGATGGTTGGTGAGGTCCTGGTATCAACCTGGCGAGATATATATTCTCTGGTTGATAACGCATGCTTGCAGGTAAGCTAAGACATACAAGTGCCAATGACCCCACTGACGCCGACTTTCCTGCAGCTTTGTTGTGATACAGATTGAAGGCATCATAGCTGATGCTCCAGAGTGTACGTAGTTCCTCATTAGAGTCAACAAAAACTTTCCCATCTGCATCAGTGAACTGGCGAATTGCTGCTGCCTGATTAATATCTCGAAAGCCATTATGGGTCAAGGCTTGTCTGGTCCGCCTAATCAATTCCTCGACACCGGGGCGCATGTACAGTGCACCCACGAAGGCCGTGAAGTCTTGCATAACATATGGCCATGCCAGAACCACAATGGTCACACCGTTCTGAACAGCATGTTTCGTTAAGCACACTCCACACAGCTTTGCATTAGCAAAGCATTTGAACATACAGCGAAGCGGGTAGGCATCCTTTACACCCAGGGGATAAATTGAAGCACAAGATGGGCAGGTGGCGTAGGTTGTCGTTTTGGGGTCCAAATTGAACATTTTCCTCGCTGTCTGCAGGTCATCTGGTATTGATCTGAGGAGCAGTGTCTGATCAGTTGAGGTAGTGGCACCCAGCAGAAGCTTGGCCATTCGGAGGATGAAGTTGCAAGTAGGGCGTGCAGCATTCACAAAAACACTAACGGCGACCGTAAGGAAAAGGCAAACTGCCAGAGCTGGATGGCTGAGGTGTAAGGGATGGTCAAAGTGAACATCTGTTGAATAAGTTATTTATCGCACTATCCCCAGTACTAAGCTACTTACCAGTGTCATAGAATTTCCCGTAGGGAAAGGCCAAATTACTCCAGCGTCCTACGCACTTTTGAATATCCACTAGTAGCGAGTCCACACCCATATGCACTGAACTTTTGAACAATTCATTTGCACCATCTCCAGAAGTTGGGACAAGATGAACCCGAGCTATAAGATCTAGCAGCCAGGACTCTTGGCTCAAGAGATAAGCATGAGCCTGACTCCTAACAGGAAATCTGGCAGCTTCGTCCTGCATAGCTGGATTCCGTGTTTCGTTTTCAAGCCATTCTTGAAAGACTGCACGAATACTGTCGCGACAAAGTGCTAGACTATTGTCACACTCCAATAAGCGCTGGAATGTCAGTTGCACATCTATCTCGTAGGGAGAAGGTTGGGGAATCGAAGGCGGAGGTATGTCCTGGGGAGAACATGGGCCAGCTTCAGCAAGGGTGAGCGAAAACACTCGATCTTCAATGCCCCGAAGATCGTCTTCAGCCTTATTTTCACTCACATGTGCGATAAAGTCCAATTCGGTCATCATGACCCTGTTGCATTTCTTGCAATAGCAGATCGCTAGTTTCTTCTCCTTCTTTGGATGGGGCATATTCCTCTTCGAAGAGTGATCAGTATATAGATAGAACCAATAGCTGGGAATGTACCTGAAACTTGATATAACACTGGAGATGCAGCAGTGATACAGCTTTTAAAGTCACTGAGACATGATACTTGATATATATAGAATAAAGGACATACTGACATGACAACTTTTGGTGTAACCAATTGAATCAGACCAACGAAGGTGCTTATAAAACAAGACCACCATTGTTCATGATAAGCGGAACAAGGTAGGACACAATTCCAGATGAAGGAATACCTATAATGTTAATATATAGGTCAGAACACGAAGAACGATGTCACAGCAATGAATTCCATGCCTTCACATCTGAGCTTGCATCGAACCTTTACACTAGATACATTACCTGAACCTCAATGCACCCTTACCCTACACAAAGAGTGGCCACTTGAAGTCCAATCCCATCAACAACAGCCACTTTGAGATCAGTCACTTCATGACAGAAAGTTGGTCTCTAAGCCACGAGGTGAATTGGGTTGACCAGGGAGGGGTGGGTACTCACTACATTCAATTCTGGGCTGGGACAAAAATCAGTATAAAAATGTGCAGGTAATAATTATTTATGCTCACCCAAAATGGCTTTAACAATACAACAGCAGTTCGCAAAGGATTGTGTTTCTGAGCACTTGATCAAGGGTCAGCCATTCAAGAAACAGCCGAAGGAGAAGATCAACCTCATTATTGACTTGGTAAGGATTTCTGTACTCTTCAGTTTCAGTACTTGTCTAATGTTAATATGTAGATGAATCAAAAATTTCCTGTACTACTAGATTATGAAAAGAACTGGGCAGCCATTGACTTTATATATGGATGTACTAAGAATTGTTCAAGGCAGCGAAAATGACCTCGAGTCCATTATACAAAGACAATGTCCATGTTATAACCATGACAATATCTACAGTTAATACAGTCATAACCACTATGTATATACAGCGAATTTAGGCCATAGGGCTGTCCCTATAGGTATATATGAAGTCCTACTGAAGTCCTACTGTATCAACTTTGGATCAGTCATTACTTCTTCAGCACAGACTGTAGAAATAAACAAACGATCATCAGACTTATAAACACTTAAGTACGAGAGAGTAACATACCATATTGGGCAGATCTTTGACAGGACCAGCTTCAATGGAAGATCTTTGTCCTGCACTAAGGGCTTGGTACCAAGTTGTGTCATAGTAGTTGAGAGGAAGTCTGCAGACACAAATTTGTTCTGGTGATAGTTCGTTTGTCTTAGGTGGAGGAGCCTTAGATGAAGCCCCATTGTACTCCCTGATGCAATGAACATTTCCGCCTCCCTTTCTTAGTCCAGTGCCATATACCTCCACATCCCGGAACAACAAAGAAATGCTATCGTTAAGCCAGGCTTTCTTCTTTCAATGAACAACTTTGTTTTGGGTACTTGTACCTTCAACTTCAGTTTTGTCTGAGCTCATCCCCATAGCTCCCAATGCATTGTGGACGCATTCGACATCCCTCCAAAACTGATGGTTTTCAGCGTTATTGGTCAGGCGAGCTGAAATGACTTTCCCTCTGCATTTCCACATCTGAAAGTGCATTCAGTATGTGAAAGTAATATGAAGTTAAACTATACATGTACCCCTTCTCGACGAGTAAGCCTATGATTCCTTGCTTTCTCTTGAGCTTCAGCAATAGCGAACTCAGACTTCTTTTTGGGATTGATACTTCTATGTAACTGCCTGTACTTTAGAACACTCCATTGTAGTCTTTCACTGATCCTCTTCGCCAGCCTTGCCATTGTCCCTTCTCCCTTAGGAACATGGAAATTGACTTGACCATTCAGCACAATCTGGTAATCCAAGGCAAGGAGCCAAATCATCTCCCTGTTCCACTCGGAAGTCAAGGGTGCCATCCAATCCAATTTTGGTGATGCTGCATCTAGAGCCAGCTTGTGGTCCCTGAACTGTTTGAGTTCTTCTGTAGATGGACAGACAAATCCTGAAGCATGAGTGCACCACAGCCCTTTTGTCTTGTTCAGGTAGGTGCGGAGATGTTGCTACGAAAAGGTTAACCTATGTGTCGAAGGATGGAGACATGAACGTACATCAAACATCTGATCATGTTCTTCCTTTTTCTTATGCTTTCTTGGGGAAGGGACTAGGACACCGTTATCACCTTGAACATTGTTCTCGGTTTCATCCCTGCTATCCATGGGGTCATCTACATCCTCTGAAGGAGAGGATGCTCGACCTTTGCCTTTGCCTTTGCCTTGGGGACTTTCAGTGGAGCGAAATTCCGAAATAATCTCTTGAATGGATATGTCAACCGAAGCCATTATATATCACGTAACCATTGTTAACTAACAACTTTAGTACAAGGTGCACTACTATGTAAGAAGACCTCACCTGTTTGGGAGAAAGATGGACATTGAGAACAGGACCAGCCGGCTGGTGTGGGGTGGGAGGTGGGCCATCTTGCTGGTGGATGTTGGGAGCAGGATCAGCCGGCCAGTGTAGGGTGGGAGGTGGGCCGTCCTGCTGATGGACATTGGGAGCAGGACCAGCCGGCTGGTGTGGGGCAGGAAGTGAGCCATCCTGCTGGTGGACGTGTTAGATATTCTGAGTTGCACAGCTTCTTTGACAGCTGTCACTTGTCACCTGTCATACTTGACAGTTCTGTGATTGACAGATCCTTGATTGACAGTTCTGTGATTGACAGATACTTGATTGACAGATATGTGATTGACAGATTGACAGCTGTCAGTTACCTTAGTTACAGGACTTTGGTTGGACTTTGGTAGACTTACTCAGTATATAGAGGGGTGTTAGCCAATTTGATCATAAAAAGCCCAGGATTTATGAGTGCCTCTACTATTATATATTTATTAATAAATCTATGGGTTACTTAATGAATGTAGTGGTGATCATAGGTGATCATAGGTTATTTCAAGTGCATATTCATATACTATTACTACTAATAGTTTCCAAGGTGATCATAGGTGATCATAGGCTTTTTCAAGTGTGTATTCATATATTATTACTACTAATGATTTTCAAGGTGATCATAGGTGATCATAGGTCATTTCAAGTGCATATTCACCTATTATTACTACTAATGATTTTCAAGGTGATCATAGGTGATCATAGGTGATCATAGGTCATTTCAAGTGTGCATTCACATATTATTACTACTAATGATTTCACAGGTGATCATAGGTGATCATAGGTTTCATATATATTAGCAAATGTCACATTGGTCACATATATTCACATGTGTCACATCTGTCACGTATATTCGCACGCGTCACATCTGTCACATATATTCACACGCGTCACATCTATCACATATATTCACACGTGTCACATCTATCACATATATTCACACGTGTCACATCTATCACATATATTCGCACGTGTCACATCTGTCACATATATTTGCACGCGTCACATCTGCCCATCTTTCATGTATGTTCGCACGTATATATTCGCACGCGTCACAGCTGTCACATATATTCGCACGCATCACAGTTGTCACACATTTGTCACGCGCGTCACGCTTTTCACGCGCGTCACGCTTTTCACGCGCGTCACGCTTTTCACGCGCGTCACGCTTTTCACGCGCGTCACGCTTTTCACGCGCGTCACGCTTTTCACGCGCGTCACGCTTTTCACGCGCGTCACGCTTTTCACGCGCGTCACGCTTTTCACGCGCGTCACGCTTTTCACGCGCGTCACGCTTTTCACGCGCGTCACGCTTTTCACGCGCGTCACGCTTTTCACGCGCGTCACGCTTTTCATGTGTGTCACTCTTTTCATGCGCGTCACGCACGTCACATTTGTCACACTTTTAGCCCTCGTCACACATGTCACATACTTACATTTGTCACACTTTGCACATCTATCATGTATTTGATGGGTGTTACTCTTTTTATTTTTGATTTATCTGACACAAGATATAACAACTATAAGTATGTGTACTTAATTTTGCTTTCAACATTTGCTCACACTTGTGGAGCCTGAAGGCACAGTAGGAAGGAGAATTATAATGTACTGAACACTTAACACTAGTGAGAGAAGCTCATCACATGTGTCTGGTTACCTGTATATCTATACCATTGTTCAAATTGTTTCAGACCAGAAGTATCCAAAAGTGCAGAGTACATTATTAAAGCAAAGAAAACAAACCCACTCCTGTTAAATTGGAGGTTTTGACATGTGGCAATTAGTTCATTATGGAAGTGTATCAGTAATAAGCAACTAGAATGAAACATGTAAAGTGTGTATGTAAGGTCAATGACATTTTAAAATCAAGACTAGAAATGTTATATAATGGGATTGAACATTTTCATATTAAACAATTTGGTAATAGACTCACACATGGACAAAAATGTGAAAGAATGGTGAAATATGTGATTCTACATCACATCAAACTTACACATCTCAGTTATTAGATGATCTATTGGTTATAATGATATCTTCAATACTCACTATTTAGTTTTATCTACTTACTCTGTATGACTATATAATAGTTTGATTTACTGATACAGAGAGGTAATGAGAACTATCTTCACTCTTATTGACATTGTGTCACAATTAGTTTCACTTCTACACTGCCATATATATTCACACCTCTGATATATGTTGTTAATACTTATACTCAGATAGCATGACTTCATCTTTGAGACAAGCATATGACTATTGGCAGGATCAACCAGGTAACTACTCAGATGGAATCAGAAAGTGGTTCATGCATATACTATTGCTCAGTATGTCCTACTTAACATAGTTATCAAATTTAGATATGTCATTAATTTCAAAGGCCAAATTACATCACTGAGCTGCAAAGTGACAAATGTAACATATGCAAAGAGTATGGTGAGTGATAATGTGAATCAAAAGAGTAACACCCATCAAATACTTGATAAATGTGCAAAGTGTGACAAATGTAAGTATGTGAAATGTGTGACGAGGGCTAAAAGTGTGACAAATGTGACGTGCGTGACGCGCATGAAAAGAGTGACACACATGAAAAGTGTGACATGCATGAAAAGAGTGACACACATGAAAAGCGTGACGCGCGTGAAAAGCGTGACGCGCGTGACAAATGTGTGACGCGCGTGACAAATGTGTGACAACTGTGATGCGTGCGAATATATGTGACAGCTGTGACGCGTGCGAATATATGTGACAGCTGTGACACGTGCGAACATACATGAAAGATGGGCAGATGTGAAGCGTGCGAATATATGTGACAGATGTGACACGTGCGAATATATGTGATAGATGTGACGCGTGTGAATATATGTGACAGATGTGACGCGTGCGAATATACGTGACAGATGTGACACGTGTGAATATATGTGACCAATGTGACATTTGCTAATATATATGAAACCTATGATCACCTATGATCACCTGTGAAATCATTAGTAGTAATAATATGTGAATGCACACTTGAAATGACCTATGATCACCTATGATCACCTTGAAAATCATTAGTAGTAATAATAGGTGAATATGCACTTGAAATGACCTATGATCACCTATGATCACCTTGAAAATCATTAGTAGTAATAATAGGTGAATATGCACTTGAAATGACCTATGATCACCTATGATCACCTTGAAAATCATTAGTAGTAATAATAGGTGAATATGCACTTGAAATGACCTATGATCACCTATGATCACCTTGAAAATCATTAGTAGTAATAATATATGAATACACACTTGAAAAAGCCTATGATCACCTATGATCACCACTACATTCATTAGTAACCCATAGATTCATTAGTAGTAACAATATATGAATACACACTTGAAATGGCCTATGATCACCTATGATCACCTTGGAAACTATTAGTAGTAATAGTATATGAATATGCACTTGAAATAACCTATGATCACCTATGATCACCACTACATTCATTAAGTAACCCATAGATTCATTAGTAAATATATAATAGTAGAGGCACTCATAAAAAGCCCTGGTTTTATGATTGCGGCACTCATAAATCCTGGGCTTTTTATGATCACAATTGGCTGACACTAATGGTATATAAACACTCTGTAACTTGGTAGTTGTTAACAAGTTTCCTCCCCATCTTGTGTCTGTGTCTGTGTTTGTATCTGAGTCTTTGCTCCACTATTACCCTCTTTGCTCTTCATTATCCTCTATTCTCTCTCTACCACACTCCTTATTCTTTGTTACTTCTGACAGGACGTTGGGAGCAGGGCCAGCTGACTGCTGAGAGTGAGAGGCAGTAGGTGGGCTGTCCTGCTGAGCATGATTGGGAGCAGGGTCGGCCGGCTGCTGAAGGGTGGGAGGTAGGCCATCCTGCTGAATGTGGTTGAGAGTAGGGTTGGCTGGTTGCTGAGGTGGACTGTCCATCTGGTGGTGGGGAGGAGCACCAGCTAGCTGCAGTGGGATGGGAGGCTGACCGTTCTGGTGATGAGCATCGACCTCCATTGTTTCCTCCTGATGGGGGATAGGAGTCGGATTGGCCTGTTGCTGTACGATGGAAGGCTGGTTGATCTGTGGGTGGAACTGCGGGTGATGATCTACTGCCATGCTGGAAGAGGAATCTTGTTGAGGCGTAGCTTGCTCATTGGGCATGAGGGGCTGTTGAGAGCTGGATGACAAATGGTTGACATTACCCACCTCCATTGAAGTAATATGGTCCAATGGGGGACTCTCACGAAAGGCTCCTGGGATTGATGGAGGTGACGGTGGAGTAATAATGCTACCATGCGCTGCCACTCCAGGTAGCAGAGATGGATGTGCTGCCATTGGTGGAATAGGTGGGGGTAATGCTGGGGGTGGACGAACAATGCTCCCCAGAGAGGATTGGGGGCAAGCTGACATTCCAGGCAGCAGAGACGGATGTGGGACCAATGCTGTTGACATAGGCGCAGGGGACATTGAATGTTGAGGGGGCAGACCAGATGCAGCGAGTATGGGGCCCTACAATTATATTGAGTAAGGGCATGTTGAGAATATTAAATGATATGTACCAGCACACCCACTTCAGATGGCTGGGCAGGATTGTCGCTGAAAAATGCAGCTGAAGTTCCTGGGAGCAGAGATAGTGGAAGTAAAAATGCTTGCGTCGGTGAGCTCGATGTTATCAAACTAGGTGCAGGGGATAGCAATTGGCATGGGGGCAGTCCAGATGCACCAAGTCTGGGGCCCTACAATTGTATTCAGTGATCAACATCAAGACAGTAAAGATGGTGTACATGCCTGTGGATCAAGGAGTGTGCCTTGTGCAACCTCTGCCTGTCCCAGTGCTGGTTCATTGGGCGGCGATGGTTCTCGTTCCACTCGAATGCGAGTAAAACGCCAGCCTGTAGTGTTGGTCTAAAAGGCAGGAGTAAGAATTCATTTAATTTATAGCGTATGACTTAGATGTACCTGCTCAACTGATTGTGTCCTGCCATGTAGCCTTGGTGGAACAGGCTGATACAGATGGCTGGGATCTATGGGAGGGCCTGTACCAGTAATCTAAAAAACTGGGTGTGAGAATATGTATAATGGGAGTGTATGACTGGACATACTTGCTCACCGGCAAGTCTCGTCTTGCCCTGTAGCCTTGGTGGAATGGGATGGTACGGATGGCCAGCATCTATGGGAGGACCTGCAGCAGTAATCTGAAGAGCAAATGTAAGAATTCATACAATGGTCGTTTATGACCTGATGTACCTGCTCGGCTGCTCTTGTCCTACTCCTGCGCCTTGTTTGAATAGGATTGGGAAGGCTGCCCACAGGAGGGGCTTCATCGTTCGACATGTTTGAATGAGCAGCATGGCCTGCCGATGTCACATTAAATAACACCTGGTTATTGTGTTAGTATATACTATTATGCCAGTAGAACAGATTAGCATACCCATATAATACTGTATCAAGGGAATACAATAGGACCTAATTATTCTGTTAATATACTAGTACGCCAGTGAGACACAATGACATACTTACATTATAAGAATACCATATCCAGGATACACAATAATAGAGGGCGAGTGAGCAGGAGTAATACTAATGGAGGTTAGTACTATCAGGTCGGGGACGATACTCGAGTGGGGAGCGAGCAGGGAACTGTTCCTTACAATACTAATGGTGCTCATTCATGCTGAAAACATTGTATTGGTATACATTTTATTCTATCTACCTATAATACTATGCTATCTACTCTGAATACTAGTAAACTACTGTAGCTACGGGGAACATGGTGGTACGAAAGAGAGAGAGAAAAAATATTCCCACAGTTCGAGAGTTGCTTTGTGATAGGGCCCAGCTGGAGGGCAGGTCGTTGTGGATGCAGAGATAGTGCTGGCATTTAGGGCTGGTCACGGCAACCCACAGCAACCTGCTCTTCAGTTGGGTCGTACCACAAAGCAAGTGCCGCATCATGTGGATGCTTTCCCTCTCTCTCTTTCTTACTCCCATGTTCCCGTAGATACAATACATAGATAGTAATTAATATTCATGTAGCTATAGTAGATACACATAAAGTAGGACTTAGTTGGACTGAAAGAAAGAAACAAATAAAAGAAAAAATGGATACGAGGTGGAACAAGGGTATGGACTAGGCTTAATGGATTAACTGAGTGGGGACCGAGTGGGGCTGTTTGGATGGGGACTATATGCCAGTAGATATGTTGGAGATTAGAATAATAAAACCAAGCGCCCCTTGGCACAAATCGTTATTATTCAAGGCCATCACAAAGAATGGAAACAAAAAAAAACAAGAGTTCACTTACGGGTAAGTATCCTTGTTGTCAATGACGAAGAAATGAAGATAACAAAATGTCACTTCAGATGAGTCGATTATTTTATTAGCATATGCCTATCTAATGAACTAATTGTCTATTTATTGTACAGTCTACAATTTGACAAATTTTTGTCTATCAAACAATCGAGTACCTCCACAAGTATGCAACCGCCCTTTCTATAAGAATATTTTCCCTCACTCCGGTGGGAAGTATTCATAGCCATGTCGATTCAAGCTGATTTACCAAAGGTATGTGTAATCGTAACCTTCATGTCTCGGAACTAACAAAATGTATAGTTCACCACAATCCATACCCTTCTTTACCACGAAAAGCCCATCAATGTCCTCAAATTGTGTCCAGATTCATCGAAGTTGTTAAGCAGAGGTAGGATTGTCTCCTTATGTTTTAAACAAATATAGACTTAATGATGTACTACTAGCTGAAGATGGTACATTTGTCATTTGGGATACGTCTAGCGGAGTAATTCTCCAGACCGTTAGCCTAGTATTCCATGGTCCTGTATCTGCTGCAGTTTGGATGCCAGAACTTGAAGGCATGTGTTCGAGGTTTGCTGTAGGGTTTGCAGACAGCTCCATCATGGTATTTCACTATGAAACCACCAAGGTAACTCTCCCTTAGTTTCTTTTTTTCGTTTGTTCATTTTTTCTTTAGTTCGTCTGCAAAAGTGTTACAGAGGCACATGAACATCGCATGGAGGAGATTACATTTGACAAGAGTGGCCAATGTCTTGCTAGTATTGGAACCGGCTGTTTGGTGATGTGGTCAGTCAACTCTGAAGGTACAGCATTTGAATACCTTTGTTTCTTGACACTTACGAAAACTATAGGTGACCTCAAAGAGTACGCAAGGACACCATCTCATAACCACATCATCCATAGTGTCTCCTTCCATGACAACAGAAAACAGATTTTATTTTCAGTGCTCGAAACGCACAAGCTGTGAGTGTTGCTCCTCATTTGCAATAATAGCTGATCTCACTCTCATAAGGATTAATTACCAAGTTGATCCATGGACTCCTCAGTGGAATCGTCATCTGAGGTCTCGCATGTACATTTCACTTTCTAATTATTCACGACATTTACTTATACAGGACAAGTGGTCATGCTGTTGTCTCTAGCAAGAAGGAGATCCATGTTTCGAATCTATTCAATGGCGTCGACACATACTCGCTCCCACCTTCTAAACCACTCAAAACCTATGAACACCCAATTTCCCGCAATTTCCCCCTGCAACTTGCTTGTGCACTAGATGGTTCTCTAGTGATTGTTGGTAGTGATGACGGATCTCCTCATGTATTTTCACATTTCGGGAGTATGCAGTCGTGTTTGCAACACAAAACCAATGCTCTGACCCAGGTTGTTGAGGTAATTCTCCTTCTTTCAGAACTATAGCATTGGTTAACATCCTTTAACATAATCCAAGGCTGTCTCTATTGGTTCAAGGTGTATTGTAGCCACAGGCTCCTCGGAAAACAACGATCGCAAGTCACCTTATCCCATTAAACTATGGAATTCAACACCCGTTGTAAGTACATATCTCGATCTTATATATCCCGTCCATCTCATATCCCACAAGAACACTGTTACACCTAAAGATCCTTCTGAAAAGGATGTCGTTGCGATTTCGAAATCAAAATCACTTACCTATACACAGGTAATTGTAATAATAGTCGCTGTTCTGTTTTTCCTAGGACTTCAAGCACTATTGTTAACCAACACGATTGGAGGATGGGTTGAGGTACTCCGTTCTTCCGTAATGGTGTTTACACAGCCAGCTCTCAACACAACCAGCTCTCAACACAACTCTTCTGTGATAACAACACTTATACCGCCAGCTCTCAACACATCCAGCTCTTGATTTTTGTAGATGCACACTTACATACATCATAATGGACTATGTATATACACAGGTTATGTAGCCTATAGTACTATGAACTCTGAGTTCTCTAGCAGCATTCCCTAATCGAGGGAGCGGGGACTGAGTGGGGAGGGCAGGAATATCATGTGACTGTTGATGCCTTGATGCCTGCCCTTAAGTTGGGACCTATGATAAAAGGAACCATAGACACATCATTGAAGATTCTTTCCTCCTCATCATGTAGATACTGTAGTTACATAGTAGTAGCAATACAATACCTTACAACACCTACCGATACAGATTCATACAATGTCCCAAGATAACTGTGCTCAGAATCAGGACGGCTCGCTGAAGGACATGTCACAGATTCAATGGTTTAATGATGTAGATGATGAAATACCACTCTCGCAGCCTGGACCATCAAAGAGCAATTTGAAGGTAAAAACATACGTATTTATTAATTTAACAATACTGAGCACTGTCCGTACAGCCTAGTAAAATGAAAAGAGCAAGATTGGTGGTAAGACCCTATGCTATTAACATGATGAAACTATATTAACATCTCGCTTCAAAAGTCATTTTTAGATTTAGAAGCTGAAGTAGCCTCTGGCTCGGAGGATGAAGACCCTATTGATTCAGATGGTATGTAAGGGCTTTAAGAAATAGTTGTTATTACTAACTATACCTCTCCTATAGATGATTTTATTACCGATTTCACGGATGACAAAGATAATAACATTGATCGTCCCCGTTTGTTATTAACACAGGTCATTGAAGCCGAACATGGTTTCATTGACCATTTGACCAACAAATATGTTGAAAAGTCAAGGTGCATAGGTAACCATTTGGGGTGCAATGGTGATCCCATGTTTTCGACCCATAAGCACAGTATCGCTCATAGCAGTATAACACCTCAAGATTGGCCAATGTTTGACATCTCGGTTAAGGTCAGTAGTAGGCTGTATAAGAAACCCATGAAACCAGCTCTTACTAGCCTTCTGTAGGAAGGATCCGAGGAAATAATAGTCCATATGCTCACAACCCAAGCTGGTCCTAAGCACATTCACAGCACATTTGCATCAGCTATGATTCCAGGTCATGTTTATGTCAAAGGACACAACCTAGAGGACATTAAAAAGTGTGCAGCTATCTATAGCCAAGCTTTCTCCAATAGGATTCATCAGACACCTACTATGTGCTGGAATTCTTTCCCAAAACTATTGTCAACATACATTCCTACCCAGTATTCTTGGGTGCGGCTAAAAGGGAATTACTGCTATGATCTCACATTTACACTGTGTGCATGCCTTGATATTTCAATGTGAAATAGCTTTGAAATATCGTGGAAATATTCTTTATATTACATCATTATTTCGCTTTGTAATACTCTTACAATTCACATACAATATTTCTCACATATTTGAAAGTCACAATAACAAAGAAATATTGAAACCTGGATCCCCATTTTCTTTGAAATCCTTTATTCAATATTTCAAAGGTTTTTCACCTATGAAATAACAAAGAAATATTTATTTGGGTAGTCACAATGAGCTTTGTCTACCATTGTCTCATCTTTGTGACATATGTCACACTTGTCATAGTCGTCACAGTTGTCACAGTTGTCACAACTTGATAAGTGTGACGACTGTGACAAGTGTGACAACTGCGATGACTGTGACGACTGTGACAAGTGTGACAACTGCGACATGTGTAACAACTGTGACAACTGCGATGACTGTGACAACTGTGACAACTGCGACAACTGTGACAACTGCGACACATGTGACATGTGTGACGACTGTGACGACTGCGACATGTGTGACAACTGTGACAACTGTGACGACTACGACAAGTGTGACATATGTCACAAAGATGAGACAATGGTAGACAAAGCTCATTGTGACTACCCAAATAAATATTTCTTTGTTATTGTGACTTTCAAATATGTGAGAAATATTGTATGTGAATTGTAAGAGTATTACAAAGCGAAATAATGATGTAATATAAAGAATATTTCCATGATATTTCAAAGCTATTTCACATTGAAATATCGAGGCATGCACGCAGTGTTATAACCAATGTTTGCGACCGCTCATTTCGAATTGACGTCGTTCACTTGCCTAGAATCCTCTACAAAAAGGCCTCAAAAAAGCGTGCTGCAGGATCTTCAAAGTCGAAGATTGTGCCTCTGCCACCTTGCGACTCATTCAACGTCAACCGTGCCCAAGAGCTAAGCCCAGGCGAGATTTTAGTTCAATATGAAGATGTGGAGAAGAAGGTTATCAAAGGATACACCTTTTGGGGTTTGCAGTATACCACGGAAGGATTTATCATGGGTAGGAAACTCGATACTGATGACTACTACCAGGTTGATGCCATGCCAACAATAGATGAATTAAGATCTTTCGAGAAATGTAGGCAGGTTCCTGCACATGTCATGGAACTCTCCCGACGCGCATCACTATCATTAAATATAAAGATAGGTGATCAAGTAAAGATTACCCTGGAAGGGGGAAGGAATTACTTGGCATTCATAGAGGATATTGAAGAAGGAAATGTGTCGCTGAATCTTGTGGAATTTCCGACACAAGTCTTTTCACAATCCCTGAAACTTCTTCAGAAGTTCTTCAAGGTCGGCAATGGTGTTAGGGTTAAATCTGGGGAGCACAAAGGAAGAGTTGGGATGGTAACAACCGTGGAATGTAATGGAAAGATAGGCAATGAGACCATTACCTTTGTCGCCTTTCCATTAGGAGAGGTCAGTATTTTTACTAACGTGGATTTGTTTTATTCTAACAAGTTAAATAGGCTAATCACCTGCGAATTCGCTCGTCAGACCTAGACCACTGTAGCAAAGTGCAATGAAGTACCACTTTTCGGTGGCCAGACAGAAAAAGTGATTCGCCTGTAAATAGTGCTGCCTCCTATGGTTCTGAGGCCTACCAGATGCGAGTGGATCCATATCGGTACCAGTATGGGAAATACGCCTGGGTAAGGTGTGGTCCACTCAAAGGAACTTGTGGGATCCTGAAGAGTGTTAGCGCGAGCAATGTTGCACAACTTGAGGTTCTGGAATGCCTAATGTTTTCGAAGGATCTTGTGGAGTGTCCTATGAAGGACCTGTATATTCCAGGGTATTTGTACAGTATAATATAACTCTTTAAATAACTAACAATATTACAGATACAGCGATAAGTCTATGAATGATTTTTGTACAGCTGAAACTACTGGAAAGGACACCGAACCTGCACTGGGTGTTTGTTCAACACCACACTGGGAACATGATTCTGGGATTGGGTCTCAAACACCTGCTTGGAATCCAAGTTCAATGACCCCTCAGGTTACTTCAGCATCCTCTGACGTGTCTGCTGAATTATTTGCTTTCGCTCACCACAGTTCGTTTCTCACCCAATTGTATCATTTATAACTAAAATATATGTAGTTCCAGAGAATACAGCATCGTCGTTCCCCCTGCAACCCTCTGTGACTCTCCCTGCCTCAATGCGGACAGCTGTCGTCAGTGAAGGCTCTGCTCAACAACCAACTGCATTTGATGGTACGTAGGCATAGTATCATTACTTTTGCATGAAATATTGATTTATTGCATTATATGCAGAACATTGGATAAAGCGTATGATCGATGCCGATGGCACCATCTTCAAAGGGAAATTATTAAATGTGATAATTTCAGGTATGCAGCCGACTGATACAAGCCTTGGTTTCGAAAATGGACACCTAGAAAATGCGGAGTGTCACTTCGAAGGGTTAGTAAGAGACAAAAAATGTTTCCAGGTGCGGGTTATTGGCGAGGAGGTCATTCATGAAATACCTCCAGAGTTTGTGCAGCCAAATCACCCGACAAGAATGCCTCAACATGTGATTGTCTTCAACCCAGCTAACTTCCATGAATTCAGAAATACATACCAGGTATATGTTGTTAATGGGGAAGTAACCACCATGATACCATACAAGGGGGCATACAAAAATAGAATGAAATGTGATATACCAACTAAGGATCTGTGTATATACTTTGGATGAAATTCTTGGGCTTGTATACCATACAATTTTGCTAGCCACGTAATATTCTAAATATATACACATTTACTACTTTTTACATTGTATTATACATTTGTCCGTGCAAAAAATCGCCCATAGATATCCTTCAGAGTCCATAAGGTCCTCTAATTTGTCAGTGGTAAGTCTTCCCAGATTATACTGATAATATGGATGATATCTTTTACAGTCTATGGGCTACAGAGTTTCAGTAATTGACAGTGAGTAAATATACTAATTTCACTTACAAGAATCATTGCTGATGTTTCGAGTTGCTTTTGAATTGTAGAAAGGTGGAGAGTGCCTTCGTCATTGACAGCACAAACTACTTCATGTACGTGTCTCCAGTCCTTTGCAGATTTGTACACTCGTACAGTAACATACTGAATACACGTCACCTTCACAGTGGTATGTTTGGATGCTGCAGGATTGGATATATGTCTAACCGTATCCATAGGTGCACCCAATCTCTTGTCTACTAAGTGTGGAGTTGATACTGTTCCTGGTAGGTCGCAATTTATGTTCTCATAGGGGAGGAGTTGATACTTAGAATCAATATCGCTAGCACGTTCATTTAGTCTGTCAGATTGTCAGTCTGTGTAACATATAGAAGTCGTAATGGCTTGCCTATTCTTTTTTTTTTTTGGTGACTCTTCAGGTTCATCTATGGCTGGTCGTTTCTTAGAGTTTTGTACAACTGATGACACCTTTTGACCGTTCCGATATGCAATAAGGGCTGTGATGAAGTCATCTTTAATCGGTACTCCCGGGTTCCTTTGACCTGTTGGGTGTACATTCAATTTGTTATCTTTACAAAGTTGCTCCAGTATGTGGTTTGGGAAGGGTCTAAGGGCTGGCTTGCAAGCAACCACCCTTTGAGGAACTTGCTCTGCTTTCTGTACTGACGGGTTAGACATCACGATCTAGTGACTCGAAAGTGAATCACAGTTATAAGTACATACTGCCGAACACTTGCCGAGCTCAACGTATTATTCTTTTTAGGCATGCAGATGGTTACTATTGTATTCTATTGTATTCTCCTGTCGTTGACAACTACAATAGGTATACAATAGGGGCTTTGTATGTGACCGACTATGATAAATGGTGTACCACGTCAGGATCATTGGTATGTGCTTCTACTAAATGTCATATTTGTATCATATTGACGAACAAAAGTCTATCTTCGCATAAAGCCAAACAGGATAACTTGGATAAGATACGACTGTCAGCGAATGATATTGAAGGAGGTAGGTAGATTTTGAGATTCAAGTGCCCTTCGAATAACTTACTCTTGCTCCATTGGTTCTACAAACTACATACTATACTAATGGATATACTTCGAACTACAGCATGTTCCCTCTTCCTTCGTCTGCTCATTCTTTCTGACTTTTCCTGTACGTGACAGCTGGGGAAAATGGTACACCGTGTCAGATTCTTTGGTATGTGCTGCTAAATACTACCACCCATTCATCCCTTTAGTTTATCCTTTATTCATTTAATTCCTTTATCTCCCCTTCTCTTTATTTGTCTTACTTCACCAACTGCTCACCATCCAAGCCAGTCAGAGTTGTCTGCTTAAGGTCCTTGGAACACTTGGTACGATTTACGGTTGCCTCCTGAAGATATATATTATACAACTATGCATGAAGATACTATCTACTGCTTTAATTTCCATTGGTATGTCCATTTCGAGAACTGCTGGTTTCGAATGACTTACTCTTTATTAGTGATATTGGGTGTGTTGGGGGTAGTGTTATTGTTATTCGACGACGATTTGATGACATGCACTGTGTCAGAATTATTGGTACTGTTTCTCAAATCAGATTTGTCTACTAATTTATCTCATTTGTTGCATTTTCATTATTCGATAGACATTCACATAGAAAAGCGGGGTGGTAGTGTCAAATGTATTAGTTTGTAAGTTTGTCAAATTCAACCGAACTGAGTGAAGGACTTATTCTCCTTAAATCCTACACAGTATTCATCTTACACAGTATTTCCTAATTCATCAAAAACCCAACTACATACTTATGGACAACCAGATAACTATTTACACCTTACAATTCTTCTTTTTCCTTGCGCTGAAAAAGATAAGTACATAGAAGGTAAAACAATTCAAGAGAAAGCTTACATGGGGTAACAGATATTATACCAACTCACGACCCGACAACTCCTGTACGTTTTGCCAGTACAGATGTAGAAATGAACTGTCTTTATGAATAAAAATAAGTGCTTAATGGCTTGCGAAATATTGGTGACTTACCTCTTTCACTTTAGATTTACGACCATTGCCCTTCTTCGCGTTCTTTTGCTTGGGCCTCCCTTGACGTTCACCGCATACCAATTCTGCAGCCCTCCAACATCCTCTCCAGTACACCATATGTTCAATGCACACCAATTCTGCAGCCCCCCAACGCCCTCCCCAGCATACCATCACCTGATCACCTATCTGCAAATGTATTGTAGAAGAAATGTAACAAATAAAAGAAGAACTTACCTCATAGAATGTAGCCTGGAGATCATAGGTGATGAATGTAGGCTCAACTACTTTCGGCATGTTCCTACTCTCGAGGTCCTAAACTTGTCAATGTAGCTCTACCAAGTGTACTCACCTCAGCAATGTTTGAGAACTTGCATTGGTTCGTTACAGAATACAGGAAGAGGAGTGAGTGGCTTTTGAACTCATCGAAAGCTTATTTCGAACTCCAGCACAAGCATTCCCGCCTCCAACCACTTGTTCCCACCTCCAACCATGCATATCACTGTCCACGCATCCATTTCGCCTAACAATGACAATGAACGACGAACACAATAGTTGGATCTGGGGTAAGGGAGAGCGAGTTGCAGCTGCTGTTTGGAGAGGGCTTGGTTTCACATCCTATTCATACGTTCGCTGCTTCTTCAGCTTCATCACTTACTCTCCTGCTATATCTCATCGACACGAGACCATCGTTCTTTGCCATACCACATGTAAAATCACGCCGACCATTCCACCGAACCCCAAATGACCAAGACGACGATATCAATGCTTGAACGACAACAGCGAAGGTGGCAATGTTCGAACGTCGAAAGCGACGACACCCACACTCAAACGACAATGGCCCATGAAGTCTCAGACTCTTACTCCCTCATCTCGTCTTGCAAGTGACAGGCACTGTCTCACCCCCTCCCTATTCCCCTCCCCTTCCTCCCCTGCCTTGTTTCGCAACTGATGAGTAGCACCATCTTGTCTCTCCTCCTCCATGTCCATGTCTCCTCCCCTCATCTGGTGGCTGATGAGCGAGTGTCAATCCGCCCAACACATCTTCCCCTCGTTTCGCAAGTGACGAGTTAGCTGTTTCGTCCCTTCCTCCCCTCCTCACCCATGTCTCCTCCCCTTCCCAGCAATTGACGTGTGTAATGTCACGAGTAGGAACGTCAAGCCGACAAGCGCCTCCACCTGCACTCCCTCCCTTCCCTCTTCTTGCAAGGAATGAGCATCACACTATCACCATCGCCCTCCCCTCGATTTTCAAGTGACGAATGGCATTGGGCCTCCCACTCATGCAAACGGCTCTATTTATCATTCAACCACAATGTGGATGACGAATATCTGGATTTGGGAGCGATGGCTAGTCGTATGTGTATCCACTCTTCATTCACTCCCCCCTCCCCTCTCCCCCCCAACCTCTGTGCATGCTGACTACACAGGATAGATGCCGCCTCCACTTACCCTCCTCCAGATCATCTGTGATGTCAATGTTGCCCACAAGTCCCTGTTCCCCCCCCTCCCAGCCAACGCCTCCCACTCGTGCAAACGTCCCATTCAACATTCAACAATGACGAATAGCTGGATTTGGGAGTGAGGACTCATCATATGTGTATCTGCTCTTTATTCACCCCCCCCCCCTCCCCAACCTCCCTGCATGCTGACAACAATGATAGATACTACCTCCACTTCTCCTCCAGATCATCCGCAATACCGACGTTGCCCACAAGTCCCTACTTCCCCAGCTCTGCCATGCCTGCCACTCGTGCAAACGGCCCCGCTCACCAATCGACAATGATGAATAGCTGAATTTGGAAGTGAGGACTCGATGTACATGTATCCGCTCTCCATTCGCCCCCCCTCTCTCCCCCAGTCTCTGTGCATGCTGACGACGCATGGCAGATACCCCCTCCACTTCCCCTCCTCTAGATCATCTGTGATGCTGATGTTGCCCATGAATCCCTGTCCCCCTTCCCCCTCCCCTCAGCCCAGCCAACGCCTCCCATTTGTACAAATGGCCCCATTCATCCCCCTGATTCGCCAGTCGCCAGTCTCCCCTCTCCTCACCCATGCTACAGACATTTCCATTGAGCACCCATCTTCATGATCCCGCCAGCAGCCCCTCCCCTCCGTTTGCTCTGGCGACCCAAGAGTGCTCACAATGAGACTTGAACATCTACAAGGCAACTCCAGGAATACACGCAGAGCAGAGAACTAGCTGCGCAAAACGCATCTGGTAAACCACCCATCGCAAGAAGGGACACATCGAAGGCATGGAACACCGATCATACATAACAGTTGAACCTCTGCAGGATAACCCCATGGATACACAACCAGAGAACAGGGTGTGCAAAACGCCTCCGCAAGTGAATGACACGGCTTAGAACCAACACCCCATCCTCGTCTGATGACAAGTAACAACACACTCCATGTCCCTGCGTGCCTCCAGCAATCTGCCCCAGTCCCCGCTCGCAGCATGCATCATAAACAGCCGTACTCCACTGGCCCACACCCACACTGTTGTCCTGTCCCCTGCTCAAGCAGGATTCGACAGCAGTCATCACCAACCATCTATCCCGCTGGGAAGACAACCATAAGACGCCGAGCACATGCCCACACATTACTTCCTCATCTGTCCTAGCGCAAGCAACCAGCACTGCCAGCCGCCACGAATACTGTCTCGAGACTCCAAAACAGCCTGAGCCATCGTAGTTACAGCTGCACATGAACCCCAAGCATGAACCGTGGTTGCAACTGCCCTCTGGTACTGCTCAAGCAAAACTCGCAAGACGAGTAAAAACACCATTCCCTCCACCTCCCTGGAAACTACCACCAGGGGCTGGCTCCCGCCTCCTGCAAAACTCGAAGTGGGGGAGGGACCACATCCCACCTTCACCACCGCTGTATCATTCATCGACCTCGACACATCACCTGCACTAGCTCAACTCCATGCAAGTCCTGAATTTGCCTTCGTCTTCTTGGTCTACCTCAACAACACCTCTCGTATCTCTCATCCTTGCAAATGGACCGGTTCTCTCCCCTTCCCAGTGCTCCTTCATACTGACAATGTGTGATATCACCTCCCACCCCTCCCCCCACCAATAATCTGACGTCGCTTGCAAGTCCTGTTGTGTTTTCGACACCTTAATCCAGCCAATGCCCCCCCCCCCCCCTCATTCGTGAAAACAGTCCTGATCTCTTGTATCCGCTGGCTACCCATGTCAGTTTCTCCCACCTGCACTACCGACGTTATTACTGAGCCTCCATCTCCTTAATCGTGCTAGAGGCTCTGCTCCCACCTCTCATCTGCATTGGCGGTCTTTATGGATTTACAGGAAAAGGGAATGTTTTCCCTTTACATTCTCCATTTTCATGGGCCCATTCATTCCTTTCCCTTCTTTCTTCCTCACTTCCAGCATCACGCTCACTCGCTGGGCTTACCCGTTCAACTCCAAGGTCAACATCTCCTATCCATTCACTAATCAGTCATTCTCTACCTTGACGTTAATAGTGCAATGTTTGTATACGAATGAACATGTATCTATGGTACATTTTATGTGTAAATGGATTGAGTGGGGAACATGGTGGGAATAGAGTGGGTAGCGAGCAGCTGTGAGCGGCCCTGTGAGTGGGTAATCAATATTTCTAATTGTCATATTTACAATCTGTACATGAATCAGGGCGAGCAACATATTTTTGTCTACATTCTAAATCGGAATGAGGATATGATAAAAGATCCAATTCGAGATCTGTTTCAAGGGCAAATTCAGAATATGTGATAAGATAGGGACACGAGACACACTTAGGATCAGTATTTGGATAGGATCTAGGGACAAATGTATGCCCTGATTCAGGATTTGTTCATACATTGGTATGGTAACCAATTTTTGTACGATATTCTACATATGTTTTATTGTTATATTCTCAATAGTGCTCATGGATTTGATATGCGCCCGATTCATAATTATTTTCTAAATATGAACATGAATCGGCCAAATGTCATATTTTTGTACATATTCTAATTGTTAACTACATCGGGTTGTACCATATTTACCCTGATCCGATTTGGTCCTGTCTGAGGTGTTAGTTCATTCCAGCCAATTAGCATATGTCCATACACATCCTCCAGCCAAAGCAAAACCTGAGATGCTTGGCGGGAAACTGATGCGCTTACATGGTATGCATCACAAATACCTGCAATCTCCAAGATCATTGCTTCACATCGACGGGCAGATTCCTGTGACTGAGAAAATTGAGCAATGGCCACCTCGAGACTTTGACAAGTTTGATTGACTAATGACTCCTCAACAATAGCTCGAACATATCCAATAGGGTCATTATTGACACGTTCTGCAATGGCATTTCTCAGGCGTTCAACACGACCAATCCAATAGGCAACATGGTGACGCCGTTTCCTATGATTATTTGTTAGTCTAGAAGAAATTAGCTTGAAATCTGTCGAACTTACTCTTCTTCCGTTCGAGGAGCAGGTGGACACAATGATTCTGCCGCACTAGAGTCACATATAAGAGTAAGTATCTATCGTATATCTATGTCCTAGTCATACCTGTCTTTCTGTATATTGTAGTTCTTACGACGCCTTTCGTTAATCCTCTTCTTGTTCCTGAAGAAGATGCATGCAACATTAGCAAAGATCGGTTGAAATTGAGAACAATAAGAAAGAAATCTACTAACGCCTCATAATATCGTTTATTAATAGCATTGCGAGCATTTTTCTTATCTTCTGAAGTGCGATACTTTGGTGGGCGACCCATTGGTGTAGATGGTGGTTGTTGCGGAACAAGTTACAATTGGAAAAGCTACGAGAGTGAAAGCTTCTTATGCTTTCGTCAGACTAAAACTCCAAAGTGATCAAATGCATACAAAATCGGTTTCATACGAATCAATACATCTTAGAAATAACATATATAAATTTTTGGAATGATTTTATAGACATTAAAGTGTTCAAAAGCAATGTTTTGACATTGCATAAATTTCCATAAGTCACAGCTTCCGGGACGTTCAAGCCTAACTTTGATGTGTTGATGTGACTGGAAAATTCCGACTGGGAACCATTAATAATTAACTGTAAAATAGGATAACACGGGCCAGGAAATAGTACTAATCAATGCGCACTTGACGAGTTGCTTCGCATTTTCCCCTTCCTTTCCCAGTTTTTTGGAATACTTCTCAAAATTTGGCTTAATCGGTATCCTAAAAGCGAGTTGGAACATCAGGAAAATGTATGTTATAGCATCGGTATAATTGTTGTCATAACTAATCTGTCCTAGAAAATTAAGCGTGATATATATCTCATAGTTCAGAGCTAAGAGGGATAGCGCGAACTCCCTAGAGTGTAGAGCCAAACCATTCATGCGGGATGAAAGTGTAAGGTATATCATGTACATGTTACCCATCGTTCCAACATTCAACGAGCACCCAGGACCCAGGCAACCGCATGTCGGTACTTCGAAAAGCAATATAATTGACTAATACTTAGCAGATTTTTGAAGTGTTCCGATTTTCTAAATGTAGGTGTAAACATGGCGTTGAGCTTGAGCCTGAGGTTTCATATGAACTGACTCACTATAGAACGTTCATCCGAATAAGAAGGTTTGTTCCTGTTCTCCCTCATTAACCTCCCCACTCACCTTCGCCCATGCACCTTTCATAGTTCTGCTATCTTGGCAACAATCCTCACAAAAATAAAGCAAGATAGAGCAATAACGAGAGATTAACAAGAGAGATGGAGAGCGATGTATTGACAGTGGTAATCCAGTTACGTGTACACTGTTACACGTCAACAACTCAGAGGTGCCGCAGTAACCGGTAATCGGTAATCGGTGATTGCGGCAGTTGGGGCATATACCGGCGGCGCCAAATCCAATGTATTACACAAGCATTACACTACGCTCACCACTTCCATAGTACTTTGCTGAATACTTCGTCCCATGAAACTTAGGGTGCCATTTAGGCGAAGTTATTAGATGGATAAGTAAGAGTTTATTAAAGTCATTGTATTGCTTAACTATTGACTATTTTTCTAGGCTACCTTCCTGCCATACACCTTTATACCATTGTATTTATGTGTGATCAGTCGAGTTTATGCTAGATTATCATTCGAGAAATTCTTTATTAAGATATAAATCTATAAAAGTAAGTGGATAAGTCCATTATCTATCCATTAGGATCAGTTACATGCCTAACAAATCATCAAAATCTCGCTCTCGCGCTGTTTTTACCGACGCATTTGACACGGCGCCGGTAAACGAAAATCATGGTCATGACCACTTACATCTTACTCAAGGAACATCTCGTCGAACAGGGGCCAGTCAAGTAATGGTGCCTTCGGACTCGCTGTTGCCTCGAAAACGCCCTCATTCGCCAGATCTGTCAATTCCATGGGACTGTCTACCTCCTGCCAACACCACAGAAATGATCTGGAACAGGAATGACGAACCTATGGATTGCAGTGAAGATACGACAACTCACATGACTCCTACTGATCTCGTCGGAATGAATGGAATACCCACAACAGCCGAACACGATGAAAGCACAAGAAAAAGAAAGAAAGTTCCTTCAGTACGTGGATAGTATATGCATGCATTTTGTACAATAGTTAAGCTAATTTAAATAGGATAATCCAACACTACAGTGGATGTCGTATATCGATCAATATGTATCGGAGTTCCTTCGATTGGAGGGTCCGGGAGATGCCCACCAATTTTGTGCATCTTGCAAGTCATTTGCATCGCCTCTCATTCGTTGTCGAGACTGCAAATCGGATGCACTTTTCTGCAAGGATTGCACTGTGAAGATTCACATATATAATCCATTTCACTTTGTCGAGGTATGTAAATACATCCCAATGTTCTGTCTATGTTTTATTTCGCTTTCTCTAGCAATGGAATGGGGCTCATTTTTCAAAAGTCAGTCTCAAGTCACTTGGATTACGTGTTCAACTTGGTCATCGCACCAATGAAAGCTGCGTACTTCCAGAAAGGGGCTTCTCTGACAAGTTTGTAATAATCGACTCTAATGGAATTCATTCCGTTGCAGTCGATTTTTGTAACTGCCAACAGGCTCAACCACGATTCGTTCAGCTTCTGCGAGCTCGACTCTTCCCTGCCACTATATCTGAGCCAGTGACAGCTGCAACGTTCCAGGTATTACATAATTTCCAGTTGCTAAGCTTTATGTCGAAGTGTACAGCATATGATTATTACTATACACTCTCCCGTTACACCGATAATGTGGGGACATTGAAGGTTCCAGTAAGTAATATATCATCTTTGTTTTCCCCTACTAATCAATATGCTCAGGACCGCTACAGCTCTTTCCTACGAATGATCCGTCAATGGAGGCATATACGACTTACGAAACGAATGGGACTTGGTCACAACACATTAGGAATATCCAGTATTTCTGGAAAGCGAGAAGGAGGATGTGCTATTATTTGTCCTGCATGTCCACAACCTGGCATTAACATTTCAGCAGATCACCGCCATTTGACAAGGTATGACAAATACTACACAGTTGTACACTTTATTTATTTCATATCACAGTTGGATACATACACTCTATGTTGGTATCGATGCGAATTTTCGATTGAAGCGGCTCAATGTGTCAAATAACTCGAATGATCCATGTCTTAACAATGGATCCGCATATCTTGTTGACCCATATGCATTCATGGAATATTTGAAGGTACATGGCAACCTGCCTGATGAGGAAAGCTCGGCCGAATGCAATAACCATGATGCAATCAAGTCGGCAAGTATGCGTGGTGGAAAAGGAACAGCCGCGAGTGGGGCAGGAACTGTGGAATGTATTCGTCATGATATGAAGCGACCTGTATCTGTTGGAGACTTGCAAAAGGGTGAAAGGTACATTAACTAAAGTACTTCAATCATAATGATTATACACTTAACAACGACATTGAATTAGATATGTGAATATGGACTACTTCTTTCTATCGTCCATAAATCACAACCCCCCGCCAAACCTTTTTGTGACGTATGACATTGCCTGCAGTTGGCATCGGAAGCTTGAAGATCGCTGTAAGACATATCCAGCTGATCTTACTACAGGCTTCCTTTCTTGTAGCTCACGCTATGGTGTTCCCAAATTCCACCTTAATGCTCATCGCCAGCAATGTCAGGTGACATATTCATTGAATTTGTTGCCTAACGTTGGTAGAACAGATGGAGAAGCTCCAGAACGTGGATGGTCAGCAATAAATTCTATTGCAAATAGTACAAAAGAAATGGGACCAGGAAGTCGATATGATACCCTTGATGACCACTTCGGTGATTACAACTGGAGGAAAATATCGAACATGGGTAAGTGCACAGATTACTTCGGGACAAATAATATTAATTGTTAATATATATCTAAAGGCATTACATTCGTTCGGAAAGTTAATGAAGCGATCGATCAACAAATTGAACACGTTGAAGGCTTCCGAGAGTTCTCAAACTCACTTAATCAACATTCCGTTGAGATGTGGATGGAGGCAGTTACACTCTGGGAAAAGGATCCTTCAAGCCTCAACCCATTTTGGTCTGAGGAAAAAAGTAAGAATCTATATTACACTGTTTCATTTAATAATAATTAATTATGGTCAGAGGTTTCTGAACATGAGGTTCGTCTCAAGCTGGCGGAAGAAGAGGCACAAGCTTTGCGAGAAGGCACTGCAGATAGACACCATAACGAAATCTCGTGTAGCATGATGATTTCGCAAGGAATGGAACTTGAAGCTCAACAGTAAGTGATATTAATCGATTCGACACACTATACATGTGATATTCATTCAAAGTATGTAGATACCACCTCAAATGTGACATCAGTAAGTTGAGCAAGTACGCGACAGAGCTACGGCTCAGCAAAATTATTGAGCGTAAAAACACACTAAAGCGAAAGGTTGATGCATGGATAGATATACAGCAGCTGTATATGCCCACTGTTACTCCTCTTCGGGGAGAAGAAGACCGTCAAGGTGGAAATAAGCATTCAGAGGCAACAGATATCTTACTTCTTCTTCCATCTGTGGTAATTAATTATCATTTCTCTAACTATCTCCATCCAATTTCGATTATCTAATTCTATTACAGGCTAAAGACAAAGTTCGTATTAGCAAACAAGTTATTCAATATGAATTCAGACTTCGATATGCGCATTGTAACGACACTCTGGCTGAAATTCGGCGACAGCTTCACCTTCTCAGGCAGTTGTTAAAGTCTAAGGACCGCTATGCACATGGCCAAGCTATGCAAACTCGTAGCCACACCCTGATCGATACAGTTAAAGAACGTATAGTATTTTTTTCTGAGCGATATCGGCAATCATATCGTGCTCTTGAGTCACTATCAAGTAGCATTAATAATTATGATTGGAGACAAGAGCTAAAGGAGTTACGTGAAGAAGATGTGCGCTCTCTTGATAGCGCACAAAATCAGGATATTACAGAGGGCCGTAGGACAATTTCTTGGATTTGGCACACAGGAAGGACACTTAATACGTCGGATGATGATGTTGTTGAAAGTAAGTTACAGTGCGCTATTTATTTATTATGGATTGTTATTAACCAGCTGCATCCCTGCAGGCTTGCGCATCGAATGGTGTAAAGCAAGGGCCAGAGCACTTAGATGGACCGAAGAGTGCTTACTCCTCCAAGAAGAAATGCGTCGGGTGATAGCAACGCTAGATTGGCAAATTAATTGGTGGATGAGCCACACAGGACATCTGAATCAATGTGACCCATATTTGGTTGGAAAATCCGCATTTTCTATTCGTCAAGCAAGTATTCGTCGGGACTTACAGGAACATTTCATGGGGATGTGGAAAGAGCCGCTAGAGTCCCTAAAAAAAGTTGATGTATCTATGGTACCCCTGTAAATCATTTTCTACAATGCAGCTTACCATAGATTAATCGTTGTACTGTGACAAACTAAATAAGAATACATGAAGTACAAGTGATTGTGTAGCTTAATTCAACTCTGAGATCATTAGCAGTAGAAAAAGGCCCCTGCCAGTGGGTGGCATCAGTAGGGGCACAACTGGGACAGTGACCGGGAACAAGCTTATATGAAAGAAGTACTAGGAGAGATGAATGAGGTATCAACAGTTCCGAAGCGCGTTGTAGATCTATCTTCACCTGATGGTGTGCATGTAATACATTATGCACGGTAATTAGAACTTGAGCGTAATGTATGAACACTGTAAATTACAAGAGAAAAATTAATACTATATAATGTATAGCGACTACAATGTACTACCCAATAAATGTACTATAGGTACACTCTAGTCTCTGAGCGTGATGACAGGAATGGTAATCCCGACACTTCCAAATTCAGGTAACTTACAATACATTAATTTGTTCCCCCGCGGAGATGTGATGTCCCTGGTCAGGGTGTTTCCAAAGTGTTTCATGCTGACATTAAAGAATCCTGTGTTGCGATTCGCTTCTTCTCTGCATTCTTCGAAGCCTTGTGCTCTACATATCATATTATATGTTTACCTTATGTTTTCCTATATGTTTTTTCATATGTTTTCCGCATTTCCACAATTTCCATAGATATACTTCTATACCTCATGAATACTTAGCACTGTAGCAGGCTACTTTCAAGCCACTTTCAATTTATATTCTGTATATTCTTTATATGTTTTCCGATTTCCGAAATATTCATAATAATTGTATAATGTGAAAACTTCTGTACGGCGTACGCAATCTGCTGGTCTTGGCACAAGGTTGCCGCATTCCACTTTGTGCCGCAACGGCCCCAAAAACGTCTGCACCGAATGTCGGGATCCGGAAAGCATGATTACATAATGGTCTCACATTCGTACCGGTGCGGCCGTAA
This sequence comes from Cyathus striatus, assembly GCA_025738555.1. Lineage (NCBI taxonomy): Eukaryota > Fungi > Basidiomycota > Agaricomycetes > Agaricales > Nidulariaceae > Cyathus > Cyathus striatus. Next base: position 2,733,308 of record JAOVFP010000012.1, read on the forward strand.
CATACGGAGATTTAGGAAATAAAAGAAAATAACCATTTAGTGCTATCCCGCTGAGAAATTCGCTATAAATTCAATGAATTATACACCTACTTTATGGTATAATAATAAATGTGCCGTTATTGGTTCCGTTTTTCACGACTTTTGGTTTTGGTCTGACGAAAGTGTACAAGCCTCTAGAATTCAACTAACTGTACCATTATATTACAGCCATTCATACGACTGGATGATGTCCAATTTACTTGACAAAAACATTTGCATACGTTTATAAGCTTTAAATGTCAAGGACTTCGTGCTTCGTAATGCATCTTTGGTTTACCTACAAGCCTACATTCATATTCACTTACCTGGTTTTCAATAAAAGTGATCTTTTACGGAAAGAAAAACAAAAAGCAAAAGTATTGGTAGGTATTTTGAATCAATTACATACATATTGATATTTTATAGACAGTACATAGTCGGAATTAGCTAATTTGTATACTTTCATGCATATTTTGTGTGATAACATCCAAGAGCCTGTATTTTATGCCGATGGTTGTGGCCACTGTTGGCCAGTGCACGAAGCTTTAGGCATTGACATGTGGCTTCCTTCCGTTAATTAATTTTTGATAGATTGATGAAATGAAAGAACTTAAGAAGTAACTAAGCTGATGCATTATGGTATGTACATGTAAGTACTGTATTGGCTTGATGGCGCAAAGAAGGCGGGATGCAGGCGCGCCTCATTGTCTGACTAATAAGCTACTAGGAATGCCTCATGTATCAGCTTCCCTAGAGACGCGAGAATCAGCCTACTTCCTATCTGGTAACCTATGGTAATTTACAGTATGCATACATTACGATCTACTGTAACTTACCGTAGATAATATATACATTTTACAGTATTGCCTGCTATCTTAGATTTGACCAGGCCTAAAAAGAAATATGCGCGGGAAACTGGCGGGACTCTCACCGAGCGCACAGAAGCTGATGAGGACACCAGGTGGGTAACACATGGCATCAACCTCCTTAGATAATGCCTTCCTATTGTAGAACCACCTGTAATTTACAGTATCCATACATCAGGTTCGATCTGTAATTACAGACGATTGATATATCAAATGTACAGTATTGCCTGGCGCGCAGGCAACTAAGACTTAGGATCACACAATTAGGAGTAAGGAAAGAGGGAATAGATTCACTACTATTGTACATACAGGAATTTCGTTGTAATTTTATACTAGTAAATATATCTACAATGTTCTACACTAATCTACAATATTTGTTCTACAATGTTCTCGCTCTCGGTGAACTCGGCGTTCTCGAATGTCATCGGACACTCATGCCGCTTCTGGCCCGCACATGCACAACAAGAACAAGATCCGCCGCCACTTCCACCACACGCACGCAAGACTATATCTTCGTCGTCGAGTCTGTCCCCCCCAAGAAGTCCTGCATCCCATTAGAAAGTGTCGTTGTAGGCGTATGGAGCGGAGATAGCGTCGTAGAGGAGGTTGGCGTAGTTCCAAGTAACGGAATAGTGGTTACGAGACGCGGTACGTGTCGGAAGAAGAGATTGTATTATTCTGTATCGACACTGGATATGTGGATAGAACTACATGTTTGATGCTAGGCAGTTAGGATGTTCTGAATGGCCCGTTTGCAGGAGGGGTCGTAATGCACAAGGTAGAACTTGGATGGTGCAGTTTGAGATGCAAGCGAGTGTATGCTATGAAGCAAGCGTAAGCGTAAGCAGGGCACACAGAAAGATACGGTAAGGAAGCATACAGGTTTCGTTCGAAGCAGTGTAAGTTTAGCCCATCCATCCCAGTGAGCTGTGTTGTCGCCGATATAAGTAGGAAGGACGCCAACCTGCGAGAAGATTGAGAGTTAGTGAGCACAGCGTTTATGAGTCGAGTGAAAGTGAAAGTGGAAGTTTAAAGGTGTGCAATGGCCATGTATGAAGAAACAAAAGAGTACAGAAGAGAGACAGCGCTTACTACTTCAGTTGTACCAGATACCTCCTTCTCTTTCATCTACTCCCTCTTAATCGTGGGCGACTGCAACTTCGCTGTCCATGGGCAGTGTTCAGTGCGCCGAAGGGGATTCAAAGCTACAGCTTCAGGATAACGAGCCATTTATGAAATCATTTAACTGGAAGTGCATACGGGTAGCTTGAAGTTGTAAACACCGAGTCTTGCTATCGGAGAAGTAGAAGTGGGATGGTGGAAGTGTAGGAAGGTGTCGTCGGCAGTGCCATTGCGACTCTGTGAGAGGACAGGACCATGAAGGCAAAACAAAAATAATCCCATTGATAACACCATACTCATGTACTTCGACAAGCGTCGAAATCGAAACTTCGGACCGTTCTCATTCACACGCGTTCATCACACGATTTAATGATTAATCCTACTGTTCCAATCTACCGGGTTATCGATAACAACAGAAATAGAACGACGTGCACCGGTTAATCGATACTTGCCAACAATGGATGACTTCCCGCAGGGTTTAGAAACGCAGATTATTTTCTAAACGTTAAGCGAGTGGCGCTCGGCTAATCTAGGTCTGCGTTTCTAACCATAGCACATTTTCCCTTAGACTTTCAATGTCGTTTCTAAATTTCATAAGCGCTTTAGTAATCTTATCACACGTTTATCTTTTCCTTTATTCACAACGATATTGCTTTCTATCCGTCTTTTTACGACTAAATCTCTCAGAAACTCTGTAAAGTAAACAGTACATATGTGCATGCTAGTCTGATGTAGCCTTTTCTCTGACACAAGTGCTGTTCCCGCCCATAGTGAAGAACTTCAATGGCACTGTGGACCGATTTTCTCAAAAATAAGTATGTAATGATCTATTTTTTTCACAAAGAATCACTGTGATGAATAAGTATACAATATAACATGACATAGAGCCCACTACATCACCAATTGTACTGCGACTATGTCATACGAGGGGAGGGAGAGCACCGTATCAGTAGTACGAATCTTGAGATGATACGTCCCTGCAGGGATTTTGACGTCGGAGAACGAAAATGCGTTTACAGGAGGGCGTTTAGAACTAGAAGAGGGGGGGGGGGGCCTCTTCCAGATTATTATCTAGAAAGGGGTCAGTTTTGAGATCAGCTGTCAAAGTGAGCCGATTTGGACAACGGCATCACGGCCAATCTCGCTTACGACGTTTAGAAATTTAATCTAGGTTTCTAAACGCTGCGGGAAGTCATCCAATAAGTTGATCCAGCCAGGCCCTTCGACGAATTATTGACACTGGTGAGGCCTGAGGCCCGGTGCACTGGAGATTGGTTCCATTTGAACGGTAAGTGAATCGTTCGATGCGCCAGCTGGTGTTCATTTCTATGGAAAGCCTAACAACCACGCTCAAAAGCATCAAATAAAATTGAGTTCCGACGTTCGGCATCACGGCCTTTCGGTTAGATATCCCAGTTTTCGGTTTAAGACTTTCAGTTTCGCTTAGTATACTCAGGGTCGACTAAATGAAAACCAGAGCTTTTAAATCGCAATTGCGAAATAACAATTTAATAGTTGAAGTTCTAAGTTAAATATATGAACTACGAAGTCATAACGCAGCTGTCTAATCACTAGATTTTGGGAAGTAATTTTGAAGTGTTGCACTGAGCGATTACTATTAGCTAGATCAGTTAAGGATTAATGCAGCGTATGTGGTAGTATCACTTACTATGCTCCTCCGCTTTCCGCACACATTCCATCCAGGAGAAATTGAATCTATGGTAAAGGTATATGTGCGATGAACGTACTTAGCTGGTACGGATCCATATTGTAAATCCTGAATAAACGAAGGAAACTCTGCAGTATAATAGAGAGGCTCTTCTTCAAGAAGAGGAACTGCTGAGCCTGTATTTTTAAAATTTGGTGAATTCTCTGTTGCACTTATCTATCAACTCTCCAAGAAAATATGCTTTATAAAGCTGTACTCCGTCACCATGATTTACGGGCCGATAACCGTCCCGTCGAAGCTTTTGAGAGTTCTTCATACGGTACAGCTACACTATGGATTTGACGTATTACGGTCATATATGATCATATGGTTGAACTATGTTACTTCGCGGCTAATACTGTATTCAAATAAGCATTTTTATGTTTAAATCGATACAAATCTGAGCAAGTAGTTGTTTAGTACTCAAATTCAACACACTGGAAAAAAATCCACATCGTACTCAGGGACATTCACACATAATTGATTCAGAACTTGTATTATTTTCGTACCAACCATCCCGATGGTCAGGCTTCCATTGTAACCTTAGCACTGATATATCTGGTACTGAGAACGTTACAACCACTGCTTTCCTTATGTTTTTTGCAGGATTATACATATATAATCTGTCAGGAAAGAAACATGAGAAAATAGAAGGATAATTAGGCGAGAAAACGAGCCTATATTCTATCCTTCAGAACTTAGCAAAGCCCAACTCAAAATATATTGCGCACGTACTTTGTGAAAGCGATTGCTGCAACAAACGATGTGGTACGAGACTCGTCTGTTTAGGAATCAAGCTCAACCTTGAAGCTTGAAGTTTAATCGCAAAGTTACAATCGGCCTCGATCCAAAAACTTCTCTCTCAATAAAATCTTCAATATAAAATTTAATGATGCCTCAGTCTGTCTTCAGAGCAATTTTAGAGTGTTTTCTGCTACAAAAAATTAGTACTATCTTATATGTACTCATTCCCCAACTTGTTATGAAAGCAATTTTACAATTAAAACTTGCATTTTACAGACTGAGTTGCGTGTTTTAAGCATGTTCAAATCTATCCTTGACACTTTTACTGCATTAGTTTTGTAGGTACATCAAATAGACTTCAATATTACTTTTTAAATAAGCAGGTGCCTGTATAGTACAGATAGTACCAATTTATGAACAAAACATTTAAAAATATACCATATACTATATAAATCTGTCCTGTAACCATAAAACGGAAATTATGCTTTCGTTGCCAGCGTTTGGTAGCCCAATATTGTGAAATACTTCAAAATTGCATCAAATTGGTATTCAAAGTTGTGATATGCTGCTCGAAAACTCAGGGTCTCGCTTAGTTGACCCTGAGTGTATTAAGCGAAACTGAAAGCCTGAATCCGAAACTGAAATATCTAACCGAGAAGCCGTGATGCCGGACGTCGGAACTCAATTCCATTTGATGCTTTTGAGCGTGGTTGTTAGGCTTTCCATACATTTCCGCATAAATAATTAAACACTGAACACGTTAGCCTGTTCCCTTAACATATGGTGCGGATTTTTCAGAGTTATCACGAAGAGATCCAGATACGCATGTGGACTAAGTACCGCGAAATGAAGGAAACCCTTCTGCAGTCCACTCGACAGGTCTCACAGCAGAATGCTTTCTGCGGCTCCAACTTGGTGGCACATCAGAAAGAGGACGGGGCTGCGTCATGCGATCGTATAGAGCAATCCGTTAGCGCACCGACATGAGGAAGTTGCTGGACAAAAGACACTCGCAGGGTAGGAATTATTTTCACGTACTAGTATGGTGGACTACCAGTTACCCTACTATCTCGTCGACTTTGTTCCCCAACCAGACTCTCTTGCCGGGGCGGAGAAACTACTGCACTCTCGAGTGAATCTTCATCGCAAAACCATAATGAATCGTAAAGGCATTGCAAATATGGATTGATGTAACTTATGTAAGACGAATCACCATTCACAAAGCATCAATCTATACCGTAATACGTTAGTAGATGGTATCAGTAGGCTGCCAGTCTTCGATAGCGATCCCTTATCCATAGAGTCAACTATATGTAAAGCTTCAACTTCTCGCGCCGATGAATGATTATTATGTGTGACGTACGCGATAGCGTGAATGGAAGCAATTCCAAATGTCCATCTCCGCGACTCTCGATAACTCGTGGCTACATCGAACCCACAGTTTGGAAATCTCTTATCGATACGCACCAAATGTGTGATATCAACACGCGATAGGGTAAGGCCGTAAACATGTTGTCGGATATACATAGAACGAGAAGGTGTATCTTATTATAGAAGAACAGCTGATCATACCAACGACTTGGCTGGGAACATGTTTACCACGTGTGTCAATTGCATTGTTCTACATATATTGCCTGTTCACGTGAACTTTCATTCCCCCTCTCTCGCCAACTCAAACACCTTACTATTCAAGTACAACATCTTACAAGCTCAAAGTCAAATTCTCCTGCATTTGGAATGGCTGAAAATCTTCACATGTTCTCTGGTTCCCACCATGTCAATGTGTCTGGTGCTCAGCTGAATGCTGTCGGTCATGATCAAATTAATAATTATAACACTGATGAAATCTCCGAAAAACTTAAGTTATTGAGGCCTGTTGATCATAACTTGCATTATCTGCCTCCATGCATGGAAGGGACCAGAGTTACCATTCTGAATAATATATATGAGTGGCTCAATGATTTTGGTATGATATTTAATGTAGATCCATTAGAAAATCATTAATTTAATTTGTAGAAGAGTCAGCTACAAATATTATGTGGATTACTGGTAGTCCTGGCTCAGGAAAATCTGCAATTGCATCTACATTGGTTGGAGCTCTTAACTCCAAAGAATGGGATAGACTTGGTGGATACCATTTTTTCAGGAGAGATGATGAAACATTAAGTGATGCCACTGTAGTTTGGAGAACAATAGCTGCAGATTTAGCATCTAATTCCAAGTATTCCATTCTGAAAGAAAAAATTGCAGAACTGCTTAATAATACTTTCCAACTTGCCAGAATTGAATGGCATTTCAAACACCTGATTGCTGATCCACTTAATTTTTGCAAAGAAAATTTAAAAAAATACCCACCTGTATTTATTATTGATGCCTTGGATGAATGCAAATCATCTGAGTTTTTTAAATCTCTTAAAAGAACATTACAAGATTGGATTCAACTTCCTAAACAATATAAGCTCATTTTGACTGGGAGGCCTGGTTTTCTACAAGACTTAATTCAGAATGAAAACATATGCAAAACTATTAAATTGGAAACTGATTCACTACATGATTTGGCAATAAATGAAGATATATATCTCTTTCTCAAACAAAGTTTTGAATCTTCCAAAAATGAATTAAAATTTGATTTAACAGAAAATGAGTTAAAGAAGATGTGCAAACAAGCTGCTGGATTATTTATCTGGGCATCTACTGCAGTCAAGTACATCACCCTGAGTTCAGAGCAAGATGACCAGCTTTCACCAGATGAAAAGCTTCAAGAAGTGTTATCATGGAATACAGGTCATGGGGTTGAAGATCTCTATTATCAAATGCTTCAATTGTCATTTGGAAAATGGTCAGAACATAGAAAGGAAATTGTTAGACAAGTATTTGCAACAGTTCTCTTGGCAAAATCACCATTGAGAATAGAAGATGTCAAATACTTCTTGAATGTTAGTGGAAATGAGAGTGCCATTGCAAATGAAGTTGAAAGAATTATACATCAACTTCTACCTGTCATTTCCATAAATGATAACAAGGTGATATTTCATCATTTATCATTTGTTGAATTTTTGGAAAGAGGTTTAAATAATAATATATTTCAAATTAATAAAACCAAACACATACCAAGAATAACCAAAATAATTTTCAGAATTCTCAATACTGAACTGAAATTCAATATTTGCAATATTGAATCATCCTATGTAGCAAATAAAGACATTGAAAGCTTACCACAAAAAATAAAACAGTATGTACCTACACATCTTCAATATTGCTGCATGAATTGGAACATGCATTATATTGAAATGATTGGAGATGAGAAATGCCACTATAATTCTTCAGTAACAGACTTAAATGAGTTCTTATACTGCAACTTCTTATTCTGGTTAGAGATCATTAGTCTCTTAAATAAAGTACAGAGAGCACAAGAATTGTTAAAAAGATTAACATTTTGTACAAAGGTATGCCTTCAGATATATAAAAGAAATAAAATACTTAAATTTAAGCAGATTAGCTCAAATCAACTTGATTTTATTGAAGATGGTATAAAATTTATTACAAATTTTTATATACCCATCACAGTAAGCATAACAAGTATATATATGTCAGCATTACCATTTGCACCTGAAGACTCATTGATTGTGAAACATTTCTTACCTTTCTTTCAGAAAACAGTTTCAATTGTTAAAGGAAGAGACAAAATGTGGAGTGCAGCATTGCATACAGTATATTATACTAATTCAATTGTTACATGTGTGGCATATTCTCCTGATGGACAAGATGTGGTATTTGGCTCAGAGAATAGAATTGTCAGAGTGTGGAATGTTGAGAGTGGAAAAACTATTGCTGGACCATTTAAAGGCCACAGTGATTGTGTAGCATCAGTGGCATTTTCTCCTAATGGAACACAAGTGGTGTCCAGCTCATTTGATCGAACTGTCAGAGTGTGGAATGTGGAGAGTGGAAAAAACATTGCTGGACCATTTAAAGGCCACAGTGATTGTGTAGCATCAGTGGCATTTTCTCCTGATGGAACACAAGTGGTGTCTGGCTCATTTGATCAAACTGTCAGAGTGTGGAATGTGGAGAGTGGAAAAACCATTGGTGGGCCATTTAAAGGTCATGGTGATTGGGTGACATCAGTGGCATTTTCTCCTGATGGAACACAAGTGGTGTCTGGCTCAGATGATAAAACTGTCAGAGTATGGAATGTAGAGAGTGGAAAAATCATTGCTGGACCATTTAAAGGCCACAGTGATTGGGTGACATCTGTGGCATTTTCTCCTGATGGAACACAAGTGGTGTCTGGCTCAAGGGATCAAACTGTCAGAGTATGGAATGTGGAAAGTGGAAAAACCATTGCAAGACCATTTAAAGGCCACAGTGATTGTGTAGCATCAGTGGCATTTTCTCCAGATGGAACACAAGTGGTGTCTGGCTCATGGGATCAAACTGTCAGAGTATGGAATGCTGAGAGTAGAAAAACTGTTGCTGGACCATTTAAAGGCCACAGTAATTGGGTGACATCGGTGGCATTTTCTCCTGATGGAACACAAGTGGTGTCTGGCTCAAATGATAAAGCCATCAGAGTGTGGAATGTGGAGAGTGGAAAAACCATTGCTAGACCATTTAAAGGCCACAGTAGTTGGGTGACATCAGTGGCATTTTCTCCTGATGGAACACAAGTGGTGTCTAGCTCAAGGGATCAAACTGTCAGAGTATGGAATGTGAAGAGTGGAAAAACCATTGCAAGACCATTTAAAGGCCACAGTGATTGGGTGACATCAGTGGCATTTTCTCCAGATGGAACACAAGTGGTGTCTGGCTCAAGGGATCAAACTGTCAGAGTGTGGAATGTGGAAAATGGAAAAACCATTGCTGGGCCATTTGAAGGCCACAGTAATTCTGTGACATCAGTGGCATTTTCTCCTAATGGAATACAAGTGGTGTCTGGCTCACATGATCGAACTGTCAGAGTGTGGAATGTGGAGAGTGGAAAAACCATTGGTGGGCCATTTAAAGGCCACAGTGATTGGGTGACATCTGTGGCATTTTCTCCTAATGGAACACAAGTGGTGTCTGGCTCAAGACATCGAACTGTCAGAGTGTGGAATGTGGAGAGTGGAAAAACCATTGCTGGACCATTTGAAGGCCACAGTAATTCTGTGACATCAGTGGCATTTTCTCCTGATGGAACACAAGTGGTGTCTGGCTCAAGGGATCAAACTGTCAGAGTGTGGAATGTGGAGAGTGGAAAAACCATTGCAGGACCATTTAAAGGCCACAGTGATTGTGTAGCATCAGTTGCGTTTTCTCCTGATGGAACACAAGTGGTGTCTGGCTCATGGGATCAAACTGTCAGAGTGTGGAATGTTGAGAGTAGAAAAACTGTTGCTGGACCATTTGAAGGCCACAGTCATTATGTGACTTCAGTGGCATTTTCTCCTGATGGAACACAGGTGGTGTCTGGCTCAAATGATGAAACTGTCAAAGTGTGTAATGTTGACCTCACCTCTGATCACTTTAAGAACTACAGATCACTTGGGGGTTCAAGAATATTTAAGTCTTGTCATTCAGATGGGTGGCTGAAAGATCCCAGCAATAATAATCTGCTTTGGGTCCCTTTACATCATAGAGCAAATTTGTGTGGTCTTGAAACTCTTCAAATATTACCAAATCATAAAATGTGTCAAGTAAATTTTAAAAATTTTGTTTGTGGATCTTACTGGGTTCAGTGTAAAACTAGTTCTCCAGTGCTTCCCAAAGATCATTATCAGATCATTCAAAATTGATGAAATTCAATTATTGTGAGAGAATTAAATGAATTTACTGATACTAGCTGTATTAAAGAAGAGAGATTTAAAGCAGTTATTCAAGCAGGTAGTCTTTGTTAAAATGCCAAAAAATTGAATTTTTTTCAGTTGTCAATTTATTTGCATGTTTCATATTGTTTGTTTCTTCATTCATTTAAAATTTGGTACAACATAATAATGAAATTTTTAAGTGTATGCTACAATTTTGTACCTCTATTTAAAACTACTACTCATTATACATTTCTTTGTTCTGTTTGAATGTTTGTATTGGTGTGTGTTGTGAGGCAATCTTGTGTGTAGTGGTAGTGTGGTAAGTGATGCAAACATAGGGTCATATGTTAACCAAGTTCACTCATGATACTATCTGAATTTACAATAATGTGCACTAGCTTCTGTCTCTTTAATGTTGGCCAATTGGCAGTCTAGCATTCTTCATACACTCATTATCACAGAACCAGTTCTCCTTGGGTTTATAAATTATTCCCCTACATCTTAAATAATACTAAATCAATGTAAGTACAACATATATTACAGAATGAGACAAACATTCAGCAAAATCACAGTCAAATGATTTACAGCATAACAATTCATCTGGTGGAATGGGGTTTGCAAGAGTGCAAAGAACATCAGTGCATACCCTATTGTTGTCTTCTGTTAGCACATATTTCCATCAATGTATACCTCTGGTGGACTTCAGCTCTGAAAATTGTCTAGTGTTCACATTCTATTCAATCATCAAATGAATTGGTATTCACCAGGCTCTATCACATTGCTATGGTTTTCCAAAAGTGTCTCTTGAAGCTCATCATTAGCAGATTCTTCTTCATCACTCACTTTGGAAGCTTCTTCAATATCATTCTCTAGAACATCTTCATCATCACTGTATCACAACTGTGCATTAATGTTCATATCAAAGATAGCAGCTGTTTAACTAACTGCATTACCATTCTTGTACTATAGCTATTGGAGATCATCAATGTTCCCAACTGTGCTTTCTTTTTCTGGACACATGAGGTTTTATGAGGAATGCTGCTTTCATTCATGTCTTCTCTTGTTTGTCAGTCTTGTAGAATTTGGCATGGTTTTTAACAGTTGCAGTGGGATGACAAGATAAAATATGTGACTGAAGGTTATACTTCTAAATTGTTGGTGCATTGTCTGGGCAAATATGACATGACTTTTACATTCTCTCCCATGCCACTAACTACTTCTATACTGGTGGAAAGCTCTTGTTGTTCCCTGCTTAGGCTAGTTTGCTGGACCATGAGCTGGAATGGCTTGACAGACAGACAAGCTTTTATTATGAATGCTATTTTGCCCCTGCTGCCTATGTTTGGGACCCTGCAGAGTTGAGTGTGGAAGGTGCTGGGTAATGAGAAGAATATTGTACTTATTATTAAGGAATTGGACATCCATCACAAGTTTTGTTGTCATTATTGTCATTGTTGCTTTTTTGATTTTAGTCTGTTCTGTATTCAGAATGCTTTATTCATGTAGATCTGGCTTCAATCAGAAATGTAATTCCAGTATGTTAGTATGCAGTTGCTGATATTCAGAACAACATTCATTAATACATTGCTACTCTCTGTACTGGCATATTCTTCCAAGATGTGGGTGAAGCAATTATTATAATCTTTCCATATTATTCTACCAGTCCTTTTCAAAATATCTGCAATTTCTTCATGATTGCACTGGGGCTTATACAACTTACATATCAATGTTCTATGGTTTTTATGCCATTTGATGCCTTTAATGAAAGAACAGAAATCTAGTTGTGAAAAGAAGTGTGAAGTGATATCCTGAAGCAATGTCTGTTGCCCTAAAATTTCTACATTGGTATTGTTGGTCAAATCAGAGCATTATTGTTCAATAACTATAGACAATCAGCCTTGATACAGCTCTCAGTATCCCCCTAGCAACCCCATAGTTCTATGGTGCATGGCACTTAGTTGTCACTACTTAAGTGCAGTAGCAGAATTGGTTGGTGAAAAAATTTGAAATTTTCTGAATGTAGAATTGATGTAGGATTACCATTTCAAACATGTAACTATCCAGAAAGCCTAAAAGATAGCTGCTGCATGAGCTTGAGAAGCCAAGGTTCACAGGAAATTGGGCTTATATGACAATTCAACCCCAATTAATCATTCAATCCAAGGATCTGGAGGATGTTGAGGGCATTCAACTTCTTGAGAGGTTGAGGATGCAATGGTAAATTGAGAAGAATCTTTGAAATTTGGCACAAGAAACTCTGTATCATAATGTACTTAGGATAAAATGAAGAAGGTATGGAAGAAGGCAGAACTTTCTTAGTTACCTCTGATCAATGACAGCATGTAGTCATCAGGAAAAACCCCATCAACTAAATTAGTGATTTTAGTAAATCTAAGGTATACCCATGTCCAAACATTACTAATTTTAGGTAATTCAACTTAATTGTACTTATATTGCCTATTGTGAGGCACAATAAGTGTTCATAAGTTTGGTAAAATAGCAGAGCATACTTACTAGTACTTATATTTCCTATTGTGAGGCATGATAAGTGTTCATAAGTCTGGTACAATGGCAAAGCAAACTTACTTGTACTTATATTACCTACTATGAGAATGATAAGTTTTAAAGGAATTGACCATCATAAAATTAAGACATTAAGCAATTTTAGCACAAGATACCAGCTGTTCTCATAGCAAATCCATTTCAGAGATGTGCTATATATATTACATTCAATGGTAGTACATATACAATACTTTTTAGTATAAACTGTAGTTAAGATCATGGTGAGGAATACACAATATAACCTACCTCATTGATAATTGGAAGGAAAATAAGTTAGATGCAAGTTAGATGTCAGATCTGTATGAAGGTTTAAACATTTAAGTTCAAATGGCAAGCAATAAAGTGAAGTGGAAGTTAGCATGTGATTGCTTTGCTTTGTTTGGCCCTGATTGGATCACATGTTTGTTGAATTTGACACATCAATGGTTGTTGCACTTCTTTCAATTCCCCCACCTTCCCTAAGTTCCTTCCTTCCTCTCCCTCTTTTCACTGCCCATCACTTGTGCCCATTTGTCTCATAAAGTGTTGGCTTTCTACTTTAAGATCTGACTTCAATATCTGTTCTCAAGTCCTCTTCAGTAATTTACACTAGTCTCTCACATACTGTGAAAGCTTCTGCATCTTAAGTTGTTGTACAACTGGTGTCACATGTCTCCAACTTCTGGGCTTGTCCTCCACTTGAACTTATATTGAATTTTCCCTGGTATGTATTTGAGTTATCTTGTTATGTGTGTGCTCATCATGTTATAGTTGTTGTCATTGAATGGGTGGTGCTGTTGGATGATGGAAAGGGGGGGGATATGGGGGATATGAGTAGCTGGATGTTGTGGGGTGCATATGCTCTAATTGAGTGAGTGTGGTTTGCTGCTAGATCATAAAATGGGGGATATGGGGGGATATGTGTACAGGAGTTATAGAATGCATATTGTATATCTTCAGAGGATTGTTGTATTTAATGTATATATTAATTGTAACCACTTTCATTGTAATACAATAACAATATATAATTAACTGAAACCTGTTATATACTGCACTGAGTGAAATTGGAGTGAAAAGTAATGTGTGCTCATAAGCACCCAGGTTTTGTTTATGTGGGCATATTACTCTTTAATTGAACTTATCAGTCCTTATTTAAACTAAAAAAAATGGCATAAGGGGGGGACTTTACTATTATTACTAATAGTATTTATTTCCCTTTTTTGACCTTATTACTGCTTTTTATTCACTTAAATTCCCTGAAAGTGGCTTTTTTAGTGGCTGGGGTTTTTCCTGATGAAATAAGGCAAGCATTGCAGGAGCAAGAGGAGTGTGACAAAGTAACCAGAGCAAGGTAAGATTGTGGCTTACAATAAGAGGGGAATTATCATCTCACTGGTTCATGCTCAACACACAAGTGGATAGCCTCTGTTCCTTCTTCAAATTAAAATCCAAAAGTGTGGTTTCAAGTTCCTTGCAAACTCCAGCACATGAATTGAGTGAGGGTGATGACCTGATACCTGAGGTAGTTGCAACAGCCTTTGATTACTAATGTATAAATCATGGAAATATATTAACATATATGGAAGGTGTTACATAATGTGGCAGAATTTGGGTTGATCAAAAATTATATCTCTGTCAGTTTTGTGAATTTCAAAAATTTGTCTGGGCATTTTATTCCCCTTGTAAAACTAAGCACTTTGTCAAGAGGAATAAGCTGTAGGAAATTTTCTCATGGTGTCATTTTGATTGCACAAAATTGGTGGTGACTAAGTGCCACACCATATAATGGTCATAATGTGGCATATGCATGCATAAATACAAGAACCACTTATCAAATTGGACAATTGAGCCAAAATGATCTGTCTGACACAAAACTAGTCAAACCAATTCTGAAAAACCATATAATACTATAAGAAATAATAGGGGGGGTCAGAGTAGTCAATTCAAGGCAGATTCAGACTTTGATTCCACTTTGATTTGAAGTGGATTCTGACATTGATTAAACAATAAGAATCTGCCTTGAATCAGATTCTACTGTGACCACCCCATTTTTTCATTTGGATTCCAGTTTGATTCTAGTTTGATTCACATGATGACCTCACACCATCTGCTGATGCCATTAATTATAAATTCATCAGAATGTATATTATGAATAAAATATTTATTATTGCTGTGATTCCTTTCTAAGAAACTTTCCACAGCACCCCAGCAATGTCATTCATATCTCTTGCTTAATCTCCTCCATGGTGCACTATACTTCTTGACAAAAGAGAACAAAGGAGCTTACTTTGTCCTATATTTGGTTATATGAGACAAAACTAAAAAGACATTACAATTACCAATGTCAAAAAAGGCTGGTTCATAACTCAACTCAAGTACTCCCAGCCAAATCACAACACTGTACAATCCATGGAAACATTGAGGATGATTAGATTAGCATAACTTCATATTCATCAAGTAATTCATTAAGTGGCATTTTATCCAACAATCACAAAACATACAAGAGTTCTACAGCTTCTACAGCTTCCACACTATCAAGATCAACATCTGCTACAACCACTTTGACAAGCAGTAATCCTGCTAGCTCTCACTCTGACAGTGAAATTTCAACAGTTAGCAGTAACACTAATACTAGTGGGTCTGAATCTGGCCAAAAGAACAACCAGTATGTTGCTACTTGTGAAGATGCTGAGGACTCTGGAAATGAGGGAGATAACAAGTCAGAATGCTCAGATATGGATGTAGATTGGGATGAATGGCCTTGGAACAAGAAGGACTTTGATGCTTCTGATGGCTATTCCCCCTGTGATACCCCTGCTTTTCTCAAACAAGACCTTACCTTTGACATGTATGTGAAGAACTAGAGAGACTTTATTCTCACTGCTATCATCAAACACAAGAATGCTTGCCTCATCTTCCACCCATTCTTCCCCATCTCCTTACAGTTATCAAGAACAACAGACCAGATCATTTTCGACATGAATTACATGTAAACTCAGAAACATTTGACCACCTTGTTGAGCACATTTCTGGGGATCCTATTTTCACCAATAATTCCACCAATGAACAGATGTCAATTCAACATCAGGTTGCTATTACACTCTACAAATTTGGGCATTATGGAAATGCAGCATCATTGGAGAGTGTTACACAGTGGTCTGGTTATGGAAAGGGCACAATCCTCTTGGCAGCATGTCATGTTATGACAGCTCTTCTATGTCAGGAATTCCTTGGTGAGAACATTAGACCCCCAACTCCTGATGAAAAGAGGTGGGCTAAGTGATGTGTAGAAACACATTCTTGTGAGGCATGGAAACAAGAGTGGTGTATGGTGGATGGCACATTGGTCAATCTCTTCAATTGCCCATACCTCTTTGGATATGGTTATTTTGATAGAAAGTGCAAATATTCATTAAATCTCCAGGTGTGTTTTTCAGTTCACTGGTAGTGTGGCTATTTTTTACTCATCAGAGCTTGTACTTATAGATTGTATCACTTCCTAATCTGCATATCATCAATAATTCATATGGTCATACTGGAAGTACACATGACTCAAGTGCATAGCAGCAACAAGGGGATCCAAAAAATTTGCCAAGTGATATCAGGTTGGGTAGATAGGGTACCCTCAGGTGCCCTTAAGTTCTTTCCAGTTAGAAATTTGTCATAAAGTACAACTTCAGAGGATTTTTAAATTAATATATAATAAACCATTTTCAGTAGTAGTGGCTGTGCTCAAAATGCAATACAGAGTAGCTGGTAACATTAGAATGAGGTGAGTTTATAGTGTAGGCATCATATTACACTAGGAATTTACCAAATTCAATAGAAGTTCCACCTATCTCATGTAGCCTTGTAGGATTTATAAATTTCAGAAATTGATGGATTTACAATACTTGCCTTATGAAAAATTATTTAGTAAAACTGTACCTGGATGAACATGGGCATCTCAGGCCCTTTGCATATGAATGTGAAACTAGTTGTGATCATGGGCTGAAAGGGTACAAGCTTTGAGTCCAGCAAGATTGAAGAGAGTTGCATGCAAATAAGTGTATTAGTTCACCCTAGCTCTCTCACATGAACCCTTGAAATATGTTTGAAGGGCTGTGCTCAAGCTGGCCAAGGCAAGTGGTAGCTAAATACAAGTGTACAACAATATAAAAAGTAAAGAAAAAAGGATAAGTGGAAGGGTGGGTGAAAAAGTAAAGCTCAAAGTGAAAGACTATGGAGCTATCTGAGATGTAGAAGAGAACATGAAGAGAAAGGAGAACTGTAAGATACTTAAAGTTAACTTAAAAGTAAATACACATATGAAATTGCCTCTATGCCTCTTGAGACTAAGGCTTAAGTGAAAGGCAAGTATAAAAAATGTAATATAATTTTACTTGCTTACAGAGACCATGACCAATTTCATTGGTTGCCTCAGAGGCTTAGAGCTTAGAGCTTAGAGGCTAACACTTGTACTTGTCAGACTGAGTACTACACTAACAGGCAAAATCATGTGATATAATTCTGATTATATAATATCTATAACAGGTATTTAGTTCCCACAGTAGGTAGGTAGGGTACCTGGCATGGAGCTTAAAATTTACATCAACATGATGTACCTTAACAAAATTCTTGAACCCCCTTGGGCAGCAAGCAAGATTTTATAAGGAGAGAGATGAATATCTGGAAGGGGATGAGTTCATATGGGCTGATTCTGCATACCCAGTAAGTTGCTTAACATGCTTAATGATATGTTCTTAACCATTTACACACTTGTTCAGATTGAAGTTTGGCTAGTTGCTCCCTACAAGAAGCCTGAGTGTGATGATCCTGATAATGAGATGTTTAATGAACAGCTATCTCATATTCAGATCAGATCTGAGCATGCTATCAGGTTTCTAAAAGGACACTTCCAGTGTCTCAAGGAGCTGCATATCCTTATTCATGATGAAAGATCACATAAACTTGCTACATACTGGATGGTAGCATGTGTCACTGTATGCAATTTTGCAATGGAGGTAGAAGCTGAACAGAGGGGTTACTCCAGTATTGGGTCTAACTTTGAACCCTTCATTCTGTTAGATATTCTGGGTTGCACAGCTTCCTTGACAGCTGTCACTTGTCACCTGTCATACTTGACAGTTCTGTGATTGACAGATCCTTGATTGACAGATTGACAGCTGTCTATTACCTTAGTTACATGGATCTTGGTTGGGACTTTGGTAGACAGCCTCAGTATATATACACTCTGTAACTTGGTAGTTGTTAACAAGTTTCCTCCCCATCTGTGTCTGTGTCTGTGTTTGTGTTTGAGTCTTTACTCCACTATCCTTCTTTATCACATTCTATTCTCTCAACTATTCCTCTCTATTTTTGTTACTTCTGACACATTCATGCAGGGAGATCACCAGTAAACTCAGATAATGATATCAATGACATCACACAGCCAAATGGACAAACTCAAAGACAAGGTACTTGTGGACAAACACTTGCAGCAGTGAAAGAACATTGAGAGAAACTTAAACAAAAGTTGTTTGAGGCCTGGGAGCAACAAGGAAATGAATCTGATAG
This sequence comes from Cyathus striatus, assembly GCA_025738555.1. Classification (NCBI taxonomy): domain Eukaryota; kingdom Fungi; phylum Basidiomycota; class Agaricomycetes; order Agaricales; family Nidulariaceae; genus Cyathus; species Cyathus striatus. The sequence goes on from JAOVFP010000012.1 coordinate 2,751,652, forward strand.
CTTGTAACTAGAAAGTATGTAATTGAATGTTTTGTAGTACAGTACACCATGTGAGATTAGTGGTAAAGCATAAATGTAGGGAGCAGACAGCAGGGAGGAGGTGGTATGACAAAGTGAAGGCATGGTTGAAATGCATACAGTACACCATATGAGATTAATGGTAAAACATAAATGTTGGCAGGGAGGAGGTGGTGTGACCCTCCCAGATATCACTGAACATAGAGAGCCCAGTGCCACACTGCACACAGGGAAACAAACATTTGGTGTTGACAAAAAATGCTGTCAACAAGAAATGCAATAGCATATGAGCATGGCATTTTAGCATGACATATGGGGGGTCATTGGAAAGGTAATAAAGAGGGCTACACATAGCCAGCAGAATGGACATAATGAGCACGAACTGGATCTGAGAACATCCAAAAACTGTAGGGGATGTTGTTGGCAATGGTGATCTAAGGAGATGTTGTATCATGACATATGAGGGTGCGATAGAACCGTCATGCTGAGTGGAGTCTGATGCAAAAACAACCCAGGGAATACATGCCTTCAATCCCGAGATATGACCAAAAGATCATAACATCTCCTCCTCAGAGTCACAACCTGTAATTCACCCAGAGGCTAGTGGATAAGAAGCTATGAATCAGTATAGTACTTGGACAATAATGCCACACTTACTGAAAACCTTGGTGTAATCACTCAGTGTGTGGTTGAACCAGAGACTCTGAGACACTACTGGCCAGCAACTATTTTGTGGTTAGCAAAATCCATACAAAACTGATCTCAATAACTAAAAATATTGACATACAATATTCCCTGTAGTAAAATGATGGCTATTGTTGAATGCAAAATCTGTAACACATGTTACCTTTTGTACATATTTTGCATTAATACAAATGTATCTTTTTGCTCTAATTTTAGCTTGATCAAAACTGGTGTAAAAGTCAACATTTTGCACAAGTTTTACTTCTGTGAAAATGTTTAATTTTGCCAATAGAATAAGCTCAAAACTTTCTTTCCTAAAATGACAGATTCAACACTTCTGTCATTTTAAGAAAAAAAGTTTTGCACATGTCAAAATGCACTGGCAAAATTAAACATTTTCACAGAAGTAAAACTTGTGCAAAATGTTGACTTTTACACCAGTTTTGATCAAGCTAAAATTAGAGCAAAAAGATACATTTGTATTAATGCAAAATATGTACAAAAGGTAACATGTGTTACAGATTTTGCATTCAACAATAGCCATCATTTTACTACAGGGAATATTATATGTCAATATTTATAGTTATTGAGGTCAGTTTTGTATGGATTTTGCTAACCACAAAATAGTTGCTGGCCAGCAGTGAGAGAACATGGATAATGTGGGGGGCTTGAGTGAGCCAACAGATGAAGAGTAACCAGTAACCAGTAACCTGACATAAGCAGGGCAAAGGGGAAGTAGTGAGTCACATGATTGAAACAGGCAAGTGAATGTCAAGCTCACTCAGACTGTCATTAAAGGCACAGAATTATATAAAATCAATAAGGCCAACAAGCAGCAAGGCCTGCTACCTAACACAACCTGATTCTCTCCAATAAACATATAATATATCATTTATATATGTAGTTAGACCTCTTGAAAGTGCACAAGCAGGTGTATTACTGAAAGTTTATTGAATGGGACACCACATAAATTTATTCTTAATAGTCCCAGAAATTCCAGTCATCCTTAGTACCTGCAGGTGTTACTTATCAATAGCTTCACTATCATCTTGGCCCAATTTCCAAGGCCCACAAGCTACAATCAGTATAAATTAGCAAGAGAATATGTGGGATCACATAGAGTTCATGAGAGCAGATCCATACTGTTATGTTCTGGTGAGGAGACATTTTGTCATAAAAGGATAGACCTGAATGTCTGGTTGATGATTGGTCAACAATGCACCAAACATGGTAAGTATGTAGAAGCTCCAAGCAGTTAGGATACAGGAATGACCAATATTTCAAGCCTACACATGGTTGCCAAAAGTAATGGCAATCATGCATTTTTTCTACTAAAAATGCGAGGCATTCTCACATTAATTAGAATGTAGCACACTACACTCTGTGCAGACTACCTTGACATTCTGTATTATACTTTCCATGATGTATACTACTGGAACAAAACTTTATAACATAATGGACTTATTTGATGGCATGATATATACAATCTATAAATTAGCTTACAGAAGTTGTTCTTGTTGGTATTTTTACATGATATGTTGGATATATGATGTACTATATATGTAGTATAAACTATTTAAATATCAAAAGATACAGGCAATTGTATACTGAGATGCTTATAATGATATTTATGTGAGCCTTAAATTTTAAACCTGAGAAATTGTACTGTCTCATCCCCACGATGATGATGACCACACCACCACCAGCATCTGCCTCATCTTCACCACCACCAATGTCTCATCCTCATGATGATGATGACTATCATCACCACTAGTGCCATTTCACCCCCACCACCACCACCAGCCCACCATTGATATTCAACAACAATGCGGCCACTCTCACTTCCCCCCCCTCGTCCTCTTGTAATGGTTCACTTGTCACATTCTTGGGGGGGTGGGGGGGGAGGCATGAGTGTTATCACCCCCACCACAATTGCTGTGCCATCTTGTGTCTCATCTCAACAATGACAATTTGTCTCCTGTCTTGCAAGTGATGAGAGGACATGTTTCCTCCTCTTTCCCTTTCCCTCTTGCCATCATCATCTCACCACCCACACCCAGTCCCAGTCCCACACCCACATGCATCCCCTCATCTCACAAGTGATGAGGGGATGTGTTTTGGCACCATCATGCCCATCGACACTGCACTCACACATGTCCCCATCTCGCAAGTGAGGAGGGGACATGTTTCAGCACCATCCATGCCCACCAACATCACACCCACATGTGTCCCCTCATCACACAAGTGATGAGGGGATGTGTTTTGCCACTGCCCACACTGCCCACAGCCACACCCACTGACACTCACACCCATCTACCATTGAGTTCACAATTGGGGAGTATGAAACTTGATATATCTAAGTCTTCATCTGAGTCATCTTCTGACTCTAACTCTTCAGACACTTCTGAGTCAATTGAGCAGCTCAATAAGCTTGATACATCTGTAAATGAGTCAGAAGAAACAGATGAATCAGAAGAAATGAAAGAGTCTGAGGAAATAGATGACTCAGAAGATATGAGTGAGTCTGAGAAAATAAATGAGCCAGAAGAGACAAATGAGCCAGAATACCTGTATATCTCACTCCTCCACGAGATCAGGTGGACTCCAGGTAGACTCCAGGACTCCAGGTGGACTCCAAGTGGAGTCCAGGTAGACTCCAGGACTCCACCTGGACTCTACCTGGACTCTACCTGGACTCTACTTGAATGCTACTTTTGTTTACTCCATTTTACAGTAAAATTATATATATAAATTCTGAAGTTACAAAAATATTACATCTATTCTACACAATCTAATTCAATTCCATCTTCTTCAACATTATCATCATTTGCATTAGTAGTTTGTGTTTGTTTGAGATTCTGTTTCATTAGCACACATTGCGTATGAATAAAAAGCATTGCATGTGTTGTCCAATTAAAGTTGTCCACAGTCATTCTATTAAGAATGCTTTGAAATCCTCCTAACCATGCATTAAGTTGTTCACATGCCTAAGTTTGAATTAAACATATATGTTATTATTAAATATTGACAAACATACCTGTGTGTTGAAAGCTCATTTGTAGTGTGGATTCCCTTCAGCATCTCTTTCAATAAGAACTAAATTAGGTGCTGATCCATTTAGAGGACTTGGATTGCAAAATTTGTGGCATAAGTAGTCTCCAACTCTATGATTAATATAATGAAATGAATCAACCACAAATCTGGTACTTGTCTTCCATATATTCCAATCACGAGATGTAATCAAATGTCTCAAAACCATGCAAGCTTTATCAATACAAACATAGCTTGGTCTGACATTAGGTGTTGGATACACAAATTCCAGAAAGTCTATTATTTGACTTTCACCCTCTGATTTCACAAATTTTGCCCATGCAATAACAATTCCACAGGGTGCACAAATTGTTTCAACACAATAAAAGCAAGGTGCAACAAAGTAATTATCATGAGTGGGAGTAGTGGTTGCATTAGGTACTTCATCATGAGGTTGAAAATTGCCTCTATTTGTTTCAGACATCCATTCAGGAGCTCCTTCTTGTTCTGTTTGTCTAATAATCCTCTGAATTCCAAGAACTGACTGCCTTCCAAATCTTATAACATGATTATACCATCTCTGTCTATGATTTACACAAGTTTGAGATCTTTCTTCTTTCTGATTATAACAGTCTTTCATGCGACATAAATTCTTGCGTTGTGATTCATGTGTTATACAAAAAACTCCAGTACGTGCATTTTTTAAAGGTTCAGAGCAGTTTTCAAATGCACAGTGAGTTGGACCCATAACAATACCATCAACAACTATCATTTTAACCATAGGTTCAGGAGAGTTAGTAGTGTTGGAAGTATCAACACTCATTTCATTATCTTCCATATGCTGAAATTCCTGATTTTGTGCATTTCTTTCCAAATTTGGTACACGCCTATTTTCATCAATACCAACAACAGCAGCATTATCATCAGTTGTAATTATATCAGCTGTAGCTCTATATTTATGAGTACATTCACTGCATGAATGTTGCAATGCATTGCTAATAATTCCTTTTTGACCTAATTGATCAAATGCAGCTTTAGTTACATGTTCAGTTGACAATCTATCAGGAATTCTCAAATCATGATTTGTTGATAATGAAATGTATCGTGTAGTTTCTTCTATAAATGCTTTCCATACCTGCTGGCGTGAAACTGGTGGTATTTCATTTTCAATACCATTTGAAAAAGTGTAGTTCCAAAACTCAGTGTATGCTGCAGTGGATGCATGAAAATGATAAATAGAATTAACAACCATAGTTGTAAATACTCTGTCAGCCCATATATTTGCACCAAGCTTTAAATATTTTGCTTTGTTGAAAAATATGGTATCTTTAGAACTCAATTGAGGATCCCGTGGTTGTACTTCTTCAATGCTATCATTTTCACTATTTTGTTCTTGATCTTTATCTTCTGGATCATACTCATTTTCAGGAAGTATACTTTTATGATCAGCATAATATATAGCTTTACATTTCAGGCATGTCCCTGCAAGTAACTGAGCATTTTTGTATAATTGAACCCCTTTCATCAATCTAACTGTAACCTGGTCATGTCCATGAGTATTTAGATGCAAAGCTCTTCCAGCACATAATTTCCTGGATGTTGAACAAGTTATGCATGCAGGGCAAATAAGTAATACAGGCTCAATTTCATTGGTAGAAATTGGCTTCAAAAATTGTGCATGTTCTGTCTTTCGTGTGTAGGGATTTAAGCACAACATTTCAATCATCTTATCAAGTTTCTTGGCAAAATTGGTTGTCTTTGTTGATACATCTAGTGAAATTATATCTTCATCTTCAAATAATTGACCATCATCATTTATATGGCTCTGAATAGCACCTGCTAAAGCTTTTATCCATCCATTAGTCAACATGGAATATTCACTCTCAATATTTGGATTTTTTGCTCTTGCATGGAGATTGAGGAGGTCTACATTATTTGTTAATATAAAAAGTAATGTTAAAACTGTTGCCAAAGTAATTGATGAATCAAAGTTTTTTCCTATAAATTTTGAGAAGACTTTGAATGTGATATCAGGAAAAGGATCATTTGGTGATGATGCTTTTACTTGAGGAACATTGCTCAAGAATACAAGTAGCAGCCAAATTTGAAGTAGACCTTGCAGTAGAAAACCACACCTGTAAAAGTATAATATTAGTGAATTTGACTTATAATTAATAGTGTGTAGCCAATAGAAATTTATAAAATATTAGAGCTACATCAAGTACATCAACAGAAAATAAATAAATCTACTATTTAAAGTAGGTAGCTGTACAAAAGTTGAAAATATATTGATGAAATATTTCCAATATAAAACAAATTGAAGGATAAACTACTGTTGAAAGTAGTGTATTGTACAAGGGTTGGCAAAATTGTTGAAAATATCCAACCAACTGAAACATAAAATAAGACAGGCCTACTGTTGAAAGTAGATAATTTGTACAAAGTTGAAAAATATTGTTGAAATATTCTCAACCAAGAATGAGTAGCATAAATCTGCTGTTGAAAGCAGGTAATTTTTTATTTATTTAGAAATACTGTTGAAGTATTTCAATCAAAATTGACAGCAAGAACATGTGACAAACAAAATAAAGCCAAAGTTAAAATAAAATAAACTTCTTACAATTTCTTAGACTTTTCCTTTCTGTGTGACTTCTTACTTTTCTCTTTCTCTTTCTCTTTCTCTTTCTCACTTGACTCTCTCTCTTTCTGTTTTGCCCGCTGGTCCATGGCAGCTTTCTTGCCCTCTAGTAATTTTTGTAAATTACCAAAGTTAGGTGATAAATTTTCCCACACAGCCTTTGTATAATTCTTATCAGGTTCATCCTCTTCAAACCAACTTTTCATTACTGGATCATAACTCAACAATGGAAAGACCTTAAATGGATATGAATAATATGTAGAGGGAGCCATGAACACAGAAATTATCAGTTTTTTATCAATATGACAGCCAGCTACTGATACGACTAACTTTTAGTAGTACTTTATTATGTCAGTAGTAGCACCACCAACATAAAATAGGTATTTACGTTAGTTATATTTAGTACGAAGGGTATCTGGTTAGCAATAATGAAATAGAACGACTTTTAAAGACTTTAGCTTGATTTCTAAGACTGGGTTTTAATACTTCGATTGCAGTACTAGTTCAAAAACTCGGATAACCAATATTCAATTCAATTCAATAGTACTTGGTACTTCAAATTCTAATCAAAACCTCGGATACTGATTTCAGAACGTTACTCTACTTCGAGAACGGAAGATGGCTCATGCAGTACTTACTTTACTTATTCTACCATCCCTAAATTATATACTAAAAATCCTACCTACGTTATTTGTACTGGTAAATAGTGTATAGTGGATGCAAATAGATTGCGTATGCTATTTCTAAGGCTGTTCATATGTTCCCTAAGGTGTGGAGAACCCCCCCCATATGGCAATCCATATGGTTACACCTTATTCCAGAAGGGCCTCAAATGCTGCGGCGTTGGTATGAGCCCGGTACATGTGCTAAAACACATGGTTACAAGGAATTTCGGAGTTAACGGCTCTTTCTGCGATGCGCATCAATAGTGCGTGATGGCATTGGTACTGTGCTTGGCTGTTTCACGCGCCATCGTCCATGTGGTTTTACACATGTAAGTTATTCTATTATTCAGACCCGGATATCATAGACATGCGGCATATTTCTGAAAGCTACTGGCTGAGCAACAGCGGTCTGTATGTTCTGATTTAGGGATTTTCTGGAGGGTTCTATACAATGGCACATGGTCTATTGGACTTGGTGCAGGGAATCATTTGAGATGCACGAGAGCGGTACAGTGGCTTCATTGTAAAATAATAATAATTGTAAAAGAGATAGCGCAACGGCTACTAATAAACCAAAGTAGTGTATTAAATGAGTACAAAGAACTGACAACCCATATGATATACTTCCAATACCCTTGGTTCGTATCGCTGAGATACTTTGGCTGGCGGCATGGGCCTCAACCCCAGCCCTTGTACTCGTCCCTTAGTAGTGTATTTTGTAGAAAATACTATAGTTGGCAACTTGGGACTTGTTCCAACTCTTGCACTCATGGGGTGGTTCCTTGTACAGATTTAAATATAGAAGTTGCATAAAATGAAATAATAATCGAAAAATGAGTGTATATTAAAAGCCGGCGTATCACTACATCTGCTAAAGAAGCCATCTCCATTTCTTTATTAAAGATCTCATTGATCTTACAGTATTTCAAATATGTCATTCTTATACTGTCCTTCTTCCCACTCATGTTTTGAAGATGTTTAGGAATCTCAAATTGAGATATAAGCAGCTGAGTTATATCCTTATTACTCATTGATGATTTGGATTTTGACTTGGATGACTTATCAAATGTAAACATGGAAGATAGCCCTGGAATTTGCTGCTCTACAGCACCATCTGCTAGAATCTCAACAATATACTTATTACTCTCATGTCTCCACTCAAGTGCATCAGATTGCTGTGAGGCTTTGGAGAATCTTCCTTTCAGTATCCATTTTCCATCCTTATGAACTGAAATAGGTGAATTCTTGTCTAATTATAATACTTATTAGGTCATATTATTTGTAGTATTAGTAAGAGAACATACCAGACACCAGCTCCCAATATTCAGCAACAACTTCAAGAACAGCAGCAAGATCAGAACCTGGAGTCTGATTGTCGATAATGTAATCTGCTTCAGTATGATCATGCTTCAGGAATAAATGAATTTCACCTTGTGTGTTATTGGATGGGATCATAAGTGCATCTATATAAATGAATAAGTAAAACTAATGAATTGATAAATAACACAAATATACCTTCTTCTTGATCTCCAAAGTTAAATAAATTACCTATAGCATGCTGGCAGGAAAACCCTCCAACTGCATGTGAAGCTCCTAACTGAGCTATGGGACTTTGACTGGCATGATATCTTACTCATTGAACTACTTTGACTCTCAGAATCTTCAGAAGAACTTGAGAGCTCTGACTGACTACATTTAAAATCAGAAGTTTTCTTTGGTGTATGGTCAATATCCATGTATTCTGGCTCGTTTGTCTCTTCTGGCTCATTTATTTTTTCAGACTCACTCATATCTTCTGAGTCATCTATTTCCTCAGACTCTTTCATTTCTTCTGATTCATCTGTTTCTTCTGATTTATTTACAGATGTATCAAGCTTATTGAGCTGCTCAATTGACTCAGAAGTGTCCGAAGAGTTAGAGTCAGAAGATGACTCAGATGAAGACTTAGATATATCAAGTTTCATATTCCCCAATTGTGAACTCAATGGTGCCGGGATTTCTTCTTTATTCAACAAGTCACCTGCTTTTTCAGCAGTGAAAGTAGATGTGGTATTCTCAGGCAAGGACATGTGAAGTTGAGAAGGAGGAGGAGGGGCAACAGATGTATTTTCATCCTCCAGAATTTGTTCCACTCTACTGAATTAGTTAAAATATTCAAGGTCAACATAATAGTTACTTATGGGGTTAAATGCTGTGGTTTTCCTTTTGCTTCATTAGTGATATCTAAGAATGAATTAAAATACTACACACTTAGATTTTCCTCCTCCTTTTCCTTTTTCCTTTCCTTTTCCCTTTCCCTCCTCTGTTCTACCTAAATATCTTGAGTTCTCACTTTTTTTGGATTTTGTGTTAACTTGAGTTCTTGATTTCTTGGACTTAGGCTTTTCAAAAAGCTCAGGAGGTGTCTCTGTCCCTCCTCCAGACTGTTCTTGAGCCCTGGAAGCAATTCTACTACTTGATCTGATGGATTTAGGCCTTTCAGAAAGTTCAGGAGGTGTATTTGTCCCTTCTCCTGATTGTTCTTGGGCCCTGGAAGCAATCCTACTACTTGATCTCATAGACTTAGGCCTTTCAGAAAGCTCAGAAGGTGCATTTGCCCCTTCACCAGATTGTTCTTGAGACTTAGAAGTAGTAATCTTACTAGTTGTTCTCACAACTTGCTCCTGGGTAACAGTTCTGGTCCTAGATCTGGACAATCTAGGCTCATCCATAGAGGGATTGACAGTGTTTGAAGTTTTAGTTGACTTAGACATACTTGACACAGTGGATAGTGAAATTGAAGAGCAGGTGAGGGGCAGAACAGTAATCATAGTGTGGATCAAAGTGGGAAGGGAAGAAAGATTTCGTCACTTAGAAAGCTTACTATATGTGAGAATCTAATTATATTATGGTCCGGCACATATTGATTCAAAAATTTAAAAATAGAACAGAATCCAATAAGCTTCACGGCATGCGCCTACATTCAATTTACTAAAAATAGACCAATGTAGAGCAGACGTTCCGCCTGCATGGTGGAATCAACATATTAACGAGTTCTGCAGACGTGTCTTAGTCATGTGACTAACTACATAATCAAACCTCGAACACGTACACGTCGCCAACTCATCTTTCACCTCCGTCTGCACAATGCCCCCCAACGCTCTTGATATCGGACCGACTTCTCCTCAACGCCAGACAAACTATCATATAAACGAGCAACCAAAGCACTCAGTTATGGACACACGAAGCTAGGGACAGCGGAACTCGCTCACAAACTGAAGATCTCGACATCAGCATCTCAACATCCAGTCTTTCAGTACCCACCATCACTACATTTCTCACTTCTCCTCATATCACACCCTCTATCCCTTCACATTTTACATACAAATCCTTCTCTCTATCTCCTTGAAACACTCATCTTTTGCTATCACATTCTTGGCTTCAAGAAGTTTTTATTCGCTCTTTTAGGTATAATCTTCTACTATTTTTCATATATAAACAGTGTATCTAGGTCTCGAGTAATTCAGTGAATTTCCCCCCCATCTCTCTCTCTCTTTCGGTGGCTCTTGTCTCATGTTTCTTCATCGTCTCACTCGTTCCCAACTCTCATTTCGGAAATTTACTCACTCAAACACCCAAGAACTTCGTCTCGAAGTTCTGTCTCTCGTTACATCGTCACCTCTCTCGTTTACGTCGTTGACACTCTCTTTCCCAACCTTAGAACCTTAAACGTTGGACGGACGCGCCAACGGCTCACATTCCTTTGATTAGGAACCTTCAACCACTCATTTCCCTCTTCACCAACATCAGTCTAAATAGATTGCTATTGAATCGATTGCCTCTGCATGCGCTTGTATCCCTGAGCTGTAATAATAATATATGAGAAGCGATTGCATCTGCATGTGCTTGCTCCTTGCCTTGTACTATATTAATAACTTACATGCCCTTGCAGCCTCACACTGTACTTATTAATAATCCAGCTGTATGCACTCACAACCTCACTTTATATTACTTCTGCACTCTCACTTACAATCTCACAGATTACAGTTAAAACAAGTTACTACTATAATATTAATACAAAGACAATCTACACTAATATTAATACATAGACAATCTACACTAATATTAATACAATAACTAATATGCGGAGACGCGGAGAGGGGTGGTGGTGAAGGCGCAGTGATATGTGGTGAGGTAGTAGCGGTGGTACATGGTGAGGGAGAGGTGGTGGTGACAGCGCGGTGGTACACGCATGGTGAGGTGCTGGAGGTGGCGGTACGAAGAGAGGTAGTGGTAGTGGTACATGGAGGGGTGATGGTGCTGGCGGTACTTGAAGAGTTGGTGGTGGTGGTAGTATGCGGAGAGGTGGTGGTGGAGGCAGTGCTGTGCTGGTGTTGGCGGTACGAGGAGAGGTCGTGGTGGTGACATACGGAGAGGCAGTGGTGCTGGTGGTACACGGAGAGGTCATGGTGGTGGTGGTACGCGGGGAGGTCGTGATGGAGGCAGTCATGGTGGTGGTGCTGGCGGTATGAGGAGATGTCATGGTGGTGGTGGTACATGGAGAGGTCTAAGCCATCCTGCTCCTCTCGTCATCGTTGGGACAACACTGTCTCCCTTCCACACCATCCTACTCTTCTCTTATCATCGTCAGCACTCATGCCCTCTCCTCTCATCTCCATGCCATCCTCCTCTCTCGTCGTCGGTACATCATGCCACCAACCTCCTTGATGTACCAATGTGGTGGTGGTGCTGGCGGTATTCAGAGAGGTTGTGGTGGAGGTGGTGCTGGTGTCGGCGCTGGCAGTACGAGAAGAGGTCGTGGTGGTGGTAGGTGCTGGCGATACGAGAGGTCATGGTGGAGGTGGAGTGGTGCTGGCAGTACAAGGTGAGGTGCTGGTGGTATGCAGAGAGGTGCTGGTGGAGGCGATACGAGGAGAGGTCGTTGTCACCATACGCAGAGAGGTCGTGGTGGGGTCAGTGCTGGTGGTGGTGGTGGTGATAGCGGAGAAGTGGTCGTGGTCGAGGCGGTGCTGGTACTGGCGGAACGCGAACAGATGGTGGTGGTTGGAGGAGGAGGTACGTAGACATGGGTCGTCGTCATGGTGATGAGACCGGAGACGGCATGGTGATAGTGGTGGGAGCGATAGCTCCTATGCCTCCCCCCGAGGAAGCGACAGGAGTGGAAGGGGGAAGGGCTGGAAAGTCAAGGAGGGAGGAGAGGAGGCTTGGGTATTGGCTGAGGGCTGTTGAGGAAGCGAGACAAGGGGTGAGACGGGAATGGCGTGCTGGTGCAGTGGTAGAGACCACTACCCTGCTGAAATGACAGGGGGAAGGGGAGCGGAGAAGGGATGAAGGCGGCAGCCATGTCATGCTGAAAAGTCAATGACGTGGCATCGATGCGCGATATGGCAGGGGACGATTGCATAGCCAAAATGTTTGGACAGGGATGACGGACACCGTCAGTTGCAGCTGTCATCTGTCTTGATGCAGGTTAAGGGGGGGGAAGAGTAGGTGCGTCATTGTCATGATGCAGCAGAAAGGGAGGGAGGAGGGGCCTGATGCATGACGTGGCGTCGGCGACACCATGGAGGTGGAGGTGGAGGTGGTGAGTGTCGGTGGTAACGAGAATGGGCTTGAGGAAGTGGCGTCAATGACAATGCTGTATCGTTGTCGTCATTATCGTTGTCGATGCGCAATGGAGAAGGCTAGGTAGGGGGAGGTGAAGCGAGGGACGATTAAGGCGAGTAAAGCAGGCGGCTTACCTGATCCTGATGTTTGGCGACGCTGCATTGGCATCGACGACGAATGACGTTGACACTCAATTGTCACGGGTTGTCCATTGAACGTTGAGGCTGGCGGGTGCTGTGAGGGACGGGTGTTGAGTGCTGAGCGTTGAGAGGGACGGGCGCTGAGAAGAGGGGCGGGCGTTGAGAAGTGGGACGGGTGTTGAGAGTAGAGAGGGACCGATGTTGATGGGGAAGATGTTGCAGTGAGAAGAAAACATTGTTGACCGAAAAAAACAAATGTAAAAATTGTTATTTGTGTGGCATGTGATAAGAGCGCAGAACTAGCTAAGTAGAATAGACATTACTAGTTTCATAAGGTCCAATAACCTAGTGGTAAGTATGCGCATAGTTAGCTCTCCAGGTCTTGAGTTCAAACCACTGTGGGGTACTTTTTTATTATTAAATATAAGTAAGAGTAATAAATCTAATGTACAAAGATTCTACCGGAAATTCCACCGAGAATTCAGGTGGAGTCCAGGTGGAGTCCAGGTAGAGTCCATGTAAAGCTCAGATGTAGCCAACCTGGACTCTACCTGGACTCTACCTGGATTCCAGTGCTTCAGTCCAGTAGACTCCACCTGGACTTTACATAGAAAATAGACTGGTCACAATTCTGGCTAGAGTCCAGGTAGAGTCCAGGTGGAGTCCAGGTGGAATCTACATGGAGTCTACATGATTTCGTGGAGGAGTGTAATGACCTCACTTTTTGTCACTTTCTTCTTCATACAGAATAACTACTGTGAATACTAACATACCTATCAGGCCATGGATATACGGCAACATATTCTCTGGAATGATATATGGCACAGTATTGCTAGTTGGGATTGCATACTTCCACCTAGTTGTCATTCACCTCAAAGGGAGAAAAGGGCTCAGTACATGGCAATAGGTGTTATCAGCATATGTTGTCATAGCATTCATTTCAAGCACCCTTCAAATTGCTGGGAATGTATGACATGTTATGCAAGGTTTAGACTCAGACTTCGACATTGGATGCTATAATTGTCATGATGGATGTCACCTCAAAACAAACTGGATTGAAAATAGTAGCTTTATTATAACAGCTTGGGCTGTTGATATTCTTAATACATGAGAATTACTATCGAAATAAAAGTAGTACTAGTAATACCATTAACATTACACTGCTAATTTTCTAAATAAGTTGAAAAAAAAAACCTGCCCTTGGTCCAGTTCAATGTCTGAACTCGCTCTGAACCTGAACCGGACCACAGAGAACCTGAACTGGACCCCAACACCACTAGCGATTTGAATGAGCTCATTAAGCAGCTCACGAAGCTCATTTTGACAAGCCAGACAATGGATGATGCTCAGAGTGATGATCCGAGACCTGTTAGTCTGACTAAGGTTGACTTTGATATGTCCCCATATCAGGTTTGTTTTTCCTTTGATTGTGTTGTGCATTTGCTTTTTATGATGATAGCTTCAACAACAGCTTCTTGTTGCCTGCGTGCAAATAGAGTCTTAAGCCAACTAGCTTCCGTCGCTTGAAGCTGCACTGATTGCTCGTCCACCCCTTCCACCTACTGCCCCTGAGAATGAGAAAGATAAGCTTATCGCTGAGCAGGGCAAGACGATCCGGGAGCTCGAGATTGTCATTAGGGGGTATGAGGGGAATCTGGACAAGCCGCTGCAAAAGGTCAAGGAGGATGTTGAGTGGGAGTGGAAGGAGAAGTTTGATGAGGAGGCAAGGAAGAGGGAGGAGAAGGAGTGGTAGGCAGAGGAGGTTGTTAAGCAGTTGTATAAGGAGAAGAAAGTTTGTCATTTGCTTCTCGGTGTTGGGCATTGCTAATTGGTTTGGATGTAGGCAAGGAAGCAGCTAGAGGAGGAACATCGTGCACTCGCTGTGTTTGTTAGCAAGTTTGATGCTTTAGGACTGGGGCTTGGTGCTGCGCCTGTTTCCAAGCTTCAGCTGCCGAAGGTAATCCCTGGAGGAGTGGCTATTGCTTTCTCTAAGAGACAGCAAAAGAGACAGCGTCTCTCCCTGTCCTGATGTAGGCAAGGAAGCAGCTGGAGGAGGAACATCAGGCGCTTGCTGCCTTCGTTAGCAAGCTCGATGCACTAGGGCTGGGGCTTGGTGCTGCACCCATATCCAAGCTTCAGCCCCTGAAGCCATTCCCTGGAGGAGCGGCTATTGCTTTCTCTGAGAGACAGCAAACGAGACAGCATCTCTCCCTGTCCTCGACCTCTATTTTCGGGTCCACCACTACGAGCACAATATCACACCTACTTCCTCTCCCATGCCTCTGAGTACTTCTGTACCAATGGAAAGCTCCCCTGTACAGCCCAATCTTTCGTCGTTCCTTGCTCAGCCTAGTCTACTGGACCATGAGCCGGAATGGCTTGATGGAGAGACAAGCTTTGATTCTATCTTGGAGGTGGAGAATACTATTTTGCCCCCACAACCTATGTTTGGAGTTAAGAAGTTAGATATTGGGCCTGCGACCCTGTAGAGTCCTGTGAGGGAGGTGTTGGGCGATAAGGAGAATATTGCTCCTTCTGCGTGGTGATGAAGCACTGGGTGGGAATTTGGATACTTATTATTAGGGAACTGGACATCTATCTCAAGTTTGTTTTTTGTTGTTGCTTTTTCGATTTGCTGTCTGTTCTTTGTTCAGAATGCTTTGTTGTATTTTTATTATGTAGATCTGGAAAATCTACTCTCCATTGAGACTGTCCCAGTGGTTATTGTTGGTCTTGCTCACTAAGAAAAGTTGAAGTAAAGTATATTGTATGCAGTAGCTGATATTTAGGACCTCATGTATTAATGCATCACTACTCTATGTGATTGAGTTCCAAGAGTAGCCAGGTAGGAGTCGTAGCTTACACCTTGATCAATTGCTGTCAGCGACTACCTGAGGGTGCAAATTTCACCTCACAGTTTTGCAGCGCTCCAGTCACTCATTTGACTCTAAGCTGTCATATCGCTCGTTATCTCTGCTCTTTTCCAAGTTATACTCGCTGAAAATCCCTCCAGAACTTCATCTTAAAGATCTGTTTTCATTGTGACGCTAAAACCTCTGATATACGTTGCTTTCTACCTTACATACTTACTGTTGGACGGATGTGCAAGCACTTTATGCTCGCCCCCTGTTACATGTGGAATACGCATGAATTCCACCTTTTCACGTGTACTTCATGTGTACTTCATATGTACTACACTCCACCTCAAATGTATTAAAATCATCAAATTTCCATTCAAATTTGCGATTTTCATACACATGAAGTACACATGTACAGGTGAAATACTGAAATTCCACATGGAATTGCGAAGTGAAGTCCACAAGGAATACATGTGAACTAGGTACACTTGTATACTACACATTGTAGTTACTTGTAATACACTCGCCCGTTACTACTTTAATAAAAAGAAATATTTTAATATAATGGCATGATGGGGAGTTGAACCATTGACCATAGCTTTGATTAGTAATCACATCAAAAGCAACACATTTACAGCTAAGCCATCAAACCATACATTCACATCGACACAAAGGCTATATAATGACCTACGGCACATTTCCACGCGCATATGTCATGTGACATATTACTAACACATTGCCAACTCATCATTTCTTGCTTGGTCTTCACTCTCCCATCTCCCACTCTCTCTTCCTCTCCCTTCCTCTCCCACTTGCCCACTCTCCCTTTCTCCCTCTCCCATTCTCCCACTCCCCTTGACTTCTCTTCCCTATCAAGAGGGTAAACAAGCAAGACAACACCAAAAGGCACGAGGGCCATGCGCGCAGGGTAGGAGGGGGTGGAGGGGTGGAGGGGTGGAGGGGCAGAACAATGACAAGCACGTAGGGAAGGAGGGACAGAACAGAGACAAGCATGAAGGGCGGGGACGGCAGGGAAGTGATATACGTAGAGGGCAGCAAAGGTGGGGAACAATGCGCATGGAGGGCAACAATGATGGGGAACAACAAGCATGGAGGGCAGGAAAGGTGGGGAGTGATGTACGTGGAGGGTGAGGAAGGTGGGGAACGATGCACGTGGAAGGTGAGGGAGGCAGGGAATGATACACATGGAGGGCGGGAAAGGCGGGGGACGACACATGTAGAGGGTGAGGAAGGCAGGGAATGACATGTGTGGAGAGTAGGAAAGGTGGGGAACAGCACGTGTGGAGGGCGGGGAAGGCAGGGAACGACACATATAGAGGGTGGGGGATGACACACATAGAGGGCAAGGAAGGCAGGGAGCAACAAGCACATGGATGGTGGGGAAGGTGGGGAACGACACGCATGGAGGGCGGAAATGGCAGGACGATGACAAGCACACATAGCGTGTTGGGAAGGGAGACAATAATAGCGAGGGGGGAGAACGTTGGTGATGACAAGTGGGCAGGGCAGGGAAACGATGAGCAGGCAGGGCGGAGGGTGGGGCACGACATCACATGACTATTAAATAATAATAGTTGTATTTAAATAGTTTGAATTATAACATTATTTTTAAATATTTTGAGTGAAGTACACATGGATTCCACATGTACAATTCCATGTGTAGTTCACTTTCTTCATAGCTAAATTCACCTTCTGAATCAAGTTTTTTGAGAAGTGGAATTCACATGTACTTCATGTGGAATTAGGTGAAGTGCATGTGGAAATTTTACAATTAATTGTATTTTTGTGAAGTACACATGTAGTTCACATGGAAATGTGTACTACACATGGAGTACACATGTATAGGTGGGTGAGTGGAAAGTACTGGGATGTGCCAATCAGTATAATCCTGACTACCCCTTTCATTCGAATTCCTGCTTGTAGTCCTATGATACAAGCTCTTTCTGACGTCCAAGGTCGAGCTCAGGATGACTCTACATCATCATGTCCTACAAGAGATCTGACACTTTTATCATATGCAAGGATACATCCTTAGTCATGAGTCTGTCCTCTGGTAAAGGGGCTGGCGGGTGGGCAGACATCGAGGTCACAAAGTAGTTACATTGACATGGGCTACGAGTGGTAGTTTGCGAGGTTGAATCTGTGTAGGCGCAACATCAACGCTGTCACCATGAGCTAAGCGCAGAAAGAATCATACAAGCACACGTCTGTCATCCAAGACGTCTTCGACTCCCAGGCCTCAATTGCCTTCTCCAATTGCAACAAGAGATCCGCCACTGCCACATGCATGCATAACTATATCCTCATCAAAATGAGTCTGTCTCCTCAGGAAGTCCTGCGTCCAATCAGAAAGTTTCGTCAAGGCACCTGGAATGGAGATCGCATCAGGGGGGTGATTGGGGAAGTTCAAACTAACGAAACAGTCATTACAAGATGCTATGTGCATCAGGCGAAGATAGTACATGCTTCAGCATCGACAACAGGGTGGTATGTGGGGTCCATGCTGGGTGGTTATAATATTCTGCATGGCAGGTTCGGAAGAGGGGTTGTAATGTGTAAGGTAGAGCTAGAGATGGTGCAGCTTGAGATGCAAGCGAGTGTGTACTATGAGGCAAGTGTAGGCATAAGTAGGGCATACAGAAAAAGAGGTGAATGAAACACACCTGCTATGTTCAAGGTAATGCAACTTCAGCACACCCAATGCAGTAAGTTTTACAATTGTCGATGCGAGTGAGTAAGAACATTATCCTGTGATAAGACAAAGAGTTAATGAGCACAGTGTCACTAGATATGGTGATCTTTATTATAATCTACTGTAATTACAGTAGGAACATTATGTATACTTGACTGTAGTTACAGTGTATGTACTTACATAATTAACAGTAAACTAGACACTACATCAACACGTGTACCTGATAGATCTGGACATGCCACACAAATTGCCGCAATGAGCACCTGCACATACACCTACACACAGTAGAGTGCGCCCTCGAGGCTCGAGGCTTGTGTTCAAACTTCCCAACAGTTCTAAATAAGATCTGCATAATTAGCTTCCACCCACATTATTAATATGAACCTTGGAGCATTATTTGTACATTTAATATGTTTTCAATTTGTAGATATGGTTTCCAAAAATGTGAAATTTCTTTATTTTAGATATAACTTTGTTAATTGATTGCATTATGTCTGACAAGCAATAAATACAATACTAAATTTGATTAATATTTTATTCCTATCTATAAAGGCATATGCAATATAGAAATAAAGAGGGGCAGGGGTGTAATGGGAATAGGGCGGGGTTGTTAGACGGCAGGGTGGAATCCTCTCATTGGGGTCTGGGAATATCCAAGACAAGATTACCTTCAAAGTTCGAAGATATCAGTGATAGATGTCTTCACGTGATATGTATCACCCATCACTCCAGATGCTGTATCATACAGAGATTTGAGAAAAATGAAAACAATCAACTTACAGCCATTCTTTGAATAAAATGTCCGATAAAATCAACAAATTGTATGATATTTGAGTTATAGAAAGGTAATAATGTGACCTGTAGGTGCTATAGGACTACTTTGAGTTTCAGTCTGATGAGACCTAAAAGTCTTATGAAAAGATTGCTTTAATGCATGTGGAACTTCGGTAAAACAGATGCTGAGTACTTACCTAGGTAGCTCACAAGTTAGTTAGATGCTCATAATAGTATGTCTACTCATATCTTTTATTAATTGTAACCGCCATAGTATAGAATGTATCAATATACATTGATACTATTGGTTTCATTTATTCTTGATAGCAAAAAAATAAACATTCTTTTTGTTTAGAGATGCTAAAGCATTGATTCAGGATTATATTAGTACCAATTTAAATATAGTAGTACACTGTGCATTTACAAAGGGATGTGCTGATCTACAGAATATAGTGTTATCTGTTATTTCTAATTCTACCATATGTTTTTATTTCAGTTAAAGGAGAAAACCACATGAAGGTTTAAAGAAGCACTGAAAATGTAATCAACCCCAACCCAGCAAATGAAACCTATTTATTTGGGAAATATTGCGCATTGGGCGGGAGAAGATGTGATTAATAATTGGTTGCTAATGATGTATATGCATCAGCTTCTAGGAACACGTGTATCAGCACACTTAGAAATGGTCTCATTATGCTTAATATAACAGGCTGCCACTATAACTACAGTGATGTATACATAACCATTCCACTGTAATTGCAGTGAGATTATGCATAAAAATCACTGTATGGCCTGACAGCATTGATATATGATGAGGCAGTGAAAGTTGAAATGGAAAGATGTTGAATGACTATATATAAACAGTGAAGAAGAAATGAAGAGCAGAGAAGAGAAAGCACCTGCTTTAGTTGTACCTGATAGCACCTTCTTTTCCTTCTCTACTCCCTCACAAATATGGATACTGCAACCTTGTTGTCTGTAACTTGCAAAGAGGACTGAACAATGGCATGTATGTGAGCACCTTGACTCAACTCAATTCAATTCCATATCCTCCTAGGCCACTTGAACAGTAGGGCCTACATCACATCTTTCTCATGCATGTGTTCAAGTACAATGTACCTTGCATGCCAGAGGTAAAGTCTACTCATACAGTGCTTTCAAGATCTGAGTAGGATCATTGTGAAGCATTGTGGATGTATGAATGGTATGGGTAGGCTCTGTGCTCTGTGGGAGGAGTCAGGACACAGCTGCCTGTGCACATTGACAACAATGTGTTTCTTCACTATGATTCTATGCACAACACCAACCATGGTCTGTTCAGTCCTCTTTGTGGTCAATGTAGCATTGGAGTAAAGAGCAGAGATGGCATTGGACATGGGCCTGGACTATAAGAACAATCTACATGAAAGCATAAGCTTTGTAAGGGGTGTATGAGCAGAGCTGGTATGGGGGCTGGGAGTACTACAGTCCATGACAAGCAAAGTCCACCAATTTTATTACAGTACAAAAATGATTTTTTTAGGACAAACTAATTACAGATTCAGATTCAGAAAGTCAAAATACATACAAAAATGATGTTTTTAAGAAATTCCCATGATAAAATAGGTTTGCCAAATTTTTTGGCAAAAAAATCAACATCTTACATGACCTATTTTAGGATGAAATAGCTTCAAGTGTCATCATGGCCCAATTGGAGGCTTCATGGTATCAGTGCTGCTTCCTCACAGCCCATTCTGCTGCTTCACCTGTTAAACCATGTCTATAAGCACTTATGAATCACCATGTTCAGTTAATAAAATGGCAAATAACATCCAGAGAACAAGCATCTAAGTTTAGACTTGCTCATGACATCAGGACCTTTTACATATGACTTTGGATGATCTGAATAGGACTTATTTTAGTTCAAAGTCATATCCAAAAAGTGTAATTACCTATTCTTCAAGCTATGCTCTCTTGAACTTTGGAGGAATCCAGTCACTGTCATTGGGATCATTATCTAAAGCCATATCTGCAAGCTTCTTTCCAAACTCTCATCTGCTACATGATTTCAGTCAAGCTCAAAGGTATCCTCCTCCAAAGCAATGTCCTCCAGATCCTCATCTGAGCAGTAAGGGTCTTGAAGTAATTCACCATCCTCACTGAATAGCTGTGGTTTAGACACACTTATAGATCCCCCACTGATCACATCACTGATCACATTTTCAGGACTTGTATTGGGCTCTGGGGAGGATGTATTAGTGACAGGTAGTGGGGAGGACCTTTGAAGATTAATTCTTGATTGATTATTGTGAAGTCCACTTGTATTTCAGCTCTTTTTCTTGGGTCAACCTCTGGGCATGGTGGTTAGAAAGATGAATTTTTGGTGCCCATTGAGGTGATTCAGGGGCTTATATTTTTGTGGAATCATATCACAATCAATGAAAGGATGCTAAAAATACATTTTTGGTGATTTATACTATTTTCTATGGCCAAGTGCCAAATTTTTGGGTCAAAAAATTAAAAAATCATAAATTGAAAAATTGGCTCATGGAATCTTAATTAATACATTGTAACTATGCTATTCCGACGATTTTTGGAGTTTAAAACTTATTTGTCATTGCTGAAAAATTTACTTAAGTTTGCTCAAAAAATTAGCAGGCCTTGCTTGTTGCTGACTGTACTTGGATCCTAAAAGCACAATATCAGTGGTCCCTACCTCTGGCATACAAAATGCATTGTACTTGAACACCTGTGTGAGGAGGGTGTAACATAGGCCCTATTGTTCAAGTGGTCTAGGAGGATGCAGAATCAAGCTGAGTCATGTTGGAGGTGCTCACATATGTGCACATTGTTCTGTTGAGTCTTTATTGATCTAGTTGGATAGGGGAAGGCTAGGTCTGATATAAAATGGATGAGGGAGGAAAGTATATTAATACTAGGTCAGTTGTTGATCTCATGGAAGGCTATAGTGAACTGATGGTGTATGTTAGATTCTAGAAACTGACATTGGGACTCAAGCTGGGAATGCTGCTAGGGGCAAGATGTATGTTCTACCTAGCTAGCTATTGATGTGCTTGCTGATGGACCAAATGCAGAGATCACATACCCTACCACAACTAGAAGCTTACGTGTATTTTGCTACCTTTCATGCCTAGCACTTAACGCATGTGTCATCTGCACTATGAACCCTGCATCACTAAATTTGGGAGAATCTCGCACACTGTTATAATGCAGTATAACTCACTGTAAGTGGTATGAGCTAACATAATCTTACAGCCATATGATACCATGGGATACTGCCATGTACAGCAGCACCAAATTTCATAATTCACACAGTAGCTCATGCATCTTCATACAGGTTGGAGATAATCATGAGGAGGTTATAAGATTACGCCAACAATATGCAGGAGTAACAAGTTTAGAATACAATTTGATAATGTACATATGCTTTCATTTCAAGCAGAGAGAGCATCACAAAACATTATATTAGATTAAATAATACATATTCTATATACACCGACATGCATGGCACTAATAAACTTCAAATCTAAGCAACCAAGTGCACACCTTTATTTTGGATCTTCAATGAATGTGAACAGGATGCTGAGATGAATAACTTGGTAATGTTGCCTACTGTGTGATAAATGTAAGTAAATACTAAAATGACGAGATGCAGCATTCTTACTACTACATTCACAACACGGGGATACTGAAAATGATGAGCTTTGGTACTCCTAGCCTAGTGAATCTACTTGTCATTTATCTTAGTTAAAATAGAGCACTAGAATTTATGAGGATCAGTGTTCTGAAAAATGTGAATGGCAACTTACCTGGTGAACATGAACATTAAAGAGGGAGGTCTGTCAAGGACTACATCATTACATTTGACTTTGGAGCATGTTGGGGAGAAAACCAGAGGCAAATGAATAGGTATCTACAATACAAAGTAGACTACTTAAATACATACAGCAAGCTACAGAACACCGCCAATACACTAGTACAAAATAAGTATGGTATGATATGTGGCACCTGATTGACATAAACAATGTAGGCAGCTGATCATGAAACAACATTTGAATAGATGCCATATTCCAACAGGTTAGCCTTGAGTAAATTATGCAGGATTGAGCATGACAAGTGACTTCAGTCAATGAGGATGAACCAGTGGCCCACATTGAAAGGAATTTGGGCCAAGTCGACAAAACTGCATTCGCACCTGTTTAGTTTCCCTGTCAGAGTTGGCATTTCCCATCAACACATGCTTATTCCAAGGACCAGGCCTGGTATTTGCCCCTTGTTGCCCCTCCTTATAATAATATACCTACCATTTGGTGTGTATCACCCTGTATGTTATTGCCTATCCAACCTAGTTCCACAGCTGAGTAAAACTGATAAATTGAGAGCACAAGCACACTGTTGTTCACTAAGAGGATCTTTACTCATATTCATTTGCTGGGGAGCAGTTTCTGGCATCAAACCCTTAGCTCAATGCTCAGAAGAAAGAGATCATCAATACAGATGCACTCATAGAGCAGCATAAGGAGATTGAGGACCTTAAGAGCATAATAGTGTGGAGCGTGAAACTGATGCTCTTGTTCGCAATCATCATGTCAGAAAAATTGAAACCAGCTGATATGGTGCTTGCACTTCTGATGGCATTATAACTCCTTATAATATTCAGCAGGTATCCTTATCAGCATGCTTGTCAATGTGTATATGTACTTGTACAAAATATCAATGCTTATAATTCATGGTGTTGCTACCTATCATTACTTATCACACCTTATAACATCTGGTAACTCTTTGTGGATAACAATATAACCTCTTATAATCCCTTATAACTCTTTACCAATAACCATATATGCTGTTATAACTTCTGGTAAGCCTGTGCAGGGGTTCTGATCAGGGTGCTGATCAGGTCTGAACAATGTGTGGAAACCCTCAGTGAACATATCAGGGTCTTGTATGTCATTATAGTACATATACTACTATAACCCAGTGTATTACTTATATTTCGATCTATCTCATTTATTTTGTCTTTTATTTACTATTCAATATTTCTACTTACACTAATACTTATTTTATTCATTTTATCAGCATACTTTGACCTCACAAAGTGTTGTGGAAGCACACTTTTACTATTCCTTCCTGTTTTTCTTCATATGTGGACTTAAAGATGTGGCACAGCTTAATCAAACATTGGGAAGCTGATGCCAAACACCATGTGACTCCGCTTGTACGCTGTTGTGTCTCGCTAATGCTCTCAACACATCTTGGTTATTCTCTGCTTTACTCACTGCTTTCCTTTTCCTCTATCCTCTTGCTATCTAGGCCTCAAGACTGTGCAAGATGATGTTTATATCTTCTTGGCAAAATGTGCCTCTCAGACTGCTCAAGACACTAGGGCTTAGGGTTTTACACCCTTTCAAAACCCCTCTTTCATCTTCAAGCTTATCATCTTGTCCTCAAGACTGGTGATTCCACTGCAGAGACACAGTGACTGGGTTTTTACCGTTGTCATGCTATGCTCCAATTGGTGGAAGGACAGGGAGTTGGGTCGAGGCATGGGGATAATTATATTCTGTTCATATTAGGCAATGTCATGGGTAACCCATGGGTGTCTCGAGCTCGACCCATACCTGTACCCACGCCAACCCGTACCCATTCCCACGGGTACAGGTTCCCATGGGTATCACAACCTGTGGGTTTTAAGTACTTATTTTAGAATTAGAATAAACATATGATGAATTAATTTGTATCACTTGAAGCAAATGTACAATAATTTTTTGTAATGGCTTATTTTATACTTAAACAGTACTAGTATTAGTATGCAAGCATATGTGAACATTGCGTGAAAATGGCCACTTTATTGTACTATCTCCAAAAATAGGAAATTTGGAATGCTTATTTCATAGTATTTGAAGTAGATATGCGAATGTTGTGTATAATAGCTCATTTTGTAGTTATACAACACGGGTATTAGTACACGAGTATGCAAGAGAAGTGAGTCAAAATTGCTGCTTGTATCATACTATCTCCAGTATATAAAAGATATAGAATATCTATTTCATAGTACTTGAACAAGATGTGCCAATATAGTTTATAATAGCTCATTTCGTACATAGACAACATGGGTATAATTTCATGAAAGTATGAGAGACTAGCATGAACACTGCTTGTTGTGTTGTACCATCTTCAAAATATAGGAAATTCTACATAACATAGAAGAATATTAAATAAACATTGTCTCAGGTCCAATACACAGTTATATGGAACAGGTACTATATTGCATGTAACCAGTACATAATAGTGCGATATTTCTGTTGAAATACAAAGGGAGCGAGTGATATAGAGGGGAATCCTAATTTCTGTGTACTGGGGAAGAGGTAGACAATATTATTTATAGAACCAGAACGAGTCAGCCATAAATTGTGTATGTAGGGTCGTTAGGAACGTGCAGCAACGCACTATCTGTATCCGAAATATTGAAGAGATGCAAAAAGAATTGGAGTAGTAATGTTAGTTTGAATGAATTGCATTAAGTATATCATTTAAGGTCAACCCCACGAGCTGAACAAAATGCAAAACCGAGGTTTTTCTCTAAGCACAAACACTATCTAGGTTAATATATACTATGTACTTATTCATTATTATTATAGTGCTTGTAAAATCTTCCTTTCAGTTGTTTTTGTTCAATAAACTGTCTACGGGTACCTGCGGGTTACGGGTCTTGAAGGCCTGACCCATACCCATACCCGCCAGTACCCTTACCCGTGACCCGTGCGGGTATGGCGTACCCATGCATTTGCCTAGTTCATATTCATTTCAATTTATTCTTGATCACTCTTTTTTTCTTTTCCTTATCCTTTATTGTCACCCTTGTTTTTCCAATACAATACTATCTAGACTTTGATTCTCTCTCTTCCATTTCCGATGTTCAGACTGCCACTGTCTGATGACCAAGCACCCTGCCACCAACCACACATTGTCGAGCATGCAGCCTAGTCCACTGCACCACCACTTTGGGGAGAGTAGCCTACTGTCATCTCCAATGTTGTGTGTTTGGTGGTAACATCAAGAGAGAGTTGCCATCATTGTGCATCAGTTCAATGAGTACTGGGAGTGGTAGGCTGTTTTGTTCATTTGTTGTGATTTAAACATGGTCTCTCTTTCATTACTATACATCTGTTACCTTACCATTTCTCTTTCCATTGTTATGTTCCTTTCTCTGCCTTCAATTTCATGTAATTTCTTTTACTTTACCGATTCCCTGGGCTCTGGCAACGTCAGAGCATGCATGCGCTATTCCCTTTCAATTGCTGCTCATGTATATACCTCAAGTTAGGACTCGAGAGGAATTTCACCTCCCTTTTTGACTTTACTTTGCGCATCCTATTGAGTCCTCTAAGCTATAAGGTCTATAGAAAGTGTCAACATCAGAACACCAATTCAATCTAGCTAAGTCTTCATTACCCTTTACCTTACTAACTACTCTATTCTAGGATTGTTGAACTAGTCCATTTTTTCGAAGTACTGCATGTGATGAATGCCTATAGAGCTTTAGCACTCGGGCCAGCTTGACTCCAAGGTTTGGAGTTTACAATGTCAGTATTGCATCAGTGTCTCCACAGCACCACTGACCACAATTGCATAAAAGGCCTGCAATTCCTTGGATGTATGATACACTCACTACCCCACTGGACCAAGTCTGAATATGACCCCTGAGCTTAAACAAATGGTAGATTTGTGATATGTTCAGTGCTTTGCTTGCCTACTTGAAGTTTTTCTTCATGCTACTTACCTACATCTCTAACCCTTTTCATAGCACAGTATTACACTTGTGGGATGCATTAGTAGCTAGATTATTCTTAGTAGGTGGTAGTACTACCATTTGGGTAACATAGTGGAGTGCTTTTTGCAACAATAAATTGTTGAATTGTAAATTCTGTTGTCCGCCATCGTAACAAGTTAATCATCAACATATTTTATGCATGTGATTAGAAACAATCAGTATTAAGCCTTAGAACAACTTGCCCAGGATGTAATTACTTATCAGCAGAGTAAGGATGTGATCACCTGTATCATACATTTAAGTCTGAAAGTATTTTTTGGGTGATTTCTAAACCCATATAATTATTTTTGTGGCTATCTTGCTTTTACACTGCTGGTAATGCTTAGCATGATGATCAAACTTATATTCAACTGATACTTTGTATAGTATTTTTTGGGTGATTTATAAACTCATATAATTATTTTCATAGCTATCTTGCTTTTACACTGCTGGTAATGCTTTGCATGATGATCAAACTTATATTCAACTGATACTTTGTATAGTATTTTTTGGGTGATTTCTAAAACCATGTAACCCCCCCAAACAGCTGATGGACTGATATGGCCTGATATGACCTTATCTGAACAGATATGCCGATTTCGATTTTTCCGACACAATGTATGTCTTCCCTTCTTCCATGCCAACTTCAGCTGATAAGAGACATCATAGCAAATTGACGCAAACGAAGGCGATGGGCAATCTCAAAGAGCGCAATAAGCAACTCATGAAGCTCATTCTGACCAGTCAGATGATGGATGAATCATGATGCGAAGAGTGATGATTCGAGGCTGGTTAGTCCTGCTAAGGTCAACTCTGATATCTGCCCATATCAAGTCAATCGTACCTCTCCTGTCAATGTTCACCTACTCATTGTGATGATAGCTTCAACAAAGCTCCTTGCTGCCCATATGAAGATCATCGAGTCTCAAGCCAATTAGCCTCTGTCACTTGAAGCTGTGCTGGTTGCTCATCCATTCCTCCCAATGACTGCCTCTGAGAGCAAAAAAGATAAACTTGTCGTTGAGCAGGGCAAGATCTGGGAGCTTGAGATTGTCATTAGGGGATACAGCGAGGAGAACCTGGGTGAGCTGCTGCAGAAGGTCGAGGGGGATGTTGAGTGGGAGTGGAAGGAGAAGTTCAATGAGAAGGTTAGGAAACGGAAGGAAGGCAGAGGTTGTTGTTAAGCAGTTGAGGGTAGAAGGTTTGTCTGTTGCTTCTCGCTATTGCACATTGCTAAACAGTTCATATATAGGTGATGAAGCAGCTGGGGGAGTGTCATACACTCGCTGCCTTCGTTACTATATTCCATGCATTGGGACTGGGGCTTGATGCTGGGCCAGTTTCCAAGCTTCAGCCATGGCACCCAATCCTTGGAGGAGTGGCTATTGCTTTCTCTTAGAGACAGCAAATGAGACAACATCTCTCCCTGTCGTCGACCTCTATCTTTGGGTCCACCACTGCTAGCAAAGTGTTAGACAAGGAAGAATATGATATGAATCTTACATCCTCTCCCATGCCTCCAACTACTCTATGCCGATGGAAAGCTCTTGTCGTTACCTGCTCAGGATAGTTTGCTGGACCATGAGCTGGAATGGCTTGATGGACAGATGAGCTTTGATTATGAATGCTATTTTGTCCCTGCTGCCTATGCTTGGGACCCTGCAGAGTCGTGTGCGAGAGGTGCTGGGTGATAAGGAGAATACTGCACTTATTATTAGGGAACTGGACACCCATCTCAAGTTTTGTTGTTATTGTCATTGTTGCATTTTCGATTTTTTTGTCTGTTCTGTATTTGGAATGCTCTATTCATATGGATCCAGTGTCTTCAATCAGAAAAGTAATTCTAGTATGTTTGTGTGCAGTCACTGGTATTCAGGACCACATTCATTAATACATCACTACTCCATCCCAGCATATTCTTCCAAGATGTGGGTGAAACAATTATCATAATCTTTCCACATTGTTCTACTGGAGCTCTTTACACTTAGCCAGGTGTTCTGTACAGATCCGTGCAGAATCCATATGGAATTTTTGGAATCTGTGCGGAATCTGCACAGATTTTTTTCTTTTTGGCAGAGGTTTTTTTTGGGTCTGTACAGATTCTGCACAGATTCTGCACAGAATCAAAAATTCTGTGCGGATTCCGCAGAATTCCACATTACAGACCTGAAAAATTCTGTACAGATTCTTATTATACTTATTTCCTTATGGAAAATTAGAATAGAAAATTGTGTGGTACTAAGCACTAGGTGTGACACTCTGCATTAAGCGTGACACTAAGGGTTAAGTGTGACACTATACATTGATTGTGACACTAAGTGTTGAGTGTGATACTAAGGGTTAAGTGTGACACTAAGGGTTGAGTGTGACACTATGCATTGAGTGTGACACTATGAGTTGAGTGTGACACTGAGGGTTGAGTGTGACACTAAGTGTTGAGTGTGACACTAAGGGCTGAGTGTGATACTAAGTGTTGAGTGTGACACTATGGGTTGAGTGTGACACTGAGAGTTGAGTGTGACACTGAGAGTTGAGTGTGACACTAAGAGTTAAGGGTGATACTAAGGGTTGAGTGTGACACTATGGGTTGAGTGTGACACTGAGAGTTGAGCGTGACACTAAGAGTTAAGGGTGATACTAAGTGTTGAGTGTGATACTAAGCATTGAGTGTGACACTATACATTGATTGTGACACTAAGGGTTAAGTGTGATACTAAGCATTGAGTGTGACACTAAGGATTAAGTGTGATACTAAGGGTTGAGTGTGACACTAAGGGTTAAGCATGATACTAAGGGTTGAGTGTGACACTAAGGGTTAAGCGTGACACTAAGGGTTGAGTGTGACACTAAGGGTTAAGTGTGATACTAAGGGTTGAGTGTGACACTAAGGGTTAAGCATGATACTAAGGGTTGAGTGTGACACTAAGCATTGAGTGTGACACTAAGGGTTGAGTGTGACACTAAGCATTGAGTGTGACACTAAGGGTTTAGTGTGACACTAAGGGTTGAGTGTGACACTGAGGGTTGAGTGTGACACTAAGGGTTGAGCATGACACTAAGGGTTGAGTGTGATACTCTGCATTAAGCATGACACTATGCATTGAGTGTGACTGTTATATCCGTGTCCGGATACATCATGCCGATGTTCCCACGAGACCTTCCAACATACCCGGTCCATTCCCGGAACATACCCACTTCGGGTTTACACTTCCCGACGTTCCCGCCCGGGAACATACCCGGAACCCGTCGGGTTTTCTATCGGGTATCCCGGATACGTACTTTCTCTTATGACGGCCTCACTGCGTCATCATTCTATTACTCCTCTCTTCCATTCCTACTTATACATTTCATTATGGCCTTTGTAGATTAGTTCCTTATTCTTCATTCTGAGCGCATCATTTGCGCCCCTACTCCGCTTTGCCAAGACTTCATTTCCTACTTACTCCTTTGACTTGTCCTTTGTATAATACTTCTACATTCGTATCTACAGGTTCCTACTTAGTATAAGTAGTCTTCCAGATGTAATAGGTAGTCTTCAGTATTCATATCAACTCTGTACACTTTCTTCCTACTCTAAGTTCCGAAACCCGCTCCGGGTTTTCCTTCAGGTTTCTCTCCCGCTACCTAGTGTAGTGGCGAAGCCTTCTCTTATACTCTGGAACGTCTTCCTTGGTTACATATCATCTTCCTCGAAATACGAACCATTCCCTGGGGATATCCAGGCGGCGCAGCACACAAGCTGAAGCCACAGTTCTTTCCGCACTCCCGCTCTACGTTTCCGCACCCGTACTCACTTCAGGTTTCCGTTATAGTTCTCCCACACCCTCCGGGTGTCTTCGCAACCACTTCTAAGCAGGAAGAGAATCGGTACATAACAGTGACACTATGCATTAAGCATGATGCTATACATTAAGTGTAATACTAAGTGTTGAGTGTGACACTATGCATTAAGCATGAAACTATACATTAAGTGTGATACTAAGTGTTGAGTGTGATACTATACATTAAGCATGACACTATGCATTGAGCATGATACTATACATTAAGCATGACACTATGCATTGAGTATGATACTATATATTGAGTGTATCACAGATTTCATGTAGTGACACACTTGACACCTGTGACAAGGCAGCAATGCATGAATCCACACAGAATCCATGCAGAATATGTATGGAGTCCATATAGAATAATCACCTCTAATAATAATAATAGCCACTATATAAATTCAGTATAGTATCTATACAGGTCTGTACAGACCTCTTGGGGGAGTGTAAATTACTGTTCTACTGGTACTTTTCAAAATATCTGCAATTTCCTCACAATAGCACTGGAGCACATACAACTTCCATATCAATGTTCTATGGTCCTTACTCCATTCGATGCCTTCAATGAAAGAACAGAAATATAGTTGCAAAAAGAAGCATGAAGTGGTATCCTGAAGCAATGTCTGTTGCCCTTCAGCCACTACTTCCAAAAATTCTACATTGGTATTGTTGGTCGAATCGGAGCATTATTGTTCGACAACTATAGACAATCAGCTTTGATACAGCTCTCGCTATCCCGCTAGCAACCCCATAGTTCTATAATGGTCATAATGTGGCATGTGCACCAGTAAATACAAGAACCACTTATCAAATTGAAAAATTGAGCCAAAATGATCCATTTGACACAAAACTAGTCAAACCAATTCTGAAAAACCATATAATACTATGAGAAACAATATTCATCTACACACACATGTCTTACACAGGTATTTCTTTTCATCCAATACTAGTAGCACAACTCAACTTCTACATTCTGACTGTATTCTACTCTAAAAAAGGCTATGTGTACACAAGAGTAACAATGAGGAACAGAGCAGTGAAAGCCTAAGAAGAGAACTGATGAAGTAGACGAGTGTAATGAATCTAAGAAGGGGCGAGACTTGACAATGAGAGCAGTGACATGAAATTCTATCGATTATCTTGCACTGGTTAGCACTCCACAAGTGCTCATTGATAACATTGTAGATTAAGTCAGAGATAGTCCCTAAACACTGTCCATGTCACTTGACCAAGACACTGGGTGACTGGATGACTTCCCGCAGGGTTTAGAAACCTAGATTAAATTTCTAAACTTAAGTGAGTGATGTCTAGCAAAATTTAGAAACTGTTTCTAAACCGTAACATGTAGCAGCATACATTCTAGATGTCAAATACAAATTCTTAACCTGAGTCATGTTCCTGAGTGCTTGTTCTTATCACAACCTTCATCATGGACATCGACAATCAGGAAGCCTATGAGTATGAGGAATTCCAACACTTGCAGAGAGACCTTGCAGAGCAATTGGAGCTATTGGAAGAGGAAGAGGACATTCTTTACACATCTGCTGGCCTGATTGCTTATGACATTGAAGAAGCTCATAGTATCCAGATGGAGTGACGTAAGGAACATAGATTATACCTTACTCAACCTGATCTTCTTCCCAATCCATGGGTATCAACACCATGGCAGGTACTTTATGACACTAAAAGTGACTGTGCATTTATTACGACAATGGGATTTGATGCTTCAACATTCAGCCATATCCTGGATAGTGGTTTTGAGGATCTGTGGAACAAGATTCCTATTCCTCATAATGATGTTTTACCTACTTCATGCCCTCACATTACACGACGCTCACTCAATGCGAGTGGTGCTCTGGGCCTTATCTTGCATTTTTTAAACTCAACAATGCATGATGTTAGTCTCTGCAAGATTTTTGCACTTATCCCATCTACAGTATCACGATATATCAGCTTCTCTCTTCAAATCTTGCTTCTAACATTGAAGAAAATGCCAGAGGCTCGAATAAGGTATCTGGTTGGAGATGAATTCCAGGAAAGCAATGCATTAATTGCCACTCGTCATCCACTCTTAACTGGTGCTTTTGGAAGTATGGATGGATTGAACCTTGCAGTTCAGACATCAAGCAACTTGGAGGTAGAAAATGCGACATATAATGGGTGGCTCCATGAACACTTTGTGAGCTCAGTCTTTGTTTTTGCTGGAGATGGTAAACCCAATTTTGCGATCACACATAACAGTGGTTCTAATGTACATTAATATAGGGACAATAATTGCCTGCAATCTCAATGCACCAGGAAGTTGGCATGACTCCAGAGTAGCACAACCCATTTATGAAAAACTTTGGACACGCACTCCTGAAGGCTACTACTTAGTTACAGACACTGCTTTTCCATGTGGAACAAACCAGATAGCAGGTCGGATTAGGGCTCCTATGAAAGAGGGGACAAGGGTACCAGCAGATCCCACAGCACATACCAAATTACTGAAGTTTGATCACCAACTTTTGTCATATCACCAAACTGTGGAATGGGGAATGCACACAATGCAAGGTTCATTTGGTCGCCTGCGAGTTCCTCTTCCAATCAACTATAGTGACCTCTGTGGTGATCTGCTAGAAACTACCACACGCTTATTCAATCTTCGTACACATACCATTGGATTCAATCAAATCAGATCAGTTTACATGCCAATTTGGAGGGCCAATGAGACTCAGGAGCAGCTTTGGTTGTCTTTTGAAGCAATGCTGTTCTCTGAGCAGCAAGACAATGATAGAGTAAGAAGATTTCATATGAACATAGTGGAGGCTTGATCACTCAGTACATGGATTTTGTACTAATTTTCATTGGGGTATGTAGGCTAGATTATGAATAGAACACAACCATATAAACAAGTGACAGTAGTTGGAAAACACAAATGACAGAAGCATCACAATGAAAAGACAGTAAATACAATATAAAAGAGTGACAGTAGTTGGCAAAATAAGTATAAAAGCGAGACTCAAAAACCGCAAGAACAGACAGAACTTAATCATTGCCTTCAGCCTCAGAATCTACTTCACGAGTGTCATCAAATACCAAGGCAGCAGAGTTAAAAGGTGATTGTCCCCTGTGAGTACAAGGAGAAGGGGTCCAAGAAATATAGGGAGTCAATGATGGCGATTAACTACCATTCAAATTAATAGCAGACAAGAGAGAATGATTATTGTCGACAGTCATTGAGGGAGCAGTAGTATGGTGGGAAACTGGGGGTGGGGAATGCTCGCAGTGAACAGCAGGTACAGGGGAATGATATGGAGGTGGAACAAAGCTGTCATCAAGATGAGTGATGCGTTGAGTCCCAGGACTATCATTAAAACCCACAACATCACCATCATCATCAGACCCACCAACCCAGCACGTTGCTTGTCCACCATCCGCATAATAAATGTCTTGGCGGTAGCAGTGCCTCAGTTGGTGGGGATGAGGACTTGGGCAATGATGTCGGAAAGAAGAACTTTGAGAGTACTGATGATGTTGAGGGGGTGGGGTCCAGGCTAGTGGTCTGTTACGATCACATCAATACCTAGGGAATGTGTAGGTTTGACTATGCAGCCAGGATGAAAGAAGTCCCAATAGCTCATTTCAGTCAGCTTGTCATTCAGCAGCAGCACAATGGCGTTCTGCTTTGAATAACTGGGCAGAGAGTGCATCTGCATGACACTAAGCTTCACATAACTGGGAAGTAAGCTGAAATATCTGGTTAGCCTGAATGGAATGAAGCGAGTGCTTATCATGTCGAGCCTGGCATACAGAGGGATCCAAGGAGGCCGAAATATTTGCCAAAATCCCTTGGCTAGCAACATGTGAGTGTGAATGAGATGTAGATTTAGGCTGAGAGTTGGCAGCAGGGTGACGAAGGACTAGTGTTGGGTTAACTCTACTCCTAGAAGCCAGTACTACCACTGTTGAATCCTCGGCTTCAGACTGATTGTCTCCCTCTTCTGCTGCATCAACAATATCCTCATCATTGAGGTCCCGGGTTCCACTTTTTTCGTTCATAGCCTCATCAATCAAGTGCACACATTCAACAGAAGGTGGACACTCTGCATTGCCAGTTGGCTTAGGTGTTTTAATGAGCTATGTATTTTATAAGATTAGTGAGTGAGGATAGTGCAGTTAAAAGATAGATACATACCTGTTTGAACTTGAGCTCCAGAGATTTAGCTGACCTTCGAGGGCATTCAATGTCCACAGCTTGATCATTATAAATATGCTCAACTTCATTCCAACCATTGCTGCCAAGTGGCAATAATGCCTCCACAACATTAAGCAAAAGATCAACATCTTCAGGGGAATAGTTGGGAGTGCCAGATGCTCACCCCTTCTTCTGCCTCTTCACCTCAGATTGTCCACTAGGATTCGATTCCGCCTTCCGTTTTAACCCTGAACCCGATGCGACAGGCTCATCCTCCACAGCTCATTGTTTACCCTTTCCTTTTGGGTCTGGGTGGCAAGAGCCAGCAATTTTCGAACTTGGGCGCACAACTTGGTGAAGCTGGTTGGAAGGAGGGGGAGGGGGATCATCTGGATTGGATTGAGCAGCTTCTGTGTTGCTACCTGCAGGAGGCACATGGAGGAATTGAGGCTGGAAGCCATTGTGGCTTCCATGATACATATCCTAAGTTAACTGAGTCAGTAATTTTGTCATGCGAACATGTACTTAGATTGACTCACCATGGGCACATAGTGTGGAAATGTATAGCTGTTCGGTATAAGACGTCCCTGCAGCTGAAGAAATAAATTTAATTGAAATTCAATGGAGTTGGGAAGATTGTTCATACATAGCCATTCAAGTAGCCAGTGTGGTCTTGAGCTCTAGACAGTTCATGCTGGGAGGAATTGTGCACCTAAACAAAAGGTAAGTGAGAGAAAACATGAGATAGGAAAGACCACACCATAGGTTGTACAGTAGGTGGTTGGACAGACCATGAAGGGTTATCTCCCTGGCCACCAGCACTTCCCTGGGGAGTCTTCTTTTGCTGAGACGATTCTGAAGGAGACATAAGGAATAAGAGAGTGAATAACAGTTAGAATAGAGAGCTAAAAGAGCAGTTGAAACTGAGATAGATAAACTCATGAAGTTACTGTTCTTTTATATGACCAGAACTACTCCAATGTCTCCCCAATGCACCCACTGACTGCCACCATCCCCAAAGTTTCAACACTTGTTTCACAGTGTAGCACT
This sequence comes from Cyathus striatus, assembly GCA_025738555.1. NCBI lineage: Eukaryota > Fungi > Basidiomycota > Agaricomycetes > Agaricales > Nidulariaceae > Cyathus > Cyathus striatus. Next base: position 2,787,643 of record JAOVFP010000012.1, read on the forward strand.
TTTTGAGCTACAATGAGGAGAAAAAAGGCTGACCCTAGCAAAGAAAAAAAAACTCCATTCTACAAGTGTCATAGTGTAATAAAACCGCTGCTCACCTGATATCAGCTTGGCATGTATGAGCGCACACTGAGTGTAAATCTAGGATATCCAGCTGAATTTCGAGGAGACACGGCAGAAGAGGATATTATAGAGTCAACTGCAGGAATCTGTGAGCTCAGAGGATGCTGAAAATATGTAGAAGACCTTAGACAGGTTGAAGCAAGAGTCATTCCACATTGATGGGTTGATGTTGCGTGATAACAAGACAACCCTGAATCGGTTGCAGTCAGATCTTCAAACATGTTTAGAAACAGGCATTTAGAACTAGAAGGGGGGGGGGGGCTCTTCCAGATTATAATCTAGAAAGGGGTCTGTTTCAAGATCAGCTGTCAACTCAATCCAATTTGGATAACAGGACCTTGGCCAATCTCGCTTAACATGTTTAGAAATTTAATCTAGGTTTCTAAATGCTGCAGGAAGTCATCCACTTTCCACTGGGTTTAGAATCCTAGATTAAATTTCTAAACCTAAGCAAGTGGACTTTGAGAATATTTAGAATCTGATTCTAAACCATAACACACTTGTAAATACAGATCACAAACTGTCGCACACCATTTCTCATCATTGAACCCTGTGAGAACCCTGAGCTATATGTTCCTGAACTGATCTTATCATGTCCTCACTGCTATGGATATCAATGATGAAGATGCCCTTGGCTTTGAAGAGTTTCAACATCTACAGACTTACCATGCACACCAGTTGCATCTTTTAGAAGAAGAACAACTTTTTAAAAACGGATGGACTTACCATTGGTACGGGGTACTGTGGAAATGTATATACATTTGGCATAATGTGCGCTTGTGACTGGAAAAGCAAAGTCAATTCAAATAATGATAATTAGTTTAACAAGAACTTACTACATGATTGCGTATATATCCACTATGGTCTTGGGTTCTTGGAGGCTCACATTGGGGAGTGGGTACCTAGATGCAAAAATATAAGCAGAGCATCTTCTAAAATGCGAAGCAGCTCACTGAAGGCGGCACCGGCATGGTGGAGGGTTGAACAGACCATGTTCGGTTGTCAACATAATCACCTGCTGTTCTTCGAGGGGGTTGGTTGTGCTGGGAGGAATTATATTGAGACATTTAAAAGAGTGTGAGGAATGTTTGCAAGAAGAAACGAGTGTACGATTGAGAATGGTCTCTACTTATGAAGTTTCTTGTCCTTTTATGCACTCCAGAGCTCCCATCCCTTCACTAACATCTCCAAAACTCAACTAGCTCTTGCATGGTCCTATACAGTCTTGTGTAGCAACAAAAAAAAAGCGGGGACCTTGAAAAAAATGAGCTCCATTGCACAGGTGTCAGCAGGGAGAAAATTATTGCGCACCCTGGGCGTCTTGCACTAAGCTGTTCAATGGGTATCCCCTAGTCCACTGGAAGAAGAGATGCTGGGGCTCATTCGAGTCCTGAGGTAGTGTTTTCACTGAGTATTAGTGGGCTTTGAAGGCGTGGTGAAAGCTGTTCATGTGGATCGAGTGTGATGGTGGTGCAATGAAGATAACAACCCTGCCCAGAAAAACCCTGCAGGGAAGTATAAGCGAGTGACATCAGATAGCGTCGGAGTCGTTTAGAATGGGCGTTTACAACTGGAAGGGGGGGTAGGAGGCCTCTTCCAGACCGCCATCTAGGATGGGGGGGTATTCGAGCTCCGCTGTATGCTAGGCCTGATTAGGACATCGGCATTTCGGCTTATCTCGCTTAAGACGTTTAGATTTTTATTCTAGGATTCTAAACGCAGCGGAAAGTCACCCACTACTGAAGCTCCACTTAGCCCACCTTCACGAAATCAAGTCATCAGTAAAAAAGCGCGCCACATACATAGGGAACAGAATATAATATATTTATGTAGAATTAAATGTAATTATGTAAAATGTATTGTAATGACTGGATTTGTTGTGAGCGCTATGGAAGCCGGGGTTGCTTGGGATACCCAGCAATAATTGTGGGCATGGGATAGGGTTGTGAGCATGAAGTGCAATGGATTATATTGCTAGAATACATACCAGACTAATTATTTTGTCGCAATGTAAGGGATTAGAATTATTTTAATGCCATAGAAAGCTCGGAATCCAATAGAATCCAATAGAATCTTTCCCACCCATTGGAAAGCGGTGGGAATGAGTTCTCACATAACAAGGCAACATATAGGAGGAAAACTTAGCAATTTTCATTTTCCACTTAAATTCAAATTAAATAATAATTTAATCATTTCATAATAAAGTAATTACATGAGATATAACATGAAGGAAGACATGGAATGAAGGCGACAAGGACTCGGAAGCAAGATAGTAACAGTTGAAAAAGACAGACCTACACAATGTAAAGCCTATAAAACACATACCAGTTGGCGTCATGAAATAACTGAGTAGCAACAAGCCCGTGAGTAGACTTCCTTTGCACTGAAAGCGACAGGATACATACTGATAACTTTCAAGATCCGACGACGCTAGCTGGATGACACGCAGGGAATACGGGGACGTCGAAATACATGGGATGAAGATTGAGAGGGGAAGGAAGATTGTAGCAGTATAAATGAATGACTATAAAACTAAAGGGTACTCATATTAGTACATCCAAAAAGGTAAAAGTGACGATTTCGCACCTACTAGGAGTCATAATATGATATCACCATTCCATATCACCAAAGCATTAGAACACCACCGAAAGCTTCGTTTTGTGCACCCACACCCAAGCTTGAGCCAGGGAGCAAAAGGGGAATAATAAAAGAAGACATAACCACATCAACCGAGAATCGCTACCTTCATCCTCCTTGGGACCCCACAGTCACCGAGGATTCCAGCAGCGACCACAACCCCCCCCCCCGCAGCCACAAAGACAGCACAAAAACACGAAGCGAGAAAACAGAAAGGTAATGGAAAAAGACCGATCATAAAAGACAGTACTATGCCCCAACCTAATCCTCCACATCAAAATTACACACAAACACAGCAACATCATAACAGCGACGAGCGCATTCAATACTCGATTGAGATGAGAGAGTACGTCTACCTCATGAACGACGAGGACAGTAACGATGAGGTGCATCTCTGCACCCATACTCTCTCATCATGACATGAAGACAATAATAAAACCCCTCACTGAACACGGGTTACAAGCAATCAACTCCATTCCCGTCGTCTCATGACAACCCACACGATTCAGAGGACAATGTACCCCGAGGAGGGACGCAACAGCTGAAAGAATGATTGGCTCAGGAAAATGTTGACCAGGAGAAACCTGATGATGAAGCCGTGCTGCAGGACTAGCAGCGTCCCAGTGGTGCCTCCCCCTCCCAGTCGAACAATATCTCCCCAGACACATCTGCACACCAAAGTCCTTCACGCACCCACCGCCCAGGCTCAAGCCAGAAAACAACAAGGGAGAAGAAGAACAGAAGAACCGAAACAATGTACCGAACGTTAACACGCACCAAGAGCTCTGTGCTGTTGCATTGACCTCAAAAGGCCGAATATACAAATACAAACTTCAATATTGGCTGGGATTTCAACAAAAATGTAGGGAAGAAGATAAGCAAAGAGAGCATGGGAGTATGACTCAGAGAGCAGCAGGAATGGGATGAGGGAACGGAGGAAGGGGGGGAGGAGATGGGAATGTCATGGTGAAGGGGAGATGGTGGGGGAAGGAAGGAAGGAAGGAAGAGTCAGGCATAAGGTGCTCGACTCCGCCAGAAATTGAGACGGTGCACGGGCCAAGTACAATCGCGACGCGTTCGAGAGTGATTAAGTCACGTGATTATTACATAATGATAAACAACGGGCACCAAACCACTGCCTTATCTTACTTATCTCTCTCTATTCACTGCTTCTCTCCATCCCCCTACTGCTGACTACCGCCAAGTGCTTAAATATTATATGAGGAACACTCAATCGACGAAATTCATGCTAGAATAGTGCAATAAACCCAAACATCGCACCAATTCGGTACTCACTGTGCAATAATCGAGTCTCCCCATCCCTAAATCCCCTTATGAAATTTATCCTCTAGCTCAAACCACTGCTTAATCCAGTCTGAGTCTCTTCAAAAACTCTTCAATCGTCTCCTCATCATCACACTCAACTTGTCTCGAAGCCCAAGAGTCCGCCAAGTCGCAGCTTTTGGTGGACTATGCCATTTATACCACTAAAATACAATGTTTACGCTAAGCTAGCCGCAGGGTGCCAATTTGGACCTCCGGGTAACGGGTTGGTATTCTTGCTGACTCATCTGAAATGTTCAAGCTCAAGCGCTTTGAGTTGCACATGGAAACTTGAAGCGGGCCCACCACATTATAAATCCCCTACAACAGTTATCCCCGCTCTAAACCACTATGCTGGAGTTGTGAGATCAAAACTTTAGAAACGAGTAGTTATACATTCAATATTGTAGTACGTGTAACACGGTCATCTCAAAAAAAATAACGAATTAATTCAGCTTTGTTCAACTTTCCCGGTTTTGGATTACCGGTGTTTATACCGTTTGATTCAACAGCTTCATGCTCTATCTGCACGTCAGCCGTAGACCATGCCACACTGCTCTGACCTCGCGGCAGCATAGTCTCGCATGTCCAACAATGTAGACTACTTCGACCCCAACTGCCGTACAGCACCTTTGCGATGTAGCTGTCCAGGTCATCCAAGACCTAGAGCCGGAAGAGCGGCAATGTCGATCGTGTTGACGCAGAAGGGAGACACCCGGGGGAGGCCAGTTCTGATATGACATTGACTGGTCATCAAAGACGTTGAGGTATATTATTCAAAAGTGCGTTTTTTCTCCTTTTGTTTGGTATAGAGTTTTAATTTTGTGGTTGGTGGGCATGAGGAATATCGTATTAAAATTCATGAATTGCGTGTTGTCGTCAAAAACACTCGGTTCACTCTTAAGCCGAAACGATCTTTGAGAATACCGAGAGACTGCACCATCTATCTCAGTGTAACACCCCCCCCCCAGGTGTAGTTAGATCTGTGGAGAGGATTCGTACGTTCTCACCCTCATTGCCTTGAAGACGATATCACTCTAACAGCCGAACAAGCACTCAGATTCCAGTGTTAAATTCCTCACGGGAGAGCTGATTTGAGTCGAGCGCAGTATGTGAATAATGTCGCGGAGATGCTTATGGCTATTTTTGGACATGGGTATAGGGGGAATACACTAATGCACCTGTTGGTGATGCGACTATTAAAGGTGTTAGTGGTTACCTATTGCTGAGGCGTTGGCTACTAGGGCTTTGGTCGGTGCTTGGGATAAGTGCGTTCTTTCTGCATTTATTTTTAAAGATGCTGATGCATGGTATAGTTGAACAAGAGGAATGGTTGGTGCATCAACCGCCCTCGCATTCATACGCTCCATAGGCATCGCAACTGACACATTCAGATTCAGCACCATCGGATCAATCTACCAAGCTGGTGAATCACTATACCACCAATTCAATAAAGTACACAAAGGACGCTTAGCGTACTTTGGCCACACGGACGCTGCGAGGCAGTACTTTATCGACTTGGGATACCAGCCGGCGAGATAATGTCATATTTTGAATCACAGTTCACTCTCGCCAAGAGTTCCTCCCGTTGTATTTCACTCGGTATAGTGCACCTCCGAACACCTCAATGATTCGTCGGAAACTCCAAAGTCGCACCAGAATATTACAGAAGACCTTGTATCGCAACCGAGACACGTGTTCCACAGCTCCAGCACTCACCTATTCCTCTATCACCAAAACGTTACGTTCCCAGTTCATTCTATTCTCCATATCGAATGACTGTTTATCCTCTGGTATACCATTCAAACTTATGGTCAGTATTTCTGAGTGTTTTTTTTTATGGATATTTCTACATCCCCTACTCATCAACAGATTACATCGCCAGTTTTCATCTCAGTATGGTTCCATCATTGAATCCTCTCACTCTAATCAATCTGTCTGTTCACCCTTCATCGCTAGGTGTTATGAGCCTCGATGACCTATCTTTTAATAATCTCTATACATCCAATTACAGCGGATGTTGAATTAGACGCTCGCACAGTTTAATATGATTATTAGGCTAAATCTCTTGTTGGCACGTTTACAAATAAAATTACTATTCTATCAACATAAGACGTTTATAAAATAATTATGGAGCTATGTAATGCGTAAGAAACCTTTCGTTGGGCTTGTATTATGTCGAGAGCATGGGAAGATATTGCAAGATTATTGTAATTTAGATAGAATCACAATTAAATGGCTAGGAACTATTGTATGAGCAATGCATGCCCTAGAAATAATTGTAGTGCGTTGTACTGCAGCAGAATCATTTTATTCACTTTCTATTGGCTCAGAATTGTGCTATGGGAATGTATTACTAATAAAACGATTTCGGCACTTTCCCTTGCCACCAATCCAATGTACGCCGCGCGCCTTTTTACTGATGTCAAGATTCTGGCTCCTTGTGTGTATCATGTTCGTTTTATGTCATTCAAACATCTAACAAACAAGCTTATACAGACCACACTGACAGTCCATCTTCGCTCTTACAGAGAGAGACACCGTGAACAATCTGTCAAGCCAACCTAGTAATCCTTAACGATGCCAGCGATCCCCAGCACACCACTAAACACCAAAACCTCCAGACCTTCCAAAACCCTCCGCACACCAGGCTAATCGTTCACGTTCAACGTTAACGTTCATCAATGTCATCACTCACAAACGCCCTGGCTCCATCTCCAGTGCCAGTGACCTCTCCAACTGCCTCTCCCGCGCCGGGAGCAGCCTCTACACCACGCACAAGAAATACAAAGCCTCCCTATCCGTCGAATCGCGCAAGACCGTCAAACTCAATCTCTCCACGTCGAAAAACTCCTGTACCGGGTACGCCAACGACGGGAGGGAGCACGAGCCAACCTAGGATACCAGCGTCCCCGAGGAAAGGGGAGGAGAGTCCTAGCTTGTTGCCTGTGACTAGCGAGATGGACGTGAGTAATGTCGATCCGGAGCAGGTGCTGGCGGATGATCAGACTGTCGAGCCTGGGGATATGTCGTTTGATGCTGAGGATATGGTTTCCGTTCGGTGCGTTTTCCCCCCTCCCTTACTTCCCTTGCTAACGATTAACGATGGGATGATAGTATGCGCCCTTCGAACAGCCCCGTGCATGGTCCCCGAGCACGAATGAAATCTCTCTCCTGCCTGCGTACCACAAACCCACCACCTCCGCGCCCACATTCACCTTCGACTCCATCCTCATCGGGTCAGAAAACAAACCTATATACATCACCACCGCGCGTAAACACGTACGCGCCGCAATGGAGGGTACAACGCAGTCGTGTTCGTGTACGGACAGACCGCCTCAGGAAAGACATACACGCTCACAGTATCATACCCCGCGCTACAAGAGACATCTTCTCGTACATCCGCAACACGCCAGAGAGGGAATACCTCCGCTGCTCGTTCTTAGAGATCTACAACGAAACCATCATCGATCTCCTCGCTCCCCCTTCGTTGGCCTCAGCGAACCCGGTACAGATTCAAGGGACAGGGAACGATATTATCCTCGTTCCACTCCACGAGGGGGTTGTTGCGAGTCTGGCTGGTGTAAATGGTGTTTTGGAGAGGGGGGAAGGGAATAAGAGGACTGCGAGTACGGATTGGAATGAGAGGATAGTCGGAGTCATAGTGTTGTTTAGGGTTATAGAGAGGAGGGAGAGGAGGGAGGCGGAGAGGCCTTGCCTGTGCCGCCTAGTGGGAGGCATACGCCTGGGTTGGACGGATGGTAGACTCCCGGGCTTGGTGGGGCTAGGTTGCAGGCGAGAGGTGGGAGGAGTATGAGGACGCCCGTTTTGGTTTGTCTTTCTACTTTATGGTGTGGGTAGATGCTAACGAGGCGGTTGGTTGTCAGAGTCTGATTGATCTTGCGGGGTCAGAGAAGGCTACGTCCGATAAGGAATGGACAAGGGAGGGGAAGTATATTAATACTAGGTTCGTTGTTGGTTTTGTGGTTGGTTGTAGGGTGCTGACGACGTACAGTTTGTTGACGCTAGGAACTGTTATTGGGACTTTGGCGGAGAATGCTGCAAAGGGGAAGACGTACGTTCTTCCTAGCTAACTGTCGGGTGCTTATTGATGGATTGAGTGCAGAGATCACGTACCTTATCGCAACTCGAAGCTTACGCGCATTCTACAACCTTCCTTGTCCGGTAACGCACAGATAAGTGTGATCTGTACTATCAACCCCGATCCCTCTGCCGTCACTGAGAGCACGAGCACGCTATCATTCGCTAAGAGGGTCAAAGGAGTTCATGTGTGTTTTACTTTCTTCATTTGCTTGGGAGGGTTTCTAACGTTTCTCCGTAGCTCAACGCGCAGAAGAAAGAGATCGTCGATACAGATGCGCTCATTGAGCGGTATAGGAAGGAGGATCTTAAGCGCAGGCTTGCGGAGCGTGAGGCTGATGCTCCTGTTCGCAATTGTCTGTTGTCGGCTCGTGAGGTACGTTTTCCCTTCTGTACTGTTATCAACTTCGGCTGATAAGAGATATCGTAGCAAATTGATGAAATGAAGGCGATGGGCGATCTCAATGCGTGCATTAAGCAGCTTACGAAGCTCATTCTGACCAGTCAGACCGTGGAAGATGCGAGGAGTGACGATTCGAGGCCTGTTAGAAGGCCGATTTTGATATGTCCCCGTATCAGGTTTGTCTTTCTCAGTGCCGTTTTGTGCATTTGCTCATTGCGATATAGCTTCAACAAAAGCCCCTTGCTGCCCGCATGCAGACGGAGTCTCAAGCCAACCAGCTTCTGTCACTTGAAGCTGCGTTGATTGCTCGTCTACCCCTTCCGCCTACTGTGTTTGAAAGCGAGAAGGATAAGCTTATCGCTGAGCAGGGCAAGACGATCCGGGAGCTAGAGATTGTCGTTCGGGGGTACGAGGAGAATCTAGGCGAACCGCTGCGTAAGGTCAAGGAGGATGTTGAGCGGTAGTGGAAGGAGAAGTTCGATGAAGAGGCTAGGAAGAGGGAGGAGAAGGAGCAGTGGGCGGAGGAGGTTGTTAAGCAGCTGGAGAAGAAGAAGAAGGTTGGTCTGTATTGCTTCTTGGTGTTGGGCGTTGCTAATTGGTTTAGACGTAGGCGAGAAAACAGCTGGAGGAGGAGCGTCGTGCGGTCGCTGCCTTCGTCAACAAGTTTGATGCACTGGGACTGGGGCTTGGTGCTGCGCCCGTATCCAAGCTTTAGCCGCCGAAGCCAATCCCTGGAGGAGTGGCTATTGCTTCCTCTGAGAGACAGCAAACGAGACAGCGTCTCTCCCTGTCCTCGGCCTCTATTTTCGGATCCACCGTTGCGAGCACGAGCAAAGTGCTGGAACAGGAAGAACACGATATCACTCCTACGTTCTCTCTCATGCCTCCGACTACTAACCCAATAGAAAGCTCACCCGTGCGACTTGAGCTTTCGTGATTCCCTGCTCAGCCTAGTCTGCTGGACCATGAGCCGGAATGGCTTGATGGGGAGACGAGCTTTGATTCTATTTTGGAGGTGGAGAATGCTATTTTTCCCCCACCGCCTATGTTTGAAGTTAAGAAGTTGGATATTGGGCCTGCAACTCCGCAGAGCCCTGTGAGGGAGGTGTTCGGTGATAAGGAGAATATTGCTTCTGCTGCGTGGTGATAAAGCACTGGGTGGGAATTTGGATACTTATTATTAGGGAACTGGAAGTCCATCTCAAGTTTTGTTTTTTGTTGTTGCTTTTTCGATTTGCTGTTTGTTCTTTGTTCGGAATGCTTTATTGTATTTTTATTATGTGGATCTGGAAAATCTACTCTCCTGAGACTGTCACAGTGGTTATTGTTGGTCTTGCTCACTAAGAAAAGTTGAAGTAAAGTATATTGTATGCAGTAGCTGATATTTAGGATCTCATGTATTAATGCGTCACTACTCTATGCCATTGACTTTGAAGAGTAGCCAGGTAGGAGTCGTAGCTATCATCTTGATCAATTGCTGTCAGCAACTACCTGAGGGTGCGAATTTCACCTCGCAGTTCTGCAGCACTCAAGCCACTCGTTTCGCCCTGGGCTATCGTCTGTTATGGTCACTAAAAATCCCTCCAGAGCTTCGTCTCAAAGATCTGTCTTTCATTGCGACCTTAAAACCTCTGATATACGTTGCTTTCTACCTTACAACCTTACTCATCAGCAAATCTGCAGGCACATTCTCACGACATTATGCATCTTTTGAAGACTGAAATGACAGTAACTACTATCACCCATCAGTAGTTCGTATTGATCACTGGTTCGTATTAGGCAAATATCTCTCCTTTCTCAGGCTTCTCCTGCTTCAAAATTTTTAATCTGTCATTTACTTATGTTGCTATACACGAATATCACTTTTTTTGTTCAGAGTTGCTCAAAATTCAAATGAATGTTGTTGGAAGAATGTCACACTAGCCATGTATCGGCGCAGCGGATTCTGAAATTTGTGATCGTTTTGATAATTTTGATGGACGCGCTCCACGTGAGTCGTGTTAAGCGAGCTGCTGCTCGTTTATTCTTCCTGGCGTGTTAACAGCGTGTGAAGCCTTTAAATTCTTTATATAATTCTTCACATATTCAACACTACTCATCTGCGATAGGAGGTCCAGAGACATTGCCAGCAACTTTTCATGGTGCACACTCAAATTATTATCAGGTACGTCCTGCTATATTACCCACCAACTCGCATGGACATTGGAACGGAACTCTCTATACAGGTTACCACCAAGACCACTATATTCAACCCCTGCATTACAGTTCTCATCGTGATCACACTCCAAGGTCATAGCGCCATATACTAATACCTCCAGCATGTACTAACGTGCTAACCTCATAATTTACATAATGCATATATTATATATTTCACATGTAAAGTACCTTACTCATGTATATTCTCTGTACATTACCATGTATATAATCCTACAGTACATAGTTCTTTATCAAATACAATACTTACTACATAGCTCATAACCTAACCAATTGGCTGCTTGGCCAATGCTTGGCTATGCAAAGCACAAACAGGTGCCATCAAAATGATCAATGGAGTTTGAATTCTGCCAACAGTCACACATGGTCACACCTGTAACAATACGAACCAGTGATCAATACGAACTACTGATGGGTGATAGTACGAGAACACTGTCAATGTGACTGCATCATTTAACTCTAATTTAAGCATCATCAACAAACTCAACATCCATGAAAAGATACTTCTCATCTGCCTCTTGACCATCACCAAGGTCGATAATCACTTCCTCATCATTGACAATGTTATCCTTTCCCTTTCCTCTAGCACTGACCCTTTTTCTAAACTCCATCACACCATCTATGACTGCTTGCCAGTGACTTTCTGACATATTGTTTATACAATCGTTCCACAGAGAGGCACGGGGCTTCATGACCAACTGACCCCACCTATTATGGTCGTGAATATCACCATAATTCTTACTTGAAAATTCTGTTGATTCTTCCTTTCGACCCTTTGGAAGCTCAATAATGCCACTACAAGAAAAGATGAGAATTCTGAGCATCTGCAATATCTCATTAGAATAGAATTAGAAGTTAAATATCAACCTACTGCCTGTATGGACATAACAAGTGCCCCCTTGGGTTTCATATTGAACCCACTGTATATGTCAGACTTAGGCTTATGTACAAGATCTAGATGGCATGTGAGGGTTCGAAGTACAAGTGGGCCTAGAAAGCAACCCTTGATTTACATGAAACAACTGACTTCAGGCAATGGAAAATAAGAGAACAGTGCTTACTCTATAATCATGACACTCCTTTGGGATCTCACTCCAGCCTTCAGCATATGCTGCCCTGAATGTGAATGGAAGAACTTGGACATGTGAAGAGTCCCTGGATGGATCAGCAGCATCACCAAGCATAATCTTCACAAAAGCAGCACAGGTGTCCTGGGATTTAAGCCCAAGCACATTCCATACATCACTAAGAGCCTTAATAGCGGCATTGGTGAAGCCCTTAATCCAACTGTTGTTGATGTCACGTCGAACCTAAACAAAATGTAGTCAATAATGTATAGAAATCACAATTGACTGAAATACTTACAAGGGTGTCCACAGTTTTGAAAAGCTCATTGTTGGGATCTTCATGTGAGATAGTATAGTCAGCAGCAACAAATACTGTGTTCCAAATCTTTGAAACTACATCTTCTTCCCATGGTGTCCAAGCATTGATTCCATCAAGGTAGTCATAAATCATAGTCAATACTTCAGAATGGAACGAAGTATATGCACCTTCTGGGAGATCACTATGTTGGGGCTGCCTATTCTGACCATGTTTTCACTTGCTATACTTGGCAGGCACAGAATGAATAGCCTTGGTCTTTACAACCAGTGCCTGTATAATTGCTTGAATACCATATAAAACCTAGTACAAAGAGTTCAATACACACCTGAGACCTGTAATTGCTCTGGGCCACCTTAATCTCTGTCATAGAAGCACACTCAATTTCTTCATCATTAGATGGAATTGCTCCATCATGAACTTCAATTGTACCAGGCTCTTGAGGTGGATGTGCATGCTGTGGATCAAAAAGAGGGGATGGGTGGTAAATCTCATCACATTGCCAGTCTTGACATATTCCAGTGGGGATAGATAACTTTGCTTTCTTGAGCTGTCAAGATCTGATAATATTAATGATGAGTAGACGGTCAATGTGCAAGACATGTGACTAGTATGACTAATGTGGGCTCAGAAGCTGCTGCTGCACTATGCTTTGGGTTGATAGGTGTATGTTGAGCTTTATCTTCAACTATAATCTTGCTGATTTCCTCCCAGACGAGCAACCCACACTTCTTTCTTCTATGCTGTGGCTTAATGGATGTGTCCAGCTCATCGTTATTGAGCTCTACCTCATTAGGAACATCGTCTGACTCATCTGACATATTCTGTGCAGCATTTTCGAGATCTGCACGTTTCAGAGAATTCAGCAAGAAACATTTATTCTATAGACTAATGATGGACATACTGCTACCATTACCAACAAAGGCAGGTTTCAGGCCATTCTCGTCAGGTGTAGCATCATTCATGGCAGTATCTGAAGCACAACAGCAGTGTTCAGCAATCTTTGAGGTACTACTTAGTTATCTCACCTTTGTCATCAGTGCAGATATTTTCTTTCCCTGGTCAGTGATGTGAAACATGAGGGATATTCAGTCTATTAGGAGGGCTGCCAATGTTCTCATGAGATTGTTGAAGTCTATGTTGAGACTTGTTCTCCAACTGAGCTGCTTTCTGCTTCCCATCAGCTTCAACCGAAGCCTTAGCTGCTTTCTCAGTATCCTTGGCTGCTTTCTCAGCTTGGATGACTTCACAAGAGCAGTGAATTCTGATTGAGTCCTCATATACTTTGCCTGGGTGAGTGATTTTGTTTCCTGGATGAGTGGAATACATAGTGATTGTGTGATGTGCACAGTGAAACGATGTGGAGAAAAGGCCCCAAAGAGTATAGAGAGGAGGGAATGGAAGGGGGCAGAATATTTGAGCACACTTTGAAGTTGCTTTTGTATATGTGACTTGTTCACATTGGCTTGTCATTTACACAGCTGATAATTTAGAAACTTTCTCTGGTCTTGCCCCTATTCGAGTCAATGTTCAAGACCTCTAATCCCTTTAGTTCAAGTCAACACCCAAGGTCCCTAGGCCCTTTCATTCATTCATGTCAATGCCCAAGATTCCTAGGCCTGTTTGTCCATTCGAGCCAATGCCCATGGTCCTTAGCCCATTTTTATGAATCCACACCCAAGGTCTCAGCCCTTCTATTGAAGCCGAAATCAAAGGTTTCAAAGGTTTCTGCTTTTATGTCATCACTCTGGGCCTGCCTCAAGCCTTTCTGCCTCGCTGACATTCATGCAAGCACTCCTGAAGTTCTGAATACACATTGGAAGTTCATTTACTCTGCCCACAGAATATTCAATATGCCACAGTATCATTGCACATTTGTGGGCTGCAGGAAGTTTTGCAAGACTATCTGTGGTCTCAGTCAACATCAAAATGCATGCCACTTCAATCCCAAAAATAGGTACCGCTTCTCCCCCATACAACTCACCCCATCACCAAATTTCCCAGATATTCCACAAATATGGCCTGCTTTTAACACACCAGAAGGACCACCCATACCTGAGGAGAATGAACCACCTCAGGCTCAAGGTTGGGAATGACTTGGAAAGAGTGGTCTATATATACACAAACATCCCTATCTTGACGATATGTGGTTCTTCAACACTCCAACATGTTCTAACAGCCATTTCAAATTCATAGGTATCCCCTGTGATGAAGATGGGTATGACTTACCCAATCCTACACCTACATCACCACAGTTCATTAGTGTCAGCCAATTGTGATCATAAAAAGCCCAGGATTTATGAGTGCTGCAATCATAAAACCAGGGCTTTTTATGAGTGCCTCTACTATTATATATTTACTAATGAATCTATGGGTTACTTAATGAATGTAGTGGTGATCATAGGTGATCATAGGTTATTTCAAGTGCATATTCATATACTATTACTACTAATAGTTTCCAAGGTGATCATAGGTGATCATAGGCCATTTCAAGTGTGTATTCATATATTGTTACTACTAATGAATCTATGGGTTACTAATGAATGTAGTGGTGATCATAGGTGATCATAGGCTTTTTCAAGTGTGTATTCATATATTATTACTACTAATGATTTTCAAGGTGATCATAGGTGATCATAGGTCATTTCAAGTGCATATTCACCTATTATTACTACTAATGATTTTCAAGGTGATCATAGGTGATCATAGGTCATTTCAAGTGTGCATTCACATATTATTACTACTAATGATTTCACAGGTGATCATAGGTGATCATAGGTTTCATATATATTAGCAAATGTCACATTGGTCACGTATATTCACACGTGTCACACGTGTCACATCTGTCACGTATATTCGCACGCGTCACATCTGTCACGTATATTCGCACGCGTCACATCTGTCACATATATTCACACGCGTCACATCTATCACATATATTCGCACGTGTCACATCTGTCACATATATTCGCACGCGTCACATCTATCACATATATTCGCACGTGTCACATCTGTCACATATATTCGCACGCGTCACATCTGCCCATCTTTCATGTATGTTCGCACGTATATATTCGCACGCGTCACAGCTGTCACATATATTCGCACGCATCACAGTTGTCACACATTTGTCACGCGCGTCACGCTTTTCACGCGCGTCACGCTTTTCACGCGCGTCACGCTTTTCACGCGCGTCACGCTTTTCACGCGCGTCACGCTTTTCACGCGCGTCACGCTTTTCACGCGCGTCACGCTTTTCACGCGCGTCACGCTTTTCACGCGCGTCACGCTTTTCACGCGCGTCACGCTTTTCACGCGCGTCACGCTTTTCACGCGCGTCACGCTTTTCACGCGCGTCACGCTTTTCACGCGCGTCACGCTTTTCACGCGCGTCACGCTTTTCACGCGCGTCACGCTTTTCATGCATGTCACGCTTTTCATGCATGTCACGCTTTTCATGTGTGTCACGCTTTTCATGTGTGTCACTCTTTTCATGCGCGTCACGCACGTCACATTTGTCACACTTTTAGCCCTCGTCACACATTTCACATACTTACATTTGTCACACT
This sequence comes from Cyathus striatus, assembly GCA_025738555.1. NCBI lineage: Eukaryota > Fungi > Basidiomycota > Agaricomycetes > Agaricales > Nidulariaceae > Cyathus > Cyathus striatus. The sequence goes on from JAOVFP010000012.1 coordinate 2,803,393, forward strand.
TTGCACATTTATCAAGTATTTGATGGGTGTTACTCTTTTGATTCACATTATCACTCATCATACTCTTTGCATATGTTACATTTGTCACTTTGCAGCTCAGTGATGTAATTTGGCCTTTGAAATTAATGACATATCTAAATTTGATAACTATGTTAAGTAGGACATACTGAGCAATAGTATATGCATGAACCACTTTCTGATTCCATCTGAGTAGTTACCTGGTTGATCCTGCCAATAGTCATATGCTTGTCTCAAAGATGAAGTCATGCTATCTGAGTATAAGTATTAACAACATATATCAGAGGTGTGAATATATATGGCAGTGTAGATGTGAAACTAATTGTGACACAATGTCAATAAGAGTGAAGATAGTTCTCATTACCTCTCTGTATCAGTAAATCAAACTATTATATAGTCATACAGAGTAAGTAGATAAAACTAAATAGTGAGTATTGAAGATATCATTATAACCAATAGATCATCTAATAACTGAGATGTGTAAGTTTGATGTGATGTAGAATCACATATTTCACCATTCTTTCACATTTTTGTCCATGTGTGAGTCTATTACCAAATTGTTTAATATGAAAATGTTCAATCCCATTATATAACATTTCTAGTCTTGATTTTAAAATGTCATTGACCTTACATACACACTTTACATGTTTCATTCTAGTTGCTTATTACTGATACACTTCCATAATGAACTAATTGCCACATGTCAAAACCTCCAATTTAACAGGAGTGGGTTTGTTTTCTTTGCTTTAATAATGTACTCTGCACTTTTGGATACTTCTGGTCTGAAACAATTTGAACAATGGTATAGATATACAGGTAACCAGACACATGTGATGAGCTTCTCTCACTAGTGTTAAGTGTTCAGTACATTATAATTCTCCTTCCTACTGTGCCTTCAGGCTCCACAAGTGTGAGCAAATGTTGAAAGCAAAATTAAGTACACATACTTATAGTTGTTATATCTTGTGTCAGATAAATCAAAAATAAAAAGAGTAACACCCATCAAATACATGATAGATGTGCAAAGTGTGACAAATGTAAGTATGTGACATGTGTGACGAGGGCTAAAAGTGTGACAAATGTGACGTGCGTGACGCGCATGAAAAGAGTGACACACATGAAAAGCGTGACGCGCGTGAAAAGCGTGTGACAACTGTGATGCGTGCGAATATATGTGACAGCTGTGACGCGTGCGAATATATGTGACAGCTGTGACACGTGCGAACATACATGAAAGATGGGCAGATGTGACGTGTGCGAATATATGTGACAGATGTGACACGTGCGAATATATGTGATAGATGTGACGCGTGTGAATATATGTGACAGATGTGACGCGTGCGAATATACGTGACAGATGTGACACGTGTGAATATACGTGACCAATGTGACATTTGCTAATATATATGAAACCTATGATCACCTATGATCACCTGTGAAATCATTAGTAGTAATAATATGTGAATGCACACTTGAAATGACCTATGATCACCTATGATCACCTTGAAAATCATTAGTAGTAATAATAGGTGAATATGCACTTGAAATGACCTATGATCACCTATGATCACCTTGAAAATCATTAGTAGTAATAATAGGTGAATATGCACTTGAAATGACCTATGATCACCTATGATCACCTTGAAAATCATTAGTAGTAATAATAGGTGAATATGCACTTGAAATGACCTATGATCACCTATGATCACCTTGAAAATCATTAGTAGTAATAATATATGAATACACACTTGAAAAAGCCTATGATCACCTATGATCACCACTACATTCATTAGTAACCCATAGATTCATTAGTAGTAACAATATATGAATACACACTTGAAATGGCCTATGATCACCTATGATCACCTTGGAAACTATTAGTAGTAATAGTATATGAATATGCACTTGAAATAACCTATGATCACCTATGATCACCACTACATTCATTAAGTAACCCATAGATTCATTAGTAAATATATAATAGTAGAGGCACTCATAAAAAGCCCTGGTTTTATGATTGTGGCACTCATAAATCCTTTTTATGATCAAATTGGCTAACACCCCTCCACAGTTGCCACATCCCGATTTCAAAGACAATCCAACATTTCCTTTCAATGGCACTGAGGACTTCAAGCTCACTGAATTTCTCTACAAGAAAGTGCAGATGTCTGCTGGTGATATCGATACATTAACTGACATATGGCAATGATACAATGCAAAAGCTACAGACCTTGATGAGATGAACTCTCCTCCCTTTCAACACACCAAGAACCTTTATGATCATATTGATGCGATCCCTCTTGGTGACATGCCATGGGAAGCCTTTACTGTTAGTTACAGTGGAGCAAAGCCTGAGAATGCACCTTCATGGATGGACAAAGAATTTGAGGTTTGGTTTTGAGATCCTCTTCAGGTTCTTGAGGCACAGCTCGCAAATCCAAGTTTTGCATCAGAAATTGACTGGTCACCTAAACAACTTTGCAGAGAGGATGGAAAGTGACACTTTACTGATTTTATGTCAGGAAACTGGGCACAGGATCAAGCTGTGAGTTACCTCTCAATTCACCAGAAGAAACTTCTCAGTAATACTCGTTTCAGGATGAATTGGCCAAAGATTGTGAAAATCATGGTGCTATGTTTGCTCCTGTCATCCTTGGGAGTGACAAGACAACTGTATCAGTTGCTACTGGCCAGAATGAGTACTATCCTTTATATGCATCTCTTGGAAATGTCCATAATCATGTTCGGTGAGCACACCAAAATGCAGTAGCTGTTATTGGCTTCCTCACAATTCCAAAAAGTAAGCACTTTCAATATTTGATACACACTTGCCCTTCAACTCACAGCTTTGATAGCAGATAGGGAACATGACAATAGTGTTGCCTTTCATAAATTTCAATGGAAACTGTTTCATATATTGCTTGAACACATTCTATCTTCACTGAAGCCCTGGCTAACACAGCCAAAAGTGACATTGTGTGCTGATGGCTATTTTCAGCAGGTTATATGGGGCATCAGACCTTACATTGCTGACTACCCAGAACAATATTTATTAGCATGTGTTGTGTCTGGATGGTGTCCCAGGTAAGCCTTTTCTTGTTACAACTTGCTCTGGAGTCTGTATAACACATTTTTTTAGATGTATCACATTTCCCAATGATTCAGATAACCCACAGCATATTATGACATTTTGCAGTCATGAGCATACAGAGTCTATATGGGATGCAACAGCTGGAAACATGCATGCTATGTGGGATGGATATGGGATTGTAGGCAATGTATTGGTATGGCATGACTCCAATATGAAATCTATATCTATCAAATTGAACAAGTTCAACAGCCTTTCACTGTCAGATTTGACCATGCCAATATACACGAATTACTTTCTCCAGATCTCCTTCACCAGATCATTAAGGGGACATTTAAGGACCACCTTGTTGACTGGGTACTAATATACCTCAAGATAGCAAATAAGCAGTACTTTACGCTCCCCCCCCCAGTCCGTCCGGACTCCGGATGGACTCAATATAGTCTGGATAGTCCGGGTGGAGTCTAGGTGGAGTCCAGTGAAGTCCGGTGGAGTCCGGGTGGAGTCCGGATGGAGTCCTGATGGAATAGATATTGTCCTGATGACATCCTGCTGGAATATAAGAAGTCCTGATGAAGTCCTGGTGGAGTCCTGATGGACTTTGTATTTTTTAAAGTAAGTTCTGTTTAAGACTCCAGGTGTATTTTCCCACACCTATTGATAACATACTATCTCACTACTACATCTTTGCTACTACTACTATTCTTTACTACATTTTCCCACACTCTTCAGTACATGCTACCACTACTATTCTTTACTACATTTTCCCACACCCTTCAGTACATGCTATCACTACTACTCTTTACTACATTTTCCCACACCCTTCAGTACTGATAGCATACTATCTCCTACCACATCTTCCTATGCCTCTTCTACAATATTTTCCCACACCTATTATTCTCCTACCAGATATCTCTGTACTACATTTGTACCACATTTTCTAACACATCTTCTACCATATTTCCCACACCTATTATTTCTGATGCCTCTTCTACCACATCTTCCAATGCTTCTACAACAGACCATCATCATGTTCAAAATCTTCACTAATAATACTAAAGTTTTGGCTGTTCTGCCGTTTTATTACTTGTTGAGTATGATAAAAGATCATAGAATGTATGAACCAATTAAAGTTGCTTGGAGTCATACGTTTCATAATAGATTCAAACCCACCAAGCCATGAATTTAGTTGTTCACAGGCTTGTGTATTGAATGCTCGTTTGTGATATCTTTCACCATTTCTGTCTTGTGCAATATAAACAAGGTTTGGTGCAGAACCATCTTGTGGTGCTGGATTACACCACTTTCTACAAAGATAATCATCTGAGCGGTGATTTGTATAGTGATAGCCATCTACTACAAAGCAGCTACTTTTAAACCAATCTACCCAACTTCCATTTGCAACTGCTGTTCGAAGAAGTTTACATGCCTTATCAATACATATATAATCTGGTCTTAATTCTTCATCAGGAAAAACATCTTCTAAGAACTTAAGTATATGGTTGGTTGTTGACTCTGACTTCACAAACTTTGTCCATGCAATTACAGCACCACATGGAGCACATATTGTTTCTACACAATAATAGCGAGAGGCACTAAAATAATGAGATTTCTTTGGAATATTGGTATCTGACTCATCATGAGGCTGCTGAACATGTCTTCCTCGGTTTTTATTCCAAGGTGGATTTTCAGCTGGTTTGCGAAGCATTCTTCGTGCACCATTTAAATAATCTGAACTATGTTCTAAATTATATTTACGCCACATTTCCTGGTGCTCATTGCAAGCTTGTGTATTTTCTATCTTTTGATTTTGACAGTCACGAACACGGCATCTTGCTCCAAATTCTTGGTTGTGAACATCACAAAATACACCTCCTCTATGGTTTACAAGAGTATTGGAACAATTGTCATATGCACAGTGCTTAAAATATGTATTAGTATAATATTGTTTAGTTTTAGTTGTGCATTACCTGTGGTCCCATAACAATCCCATCAATTACTACCATTTTAACTGTTGCACTCTCATTTGGTAGTGAGTCTTGAGTTTCTCTATAAGGCTGTGTACACTCTAAGCAGCTGTGATTATGTGATGCACATATTTTTCCATTTTCACCTAACCTTGCAAATGCTTCTTCTGTTAATGCAGTAATTGAAAGTCCATCAAGACTAATAAAATTAACACCAGATCCTGCAGAAAACATGTGTATTGATTCATGTATAAAAGCCTCCCAGACTTGTCTTCAGCTTATTTCCTTTCCATTTCCAAAACTGTTGTTCCAATATTCCATATATGCTGCAGCAGATGCATGAAAGCTATATATACCATTCAGAACACCTTGAGAAAATGCCCTATCTACCCATAGTTTTTTTCCTACTTTCAGATATTTAGCAGAGTTTAAATGAACCATATAATATCCCTGTTTTTCATCATAGGCTCATTCATGTTCTGCAGAATATAATGTTTTACATTTTTCACAAACACCTGATACTACATAAGCATGTTCAAATATTTTTGAGCCTTTAATTAATGTTGCTTTAGGTACATCTCTAACTTTAGTATGCACATGTAGTGCCCATCCTTTACAGCTCCGTGTCTCACACTCTGCAGCTATAGGACATATTATATGAACAGGATCAATACTAGCATGAGATACAGGTTTCAGTTGACCTTCAAAAACTTTCCTCTCCTGATTGAAAGGATACAAGTTCAGAAGTCTTGCCATTTCATTTAATTTAGTGCCTAATAAAATAGATCTGCCTGTTCGAGTTGTGTGTTCATTAATTTCATAATCTTCAAAGAGATCATCTGAGTCCATGCCAATTTTTTCCTGAATAGCTCTAGCCAGTAATCTAATCCATGCAGTTGCATCAACATTTTTTTCTCCTGTTAACTTTGCATTCTGCTGTCTTGCATGAAGACTCAATAAATCAACATTATCAATCATAGAGAACAATATAACCAATGTGGCAGAGAGTGTGATATTGGAACCAAAATTTGACAGAATAAATTTACTGAATACATCAAATGTGATGTTAGGAAATGATTGTTCTCCTGCTGCAAGTACTGGTTGAATAAAAATAAATAGAACTAGTATTGCACTTGGGAGCCATTGAAATAGCCAAATTATTAATAACCAGAATAAAATATGTTGAGTGATTTCTGGCATGAATATAGCCCATATACAGGTTAAGCACCACAGATATGTCTCAAAGGTTACCATCCAACTGAAAAATCATATTGTAAACTATTACAATTTGAGTTCAATATACTTACTTGTGCTTCTTTGAACTTAATTTCTCTTTATCCTCATGAGCCTTCTCATCCTTACCTCCCTTCTCCTCCTTGCTCTTTCCCTTTCCCTTTCCCTTCCTTTTCTCCTTCTTCTCCTTAAGCCATCTTTTCAAATCCAAAAAATGTGTAGTAATCTCTTTCAAAGCCCCAAAGGTCCAGATCAGTAGGACTATCCTCATCTTCAGCCAACCAAGACTGCATTGCTGAAAAATCTGCAATCTTATCAAAGTTTGAATAGTTCTCATACCAGGCTGAAGATGAGACAAAGACTGACAATTTCTTTCTTTGTGGCCTTGGCAACTGGCCAAGTCCTGTTCTTGTCCATAGTATTGTGGTCAGAAACTGCCTTTATACAGGCAAGATACTTCTGGTATGCGACTCGAAGTCCAGGTGCAGTGCTCTCAAGAATGTTCCTAGGAATCTTTAGAACATTGATAAGTTCCTCAGTACGTTGCTCTGAGATTCCACCTCTTTGAACAAGAGAAGGGGTGTGAGAGTGAGAAACAGCACGAGAGCTAGTTGCAGAGCTTCCAGCTGACTTAGACAGAATGGAATATGTCTCAATATTGAGGGAGAGTGGTGCATTTGGCTGAAATCCAGACTATAAAGCAACACAATATAAGTAAATAGTACAAGAATAAAAGAATAAAATATATAGCTACACTTAGAATTGGCAAGATTAATTCGCCATCTATCTTTAGCCAGTCAACTTCCTCATCATCCTTGACAGCAGATTCAAAGTTTCCAAGAATGTTCCAGGCTTTACTTTCATAAATGTACAAACAGCGATCAGCAGCTAAAATGATATTAGTATATGAATAAAATATGAAAGAAAACATACTAAAGAAATGTTCGGCTCTGTCTTTGAGTTTCTTCAAGACAGGCCCAATGGTTGCTGTAAGATTATGCTTCAATGTAAATGAAGCAACTCCAGGTACCATAACAGTACTTGGATCTGCATTAGACATATACAACCATACTCGCCCTTTAACTGAACCAATAGTAGTACTTTCGGCAGCACTGTGAAAGTCGGCAGCATTTGGGTGATTCCCAAGTGCATTTCCTCTGAGAATGCCACCTACTTAGAGTTAGTACATATATATTTATACAAATTATAGGTTTACCTTCACTCCTTGAAGAACCTTTGGGACTAATATTGATAATATCCACAGTGTCAACTGTACCTGGCTTACTGATAGTACGAGGTGGACTAACTGGTGGACTATTCATGATAATATCTAGCTCTGCAAACATTGAGTCAGTATAAATACAAATATTACTGAAAATCCATACCTTTATCTTTACTAGTCCTGTCTTCTGTATGATTGCTGTTGGACTTGGAAGATATGATGCTGATATCACTCCCTTTCAAGATCTTAAATACAGTAATACAGTTATAACATTACTGAATTTTTCTTACCTTTATTCTTACTGGTGTGATCTTCTGTATACTTTTTGTCAGACTTGAAAGATGTGATGCTAATATCACCTACCATCACTGTGTTCTGATTCATTTCCATGACCTGCATTTGATCCATCAGTTGAACCTTCAGTATTTTCTGAAATATAACTTGTGTTAGTAAATATATGTGTAAGCTATCAATTCAAACCTTTATTTTCGCTTTCATTATTGGTATCATATCCATCTGATTCATGTTCTTCTTCAACTGTAGAAGATATAAATGTTTAGATACACATTTTATACATGTAAATGAATATTTCTTTACCTTTTTTCATGTCTGAACGGCGCTTACGAGTAACAGTGAAAACTGGAGCTGCTGGTTGAGGTACATCAGAAGATGGACCCTGCTTTGGAGGGGCAACAGGAAGGCCGCTTTCCTCCAGCACCCTTTCAGCACTAAGTATTATTAGTACATAAATATTGTATAAATATATGTAATACGTACGCAGTAAGGTCAGGTACACCTTTATCTGCAGCAGCATCCTCAGCTCTTTTCTGTTCCGAAGTTTTTCTAAAAAATATTAGCAAGGCAGTGAAAGGGAGTTGTGAAACCATACCGAGTTTTTTTGGCTTTCTTGGCTTTTACAACTTTTTTACTCTGTTTTTCCTGCACATTTTGTTACACTTTTCCATCTCAACCCTGCCAGACCCCCTCTTTTTCACGTGACCCTTCTATTTATATCTTTCTGCTTACTGATCCCTTTCTATTTATAACTACATACTTACTCATCATCCCCGACCCCGCTCCTCTGGTTTGTCATACTACGAGCATGGACATCTCTTATTTCCTCGGACTTGCTTACTGATACTGCTGCGCATTACTGTACATTCTATTTATAGACCTCTGTCGAGTCATGACAAGTCATGGACTTATTTATAGCTACACTTCTTTACTCGCACGGACCACGCTTCTTTTGTATAAATAGCACATGTATTCCGATCAAGCTTCCTCAGCTTGATCTTAGTTTAGCTATCATCCAATATAGCTGGCTAAATCCTCTCTATCTCCTTTGAGACCACCTCAGACCTAGAACACTGCTACTTCCTTCTCGCTCTTCAAGTGTTACTGTGAAGACGCCGCTGAGCCCATTAGTGTATAACTTACGTTATAACTGTTTAGACTCCGACTTCGTCATATGACTTACAAGTGTAGTGACAAGTCACGTGATTTATTATAATCACTAGACCCAGAAGACATCACCAGACCAGAAGACATCACGAGACCAGCTCGGATCGTAACAAAAGATCAAGCTGATTAAACCGGCGACGATTACTTAAATCGATTCGCCCCACACCAATCAAAATGTCCCGCAGAGATTCGGACCCAGGAACCGATTCATCCCACTCAGAAGAATACAAAGAACCCAGACCCTTACAGGGATACGAAACACCAGAAAGCCCAACCAATGAACAAGCATATCAGGGACAATTAGTCACAGAATTACCAACCAGCCCAGCAACCCTACCACCAGACACCCCAGTAGGCTCTACATCACCTATCTTCGAATCACCCACTTTTGCAGACGAACCACCTAGTGCTGTATCCGGATTTTTCCCATTCAGCTTAGAAGGAAGTGAACCACTAGATGTATCACAAGAATCCCCCGAAGACATCAGAAACCCGTTCGCACCACCATGCGCACCAACCTTAGCAAATCAACTCACACGAGCTCAGCCGTTTATACGCCGAAGAAATAGAACCATGTCCATAACAACCACTAACGGAAAAATGGAAGCCAAATTCAAGACCCCGTTCCACTTCTCTGGAGATAGATCCCTATTCCAGAGTTGGATCCAAGAAGTTGAACTTTATATTTTAGGAAATAAAGTTACTGAGGATAAGATGAAAGTACTCCTAGCCCTCTCCTACATGAACAGAGGATCGGCCGGAGCATGGAAAAGCACCGCTTTTGACACCTACACGAAGACAGATACCGAACATCCAAATGGATTCTTCCCCACTTGGGCAACCTTCAAAACAGACCTAACCAAAGCATTTCAGGAAGGAGATTCCGCCGATATCGCACACCGACAACTTGAACTCCTTGTTCAAGGAAATAGCAATGCGGAGGATTATACAGCGGTATTCGAGACCCTCTGGCCCAAGATAAGCCTCGAGTCTGAAACCGAGAAAATCCGCAAATACAAGAAAGGACTAAACCGACCCCTCAGAGAAAAAGTGGAAACCATGGCCGATGTGCCAACCACTTACGAAAAATACAAAGAAGCCGCCATCAAGTTCGATCGCAACTACCTCAGATTCAAGGAAACAGAAGATTCCGGTAAAGCCCGAAAGATCTCTCCAATCAATTTCGGAAGAAAACCCGCTCCATTCACCCAATACCTTGGAGCCAGACCCTCATTCGGACAATCAGTAGACCCCTACCACCCTTCTGTATCCAACCAAATGGATACTCGAGTTGACGCCATTAATAAACCTCTTTCTTCGAAAGAAATGGATCAACTTAGAAAGGAAGGAAAGTGTTTCCATTGCAAGAAACCAGGACACGTTTCCCACAACTGTCCACTCAAGAAAGGACAATTCAATCGAAACCCTGGAAACTGCCGTGATCTCTCCATCAGAGCCGCCTATGAAGAAATCGGAGACATCTACCGATCCCTTGGAAAAGAAGACCAAGATGAAGTTGCCAAACTCGCCAATGAATTGGGTTTTTGATGCGGAGAGCTGAGTCGACGTCTACCTCTCCCCTCAATATTTCGCGTGCTGTCATAGATGAGCCTGTAGTAGCTAACATTCTGAGGAATACTATTCGCATTACGACTCATCTTGACACACATGAAGAACCGATCAAAGCACTCATTGACTCCGGAGCCGGAGGAATGTTCATGGACTGGCGCCTAGTTCGAAAACTACAACTAAAAACCGAGAAACTCAAAGAACCCCGAAGAGCCCGAAATGTTGATGGATCTATCAACCGACAAGGAATGATAACCAACATCACCCGACAAGAAATCGAAATAGGAGGAAGAAAGTTCCGAGTAACATTCCTCATCCTCAATATTGGAATAGAAGACATTATCCTAGGATACCCCTGGCTTAGAGATACGAACCCCGACATCAACTGGAAAACCGGAGTTCTCAAATGGAGAAACACCATCCAGTTCAACGCTAACAACCGAGAAGAGATAATCTCCGATGCCCTCACCATACAAGTGATAGAACTCATTAAAGATGGAGAAACAATCGACATGGAAGAACTCGAACGCCGAAAACGACAGAATTGGAAAATGATTTGCAACGGATTTGCAAAAACCACGGGAAACAGAATGTTCATGCATGACCCACCTTACAAACCAGTAGGAGCAACGGTACGATTTGTATTCAACTCGAAACCAACCATCGAAGAGATACCCAAAAAAAGAACCTTTAACTTTAACCCCTTACCCCGAGACAGCCCACAGATACTAGAAGAAACCGACTCAGAAACTGAACCAAACTCAGATTCTGAAGGATACACCACGGAATCAGAAGACACTTTAGTAAGCCCCGTATCCGATCTTACTAACAGCTTAGGAAAAATGAACATCAACAATGACGATATCAATGAACTAACTGAAGAAATAAATAAACTCAACTTCAGAGATTACATTGAGTATGATGGAGAAAACCCCGCACTAACCCCAGCCAACATATACGATCTATTTGAGAACCCACTGGAAATGGATTTTACCCACATTGCCGCTATCATACAGGACATCTACCGCCAAGAAGACTTCGACTTACCAGATCTAGTACCAGATCCAGAAGAAGACGACGATGAACTAACTGAACTTATCGAAACGGACGCCTATGAACTTCTCGTGAATTATCTCCGAGATGAAGAACCCGAACCAGAACCACCGGACGAACCACCAAACCTAACTGAAGAAGCACTCATTAGGAAATTAACTATCTCTCAACAGCTATCTTATGGAACAACCACCGAACCTGAGAAAACTGCCGAAGAACTAACCCCAAAGAAATATCACGATTATTTAGATGTATTCAGGAAACGACCAGTATCGAAGCTCCCACCTCACCGACCCTACGATCACAAAATAGACCTCAAACCGGACACCCCCGATCAAATCGACTGCAAAGTATACCCACTACACGGAAAACAACAGACCGCACTTGACACTTGGCTCAAATAAATGGAAGAAAAGAAGTTCATCAAAAAAGGACAATCCCCGTACACCTCATCATTCTTCTTTGTACCAAAGAAAGATGACAAAGACGCCCTACAACCCTGCCAAGATTACCGACCCCTTAATGAACATACCATTCGAGACAACTACCCGTTACCCCTCATGCCCGATCTCATTCAGCGATTGCAAGGAAAGAAAGTATTCACCAAACTCGACATCGACGGAGCATACAACAATATTCGAATCTACCCCGGACATGAAAACCGAGCCGCCTTCAAAACGAACCACGGAACATTCATTCCTAAAGTAATGTTCTTTGGAATGTGTAACTCCCCGGCAACTTTCCAACGATTCATGAACGACATTTTCAAAGATCTCATCGAAGAAGGACTCGCAATTGTATATATTGACGATGTGCTACTTCTAGGAACAACGATCAAAGAACTCGAACAGATCACCAAACGCGCACTCGATATACTCAGGAAACACGACCTTTACGCCAAACCCAAGAAATGCAGATTCGAAGTAACAGAAGTCGATTTCTTAGGACTCATCGTATGACCCAACGAACTTGCAATGGACCCCGTCAAAGTAGCAGGAATCCGCGATTGGCCGATACCCGCCAAACTCAAAGATGTCCGATCCCTCATGAGATTCGCCAACTTCTACAGAAAATTCATAGAAGGATTCGGAAAAATTGCAGTTCCCCTGAATAGCCTTACCAAGAAAGATAAACCCTTCGAATGGACTCCCGATTGTCAAACCGCTTTTAAAACACTCAAAACCAGATTCCTATCGGAACCAGTATTGCGAATCCCAGACCCTGAACAACCATTTGAACTCGAAACCAACGCCTCGAAATATGCCTGTGGAGCAGTACTCAATCAAAAAGGACCCGATGGACGAATCCACCCCTGCGGATTCTCCTCCCACACCTTTACAGAAACCGAACGGAACTACGAAATCTATGACAGAGAACTCCTCGGAGTAATCCGTGGACTTAAAGAATGGAAACATCATCTCATCGGAACTCCCCATAAGATCATCATCTGGTCCGATCATCGCAATCTCGGATACTGGAGAAAACCCGAAGACCTTACCAGACGACAAGCCCGATGGTATCTATTTTTATCCCAGTTTAATTTCGAACTTCGCCACAAACCAGGAAAGAACCTCATCGCCGCTGACGCCTTATCCCGACGACCCGACTACATCCCGAAAGAAGATAACGATAACAAACAGATAACGATGTTACCAGCACGCCTATTTCCCTTGACTGAAGATATTCCAGTAAACCTCATTGATACGGAACTCCATGACGAACTCCAAAAAGCATTAGGAATTGATCACCATGCACAGGATGCCATCACTGCCATGAAACAACCAGGACAATTATCCCTCATCAAGAATGCCGCTCAAGACTGGCACGAAGAAGACGGACTACTCTATTACCGAGGCAGATGCTACGTACCCCCTGATCAGAAACTCCAACAAGAAATCGTACGAAAATATCATGACACCGTAGCAGCAGGACACCCTGGACCACATAATACCGAACTTGCCGTCAAAAACCACTACTGGTGGCCAAGTATGGGCATCTTCATCAAGAACTACGTGGAAGGATGCGCCATCTGTCAACAATCAAAGTACAACAGAAAAGGGAAACCACCCCTAATGCCTATCCCCGCACCAACCGATACCCGACCCTTCTCCCAAATTTCTTGTGATTGGATCACCGATTTACCCTCCTCTGACGGATATGACTCCATATTTGTCGTGGTTGACCATGGATCTACAAAGGGGGTAATATTTGAACACTGCCATAAGAAAGGACTTACCGCATTAGGAGTAGCCCAACTTTTACTCAACACCGTTTACCGAAGATTCGGACTACCCGATTCCATTATATCCGACAGAGACCCCAAGATCACCGCCGAAGCCTTCCAAGAAATGATACGACACCTAGATGTCAAATGGAAAGGAAGCACAGCATATCACCCGCAAACCGATGGCCAAACCGAATGAATGAACCAAGAAATAGAAGTATACCTCAGATGCATCTGCGCAATGAGACAGTATGACTGGAACAAATACCTTTCTTCAGCCGAATTCGCCATCAACTCCAGATATCATTCAGTGACAAGGAACTCCCCATTCTACCTAATTATGGGATACGACCCCGTTGCACTTCCAGAAGCCTTCTCCCGATCAAAGATTCTAGAAGTCCAAGAATGACTCAAAGCATTAAACCAACTTAGGAAAGAAGCACAAGCACTCCACGAACTCGCACGACAGCAAGTAATGCTACGGAACAAGAAAGATCTCCGCCCACTCAAAGAAGGACAGAAAGTATGGCTGGAATCAACCAACCTCAAGATAGCCTACCCCACGAAGAAATTCGCCCCTCAAAGAGAAGGACCTTTTCCGATCAAAGAAGTCAGATCAAAACTCGTCTACAAACTGCAATTACTGAAACGTTGGGGCTGAATTCACCCTGTATTCCACCGATCTCTCCTAACACCTTACATCGAAAACGACGAACATGGACCCAACTATTTGGAACCACCCCCAGATCTTATCGATGATCAAGAAGAATGGGAAATAGAAGCGATCAAAGCACACAAGAAGCAGAAGAAGGGCACAATCTTCCTCATCTCTTGGAAAGGATACCCTTCCTCCGCCGATGAATGGGTAAATGAAGACACCCTGGAAAATGCCGAAGACCTCCTGAAAACTTATAAAAGGAAGGCCAAACTGCCCTGAACTGACCAGAAACCTGATTTCTAAACACCGACATAACTTCTACAACATGCCTTCCACCTCTGCCCCTGCCACTTCGACTGCCCCCAACTCCACCAACACCCCCCCTACTGACCTTCGAATTGAAATCCCCGCCACCGCCACCAACGAACTCCCCGCTCAGACCTTCCACACCGGCCTCCACCACCTCAACTGGCCCGGCTCCGTCCCCGCCATCCCTCAACGCATCCGCCACCCCCACGAAATCCACCTCGCCAAAGCCCTCTGGTGCGCCCGAAACGCACCTCTCCAAATGATCGCCTTCCTCCAGTACATCGCCCCCCCAGGAGTCTCACACTGCTTCGTGCAGTTGTTTATCCTCGCCATGGATTGTTTTGCCCAAATCGTAACCGGCAAAACCCGAGACCCGTCTGTCCCTAAATATAACCTCGAACACATTGCTGACTTACTCATCCAACTTCATCTCTTCGACTACGCACAGCTCATCGACCTTCCCCAAGGATTCTGTGGCACCCAACATCGAAGCTCCCCGGGTTGCATGGGAATAGAAGCCCTTCGAATCCCACCCCTCGATCACGGTCGCACCCTCGCCCACAATCACCAACACTATGTCTACGCCCAGTACCCTCGACCCTCGAACCCAGAACCCCGACCGCACCCCCAGCATATCCACCTACCACCTCCAACGGCAATTTACCCCCCTCCTCTCCTCCACCGCTTCTTACCCCCGCGTCCCCCTCTCCGCCAAATTCACCCAGACCAATTACGCCAGTTCTTCAACGAACTCCTGGACACCATGCCCCATTGGACGACAGTCATGATCAGGAAAACATCGCCCCTCTATGAAGTCACCCTACACCCCCCGCCACCGAGCCCCCCATCATTCCCAATACCCCTCCCACTGTCAAACCCCTCTGTCAAAGAAACCCCGGCAAATGGTACCACATCCCCACCTACGACCTGGAACTCTTTCGTTCCTTTCGTCACCAGGACCGTAAGAAGACCTGGCGTCGTGCCTATCGCCAGGCACACCCGTGTACCAGAAGACCCACATCTCAGACCACTAGAAACATGCAGAAGGCCCTCATCATCGAGAACCTTCCTCTCCGAAACGCCCGCCGTCGCTGCCCCCTCTGCCGCAGCAAACACCATGATCGTCTCCAATGCCGCCTACACGTCTGCCCCTTCTGCCGCCTACACGCCCCTCGACACTCCCCATTCCAATGCCGCAAATATGTCTGTCAGACATGTGGATGGCCCTGCGCCGGCCATGCCCCAAAGGACTGCCACTACGGCCCAAACTCCACTCCTCCACAGGACGACAACAACTGGGGCAACTGGCCGCAGTATCAGGTCAACACATGGAATGTCCTCACGGAACTTGAGGATCAGGTGAACGCCGATGAATCTGCCGAAAATAACGAAGACGGATGGAATGTACCCAACGATGACGCGGGATGGTATGCATCAAACGAGGACGTTTGATTGTACAAAGGGGGTAATGTTACACTTTTCCATCTCAACCCTGCCAGACCCCCTCTTTTTCACGTGACCCTTCTATTTATATCTTTCTGCTTACTGATCCCTTTCTATTTATAACTACATACTTACTCATCATCCCCGACCCCGCTCCTCTGGTTTGTCATACTACGAGCATGGACATCTCTTATTTCCTCGGACTTGCTTACTGATACTGCTGCGCATTACTGTACATTCTATTTATAGACCTCTGTCGAGTCATGACAAGTCATGGACTTATTTATAGCTACACTTCTTTACTCACACGGACCACGCTTCTTTTGTATAAATAGCACATGTATTCCGATCAAGCTTCCTCAGCTTGATCTTAGTTTAGCTATCATCCAATATAGCTGGCTAAATCCTCTCTATCTCCTTTGAGACCACCTCAGACCTAGAACACTGCTACTTCCTTCTCGCTCTTCAAGTGTTACTGTGAAGACGCCGCTGAGCCCATTAGTGTATAACTTACGTTATAACTGTTTAGACTCCGACTTCGTCATACGACTTACAAGTGTAGTGACAAGTCACGTGATTTATTATAATCACTAGACCCAGAAGACATCACCAGACCAGAAGACATCACCAGACCAGCTCGGATCGTAACACATTTTCACTCTCCTCATTATCTGTAATAGGTTTGTTGGTGGTGGCCTGCTTCTTTGTTGGTGGTTGGGCTGTAAGATCGGCAGCAGAAGTACCATGCTTGCGAGACTCGCTATGAGTTTCATGTGTAGCAACTGACAGAGAAGCAGACTCAGTAGGAGTAATACTAGAAGCCTGAGTTGTAGCAGAGCGAGTGGAACAACAAGGAGCCATTGTGTGTAGAAGTGTTAAAATGCTTTGAGATAGCAAGATAGTGGTGGTGGTTGAGGGTTGAGAAGGAGGGGGGGATTGATGCAAACCAAAATCTTAGAAGTCTGATGATGCACAGCAAATTCTCATGATCAAAAGTTAAAAATATACAGCCTTTTATAGGCTACATTGAACATAACTAAATATATATTACATGTCATTGGCTATACAACATAACTATCTAACTATTTTAAGGAGACACAGCCTTTGATCTTCTTCGGCTCATTGACAGCATGCATGAAGACAAAGGGAGAGGGGGAGAGACGGCATGATAGGGGGGAAAGGGGACAACAGACGACGGGGGTGGGGGGGACGAGGAGGTAGCAGAGGAGGGGAGAAGGGGAAGGGGATGGATACTCATCCTCGTCACTTGCAAGACAAGGAGGCAGAGGTGGAGGGGAGGAGGGCATGGGAGGAGGGGGGGTGATGATCTTTCTTTGGTACAAAGAAGAATGATGAGGTGTACGGGGATTGTCCTTTTTTGATGAACTTCTTTTCTTCCATTTATTTGAGCCAAGTGTCAAGTGCGGTCTGTTGTTTTCCGTGTAGTGGGTATACTTTGCAGTCGATTTGATCGGGGGTGTCCGGTTTGAGGTCTATTTTGTGATCGTAGGGTCGGTGAGGTGGGAGCTTCGATACTGGTCGTTTCCTGAATACATCTAAATAATCGTGATATTTCTTTGGGGTTAGTTCTTCGGCAGTTTTCTCAGGTTCGGTGGTTGTTCCATAAGATAGCTGTTGAGAGATAGTTAATTTCCTAATGAGTGCTTCTTCAGTTAGGTTTGGTGGTTCGTCCGGTGGTTCTGGTTCGGGTTCTTCATCTCGGAGATAATTCACGAGAAGTTCATAGGCGTCCGTTTCGATAAGTTCAGTTAGTTCATCGTCGTCTTCTTCTGGATCTGGTACTAGATCTGGTAAGTCGAAGTCTTCTTGGCGGTAGATGTCCTGTATGATAGCGGCAATGTGGGTAAAATCCATTTCCAGTGGGTTCTCAAATAGATCGTATATGTTGGCTGGGGTTAGTGCGGGGTTTTCTCCATCATACTCAATGTAATCTCTGAAGTTGAGTTTATTTATTTCTTCAGTTAGTTCATTGATATCGTCATTGTTGATGTTCATTTTTCCTAAGCTGTTAGTAAGATCGGATACGGGGCTTACTAAAGTGTCTTCTGATTCCGTGGTGTATCCTTCAGAATCTGAGTTTGGTTCAGTTTCTGAGTCGGTTTCTTCTAGTATCTGTGGGCTGTCTCGGGGTAAGGGGTTAAAGTTAAAGGTTCTT
Organism: Cyathus striatus; assembly: GCA_025738555.1. Classification (NCBI taxonomy): domain Eukaryota; kingdom Fungi; phylum Basidiomycota; class Agaricomycetes; order Agaricales; family Nidulariaceae; genus Cyathus; species Cyathus striatus. The sequence goes on from JAOVFP010000012.1 coordinate 2,821,814, forward strand.
TTTTTGGGTATCTCTTCGATGGTTGGTTTCGAGTTGAATACAAATCGTACCGTTGCTCCTACTGGTTTGTAAGGTGGGTCATGCATGAACATTCTGTTTCCCGTGGTTTTTGCAAATCCGTTGCAAATCATTTTCCAATTCTGTCGTTTTCGTGCGTTCGAGTTCTTCCATGTCGATTGTTTCTCCATCTTTAATGAGTTCTATCACTTGTATGGTGAGGGCATCGGAGATTATCTCTTCTCGGTTGTTAGCGTTGAACTGGATGGTGTTTCTCCATTTGAGAACTCCGGTTTTCCAGTTGATGTCGGGGTTCGTATCTCTAAGCCAGGGGTATCCTAGGATAATGTCTTCTATTCCAATATTGAGGATGAGGAATGTTACTCGGAACTTTCTTCCTCCTATTTCGATTTCTTGTCGGGTGATGTTGGTTATCATTCCTTGTCGGTTGATAGATCCATCAACATTTCGGGCTCTTCGGGGTTCTTTGAGTTTCTCGGTTTTTAGTTGTAGTTTTCGAACTAGGCGCCAGTCCATGAACATTCCTCCGGCTCCGGAGTCAATGAGTGCTTTGATCGGTTCTTCATGTGTGTCAAGATGAGTCGTAATGCGAATAGTATTCCTCAGAATGTTAGCTACTACAGGCTCATCTATGACAGCACGCGAAATATTGAGGGGAGAGGTAGACGTCGACTCAGCTCTCCGCATCAAAAACCCAATTCATTGGCGAGTTTGGCAACTTCATCTTGGTCTTCTTTTCCAAGGGATCGGTAGATGTCTCCGATTTCTTCATAGGCGGCTCTGATGGAGAGATCACGGCAGTTTCCAGGGTTTCGATTGAATTGTCCTTTCTTGAGTGGACAGTTGTGGGAAACGTGTCCTGGTTTCTTGCAATGGAAACACTTTCCTTCCTTTCTAAGTTGATCCATTTCTTTCGAAGAAAGAGGTTTATTAATGGCGTCAACTCGAGTATCCATTTGGTTGGATACAGAAGGGTGGTAGGGGTCTACTGATTGTCCGAATGAGGGTCTGGCTCCAAGGTATTGGGTGAATGGAGCGGGTTTTCTTCCGAAATTGATTGGAGAGATCTTTCGGGCTTTACCGGAATCTTCTGTTTCCTTGAATCTGAGGTAGTTGCGATCGAACTTGATGGCGGCTTCTTTGTATTTTTCGTAAGTGGTTGGCACATCGGCCATGGTTTCCACTTTTTCTCTGAGGGGTCGGTTTAGTCCTTTCTTGTATTTGCGGATTTTCTCGGTTTCAGACTCGAGGCTTATCTTGGGCCAGAGGGTCTCGAATACCGCTGTATAATCCTCCGCATTGCTATTTCCTTGAACAAGGAGTTCAAGTTGTCGGTGTGCGATATCGGCGGAATCTCCTTCCTGAAATGCTTTGGTTAGGTCTGTTTTGAAGGTTGCCCAAGTGGGGAAGAATCCATTTGGATGTTCGGTATCTGTCTTCGTGTAGGTGTCAAAAGCGGTGCTTTTCCATGCTCCGGCCGATCCTCTGTTCATGTAGGAGAGGGCTAGGAGTACTTTCATCTTATCCTCAGTAACTTTATTTCCTAAAATATAAAGTTCAACTTCTGGATCCAACTCTGGAATAGGGATCTATCTCCAGAGAAGTGGAACGGGGTCTTGAATTTGGCTTCCATTTTTCCGTTAGTGGTTGTTATGGACATGGTTCTATTTCTTCGGCGTATAAACGGCTGAGCTCGTGTGAGTTGATTTGCTAAGGTTGGTGCGCATGGTGGTGCGAACGGGTTTCTGATGTCTTCGGGGATTCTTGTGATACATCTAGTGGTTCACTTCCTTCTAAGCTGAATGGGAAAAATCCGGATACAGCACTAGGTGGTTCGTCTGCAAAAGTGGGTGATTCGAAGATAGGTGATGTAGAGCCTACTGGGGTGTCTGGTGGTAGGGTTGCTGGGCTGGTTGGTAATTCTGTGACTAATTGTCCCTGATATGCTTGTTCATTGGTTGGGCTTTCTGGTGTTTCGTATCCCTGTAAGGGTCTGGGTTCTTTGTATTCTTCTGAGTGGGATGAATCGGTTCCTGGGTCCGAATCTCTGCGGGACATTTTGATTGGTGTGGGGCGAATCGATTTAAGTAATCGTCGCCGGTTTAATCAGCTTGATCTTTTGTTACGATCCGAGCTGGTCTCGTGATGTCTTCTGGTCTGGTGATGTCTTCTGGGTCTAGTGATTATAATAAATCACGTGACTTGTCACTACACTTGTAAGTCATATGACGAAGTCGGAGTCTAAACAGTTATAACGTAAGTTATACACTAATGGGCTCAGCGGCGTCTTCACAGTAACACTTGAAGAGCGAGAAGGAAGTAGCAGTGTTCTAGGTCTGAGGTGGTCTCAAAGGAGATAGAGAGGATTTAGCCAGCTATATTGGATGATAGCTAAACCAAGATCAAGCTGAGGAAGCTTGATCGGAATACATGTGCTATTTATACAAAAGAAGCGTGGTCCGTGCGAGTAAAGAAGTGTAGCTATAAATAAGTCCATGACTTGTCATGACTCGACAGAGGTCTATAAATAGAATGTACAGTAATGCGCAGCAGTATCAGTAAGCAAGTCCGAGGAAATAAGAGATGTCCATGCTCGTAGTATGACAAACCAGAGGAGCGGGGTCGGGGATGATGAGTAAGTATGTAGTTATAAATAGAAAGGGATCAGTAAGCAGAAAGATATAAATAGAAGGGTCACGTGAAAAGAGGGGGTCTGGCAGGGTTGAGATGGAAAAGTGTAACAAAATGTGCAGGAAAAACAGAGTAAAAAAGTTGTAAAAGCCAAGAAAGCCAAAAAAACTCGGTATGGTTTCACAACTCCCTTTCACTGCCTTGCTAATATTTTTTAGAAAAACTTCGGAACAGAAAAGAGCTGAGGATGCTGCTGCAGATAAAGGTGTACCTGACCTTACTGCGTACGTATTACATATATTTATACAATATTTATGTACTAATAATACTTAGTGCTGAAAGGGTGCTGGAGGAAAGCGGCCTTCCTGTTGCCCTCCAAAGCAGGGTCCATCTTCTGATGTACCTCAACCAGCAGCTCCAGTTTTCACTGTTACTCGTAAGCGCCGTTCAGACATGAAAAAGGTAAAGAAATATTCATTTACATGTATAAAATGTGTATCTAAACATTTATATCTTCTACAGTTGAAGAAGAACATGAATCAGATGGATATGATACCAATAATGAAAGCGAAAATAAAGGTTTGAATTGATAGCTTACACATATATTTACTAACACAAGTTATATTTCAGAAAATACTGAAGGTTCAACTGATGGATCAAATGCAGGTCATGGAAATGAATCAGAACACAGTGATGGTAGGTGATATTAGCATCACATCTTTCAAGTCTGACAAAAAGTATACAGAAGATCACACCAGTAAGAATAAAGGTAAGAAAAATTCAGTAATGTTATAACTGTATTACTGTATTTAAGATCTTGAAAGGGAGTGATATCAGCATCATATCTTCCAAGTCCAACAGCAATCATACAGAAGACAGGACTAGTAAAGATAAAGGTATGGATTTTCAGTAATATTTGTATTTATACTGACTCAATGTTTGCAGAGCTAGATATTATCATGAATAGTCCACCAGTTAGTCCACCTCGTACTATCAGTAAGCCAGGTACAGTTGACACTGTGGATATTATCAATATTAGTCCCAAAGGTTCTTCAAGGAGTGAAGGTAAACCTATAATTTGTATAAATATATATGTACTAACTCTAAGTAGGTGGCATTCTCAGAGGAAATGCACTTGGGAATCACCCAAATGCTGCCGACTTTCACAGTGCTGCCGAAAGTACTACTATTGGTTCAGTTAAAGGGCTTAGAGTATGGTTGTATATGTCTAATGCAGATCCAAGTACTGTTATGGTACCTGGAGTTGCTTCATTTACATTGAAGCATAATCTTACAGCAACCATTGGGCCTGTCTTGAAGAAACTCAAAGACAGAGCCGAACATTTCTTTAGTATGTTTTCTTTCATATTTTATTCATATACTAATATCATTTTAGCTGCTGATCGCTGTTTGTACATTTATGAAAGTAAAGCCTGGAACATTCTTGGAAACTTTGAATCTGCTGTCAAGGATGATGAGGAAGTTGACTGGCTAAAGATAGATGGCGAATTAATCTTGCCAATTCTAAGTGTAGCTATATATTTTATTCTTTTATTCTTGTACTATTTACTTATATTGTGTTGCTTTATAGTCTGGATTTCAGCCAAATGCACCACTCTCCCTCAATATTGAGACATATTCCATTCTGTCTAAGTCAGCTGGAAGCTCTGCAACTAGCTCTCGTGCTGTTTCTCACTCTCACACCCCTTCTCTTGTTCAAAGAGGTGGAATCTCAGAGCAACGTACTGAGGAACTTATCAATGTTCTAAAGATTCCTAGGAACATTCTTGAGAGCACTGCACCTGGACTTCGAGTCGCATACCAGAAGTATCTTGCCTGTATAAAGGCAGTTTCTGACCACAATACTATGGACAAGAACAGGACTTGGCCAGTTGCCAAGGCCACAAAGAAAGAAATTGTCAGTCTTTGTCTCATCTTCAGCCTGGTATGAGAACTATTCAAACTTTGATAAGATTGCAGATTTTTCAGCAATGCAGTCTTGGTTGGCTGAAGATGAGGATAGTCCTACTGATCTGGACCTTTGGGGCTTTGAAAGAGATTACTACACATTTTTTGGATTTGAAAAGATGGCTTAAGGAGAAGAAGGAGAAAAGGAAGGGAAAGGGAAAGGGAAAGAGCAAGGAGGAGAAGGGAGGTAAGGATGAGAAGGCTCATGAGGATAAAGAGAAATTAAGTTCAAAGAAGCACAAGTAAGTATATTGAACTCAAATTGTAATAGTTTACAATATGATTTTTCAGTTGGATGGTAACCTTTGAGACATATCTGTGGTGCTTAACCTGTATATGGGCTATATTCATGCCAGAAATCACTCAACATATTTTATTCTGGTTATTAATAATTTGGCTATTTCAATGGCTCCCAAGTGCAATACTAGTTCTATTTATTTTTATTCAACCAGTACTTGCAGCAGGAGAACAATCATTTCCTAACATCACATTTGATGTATTCAGTAAATTTATTCTGTCAAATTTTGGTTCCAATATCACACTCTCTGCCACATTGGTTATATTGTTCTCTATGATTGATAATGTTGATTTATTGAGTCTTCATGCAAGACAGCAGAATGCAAAGTTAACAGGAGAAAAAATGTTGATGCAACTGCATGGATTAGATTACTGGCTAGAGCTATTCAGGAAAAAATTGGCATGGACTCAGATGATCTCTTTGAAGATTATGAAATTAATGAACACACAACTCGAACAGGCAGATCTATTTTATTAGGCACTAAATTAAATGAAATGGCAAGACTTCTGAACTTGTATCCTTTCAATCAGGAGAGGAAAGTTTTTGAAGGTCAACTGAAACCTGTATCTCATGCTAGTATTGATCCTGTTCATATAATATGTCCTATAGCTGCAGAGTGTGAGACACGGAGCTGTAAAGGATGGGCACTACATGTGCATACTAAAGTTAGAGATGTACCTAAAGCAACATTAATTAAAGGCTCAAAAATATTTGAACATGCTTATGTAGTATCAGGTGTTTGTGAAAATGTAAAACATTATATTCTGCAGAACATGAATGAGCCTATGATGAAAAACAGGGATATTATATGGTTCATTTAAACTCTGCTAAATATCTGAAAGTAGGAAAAAAACTATGGGTAGATAGGGCATTTTCTCAAGGTGTTCTGAATGGTATATATAGCTTTCATGCATCTGCTGCAGCATATATGGAATATTGGAACAACAGTTTTGGAAATGGAAAGGAAATAAGCTGAAGACAAGTCTGGGAGGCTTTTATACATGAATCAATACACATGTTTTCTGCAGGATCTGGTGTTAATTTTATTAGTCTTGATGGACTTTCAATTACTGCATTAACAGAAGAAGCATTTGCAAGGTTAGGTGAAAATGGAAAAATATGTGCATCACATAATCACAGCTGCTTAGAGTGTACACAGCCTTATAGAGAAACTCAAGACTCACTACCAAATGAGAGTGCAACAGTTAAAATGGTAGTAATTGATGGGATTGTTATGGGACCACAGGTAATGCACAACTAAAACTAAACAATATTATACTAATACATATTTTAAGCACTGTGCATATGACAATTGTTCCAATACTCTTGTAAACCATAGAGGAGGTGTATTTTGTGATGTTCACAACCAAGAATTTGGAGCAAGATGCCGTGTTCGTGACTGTCAAAATCAAAAGATAGAAAATACACAAGCTTGCAATGAGCACCAGGAAATGTGGCGTAAATATAATTTAGAACATAGTTCAGATTATTTAAATGGTGCACGAAGAATGCTTCGCAAACCAGCTGAAAATCCACCTTGGAATAAAAACCGAGGAAGACATGTTCAGCAGCCTCATGATGAGTCAGATACCAATATTCCAAAGAAATCTCATTATTTTAGTGCCTCTCGCTATTATTGTGTAGAAACAATATGTGCTCCATGTGGTGCTGTAATTGCATGGACAAAGTTTGTGAAGTCAGAGTCAACAACCAATATACTTAAGTTCTTAGAAGATGTTTTTCCTGATGAAGAATTAAGACCAGATTATATATGTATTGATAAGGCATGTAAACTTCTTCAACAGCAGTTGCAAATGGAAGTTGGGTAGATTGGTTTAAAAGTAGCTGCTTTGTAGTAGATGGCTATCACTATACAAATCACCGCTCAGATGATTATCTTTGTAGAAAGTGGTGTAATCCAGCACCACAAGATGGTTCTGCACCAAACCTTGTTTATATTGCACAAGACAGAAATGGTGAAAGATATCACAAACGAGCATTCAATACACAAGCCTGTGAACAACTAAATTCATGGCTTGGTGGGTTTGAATCTATTATGAAACGTATGACTCCAAGCAACTTTAATTGGTTCATACATTCTATGATCTTTTATCATACTCAACAAGTAATAAAACGGCAGAACAGCCAAAACTTTAGTATTATTAGTGAAGATTTTGAACATGATGATGGTCTGTTGTAGAAGCATTGGAAGATGTGGTAGAAGAGGCATCAGAAATAATAGGTGTGGGAAATATGGTAGAAGATGTGTTAGAAAATGTGGTACAAATGTAGTACAGAGATATCTGGTAGGAGAATAATAGGTGTGGGAAAATATTGTAGAAGAGGCATAGGAAGATGTGGTAGGGAGATAGTATGCTATCAGTACTGAAGGGTGTGGGAAAATGTAGTAAAGAGTAGTAGTGATAGCATGTACTGAAGGGTGTGGGAAAATGTAGTAAAGAATAGTAGTGGTAGCATGTACTGAAGAGTGTGGGAAAATGTAGTAAAGAATAGTAGTAGTAGCAAAGATGTAGTAGTGAGATAGTATGTTATCAATAGGTGTGGGAAAATACACCTGGAGTCTTAAACAGAACTTACTTTAAAAAATACAAAGTCCATCAGGACTCCACCAGGACTCCATCAGGACTTCTTATATTCCAGCAGGATGTCATCAGGACAATATCTATTCCATCAGGACTCCATCCGGACTCCACCCGGACTCCACCGGACTTCACTGGACTCCACCTGGACTCCACCCGGACTCCACCAGATTCCATCAGGACTCCGCCGGACTCCACCCGGACTATCCGGACTATATTGAGTCCATCCGGAGTCCGGACGGACTGGGGGGGGGAGCATAAAGTACTGTCTTATCAGCAAGTTTACGAGGAGTAGTTTCCACTAGATCGTAATGCTCAAAGTCCATCTCTTCTTCTTGAATTTGAAGAGGATATTTTGATTGTGAAAATACAGCTGAGCTCTCATTGTCATTAAACAAATTGTCCATATTTCTGGACAGAGTATTAAATGAGTCTTGAGGAATAGATCTGTGAACCAAAGTTGCTGGTGTCACTGTTCCTGAGTGCTCACAGTAGTGGGGTGGAGGAGCAACTGAAATGTTGCTATGTTCTAGAATTCTTTCTGCACTGAAAGTCAAATAAAATGTTAGAAATACATATAGATAAATAAATAAAATGTACTTGGTTAGTTTTCTTGGTGGTCCAGCAGCCTCATTGCGCTGGTCTTCTTCAAGACATTGAACAGAGGTAATTCTATAAGTGTATAAGATCACTGAAATTATATAGATATTTTTACTTACTTATTTTTCTTTCTGATCACCACTTTTTCATCTTAGAACTCACCTCCTTCACTTGTTCCTCCCCCTGTTGTTCAGTTTCAATGTCTACTTCTCTCCCAGCTATCACAGCCACATCTTCCTCCTCTTCCTCTTCCTCTTCCTCTTCCTCCTCCTCCTCCTCCTCCTCCTCACTCACAACCTTTCTTCTCCCTCTGCCCTTTCTCTCACCTTTACTAACTTCTCCTGACTTACTTGCACCTCTCTTAGATCTGGAAATAGCAGCTTGAGGCCTGGCTGTTTCAGAAGTGCCAGAGTTGGTCTTAGACCTGGTAGAAGTGGCAGGAGCAGCAGCAGTAGCAGCTGTTGCAGATCTGAGAGCTCTGGGAGGCATAGAAGTTGAAGTACAAAAAAGCAGAGGTTAAATGATGCACTCTGATGGGGGGGGAGGGAAGGAACTTGATAATGCAGGTGCTTCTATATAATAGATACAGTGAGACATCACAAGATTCAATTTATAAATAGCATGTGGCAAAAGATCATTCAACTTTCCATATAGGTCCTGCTGTTCTCGTCAACTGACAACTGTCAGGACAAAAATACAACAGGACCTAAAGAAAGATCTCCGCCAAAGCAGAGAAGACAAAAAATTTACCCACACACAAAAGTGTAAGTGGGACTAATATATCTCATGCACCGAAGTGCACGTCGCACAGCACAACAAGAATACAGCAAGGGGAGTAAACACAGACAGGGGGGAGGACATACAATAAGGGGGGTATATACAGTGCAACGAGAACAGTGAGGGGGTACATGCCAACAAAGGGGAGTATGGTACATGGCATAACGAGAACATGGTGATGGGGGGGTAAGCACGGATGAGGGGAGAACAGTGCGCAGTGTAACAAGAATATGGCGAGGGTGGGTACGTGCAGGTGAGGAGGGATGGTGACAGCGTAACAAGAACACGGCGAAGAGGGGTACATGCCAACGAGGGGGGAGAACCGTGCACAGAGTAACAAGACCACAGTGAGGGTGGGTACGCACAGATAAGGGGGGTGGTGCACGACGTAACGAGAACACGGCGAGGTGGGTACATGCAGGTGAGGGGGGATGGTGATGGCATAACGAGAGCATAACAAGGGGGTTACGCGCAGATGAAGGGGGATGGTGCATGACATAACAAGAACATGGCAAGGTGGGTACATGCAGGCGAGGGGGGATGGTGATGGCATAACGAGAGCATAACAAGGGGGTTACGCGCAGATGAAGGGGGATGGTGCACGATGTAAGGAGAACATGGCGAAGAGGGGTATGTGCCAACGAGGGGGGAGAACCATGCACAGCGTAACGAGACCACAGCAATGGTGGTTATGCGCAGATGAGGGGGGTGGTGCACGACATAACGAGAACATGGTGAGGTGGGTATGTGCAGGTGAGGGGGGATGGTGACAGCATAATGAGAACATAGCGAGGGGGTTATGCGCAGATGAGGGGGGTCGTGCACGACATAAGGAGAACATGGCGAAGAGGGGTATGTGCCAATGAGGGAGAACCTTGCACAGCGTAACGAGACCACAGCTAGGGTGGGTACACACAGACAAGGGGGATGGTAACGGCATAACGAGAACACAGCGAGGGGGTTACACGCAGATGAGGGGGGTTGGTGCACGACGTAAAGAGAACACGGCAAGGGGGAACGTGCCAAAGAGGGGGAGGACAGTGCGCAGCGTAACGAGAATATGGTGAGGGTGGGCGGCACAATGAGAACACCAACCACGGCCATTGACACACGAAACGTGCAGCATTTGCGCTACATGACAGAATCGCACACATATATACCGGCATATACTGTGCCGGCGAAGATACACGCCTGCCGTTGTATGACAGAATCGCCCTCACACGTACTGGCACATGGTATCCCGTCAAATATATACATCTGCTAAAAAAAAACAATGCGAGAGAGCGAATGAAACATAAAAAAAAACATACATTGTCGCCCTATCACGCAACCCTCAACCCTCGACCCTCAACCCTCCATCATGCTTGTAGTGTACGATGCTGCGGGACAACAGAACGAACGGGACTAAAAAGCAAACAGTGGGGCCAGGGAAAAAAGCGGGAAAGGGCGAAGGGGGGGAAGAAAGGGGAGGAAGAGCATGAGTGTTAGCCAATGTGATCATAAAAATGTAGTGTTTTATGATTGCCGCAATCATCTATCTCATGATTGCCTGTTTCTAATGTAACAACAATATGCCTATTATAATAAGGTAATCATATGCAATCATTGGTTACTTTAAAGTGTATATTACTACTCTAAGCCTATTATAAATGGTGATCATATGCAATCATTGATAATTTGAAGTGTATATTACTATTGTAATCCTATTACAAATGGTGATCATATGCAATCATTGGTTAGTTTTTAGTGTATATTACTACTATAGGCATATTATAAATGGTGATCATATGCAATCATTGGTGATTTGAAGTGTATATTACTACTGTAGGCCTATTATAAATGGTGATCATATGCAATCATTGGTGATTTGAAGTGTATATTACTACTGTAGGCCTATTATAAATGGCGATCATATGCAATCATTGGTTAATTTGAAGTGTATATTACTACTGTAGCCTATTATAAATGGTGATCATATGCAATCATTGGTTAATTTGAAGTGTATATTACTACTGTAGGCTTATTATAAATGGTGATCATATGCAATCATTGGTGATTTGAAGTGTATATTACTACTGTATGCTGGGGTGATCATAAACAATCATTGGTTGCTGTCACGACCGTGCCCCTAGCCTGACTTGGCGGCAGAGTACGAGAGAGTGACTGCGGAGAAGCAAGGGGTGAGTGTAAGACGAAAGCGGAGAACGATAACTCAGGGGGTAGGACTTCGGCTTCAGCTTATGTGCTGCGCCCCTGGGATTCCCGGTCCTGGATTTCGGAGTAAGGGCAAGCCCTTCGGAGAAGACGAGAGACGGAAGACAAGAGTTGTAACTCAAGTCAGACTGAAAGGTGAGGACGTAGTTCAATACGAAACTAAAGACTAAGTACAAATCGAGTGCTACTTAAATACTAGAGACTTGGAGTAAGTAAAGGCCACTGGCCAAGGCCAGCAGAGAAGTACGGTCAGGGTAGGCGTATGTAGAATGAAGACTATAACTAATTAAACATAATAAAATGCGTCGGAGAAGTGAGTGCATATGGCGGTGTAAAGTAAAACTGATAGTGGCGCACTTAAGAATGATAAGTGACTCACTATGAGATGTATACTACAATACTGAGGGGATAGCTCAGTAGAACGGAAGAAAGGGAACGAGAGTAATCTATGTACAGTAATCAATAAGTAATATTAAGAACGTAATCAAAGTTCGGAGTAACAAAGGGAAAAGGCGGAGTAAGAGCATAGGGGTCTGGAGGTAGGCGATACGGGATATGACAGTTGCTACTAATTGGATATAGCTATTGTACTAATATGTCACTGATATCCCTCATGTCACATTTGTCACATTCTTCGCGCGCGTCACGTATTTCCCACGCATCACGTTTGTCACGTTCTTCCCGCGTGTCACACATTTCCAGCCGCGTCACACACTTCCCGCGCCTCGCTTCTCATAATTCCCGCGCTCCACATCATTCCCACGCTCCAGATAATTCCTGCACATCACATTTGTCATGTTCTTCTCGCGTGTCACACATTTCCCGCGTGTCACATACTTCCCGCGCTTCACATAATTCCCGCGCGTCACGATGATTGTCACGCTCTTACACACGTCATGACTGTCACGCTTCTACACGTGTCACGATTGTCACGCTCTTTCACGCGTCACGACTGTCACGCTTCTACACGCGTCACAACTGTCACGCTTCAATACACATCACAATTGTCATGTTTTTATACATGTCACGACTGTCACACTTCTATATGCATCATGTTCATTACACTCTTACATGTGTTACAATAGTCATAAACTTATGTGCATAATGACTGTCACACATTTATGCTCATCACATTTGGGATATAATTAGGCAAGAAACAGCAGCAGATGAGAGGTGTAATTCAAGTCAGACAGGGGGTGAGTATAGTTCAATACAAAACTGAAGTCTAAGTACAGCTATCATGCTACTTTAAATACTAGAGGGTTGGAGTAAGTAAAGGCCACCAGCTTTGGCCAGTGGAGAAGTACATTCAGGGTAATTATACATAGAATAAAGGCTATAACTAATTAAACATAATAAAATGTATCAGAGAAGTGAGTGCATATTCCTGTGTAATGTGAAACTGGTAGTAATGCACTTAAGAATGATAAGTGACTCACTATGAGATGTATACTACAGTACTGAGGGAATATCTCAGTAGAATGAAGAAAAGGGATAAGAGTAATGTATGTACAGCAAGCAATATATAATCAATGTGATGTACAATCAAAAGGAAACAATATGAAAAGCAGAGTAAGGGACTGAGAGTCCAGATGTAGGTGGTATAGGATATGATAAGAATAGAAAAGTGAGTAAATAACAGCTACTGAGAAAAATACAAAGAAGTACAGGAATATAGGAATGAATACTAATACTAAAAGAGCATGTAAAAGTGAAATTGATTGGGACACAATAAGATAGTTTTTATTAATATTATATAAGTAAACATAGAAAACTGTTATGTAGTTATATAAGAGTAAGCAGTTATGTGACTCAGTAATGTGTGTTGAAGATATTAGTATAACCAATGACTGATGCAAGAATTATAATTATCTAAAGGCTAAGATGTGTAAGTTTGATGTAATGTGGAATCACATATATTCACTATTCATTCACATTTTTTAAACATGCATAGTTCTTTAACCAAATGTTTTTCTCTATCTGGTTGGTACATGTTTTTATGATGTTCAATATCATTGTAATAACTTCATTATCTTTCATATCTAGACTAACCATTATGGTTATTATTTTGTCATTTCATCACATCTGTAGTCTTGATTGTAAAACATCTCATACCATCCTATTTCCAAATTTCTCATACACTGGTTTCTTATTACTATTCAACTTCCATAACTTTATAATTGTCATATTCAGTATTACAACCTTCAATTCCACAAGTATGTATTCATTTCCTCTGCTTTCTATGATTTACCCTGCACTTTCAGGTACTTTAATCTGCTTTTGTGATGATTTGAATGGTGATACAGATGTACCAGGAGCTGCACATATAGTTGACTTCTTCCCTTCAAAGTTAAGTACTGGGTACCTCACAACCCCTCTTCTAACTATATCCTTGGCACTGTAAAAGGCAATAATTAGTACATATATCTATTGTTGTTATACTCTTTCAGATAAACAAAAGTTGAAATAACCTACATGATATTATAGGCTAAAAAAAGATAGCTGACATGTATGAAAGTGTATAAGTATGACAATTATAATATGCTAGATATATGTCAAAAATCACTGCAACATGGGAAACATGTAACAATCATAATGCATGAATAAGCGTGACAGTCGTGACAGTCGTGACGCGTATTGAAGCGTGACGATCGTGACGCGTATTGAAGCGTGACGATCGTGACGCGTATTGAAGCGTGACGATCGTGACGCGTATTGAAGCGTGACGATCGTGACGCGCGTATTGAAGCGTGACGATCGTGACGCGTATTGAAGCGTGACGATCGTGACGCGTATTGAAGCGTGACGATCGTGACGCGTATTGAAGCGTGACGATCGTGACGCGTATTGAAGCGTGACGATCGTGACGCGTGAAAAGCGTGACGATCGTGACGCGTGAAAAGCGTGACAGTCGTGACGCGTATTGAAGCGTGACGATCGTGACGCGTGTAGAAGCGTGACAGTCGTGACGCGTATTGAAGCGTGACGATCGTGACGCGTGTAGAAGCGTGACAGTCGTGACGATCGTGACACGTGTAGAAGCGTGACAGTCGTGACGCGTGAAAGAGCGTGACGATCGTGACGCGTGAAAAAGCGTGACAGTCATGACGTGTGTAAGAGCGTGACAATCATCGTGACGCGCGGGAATTATGTGAAGCGCGGGAAGTATGTGACACGCGGGAAATGTGTGACACGCGGGAAATGTGTGACACGCGGGAAATGTGTGACACGCGGGAAATGTGTGACACGCGGGAAATGTGTGACACGCGGGAAATGTGTGACACGCGAGAAGAACGTGACAAATGTGATGCGCAGGAATTATCTGGAGCGCGGGAATGATGTGGAGCGCGGGAATTATGAGAAGCGAGGCGCGGGAAGTGTGTGACGCGGCTGGAAATGTGTGACACGCGGGAAGAACGTGACAAACGTGATGCGCGGGAAATACGTGACGCGCGCGAAGAATGTGACAAATGTGACATGAGGGATATCAGTGACATATTAGTACAATAGCTATATCCAATTAGTAGCAGCCAATGATTGTTTATGATCACCCCAGCATACAGTAGTAATATACACTTCAAATCACCAATGATTGCATATGATCACCATTTATAATAAGCCTATAGTAGTAGGGACTAACACGGGTTAGCATATTCCGGGTGCTAACCCGAAATTACATCACCCGTGTGGGTTAGCATCCACCCGGGTGATGAACGGGTGTCACCCACGGGTGAAGGGGGATACGTGGGTGAAAAATATGAATTTTAAACTCAGCCAACCTGTTCTCCTACCTATGCAAAACTTTCATTTCACGTTGTATCAGTGGACTGATAGTTTCTATATATTGCAGTGTATATTAGTGTACTTATACCTATGCAGATGTTTCATTGTATGATGTATTAGAATGAACTTTGGATGGTATTTTGGTATTTAATTAATAAATTTGATGGGGAATACAATTATGAAGTAATTGACTTCAAATTAATTAGCGAGCACACTACGTAATTAGGTACAGTATACAACTGTCATGCGTCACATGTGACAGAAAACATGATGTCTTCATAACTCTTTTCTCCCTCCTCTAATTTTTACAAAATTTGTATGGGGATATAGCAAAGTACTTTATGAATGTTACTGCAAAATATTTAATACATTTGATGGAGGGAAGCTGGTCAAATATGCAAAATGGTGGATGGGAATGGATTTTGATCAGCATACATGGCGTGACAGTCAATTATTTATTGCGAAGCCATTCAAAATTAGTAGTGCCGAAGTCCTGGATCAGTTTATAAATAAAGTTTTGATGTCATGCAAGATGGTGAATATCACACAATCTGTAATTCTATAAAGATATGTAATAGAAAATATAAATTATTGCTTGTCTTCAACAACTGTATACTTTAAGAGTGATTATTCCTGATTTTTTACGGTGATACAAGCTACAGAATTTTTGAAATTCACTAAATTATCCAACCCCCCCATTTTATTTTGCATATAGTCCATAGGAGTGTGAGTATTTTGAATAGCTAATTCATGGAACATATTTACAGCATGCTATTCCTTACTATTCAAAAAGAATTGGTGTAATAGGTGTAGATTTAGGATCAGGAGAAGCAAAATGAGAAAGATTGTCATGGGACACAATGGCTGTAGGGTCTAAACAGGGTTCAAGGAATGGGTGAGTGCAGGTACCCGCAGGTATGCGTGCACCCGACCCGAATTTGCTAGTCACCTGCAGGTGCCACCTGCGTAAGGCCCGGGTCCACCCGTGTTAGACCCTATATAGTAGTAATGTACACTAAAAACTAACCAATGATTGCATATGATCACCATTTGTAATAGGATTACAATAGTAATATACACTTCAAATTATCAATGATTGCATATGATCACCATTTATAATAGGCCTACAGTAGTAATATACACTTTAAAGTAATCAATGATTGCATATGATTACCTTATTATAATAGGCATATTGTTGTTACATTAGAAACAGGCAATCATAAAACACTACATTTTTATGATCATATTGGCTAACACCACTCGACCTTCATCAGTTGGACGTAACTGCTGTGCGAGATCAATTGAGTGCTGAAGTATGTATACTGAATTTGTTCTTTATCCATATACTAACAGTCTGCTAGCATGTCCATGTTGCTTTGGCTTTTCAAAGCCAATCTGCCAGTCGGTCCCAGGGATGTGCTGCAGGCATGGTAAGTCCTCAGCTGTATACACTGCCTGCCCTAACAGCTTTGTTGGTAGTGCACCTACAACCTGGCACAAGAGTGAGAACTACCTGGACCCCACTCTGTAGCATGGCCACCAAATGGGAATGCAGAGGAAGAGAATCACAATGGCAATGAGGGGTCTCATGATGTGGATGACGTGGAGAACAATGGTGATGCACCTTACCAAGTATGTGGCTCTTATCCCATAACTATCCTTTGTAGCTTTCTAATTAATTTTTTTATCTCTAGAAGCGAAATTATCGAGCTGACCAGCGTTTTGCAGAGGTATGTCTCCCATTCATTTCTTATTTCATAGCTCATGTCCACATGGTAGTGTCCTCATTGGGAGGAGGAGGAGGACCACCAGTCAATTGTTCAACCCTCTTCCCAAGAAGGGTCTGTTAGTGATGATGACATAGAGGATTACCTTGTCCCTCCAGTGAGCCAGTCAAGTCTTATCTGGCTAAAAGACCAACCATTGGAATTTCAGGACCTTTTGAAGGCAGGTATACAGCGCTACTCTTGAGCTGCCCTTTCAACAACATTCTATCCAAAGATCGATTCAAACTATACTCTGATTTGAATTTTTTTACTTCAAATTGCGGAACAGAAGGGCTGGGATGATCTTGCTTATCAACTATGTACTAACTTTAATATCGGTAATGAGGGTGCTAAAGTAGTAAGTTATTATTCTATTACAGTGTTGACTTGTAGTCTGATATGCTATTTGTGTTAAGCTTCACCATCGCTTAGGGATTCTATGCAGCAAATCCAAGCATGTTGTTTCCCCAATTGTTGGGCCATACTATGGGATTGATGCTAAACATACTGTTGATGAATGAAGATCTCATGTACTGGCTCTTATTAATGATGGGGACTATGTCTATCCAAGAACACCAGTGTGCAATTTAGATTGATTTGTATACTTTCTCATTGTTCATGTGTATTGTAGGCTGGGAATATTATCAAGAAGGAACCATATCAACATCCATGCATAATTGCTGGTCTTCAAAATTACATTTTCATGAGCACACGTCAGAAGGATGCACTCACTGTTAAGCATGCAAAGGTATTCAAGTCTTCCTATAACCGGAAGCCAGAAGAACTTGAGGTTACCATTTCTATGGTTGCAATGATTGCAACTGCTGTAAGTTCCTTGCATATAGTTACTGTTATAGTATTACTTAACTGATATTGTACATTTAGATTCACTCTACACTTTCTGATTGGCAAAGTGGTGAGAAGCGAACTTCTGAATTTAATGCAGATATGCTTGAAGACATATACATTGGCCATGTGACATCTCTTAAGAAAATTCATGATATGAGTTTGACAAAGTACCATGTCATGATGTATAAGATATTCTCATTATGCAGGTATGTTTTCTAGTTAAATTTGTTGTATATTAAAACACTGACACTTATATATGCAGAACTGAGACAATGTCAGGCAATGATGTTTTCTCAAAGGTACAGAAAACATTGGATTTTGATGGAATGAGTGATGTTTCTGATGTGGAATTGGATGATGGTGTGGTATAATAGATATTCATGATATTGCTTAGACATTAGATTTAATATAAACTTGTTGAAAATGTTAAATATTATGTCAGGTATTCAATATCAGAAGTAATATTTAATTTATTATATGCCATTGAGGTTACTTTAATTATGTATTCTAGTGCTATAATCATATATTCTAATGTTTTAATTATGTGTTCTAGTAGTATAATTATATATTCTAATGCTTTAATTATGTGTTTTAGTAGTATAAATATATGTTCTAATGTTTTAGTTATACATTCTAGTAGTAAATTATGTGTTCTAGTAATAAATTATGTGTTCTATTAGTATAATTATATATTCCTTTTAAAGTACTTAAAGCAATGATACATTTTAAAACTAATATGCAATAATTAGTAACTAAATTTTAATTTCAGCCATCAGAATTGATCACAAATATGTATAATTATGTAGGTAAAGTAGTGTAATTATATAAGGTATGCAGTGTAATTATATCTACTTACAAAGTAATTCAAGCTGTTGCTTATCTTGTGTTGTATAATTAGGATGAATTAGTATTATTTAGTATGATTTAGAGATAATTATTTCTATTGAAATTGCACCCAAGTTGTAATTATGCAAGATTAGCATAATTATGGTAATTCTTATAATTACTACTAATTAGTTGGATTTATTATAATGAAGACTAATAATATGTAGCTAGCTATTAATTTTGATGAAGTATGTCTAATTCAACTAAATTATAGATCTCAAGTTTTCCTGATGCTAACATGTATGTTTTACTGATACCAATACTCATGTTAATATCTTAAACAGTTCCTGTATGTATGAATATATCTGAACCCGGTGTTAATTCAGAACATTGTATCTTTGAGATTGCTAATACCTCTGAGTCATCGCCCTCATAAATTGAACATTAACAATACCAGCACGCTTCTTCAACAAACCTGTACTCTGGAATGAATGCCCTAATCTATGATCTCTTTTGATATTGTTCAGCCTTGGTTTGTCTGCTGTTTATGATAGAGATGCCTTTACATGAGTATGTTTTCAGTTCTTCTGTCAGAATCTAAATTTAACAAAAATTATAGACCTTGGAAAGAGCATTCAAAACACATGAACCATTTTCAAATCTACTCTCTCCAATCTATAACACCATCAGGAAGATACAGTCGTCACAATTACCCTTTCTGGGATCTGACATGGCAACAGAAGTTGCTCTAGGATATCACTTCACGTTTCTTTTTGCAACTTGAATTCTGTTCTTTCGTTGAAGGTATCTAGTGGCATAATGACTGTAGAACATTGATATAGAAGTTGTATGTGCCCCCCGGTGACATCATGAGGAGATTGCAGACATTTTGAAAAGCACTGGTAGAACAATCTGGAAAGATTATGATAACTGTTTTGCCCACATCTTGGAAGAATATGCTGGAACAGAGAGTAGCGATGTATTAATACATGAGTTCCTAAATATCAGTGACTACATACAAACATACTAGAATTACTTTTCTGATTGAAGCCAGATCCACATGAATAATAAAAAGCAACAACAAAAACAAATTTGAGATGGATGGTCTAATAGTAAGTGAAATATTCTCCTTATCACCTGGCACCTTCCTCACACGATTCAGCGGGGTCCCAGGACCAATACCCAGCTGATTTATTCTAAATATAGACGATGGGGGAAAAATACCATCTTCCACCTCCAAGATAGAATCAAAGATCATCTCCCCATCAAGCCATTCTAGTTAGCAGTCTGGCAGACTAGGCTGAGCAGGGAACAGTGAGATCACAAGTCGCATGTGGGAGCATTCCATAGGCATAGAAGCAGTCGGAAGCATGGGAGAGGATGTAGGAATGATATCGTGTTCTTTCTCTTCTAACACTTTGCTCGTACTCACAGTTGCTGGACCTAGAAATGGATGTTGAGGGCAGGGAGTAACATTGTCTCATTTGCTGCCTCAGAGAAAGTGATGGCCTCTCCTCCAGGGATTAGCATCAGTGGCTGAAGCTTGGATGCAGGTGAGCGCCAACCCCCAGTTCCAGCAGTGCTCCTCAATCTCCAGCTGCTTCTTTGCCTATATACAAATCATTTAGCAGTGCGTGACAGTGAGAAGCAGCAGACAAGCCTTCTTTTGCAACTACTTAGCAACCTTCTCCACCCAATACTCCTTCTCCCTCTTCATAATGTCTTCATCAAACTTTTCCCCGTACCCCCAGTCAAAATACTCCTTGATCTTTTGCAATGGTTCACCCAGATTCTCTCAGAATGAGCTTTGGGAGCTACTTAATGCACACATCAAGACTGCCCATTGCCTTCATTTCGTCGATTTGCTATGGTGTCCCTTATCAGTAGAAGTTGATAATGGTATAGAAGAACTAAGGGAAGACGTATGTCATGAGCCGAAAAGCAATGATTACGAACAGGAGCATTAGCTTAATGTCCTTCCTATACTGCTCATTTAGCGCATCTGCATTGACAATCTCTTTCTTCTGCACATTGAGCTAAAGGTTTGATGTCAAAGACTGTTACCCAGCAAACAAAGATAGATAAAATGTACGTGGGCTCCTTTGACCCTCTTAGCAAGCACTAAGAGCAGCATGCTCATGTTCTCAGTAACAGCGGAGGGATCAGGGTTGATTGTACAGATCACACTCATATGTAGTTATACCTGCATTATCAGACAACGAGGGTTTCAGAATACGTGTAAGCTTTGAGTAGGGTGCATGATCTCTGCATTAGGTCTATCAGCAGGCACAGTGACAGTTAGCTAGGTAAAACATATGTTTTCCCCCAGCAGCATTGTTATGTCGAGTCCCAATGACAGTTTCTAGAGTTAACAAACCACACATCGTCAGTTCGCTACAAGCAACTACAAGACCAAGAACTTATCTAGAATTAACATGCTTTCCCTCCTTCATTCATTCCTTATCAGTAGCAGCTTTCTCCAATCCAGCTAGATCAATAAGACTCTATGAATCACCTGTCAGTATCTATCTCATACCACAAAGCAGAAAAGACAGGCAAAACAGAAGTTCGCACACTCCTCCCACACCTAGCCTGTAACCTAGCTCCACCAAGCCCCAGGGTATGCTGTACTCCCTATGCAGAACAGGCCTATGCCTCCCACTAGGCGGCACAAGCATAGCAAGCCTCTCCTCCTCCCCTCCTCCTGACTCTCAATAACAACCCGGAGAGCTCACAGTCCTCCTATTCCCACTCCCCCTCTTCAAAATACCATACTCATGCACACCAGAGAGACTAGTGACAACTTCCTCGCGGAGAGGAACTAGGGTGATATCGTTTCCTGTCACTTGGATTTATATAGGACTTACAGAGACAACCCCTTCATTGAGCACGAGCTCCATGGTGGACTGGTGGAAGTTATGTGCGTTGAAGGTGGGAGAGAACCTAGTGGAAATATGGTAGTTGGTAGCTGATCTGCCTGATAATGAGACTAGAGGTACACAAGCAAGCACAAAACATAGACCTCCAACTTGACTTCACTTGATCCCACATCTTCCTCAGTCAAGCTCTTTGCACTCCCCCCCCCCTTACATGTGAATTTCACATGAATTTCATGTGAATTTCACATGAATTTCATGTGAATTAGTGAAGTTCATGTGAACTTTTTACCCACTATTTTTTTAATTTTTGGGTGATAATGCCACAAATTATTTCATGTGAATTTCACATAAATTTCACATGAACTTCATCTATTCACATGAATTTCAGGTGAAAGATTCACCTAATATTCATGTGAATTTTCACATTCTGGATTCACGTTCACTCTAAATGTATGTGAAATTCATGTGTAATTCACATGAAGTGTGAATGGAATATTACTCTTACTATATATAGTATAGCATATAAAAAAAAAAAAGTGTTCACACTGGTGTTCGAACACTCACCCTCACAAAACCAGCCATGTATTTCCCACAACCAGCACACTAAACTGCTATGCCATATGACTTTATTTCTCTGAGGTACTATATGCTATATAGTCACCCTATACACTCTACCCGCCAATTTTTTTGTGCAACATCAAATAACTTCCCATGTGTTCGCTTTCATACCACGCATCTGCCACTGTCCTTCCACCACCACCACCACCACCATTCTGCTTGCCCCCCTCCCTCCATTTAACTCCATGTGATAGAGTGCCATTTCACACTTGGTAAGTTTATTCACATTGCAGATGATCGATATCAATGGATATCAATGAGTACTGACCACTGTTTCTTCAGGATCAATTCCTTTCTCCCTCACCGCTGTCAACTCTCACTGTTGTCAATCCACCTGCATTCGTCAGCAGTCGCTTTTTGGTAAGTTTTTTTTTAGTACATATCGATATCCACACAACTGACAGTTTCTTATCGATTACAGCCCCCACTCTCACACACGTGCTTCATATCGATGTGGCAATATTGTGTTTGACACGTCGACCCACCTACATTCATTGGCACTCGCTTGCAGGTGAGTTTTTTTAGCTTGTATGTATATCCACACAACTAACAGTTTCTTATTGATTACAGCCCCCACTCCCACATGCATGCTTCATATAGATATGGCAACATTGCGTTTGACACGTCGACCCACCTGCATTCATCGGTGCTCTCTTGCAGGTAAGTTTTTTTTAGCGCATATTTATATCTACACTATCTACACAACTAACACTTCCTTATTGATTACAGCCCCCACACACGTGCTTCATATCAATATGGCAACATTGCATTCGACATGGCAAGATACATGT
This sequence comes from Cyathus striatus, assembly GCA_025738555.1. Lineage (NCBI taxonomy): Eukaryota > Fungi > Basidiomycota > Agaricomycetes > Agaricales > Nidulariaceae > Cyathus > Cyathus striatus. Next base: position 2,844,431 of record JAOVFP010000012.1, read on the forward strand.
GTCGTCAACATACCAAGCTGCATCAATATGCACAGGATCATCTTCCCCACCTTGATTTCCCTTGATTTCGCCATCTGATAGGGGGGATAATGTATTTGAATGTGTTTAGTGGGTCACAGGGTAGTTTAGCATGGTATGTCTCCCTCCCTCCCCCTCCCCCTCCCCCTCCCCCTCCCCCTCCCCATGCTAACCCTGTATAAAGCTTCATGGGTGGCAACACATTCTACCACTCTTTTCAACGTCAAACCACAACACCCCCCCTCTCAATGTCTGCCCCTTTCAGCCCCAGCGTCAACATGAAGCACCGACACTGTGTTACCACCCCCTTCAACCTCAACATTCCTCTCCTCAAGTCCTTCCCAGTTGTTGATGTGATGCACTAAGCCCTCAAGGTCCTCACCCCCTTCTCTGCCTTCCAGCACTGCATTCCTCCTTTTGGTGCCATCTCAGGTGGTCCCAGCACCAACATGAAATGTCGTTGACACCGCGTTACCACCCTCACCTCGACCTTTCCACGCCCACTCCAACTCCCCAACCCCAACATTCCCCTCCCAAAGTCCCCGCAGGTCATCGACACAATCCACCAAGCCCCCAACACCTTCAGCCCCCCCTTGTTACCGCAATGGTGTCCATCCACCATCACCATCTCCACTATCCAGCACTGTCCTCGTCCCCTGTTGACTAATCGATGCCATGTTATTGATCGTCTCTTCTTTCTCACAGGAGCATCTCGCGTTGCGCGGCACATTGCAGATGTTGGGTAGACCAGGTGGGACTTTGGGCAGAGATGGTGGATGAAGGCGTGTGTGCACCATGCTAGGGAAGGTGGGGGATTCAAGGACGCTTGGGGCATCTGTGCGTGCATGCACTATGGTGTGTTTGCATAGTGCTAGGGAAGAGGGGACGATTCGAGATTCAAGGACACTTGGCGTCTGCATAGTGCTAGGGGAGGGCGGAAGATTTGAGGACACTCGGGGCATCTGTGTGTGCATACATCTTGTTTTCCCACCTCTTCTCCTGCTCATGCATCTTCCACCAGTCCTCAACAAAGTCAACGTGCAATGTTCTTCACACCATCTCCCTGTCCACACTAGTGTCCCTAACCCCCCTTCTTCTTCGTACCCTCCAGCCTTTCCCTTCGCGTTGACGGCAGTGGCGGTGCATCAATGGCCCCGCCCCCCCCAGCCAGCCTCTCTCCGGCCTCTTCCTCTATGTCCATCTTAGCACATGTGTATGTGGGTAATGAGTTGGAAGTGCAGCATTTGATGAAGTGAGTATTTTTCACTTTTTAATTGTCATAAATTAGTACTAATGTTCACTATGTGTAGTAAGTAGGAGTTACAGCATGTGCATGTAATGCTAGGGGGTTTGGAGATGCTATGGTATACATGTACTTGTGTAATAGGGGATTTGGAGACAGTGGATGAGAGTGTGTGTGCACCATGCTAGGGAGGGTGGGGGATATGAGGATGCTTGGTGTGTCTGTGTGTTGGTGTGTGCGCCATGGCATGTATGCATAGTGCTAGGGGAGGAGGGATTTGAGATTCGAGGATGCTTGTGGTGTCCATGCATGTGTGCACCTGCATAGTGCTAGGGGAGGGGGGATTCAAGATTCGAGGATGCTTGTGGTGTCCATGCATGTGTGCGCCTGCATAGTGCTAGGGGAGGGGGGATTCGAGATTCAAGGATGCTTGTAGCATCTGTGTGTGCGTGCGCCTGTGTAGTGCTAGAGGAGGGGAAGATTTAAGGATTAGGACACTTACAAAGGCTTGAGGATGCTTGGATGTGTGCACACGTGGTAGGGGGGGACTTGGGCACTTAGGTGCGTGTGTGATGCTTCTGAGTTGGCTGTGTATGTCATAGCTAAGTTTAGTGTAGTAGATATTATTAGTCTACCAATAGAATTGGTTTTCACAGAGAAGATTGTGCATGCTGTAGTTAAGTTTAGTGTAGATAATATTAGCTCACCAATAGGATTACACCACATGTTAAGATAATTTTAGACAAGGTTAGGAAACATGTCATGTGTGTGTATGCATGGGACACAGGCCATGGGACACAAGATGTTGAGTTCATTGTGTCCCCCCCACTTAACTCTCAACCACTCAACCACCATCCCCTACTTCAACTTTGTTAAACTCTTACTCTGTTTTCAACAAATATGCCATCTCAAAACAGCAAAAAAAGCAACAATACCACAGTCTCACCACCAACTTCTTGCAGTGGTTTGACTTGCACTGAGCCACCTGCCTCTAAAGGCCACAAATGTACACAATCTACTGTAGATACCACAGCTGAGCCAGCTACCAAGAAGCCTGCTGTTACAGCTGATGAAGAAACAGTGGATAACAGTGAAAAGCAGGGAAAGAAAAGAGGTGGGAGGGGAAGAGGTGGGAAACTGAGGGGGAGAGGTGGGTGGTATGTATCAGCTATTGTAGTTATTTTTCAAAGTTCAATATCTCACTTAAATTTTAAGTAAAACTGCTGGCGATAAAGATAAGGAAGATGAAGCTGCAAGCAATGCAGCCAACAAAGAGAAATCCAAGGCGTAAGTATATATTTTGTTGCACTAGATTTTTCTAATGCAATAATTTTAGTGCTATGAAGAAACTTCAAGAAATGTCAATTTCTATTGCACCACCTATGCACCCCAAGACTGCTGGTGCCTCTGAGATTTCTAGGGCTTCTGAGATTACTAGCACTTCTGAGATTGCTGGCACTTCTGAGATTACTGGCACTTGTGAGATTACTGGCACTTCTGAGATCACTGGCACTTCTGGAGTCTTGGCTACAACCCCAAGCCAATCAAGTGATTCTGGGGACAATAACTCTGAAGTTGAACATGCCAGTGAGACTGAGGGCATAACTCAGGATAATAATGAGGAAAATGAAGACAATACAGAAGATAAAGATGGTGATAGCAATGATAATGACTATGATGGTGATGATGATGTAGAAGAAAGAGAAGATATGGTTTTAGATGAGAATGACAGTAGCTTGGCTCAGATTGAGGAGGAAGATAATAGGCACAATGGATATTGGTATGTGCTATATTTTTATTTGTGCCTTTTCTAAAATGTTTATAGACTCCACATTGGCATCTGATGCCATACCTACAAAGAAAGATTTGAAGGGTGCATCCAGAACTACTGGTATTTCTTCTTATTTTTTTCTTGGTCATAGAAGTTCTGAAATAAATTTCTAGGAGGCATATTCTGGGGCAAAGCTCAAGGAAATAATTTTCGGTTTGCTGATAATACAAATGAAAGTTCATCTATGGCTGTAAACCCTCAGGGGTTTGTCTACATCACAGTTTCTGATGATTCTCCTAAGTTTAATCCAACCCTGTTGAATACTGAAACACCACCTCAGGCTGTGCCAACTACAGTAAATTCTTGCCTTAAATTGGTACTGGACTCAGTTGCAAAAAGAATGCCTATCATTAAACGTAAGATTAAGTTTGACTTAATGTTATCATTTGACTAATATTATGTAGTTCAAAATAGGCTTATTATGAATTTTGATACTGAGTGTGATACTTGGATTATATTTGGGCATTTCAATGATATTGAAAGCACTGATACTATTCAGTGGACTTCTCGAATAAATGATCTGGTGTTATATCTTGCTGCTGTAATGTCATTTTAACTTATATTCATATCTAATTTCTCATAATTTCTTAGATTTCTGTGAAAGAAACTGTCAACTTCCACTTAGCAAGAAGTGTGGGCAGTTCCTATGGAGCATCAACAACTACTAAGAGCAGTGAAAATGCCTCTGCCTCTGCTGCTACTGATGAGAATCTTGACATCCCTGATGGACTTACTAAAAAACAAGAACTTATTATATCTGTTTATAAAGTGGATAAGTCCCTTCTTGGACATAAGAACTGGTCTATTTAGATAGCATGGAAAATCTACCAAGAGGTACAAAGAGTCAAACACTTGGTAGATACAAGCCCACAGATGTGGCCCTCTGATATGGATAAGCCAATTATGAGAGACTTACACACAATGTTTGGAGCTGCTGGGACTGCTTGGCATCATTGGGATAAAGTTCTTAAATTTGTATCCAACTACCCTGACATGGAAGAGTGGTTGAGTACTGCAACCCCACCAGATAATAAAGCAACTCATGAGTTATGGGGATTGGAGAAGACAGCAGGATTCACTAGAACAGACTTGGAAAACTGGATTAAGAAAAAGAAGGGTATTAGTGCTGGAAAGGGAAAGCAGAAAGCAGAGGGGGGAAAGGGTAAGAAAGGATCTGGTATAAAGAATAAGTAAGTAAAGTTGTGAAAGATAGCATGTTTTACTTTTAAATTTGTATCCAATGTACTTTTAGTTTTCTCTATATCTGTGTATGGCTTCTTCAAATCTATTATGCAATAGTGATGCAATATTATTGGTTGATTGCACTAGCATATTTACCTATGGCTTATGGTATTGGACCTGAACAAGAATTTCCTATGCTGAAGTTTGCTAAATTTAGTTCATTTATTCAAGAAACATTTGGTTCAAAAATAAGCTTATCAACTGTTTTATTTCTGCTATTTACATTAACAAAAAATGTTGAATTGCTAAATCTGCATGCAAGGCAGCAGTATCATGAAGGAAATGATCGAAGAACTCAAATCTCAAGTTGGATGAATGTATTAGCAACTACTGTTCAAACTGTTCTTGGTGATAAAACAAAGTATTTATTTTTATAAAATGAGATTCCAACCATAGTTGATGATGATGAAATAATTTCTGAAATTGCAATTAAGCTGGATAAATTTGCAAAATTTTTAAAGCTGCATCCTTATGATGATGATGGATTTACCCAGGAACTTGGGCCTATTTCTGAGAAAAAAATTACTCCTGTATGTCTTGTATGCCCAACATCTATGTGATGTGTTACAGTATCTTGTGAAGGTCATTCATTAAGACAAAATTCAAAATATTCTGATATTCCTAAAGTTACTTTAATTGAAGGAACAAAATTGTACTACAACACATATATATTAACTGGTCATTGCTCAAATTGTAATACAATTTACTATGCAGATCATAAGCATATTAATATCACCAGTGGCTTCGATTCTGATAGATCGCTGTCGGTAAGCACCAGGGCTGTGAACTGTTTCATTACTGGGAGCTTGATTGAGTGCATTTGGGATCATAATGCATGCATTGTGATCAATGGACATTGCATTTGAAATCAATGTTTATATGTATGAATCAATGGTAGGTTGTGCATATGAAATCAATGATAACTAGATAAGAAATCATTTGAGTAAAATCAATGACAATTAAAAATGAAATCAATGAGAAATAAATGTGTGATCAATGAGAAATCAGTCAAAAATCAATGAATAACTCGAAATTGTTAGGTATCCAACTACAGGATATACTAAATACTAGGGTGGTTAACTATATACATATACTTACTTTATCTACTAGACCATGAGTCCTTTTCTAACAAATAAACTTTACTCTATATTACACATACCTGGAGAGTGAAATCAATGTTAAAATCAATCATTTGTACTTAGTTTAAATTGCATTTCCAAGTGAAATCATTGCTGAAATCAATCCTTGGACTTTGTAGTATTATTGGTACAAGTTTGCAATCATTGGGGAGATCAATGGGAAAATCAATGCTAAATTCAATTTTATTCCAATACTTGTCTTATATTTATTTTTATCATACATAAATGTGCATATTATGTAAAAGGTATTATATTAATAATAATACTACAGGTTAGAAAATGTGATGTAGAGGTAACTAGTAGCTTGAGGCCTAAACAAAGAAATTGTAAGTGAGTCGGTTGAACATCCATTTGACCTGGGTGTTCTAGTAATTGTGGCATTGTGGTGATGTACAAGTATGTCGGCATTGGAGAGAAATGAGAGAGCGCACATGTGAATGTGAACAAACACGTCGACACACGCATCACTTGATTACGTAATGGACCTTGTAATATTTCGATTTTTGTAGTGCAGTAGAAACGCCTGCTCTACAGTGATCACATGATTTTATTGTTCTACCATTTTTGAAACTAATGCACCTCTGTGAAGGCCATAGAATAGAATGAAATAATATATTGATTTTAGTATTTATTTGCCATTTATTTCCCAATGATTTCAACAATAACTTCCCTATGATATAACATTGATTTTCGCATTAATTTCGCATTGATTTCCCTTGGAATTTACATTGATCTCCCCAATGATTGCAAACTTGTACCAATAATACTACAAAGTCCAAAAGGATTGATTTCAGCAATGATTTCACTTGGAAATGCAATTTAAACTAAGTACAAATGATTGATTTTAACATTGATTTCACTCTCCAGGTATGTGTAATATAGAGTAAAGTTTATTTGTTAGAAAAGGACTCATGGTCTAGTAGATAAAGTAAGTATATGTATATAGTTAACCACCCTAGTATTTAGTATATCCTGTAGTTGGATACCTAACAATTTCGAGTTATTCATTGATTTTTGACTGATTTCTCATTGATCACACATTTATTTCTCATTGATTTCATTTTTAATTGTCATTGATTTTACTCAAATGATTTCTTATCTAGTTATTATTGATTTCATATGCACAACCTACCATTGATTCATACATATATACATTGATTTCAAATGCAATGTCCATTGATCACAGTGCATGCATTATGATCCCAAATGCACTCAATCAAGCTCCCAGTAATGAAACAGTTCACAGCCCCAGTGCTTACCGACAGTAATCTATCAGAATTGAAGCCACGACTCTTAATATTAATGGTCAAGAGCCCCAGACAGAATATTTGAATAATGCATGCTATGTCAAAATTGGGACACATTTATGGGTAGATTGTGTATTCTCAAAAGCAGTTATGAATGCCACATATAGTTTTCATGCATCTACTGCTGCTTATGCAGAGTTCTGGACAAATAGCTATGGTGATAATAATGAGTTAAGTCACTGACAAGTTTGGGATGCATTTATGGAAGAATCAATTTGCAATGTGAGCACAGCATCCAATAAACAATTTGTGGTTCATGATGGTCTATCCACTAAAGATGTTACTATAAAAGCATATGAATATATTGGAGAGAGTGGAAGAATAAATGTGGCTTCAAACCACAGCTGTGCAGAGTGTACTCAACCACATAAATCAACTGCAGATACTATGAATAATATAAACAATAATGCAGCATCTGAAATGGCTTCTCCAGTAAAAATGGTTGTTATTGATGGTGTTGTAATGGGACCAGTTCACTGTGCAATGGAAGGCTGTTCTGCTAATGTAACCAATCACCATGGTGGTGTATTCTGTGGATATCATAATATTCAATATGGAGCAAAGTGTCATGTGAAAGATTGTACCAGACAGAAGGTTCATGGTACTGAAGCATGTGAAACTCACCAAGAAATATGGAATAAACACCATTCAAATTACAGCTCAGCAGGTCTCTCTGGACTAAGACAAGCATTACAACATTGCAATGAGAATTTGTCTTGGCTACCTAGAATAAATCATACCAATCAGCCACATGATGAAGAACAGAATAATGATGATTTTTATACTCTTAAAACATACTTTTCTCCAAACCATTATTACTGTGTAGAGACAATTTGTGCTCCATGTGGTGTTGTCATTGCATGGACAAAACTTGTCAAGTCTGAATCCTCAAGACATATTTTGGAATTTTTAAATATGGTTTTTCCTGATCCTAAATTACGACCAGCATATATATGCATTGATAAAGCATGTCTTGTTCTTCGTTTCATTGTAAACAATGCCATTCATCATATTTGGCTTGATACAAGTCAATTTGTTGTTGACAGTTATTACTATACAAACTATAAAGCAGATGATGATCTTTGCCACACATACTGCAATCCTGCACCTAATGATGGTTCTGCTCCTAATCTTGTAGTAATTGATCATGATCATAATGGAAATCGATATTTCAAAAGAGCTTTTAATACACAGGTGAGCTTAAGTACTTTAAGTTGTATTCAATATTAATATTATTAAAGGCTTGTGAACAACTCAATGCTTGGCTTGGTGGATTTGAATCAATACTGAAAAGAATGACTGTATCAAACTTTAACTGGTTTTTGCATGCTATGTTGTTTTATCACATACAGCATGTATTGAACAAGCAGCAAAAAGAATGGTAAGGTTGAGTAGGGATTTATTTGAAAATGAGGAGGAAGAGTACATGTAGGTTGTAAATTGTAAATTGTAAACTATTTTGTGTAGAGCATTAAATGATTAGTTTGATTTCACTATAATTTATCACATTTTAAGTAAACTTTATTTTATTCTAAGTATCATAAGGTAAACTTCTATAATACAAATGTACTCATGTAAAACTATATGTTAATTGTACTTATCTTTATCAGTACTAAATAGCCTATAATTCATCTAATATTCATGTAAAATTCACATGAATGACACCTAATTTTCAATGTGAAATAGCCTATAATTCATCTAATATTCACATGAAATTCATGTGAATTTCACCTAATTTTCAATGTGAAATTTCACCTAACTTTTACCTCACTTTCACCTCACCTTCACCTAATTTTCACTTAAATTTGATGGTTTTGGAATATTGTATGTGAAGGTGAAATTCATGTGAATTTCATGAGAAATATACCCTAAATTGGTGAAATTCATGTGAAATTCACGTGAATTCATGGTGAAGGGGGGGGAGTGCAAAGTACTGCCTCAGTCCAATGTGCATTGTATAACAGGACTAAGGGCTGCCCATACTGTGCTTTCAAGACCCAAGTAGCATCATCCTGGAGCGTTGCAGGTGTATGAGCGCTGAGCAGTATGGGTGGACCCTGTGGGAGTAACAGAGCTTCCCATGCACATCGATAACGATGTGCTTCTTGACTATGATCCTATGCGCAATACCACCCATGGTCCATTCAGTCATAAGTGTCAGCCAAATTTCTCATTTAAGCTCGATGTTTTATGATATGTACAGATTACTCATAAAAACTCATTACTTTGTGCTTCTTACTATTATTACAATTGTATTATGTGTACTCATAAGTACTCATTACTTCACATTCCCTATTGTTATTGTAATACTATTATGTGTACTCATAAGTACTCATTACTTTATATTCCTTATTGTTATTGAATACTATTATGTGTACTCATAAGTACTCATTACATTATGTTTCCTATTGTTATTGTAATAGTATTATGTGTACTCATAAGTACTCATTACTTTATATTCATTATTGTTATTGTAATAGTATTATGTGTACTCATAAGTACTCATTACTTTACATTTCCTATTGTTATTGTAATACTATTATGTGTACTCATAAGTACTCATTACTTTATGTTTCCTATTATTATTGTAATACTACAATGCATACTCATAAGTACTCATTACATTGTGTTTCATATTATTATTGTAATACTAGTATGTGTACTCATAAGTACTTATTACTTTATGTTCTCTATTATTACTGTAATGCTTCCTATTATTATTTAATGGTATAATGTGTACTCATAAGTACTCATTAATTTATGTTTCCTATTACTATTGTATTAATATTATATATACTCATAAGTGCTCATTACTTTATACTTTCTATTATTATTAATAGTATTATGTATGCTTTTTCCTTATGTATTGCTATTACCGATTACTAGTTGACCTGCGCTTTACATATTTCCCACGCTTCGCATTTGTCACGTTATTCACGCGCGTCACGTTCGTCACACATACTCCTGCGCCTCATATTTTTCCCGCGCATTGCATTTGTCACGTTCTTCACGCGCGTCACGTTCGTCACACATATTCCCGCGCCTCGTATTTTTCCCGTGCATTGCATTTGTCACGTTCTTCACACGTGTCACGCTCGTCACACATATTCCCGCGGTTCGCATTTGTCACATACTTCCTGTGTGTCACATTTGTAACATATATTCCTGCGCTTCACATCTGTCACATATTTCCTGTGGGTCACGTTCGTCACATATATTCCCGCGCATCACATTCGTCCCGCCCGTCACGTCTGTCACGCATATTCCCGCGCATCAATTCATCATACATTTCCCACACATCATATTTGTGACAATTTTCACGCGCGTCACGTCTGTCACAATTCTCCCACACTACGCATATATTGCACTTGTCACGCTTTAGCGCGTTTGTCATACTTTCATGCGCGTCACGCGTCACGTTTGTCACATTCTTTATGAGCATTGTGCTTTTATGAATGTCACACATCTCACATCTATTTGTCACGCATTTCATGCTCGTCACACGTGTCACGTCTTTGGGGCACGTCACGCTGTGACGATCTGCATGCATGTCACATAAGTCACATCTGTTTCTTATGATTTGTACATGCATCATGCTTTCACACACATCATAAGCATTACCTATGTCACATCTTTGAGATGTATAATACATTTCAAGCACATTATGCTTGCATGTGTATCATGATTGTGACATGTTGATGGGGTTCCAACAGGTCTATAATGAAAAATGTTCTGTACCTTTCATATCCAAGGAATCAGAGCACTCAGTGATGCCACATTTAACCCATATCTCATTACTTAGCAGTGTAATTCAGCCTCTTGCATTGACAAGTCAGTCATTGATTCAGACCCTGTATGACAATACTGCACATGACTACAGAAAAATGATAGTAAGTTTTTCTTAGGCAAGAAAGGAGAAAAGACAAAGTAGTCCTTCTGAAAAGAGAACAAGAAGAAAAGAAGGTGATGATGTAGTTGACACTAAACTAAAGAATAGACAAGCAAGTAATGACCAAATGGATACTAATACTAAAAGAACTATATAACATAAATCAGAGATGTGAACACATATGACAGTGTAGAAGTGTCATGTAATCATATAGAGTAAGCATATATGTGACTTAATAATGTGAGTAGAAGATATAAGAATAACCAATGGTTAATGCAAGAATCATGATTATTTAATAACTGAGACATGTGAGTTTGATGTGATGTGGAATCACATATACTCACTATTCTTTCAGATTTTTTATCCATATGTAGTTCTTTCAGTATGTCCTTTTCTGTTCAGTTGTTAAATATTTCCAAAACATTCATTTCTATCATATGATCTCATGATCTCTCATATCCAGACTAACCATTATGGTTTTTACTTTGTCATTTCATTACATCTCTAGACCTGATTATTAAACATCATATCATCCCATTTCCAAATTTCTCATGCTCTGTCAGTGGGGTAGGACTTCAACTACATATACACTCTACATTTTTCATTCTTGTTTCTTATTACTACCACACTTCTATAACTATCTAATTGTTATTTTCCATGTTACAATCTCCACTTCTACAAGTTCATTTTGTTTCCTCTGCATATATAATTAATTCACTTTATACTATTAAATTCTTACTCCACTCTCATGACAGACAGAAAAATATAATGTGATTCAAAAGCATCATATTTGTGAAAAGATGCAATGCATTTGAAAAATGTTACATGCATGAACACATGATGGATTTTAAAAAATGATATATGTAACATATGTGAAAAGTGTGACATGTATGCAGATCGTCACGGCGTGACGCGCCTCAAAGACGTGACACGTGTGACGTGCGTGAAATGTGTGACAAATAGATGTGAGATGTGTGACATTTATAAAAGCGCAATGCTCATAAAGAATGTGACAAACGTGACGCGTGACGCGCATGAAAGTATGACAAACGCGCTAAAGCGTGACAAACGCGCTAAAGCGTGACAAATGCGCTAAAGCGTGACAAATGCGCTAAAGCGTGACAAATGCGCTAAAGCGTGACAAATGCGCTAAAGCGTGACAAGTGCAATATATGCGTAGTGTGGGAGAATTGTGACAGACGTGACGCGCGTGAAAATTGTCACAAATATGATGTGTGGGAAATGTATGATGAATTGATGCGCGGGAATATGCGTGACAGACGTGACGGGCGGGACGAATGTGATGCGCGGGAATATATGTGACGAACGTGACCCACAGGAAATATGTGACAGATGTGAAGCGCAGGAATATATGTTACAAATGTGACACACAGGAAGTATGTGACAAATGCGAACCGCGGGAATATGTGTGACGAGCGTGACACGTGTGAAGAACGTGACAAATGCAATGCACGGGAAAAATACGAGGCGCGGGAATATGTGTGACGAACGTGACGCGCGTGAAGAACGTGACAAATGCAATGCGCGGGAAAAATATGAGGCGCAGGAGTATGTGTGACGAACGTGACGCGCGTGAATAACGTGACAAATGCGAAGCGTGGGAAATATGTAAAGCGCAGGTCAACTAGTAATCGGTAATAGCAATACATAAGGAAAAAGCATACATAATACTATTAATAATAATAGAAAGTATAAAGTAATGAGCACTTATGAGTATATATAATATTAATACAATAGTAATAGGAAACATAAATTAATGAGTACTTATGAGTACACATTATACCATTAAATAATAATAGGAAGCATTACAGTAATAATAGAGAACATAAAGTAATAAGTACTTATGAGTACACATACTAGTATTACAATAATAATATGAAACACAATGTAATGAGTACTTATGAGTATGCATATTACTATTACAATAACAATATAAAACATAATGTAATGAGTACTTATGAGTACATATAATAGTATTACAATAACAATAGGAAATATAAAGTAATGAGTACTTATGAGTACACATAATACTATTACAATAACAATAATGAATATAAAGTAATGAGTACTTATGAGTACACATAATACTATTACAACAACAATAGAAAACATAATGTAATGAGTACTTATGAGTACACATAATAGTATTATGATAACAATAGGAAATATAAAGTAATGAGTACTTATGAGTACACATAATAGTATTCAATAACAATAAGAAATATAAAGTAATGAGTACTTATGAGTACACATAAATAATTGTAATAATAGTAAGAAGCACAAAGTAATGAGTTTTTATGAGTAATCTGTACTCATTTAAGCTCGAAGTTTTATGATATGAAATATCATAAAACTTCGAGCTTAAATAATAAATTTGGCTGACACACCTCATTCAATCCTCTTTGTGGCCATTGTAGCATTGTAGTGAGGAGCAGAGATGGCATTGGCACAGGTCTGGACTGTAGAACACTCTACTATGTGAAAGCCTAAGGTATGAACAGAGGAGGTACAGAGGTTGAGGTTGGAGGGGGATACAGGATACAAGTCTGCCTGCTGCTCCATACAAGGCCTTCATGGTGGGGCCCTTAAGGTGGTCAATAACTGTATTAAAGAGCTTTGGTGGAACATGTATAGTCACAATGTTAACATCTATATCATGGGCTTTGCACAGACAGAACAGTAGTAAGAGCACATGTCCCATCCAAGGAAAAGTCCAGGAGTGTGTGGTGAAAATAGCCTCCTGCTCAGGATGTTGATAACATTGGTGAAGAGCTCCAGTTGAATACATGTAGGCTTGACATTAATGCTGCCACCATGAGCTATGCGCGAGGGGCATGGTACAAGCACTCGCATATCATCCAAGATGCCTTCTTCAACTCCCGAGCCTCAATCCCCCTTTCACTCCATAGAACAAGAGATCTGCCACCACTTCCACCACACACACACAAGACGATATCCACATCATTGAGTCTGTCCCCTCAAGGAGTCCTACATCCCATTAGAAAGTGTCGTTGTAGGTGTAAGGAGTGGAGAGAGCATCATAGAGGAGGTTGGTGAAGTTCTAAGTAATGGAGTAGTGGTTACGAGGGGCTGTACATGTCAGAAGGAGAGATTGCATTCTTCTGTATCGATACTGGGTATGTGGAAAGAACCAGCTGTTCCATGTTGGGCAGTTATAGTGTTTTCAATAGCAGGTTTGGATGAGGAGTCATAAGGCATAAGTTGGAACTATCGATGGTGTAGCTTGCAATGCAAGCAAGTGTATGCTATGAGGCAAGTGTAAGTGTAAGTAGGGCACATGAAAAGATATGGGAAGGGAGCATACCTGTTTTGTTCCAAGCAGCTTCAGCCCATCAATGCATCAAGCCCAGTGAGTTTGGTTGTCGCCGATATGAGTAGCCAAGAATGATATCCTGTAAGAAGATGCAGAGTTAGTGAACATAGTGTGGACGAGTTGAGTGAAAGAGAAAGTGGAAAAACATGCGATCACCATATGTCGACAGCAAAGAAGAAACAAAGAATGGAGAGGAGAGTTGACACTTACTTTAGTTGTACCAGATACCACCATCTTCTCATTCCTCTACTCCCTCTCAATTGTGGGTGATTGCAACCTCGCTGTCCACTAGCAGTGTTCAGTGTGCCAAAGAGGACTCTGAGCATCAGCTTCAGGATAGCTTTTCACAAAATCATTTAACAGGTGATGCTCAGTAAAAACAGTAAGTCAGTAACATGTAGCCGAAATACACTAGTTTAGTCATCTGAGGGTTGAAGTTTGGTTGAAATTGAGCAAGTGGTGACTAAAGTGCCAAAAATTTGATGTTAGTCTGACTATTGAAAGACTGCAGTTAATTTTAAAATAATTCTATGTTTCATCTTTATATCACGAATATCTCTTTGCACAATTACCCAATTATTGAGCTCTTTACACTTAGCCATGTGTTCTGTATGGATCCACACGGAATTTTTGGAATCCATGTGGAATCTGTACAGATTTTTTTCATTTTGGCAGAGGTTTTTTTGGGTCTGCAGATTCCACACAGATTCCGAAAATTCTGTACAGATTCTGTACAGAATCTTATTATACTTATTTCCTTGCATGTGACACTATACATTAAGCATGACACTAGGTGTTGAGTGTGATACTAGGTGTTGAGTGTGACACTATACATTAAATGTGACACTATATGTTAAATGTGACACTCTGCATTAAGTGTGACACTATGCATTGAGTGTGACACTACGTGTTGAGTGTGACACTACGTGTTGAGTGTGACACTAAGTGTTGAGTGTGACACTAAGTGTTGAGTGTGACACTAAGTGTTGAGTGTGACACTAAGTGTTGAGTGTGACACTAAGTGTTGAGTGTGACACTAAGTGTTGAGTGTGACACTAAGTGTTGAGTGTGACACTAAGTGTTGAGTGTGACACTAAGTGTTGAGTGTGACACTAAGTGTTGAGTGTGACACTAAGTGTTGAGTGTGACACTAAGTGTTGAGTGTGACACTAAGTGTTGAGTGTGACACTAAGTGTTGAGTGTGACACTAAGTGTTGAGTGTGACACTAAGTGTTGAGTGTGACACTAAGTGTTGAGTGTGACACTAAGTGTTGAGTGTGACACTAAGTGTTGAGTGTGACACTAAGTGTTGAGTGTGACACTAAGTGTTGAGTGTGACACTAAGTGTTGAGTGTGACACTAAGTGTTGAGTGTGACACTAAGTGTTGAGTGTGACACTAAGTGTTGAGTGTGACACTAAGTGTTGAGTGTGACACTATGCATTATACATGATACTATGCATTGAGTGTGACACTCTGCATTGAGTGTGACACTATGCATTGAGTGTAATACTATACAGGTTACACTATGTGTTCAATGAATGGGGGAATTCATATGTATGTAGAACTACAGTTGACTACTGTACCTACCAAACCAAGCTGGCAGTCACAAGTCATGCCCCTATGCTATCTACTGAATTTTCTGATTAGTCAGACATGAAAAATATAAATGCCAAAAAGGTCATTGCAAGTTTGGCCTCTGAAATTTTACTCTTTATTTGTATACCTTGTCTTATTCTGCATAGGCTATCTGAGCAAGTAATAAAACTTTGACCAATAAACTGGTGTATGTGTAAAGAGAAGGACTTTTACACCATAAATGTCAAATAAATAATTTGAATGAAGTAATATTTAAGTCTAATGTCACAAAATAATCAATATTGCATAACTATATACTTGCCATATACACTATAAAATACAATATACAGAGGGAGTATGAACTTAGAATTGGTACAGAGAGAAGAATAGAGCATAGTATAACATGTAGTTGTAGTTATAGCTTGAACAACTGCTTAAAGTTCCTTCCCCTTAATGAAACTAGTATCTGGTTAAAGATCTTTGGGAAGTACTGGAGAGCCAGTTATACACTGAACCCAGTCAAATCCATAAACAAAATTTGTTAAATCAACTTGACAAATATTATAATTTGACAATATTTGAAAAGTTTCAAGACCACACAAATTTGCTCTATGATGGAAAGGGACCCAAAACAACTTATGGCCACTGTCATCTTTCAGCCACCCATCTGAATGACAAGATGGAAATATTTCTGAACCCCAAAGTGATCTGCAAATTTTGAAGTGATCTAAGGTGAGATCTATATTATACACTCTGACAGTTTCATCATGTGAGCTAGACACCACTTGTATTCCATTAGGGGAAAATGTCACTAATGTCACCCAATCACTGTGGCCTTTAAATGGTTCTGCAATGGTTTTTCCACTCTCCAAATTCCACACTCTGACAGTTTGATCATATGAGCCAGATACCACTTGTGTTCCATTGGGAGAAAATGCCACTGATGCTACCCAATCACTGTGGCCTTCAAATGGCCCTGCAACAGCTTCTCCACTCCCCACATCCCACACTCTGACAGTTTTATCACCTGATCCAGACACCACTTGTGTTCCATCAGGAGAAAATGCCACTGATGTCACATAACTATTGTGGCCTTTAAATGGTCCTGCAATGGTTCTTCCACTCTCCACATTCCACACTCTGACAGTTTGATCATCTGAGCCAGACACTACTTGTGTTCCATCAGGAGAAAATGCCACTGATGCTACCCAATCACTGTGGCCTTTAAATGGTCCCGCAATAGTTTTTCCACTCTCCACATTCCACACTCTGACAGTTTGATCATTTGAGCCAGACACTACTTGTGTTCCATTAGGTGAAAATGCAACTGATGTCACATGATAACTGTGGCCTTTAAATGGTCCTGCAATGGTTTTTCCACTGTCCACATTCCACACTCTGACAGTTTGATCCCATGAGCCAGACACCACTTGTGTTCCATCTGGAGAAAATGCCACTGATGTCACCCAATCACTGTGGCCTTTAAATGGTTCTGCAATGGTTTTTCCACTGTCCACATTCCACACTCTGACAGTTTGATCCCATGAGCCAGACACCACTTGTGTCCCATTAGGAGAAAATGCCACTGATGTCACATGATGACTGTGGCATTCAAATGGTCCTGCAATGGTTTTTTCACTCTTCACATTCCACACTCTGACAGTTTTATCATGTGAGCCAGACACCACTTGTGTTCCATCAGGAGAATATGCCACACATGTAACAATTGAATTAGTATAATATACTGTATGCAGTTCTGCATTCCACATTTTGTCTCTTCCTTTAACAATTGAAACAGTTTTCTGAAAGAAAGGTGAGAAATGTTTCACAATCACTGAGTCTTCAGGTGCAAATGGTAATGCTGACATATATATACTTGTTATGCTTATTGTGATAGGAATAAAAAAATGTGTAACAAATTTTATACCATCTTCAATAAAATCAAGTTGATATGAGCAAATCTGATTAAATTTAAGTATTTCATTTCTTTACATATCTAAAAGCATACCTTTGTACAATATGTTAATTTTTTCAGCAATTCCTGTGCTGTCTGTACTTCATTTAAGAGACTCATTGTTTCCAACCAAAATAAGAATTTGCAGTATAGGAATTCATTTAAGTCTGCTACTAAAGAATTATAGTGGCATTTCTCATTTCCCATCATTTCAATATAATGTATGTTCCAATTCCTGCAGCAATATTGAAGATGTGTAGGTATGTACTGTTTTATTTTTTCTGGTAAGCTTTCAATGTCTTTATTTGCTATATAGGATGATTCAATATTGCAAATATTAAATTTCAGTTCATTATTAAGAATTTGAAAAATCATTTTGGTTACTCTTGGTATGTGTTTGACTCTATTAATTTTAAATGTGTTATTATTCAAACCTCTTTCCAAAAATTCAACAAATGATAAATGATGAAACATTATGTTGTTATTATTTGTTGAAATGACTGGTAGAAGTTGATGTGTAATTCTTTTAACTTCATTTGTAATGGCACTATCATTTCCACTAACATCCAAGAAGTGCTTGATATCCTCTATTCTCAATGGTGATTTTGCCAACAATAATGTTGCCAATACTTGTTGAACAATTTCTTTTCTATGTTCTGACCATTTTCCAAATGACAATTGAAGCATTTTATAATAGAGATCTTCAACCCCATGACCTGTATTCCATGATAGGACTTCTTGAAGCTTTTCATCTGGTGAAAGCTGGTCATCTTCCTCTGAACTCATGGTAATGTACTTGACTGCAGTAGATGCCCAGATAAACAATCCAGCAGCTTGTTTGGCCATCCTCCTCAACTCATTTTCTATTAAATCAAATTGTAATTCATCTTTATAATTTTCAAATTTTTTCTTCAGAAAGATATAAATATCTTGATTTACCTCTGAATCATAGAGTGAATCAGTTTCCAATTTAATAGTTTTGCATATGTTCTCATTCTGGATAATGTCTGGTAGAGAACCAGGCCTTCCAGTCAAAACAAGCTTATATTGTTTAGGAAGTTGAATCCAATCTTGTATTGTTTTTTTCAAAGATTTTAAAAACTCAGATGATTTGCATTCATCCAAGGCATCAATAATAAATGCAGGTGGATCTTTTTTCAGTTGTTCTTTGCAAACATTCAGTGGATCAGTAATCAAGTATTTGAAGTGCCATTCAATTCTCCCAAGTTGAAAGGTAGTACTAAGCTGTCCTGCAATCTTTTCTCTCAGAATGGAATAATTTGAGTTAGATGCTAAATCTGCAGCTATTGTTCTCCATACTACACTGGCATCACATAAGTTTTCATCATCTCTCTTGAAGAAATAATATCCACCAAGTCTGCTGTGTTCATTGGAGCTAAGAGTTCCAACCAGAGTAGAGGCTATTGCAGATTTTCCTGTGCCAGGACTACCAGTAATCCACATAATGTTTGTAGTTGACTCTTCTATAAATTAAATTGATGATTTTTGTAGTAAATGTATATAGATGAACATACCAAAATCATTGAGCCACTTGTTTATATCATTCAGAATGGTAACCCTAGTCCCTTCCATACATGGAGGCAGATAATGCAAGTTATGATCAACAGGCTTCAATAACTTAAGTTTTTCAGACATTTCATCATTCTTCATATTATAATTATTGATTAGATCATGACCAATAGCATTAAGCTGAGCACCAGACACATTGACATGGTGTGCATAAGGGAACATATGAGCAGCTGCATTGGATTGATTTTCAGCCATTGTAAATGCAAGGGAATTCAACCTTGAGCTTGTAAGATGTTAAGTTCTTGAGTAGTAAGGTGTTTGAGATGACAAGAGAGGGGGAATGAAAGCTATCGTGAACAGGCTATATATACAGAACAATGCAGTTGACACGCGTGAATAAACGTGTTCCGAGCCAAATCGTTGGTATGATCAGCTGTTCATCTATAATAAGATACATGTCGTTTTATGCATATCCGTCAACATGTTCACGGACTTACCCTTTTGCGTGGTCGTTTGGTGCGTATCGATAAGAAGTTTAAATATAGATTATTTTGTGGGTCCGAGTTATCGGGACTCGCAATGGACATTTCGAATTGCTTCCATGCATTCTATCGCGTAAGTCACACCTAATAATCATTCATCTTTACGACGGCTGTACGTTTGTGGTACAAGTATGTCCGCTATCTTTGAGAAATTGAAGCTTTACAGTCTACTCTACTTGCGATGTGCTGGTATCATCTACTAACAAATAGATTGATGCCATGTCGTAATTTGTTGAGAATCACATAGATCGATATTTGCAATGCCTTATAAGTCCATTATGGTTTTGCAATGAATATTCGCTTGAGAGCGCAGTAGTTACTCCGCCCCGGTAAGAAAGTCTGGTTGGGGAACGAAGTCGACGACCCGACAGGATAATCGATGGTTCGCCGTACTACGTGGAAATAATTCCTACTCTGCTAGTGTCCCCTCAGTGTCCCCTCAAAGAGTTCAATTTTGTTTTGTACAGCTGGCGGTAAATTCTTCATGTCGATGCACTAACCGGAATGTTCTATATGATCGCATGACGCGGCTCCGTCTTACTTCTGATGTACCACCAAGCTGGGGTCGCGGAGAATCGAAGCACTCCACAGTGAGACCTGCCACCGAGCGGACTGCAGAAGGGCTTCCTTCATTTCGCGGTATTTAGTTCACGTACGTATCTGAACCTCTTTTCGATGACGATGGCAAATCTGACTTCTTATTTAAGTGTTTAATCAATTATGTGGAAACGAGTGCCAGCTGACGGATTGAACGACTCACATACCTCGACCCTCCGAGTCTATCCTTAGTTCAACCCGGGAATCGCCTGGTATATCAATGCATCAAGCCCCCGAAGCGCCAACGATTCGCCGAAGGATCGATCCGACCAACCCAAGCCCGACAAGCATTGATTAACCGGTGCACGTCGCTCCATTTATGTTGTTATTGATAGCCCAGTAGATTGGAACAGTAGAATTAAATCGTGCTATGATGCGCGCGTGTGGAAGACGCGGATGAGAATTTCAATGATCCCAAGTTTCGGTTTTGGCGCTTGTCGAAGTACATAAGTGTAGTGTTATCGATGAGATATTTTCATTTTGCCTTCGTGGTCGAATCTAATCACAGATGCAGCTTAAGGTGCTTGAACGCTTGACTTGGCTAGTTTGCTGGCTGATGATAAGATTAAACATTACATGATGCGTGTGAATCGAATGCTTCCGAACTTCTGACCAACCTCTCACAGAGTCGCAATGGCATTGCCGACGACACCTTCCTACACTTCTACCCATCCCGCTTCTGCTGCCCCGATGGAAAGACTCGGTGTTTTCGACATCAAGCTACCCATATACATCGCCCGTTAAACAATTTCATGGAGAGCTATCCTGAAGCTGATGCTCTGAGTCTTCTTCGGCGCACTGAACACTGGTAGCGGACAGCGAGGTTGCAATCGCCCACGATTGAGAGGGAGTAGAGGAATGAGAAGATGGTGGTATCTGGTACAACTGAGGTAAGTGTCAACTCTCGCCGTTCTTCGTTCCTTCTTTGCTGTCGACACATGGTGATCGCGCGTTTTTCCACTTTCACTTTCACTCGACTCGTCCACGCTATATGTTCACTAACTCCTCGTCTTTTTACAGGATATCGTTCTTGGCTACTCATATCTGCGACAACCAAACTCACTGGGCTGGATGCATTGATGTGCCGAAGTTGCTTGGAACAAAACTGGTACGCTCCCTTCCGTTTCTTTCCGTCCGCCTTACTTACACCTGCACTTGCCTCATAGCATACACTCGCTTGCATCGCAAGCCACACCATCGGTAGTTCCGCCTTACGCCTTACGACTCCTCGTCCAAACCAGCTATTCAGAACACTATAACCGCCATTCTTGAGGGGGATAGACTCGTTTTGACGAGGATATAGTCATGCGTGCGTGCGGTGGTGACGGATCTCTTGTTGCAGTTGGAGTGAAGGCGATTGAAGCTCGAGAGTCGAAGAAGAGGTCATAGACGATATACGCGCGCCTATACCATCCTTTCCGCGCATAGCCCATGGTGGCGACGTTAACGTCTCGCCTACACGTACTCAACTGGAGCTTTTCACCAACATTATCAGCCATCTGCCATACCCAACATCAGCGTTAACCACCATGCGACCCCTACCACGATGAACTCATACGGAGTAGGAGGCTATTTTTACCTCACGCATATCCGGTGTCCTCCCAACCCCTGTACAAGGGGGCAGACATATTATGCCGAACGATGTAGTCTCGCGTGTGGTGAAGGTCTCAGATCTACTGTTATCAACCCCGGAGTAGCAGGCTCTCTTCACCGCACTCGTATCCGGCGCCCCCTCCGACACCTATATCGTCTATGTTCCGCCGCACGCGTATCCAGCTCCCCAGCCCCCGTACTGGCTCCGCTCATGCGCCCATTACGAAGCTTATGCTTTCACGTAGACCGTTCTTACAGTCCAGGCCTATGTCCAGCGCCATCTCCGCTCTTTACTCCAGCGCTACAATGACCACGAAGATGACTGGGCGGGCCTTGGTTGATGGCACGCGTAGGATCATACTGAAGAAACACATCGTTGTCGATGTGCACAGGCAGCTCTGTCCTGACTCGAGCTCACCTATACTGCTCGTACATCCGCAATGCTCCAGGATGATACTACTCGGATCCCGAAAGCGCAATATCGGTGGTCTTTACCTCTGGCGTCCAAAGTGCATTATACTTGAACACCTGCGTGAGGAGGATGTAACGTGGGCCCCATTGTTCGAGTAATCTAGCTGGACGCGGAATCAAGTTGAGTCGGGTTGGAGGTGCTCACATACGTGCGCGTCGTTCTGTCCTCTTCGCAAGTTACTACTAGTGGCTTGCGACGTTGATGGTCAGCGGTGTTTCGCTTACGAGGAAACCTGCTCGACGGCGTGAAGGATAGAGGCATCCTACATTCCACGACCGACATACAGTCCCTTCCGACTCCTATGTATATCGTTTGTTTCCGCCGCATGCATATCCAGCGTCCCCCCAACCCCCGTCCTGTCTCCGTTCATACACTCCTTGCAAAGCCTTAGCTTACACTTTCACGTAGGTCGTTCTACAGCCCAGATCTTTGCCAGTCCCGCCTTCGCTCCCTACTCCAACTCTACAATACCCAAGAAGACGACAGGGTTTCCTTCCTTTGACTGCTATAACGCTAGCGCTGGGGAAGGAAACCAGGATAGGTAATTACCCACGTTGCTGTCTTGTTGAATGATTGGCGGTACGGATCGCTGCCTTGCAGGACCTTAAAAGCAATTCATTGGTTAGTATTTGGTTAGTATACTAAATTGTATGTTTACAGAAATGCACGAACGACATACACCTCCAGTATCGTTATCAAAAAGACCAGCCATTATGCATCAACTGCAGTAATTCCATTGCGTTCTCTCATACGTTCAACGCATATAGCGTCCACCATGAAGCGCATGTTGATCAATGAAGGGGTCTAGAGAGGGGGGGAGGAGAGGCCTGATACGCCCGTGCCGCCTAGTGGTAGGCATAGGTCTCGGTTGAGCAGGCGGCAGGCTCCGGGGCTTGGTGAGGCTCGGTTGCAGGCTTGGGGTGAGAGGGGTGTACGGACGTCGGTTTCGGTTTGTCTTTTCTGCTCCATGGTGTGAGGTAGATGCTGACAAGTGGTTCGTAGAGTCTTTATTGATCTAGCTGGATAGGGGAAGGCTAGGTCTGATATAAAATGGACGAGGGAGGAAAGTATATTAATGCTAGGTCAGTTGTTGATTTCGTGGAAGGCTATAGCGAGCTGACGGTGTATGTTAGATTCTAGAAACTGACATTGGGACTCAAGCTGGGAATGCTGCTAGGGGCAAGATGTGTGTCCTAGCTAGCTAGCTATTGATGTGCTTGCTGACGGACCAAACGCAGAGATCACGTACCCTATCACAACTAGAAGCTTACGTCTCACGACTCAGTCGCATCTCTAACACGGAGTAAAAAATGTGAAGGAAGACGACAATCTTCAAGCCACAAGGAGCGCCACTTGAAGATGATTGAATTAGTGCATACACACAGACATTTTACACACACGAGTAATGTTCTCAATCGACAAGACACTTCGACTTCATGTGCTCCCATGCTTCTCTTCGCTTTCATCTGTGAAAAGTAGCATTAGTACAGTATGAATGCCAAGATAGGAACAACAAATAGTATTATAAAGCCTTGAACTCACATTAATCCTTGTACAGCTTATGCTTCTTATGCCACCCTTCAAGCGAATCCGGACCATAGTCCTTGTAAACCTTCTTCTTCCCCTCTGGTAGATGCACGTAGTCAGGTTTAGAGTTCAGTTTGATACATGTCTAAATTTTCAATCAACAATCCGCCTACCATGCAAAGGACAGTGATAGGGGAGAATGACGTACCAGTTCATCAGGAACTTCGAGCTCGGAGTCGATAGCTGATGCGAATGGGTGGATTAGCTCTGGCCTATGAGTCAAAGGGGTTCAGTATAATGTGAATGGGGGAAGGATGGTAAGGGCGTACCAAGACGCATCATACAACCATTTCATTGTGAACACCATTCTCACAGTCACAACCTTTCAAAATTAGGATACCAGTACATATGGTTTTGGATCAGTTATATGTGTTTACAACATGTATGTGACATGGAAATATGTGAAGTAATGATGTATCTGATTGCTCACTGTTATTTAGTGTTGTTAAACAGCTAAACATGACTCAGCTCAGCTCATAGCATCGTCCCGCATTTGCTGCAGAAGTTTCTCTCAGAGGAGGCGATCTCTTGCTGTGGAGTGTCGCGGTTCAGAACGGCGTTGTAGACACTGCAGGGCAGTGCCACGTGTCAGTCAGAAGCGTTAGAGGAGAGAAGTAGATACGAACCTGATATTCTCCTTCCCCTCCACATTGAGCGTATCACTGTGCCCACCGAGGTTAATCGATCCACCTACGCCGCCGACTTTGCGGCATATATAGTGTTGTTGGCACAACCTCGCCGTTTCGCCTCGCCATGTATCGCCAGGTGGCGATACCTCCTCAGAAATTGATACTGGCGAGACCCGGCGATATCTAAGGATTATGTAATTAGTAATAGATGATGTGATCCACTGTCTTTGCTTTCCGTTCTGTTAGATACCTCTGCTGTCTCAAAAATTCAATATGTACGAAGCTAAAATGCATGGAACTAAAGGTAGATGACCAAAGATTACATTCATAGGTGAGATCTCTTGTAATATTATCTAATAAATTAGTGCTTACTGAGGCGCGCAGGCAACAGTGACTTAGAATCGCACAATATGGAATGGGAAAATTGGGGATGAATTCACTCTTAATTTACATACAGGGTTTTCATTGTAGTATTATACTAATACATTTATCTACAATGTTCTACGTGAGTCTACAACTTGCATTCCAAATTGTTCTCGTTCTCGGTCAACTCGGCGTTCTCGAAGGCCACTGTCCAAAGCATTTCGTGCCTCCTAGTAAATGTCACAACACACCAAAAGATTTACCAATTGATGTAAATAATATTCTGATGGACTGGGATGAATGGTTTGTCGGACTCAGAGGATGATATTGAGGTTACTGTGGCCTTGAATACCTCTCATCCCAAGAAGGAAAAGGTTGCACCTGGGAAGGTGATTATGGATAGAGTACTTTAAATTTAAAAAGGAGAGAAAGACGGTGCTAATACTTTATAAAGTGAGTATATTGCTTCTGAGGGGAATAAGTAATGTGGAATTAACCGTGCGGGGCGAGAATAGGTGGTTTATACCAAGCTCATACATGAAACCCTCCCTTCCCTCAAGGATCGGGCTGAGGCTGATGATTCATGAGCCTCAGGATGCCAATTGGTTATTTAATTCAATGAAAATGTATAATAGTAGATATTTTCAAGATATTCCATATGTTCCGCAGCCAAACACCCGTCTAACCCATCGCTCAACCATCGCTTTCCCATCGCCAGTCTCACCAGGTCTCGCCACTTTCCCACGCCAGGTTTTCGCCGCGCCAGGCGATTGGCGAATGCTTTGGGAGGTTGTGCCCCCTGCACTAGTTACCGGACAAGGAAAGTTAAGAATGCGCGTAAGCTTCGAGTTGCGGTAGGGTACGTGATTCCTGTATAATCTATCATCAAGCACATCGGTATTTAACTAGGTATAACATACGTCTTGCCCCTAGCAGCATTCTCCGCCAAAGTCCCAATAACAGTTCCTAACGTCAACAAGCTACACACCGCCAGCATCCTACAACCAACCACAAAACCAACAACGACCCTAGTATTAATATACTTCCCTTCCCTCGCCCGTTCCTTATCGGACGTAGCCTTCTCCGACCCAGCAAGATAAATCAGACTCTAACAACCAACCACCTCATTAGCATCTACCCACACCATAAAGCAGAAATACAAACCAAAACCGACGTCCTGACACTCCTCCCACCTCTAGCCCGCAACCTAGTCCCACCAAGCCCCAGCGTCTGGCGTCCCCCCAACCCAGGCGTATACATCCCACTAGGCGGCACAGGCGTAACAGGCCTCTCCTCCTCCCCCCTCTCCCGACTCCCAATAACAACCCTAAAAACACTAAGACTCCGACTACTCCTCTCATTCCAATCCGTACTCGCAGTCTTCCTATTCCCTTCGCCCCTCTTCAAAACACCATTCACACCAGCCAAACTCGTAACCTCCTCGCGGAGTGGAACGAGGGTAATATCGTTCCCTGTCCCTTGGATCTGTACGGGATTCGTGGAAGCCAACGAGGGGGGAGCGAGGAGATCGATGATAGTTTCGTTGTAGATTTCTAGGTACGAGCAGCGGAGGAGGTATTCCCTCTCTGGTGTGTTGCGCATGTACGCGAAGATGTCCCTTGTAGCGCGGGGTACGATACCCGGCTCGGTTTCGTCTCCTGTGAGTGTACACATCTTTCCTGAGGCGGTCTGTCTGTCTGTGAAGACGACTGCGTTGTATCCCTCCATTGCGGCGCGTACGTGTTTACGCGTGGTGGTGATGTATATGGGCTTATTCTCCGACCCGGGAGGATGGAGTTGAAGGTGGATGTGGGCGCAGGGGTGGTGGGCTTGTGGTACGCAGGCAAGACGGAGATTTCGTTCGTGCTCAGGGACCATGCGCTAGGGTTGTTCGAAGGGCGCATACTATCATCCCATCGTTAGTCGTTAGCAAGGGAAGTAAGGGAGGGGGGAAAGCGCACCGAACGGAAGCCATATCCTCAGCATCAAACGACATATCCCCAGGCTCAACAGTCTGATCATCCACCAGCACCTGCTCTGGATCGACATTACTCACATCCATCTCGCTAGTCGCAGGCAACAAGCTAGGACTCTCCACCCCTTTCCTCGGGGACACTGGTGTCCTAGGTTGACTCGTGCTCCCTCCCTTCGTTGGCGTACCCGGTACAGGAGGCTTTTTGACGTGGAGAGATTGGGTTTGACGGTCTTGCGCGATTCGACGGATAGGGGGGCTTTGTATTTCTTGTGGGTGGTGTAGAGGCTGCTCCCCACGCGGGAGAGGCGGTTGGAGAGGTCACTGGCACTGGAGATGGAGCCAGGGCCCCCGTGAGTGATGACATTGATGAACGTTAACGTTGAACGTGAACGATTAGCTTGGTGTGCGGAGGGTTTTGGAGGGTTTGGAGATTTTGTTGTTTAGTGGGGTGCTGGGGATCGCTGGCATAGTTGAGGATCACTAGGCTGGCTTGTTAGATTGTTCATGGTGTCTCTCTCTGTGAGAGTGAAGATGGACTGTCGGTGTGGGCTGTATAAATTTGTTTGTTAGACGTTTGAACGACATAAAATGAACATGATACACACAAGGAGCAAGAATCTTGATTTCGCGAAGGTACAGCGAGGCTAAGTTGGTATAGAGCTTCAGTAGTGTCTCGGTCAAGTGACGTGGACGGTGCTTAGGAACTATCTCCGACTTAATCTACAATGTTATCAATGAGCGCTTGTGGAGCGCTAACCAGTGTCAGATATAATTTCATGTCGCTGCTCTCATTGTCAAGTCTCGCCCCTTCTTAGACTCGTTACGCTCGTCTACTTTATCTGTTCCCTTCTTAGGCTTTCACTGCTCCGTTCCTCTTTGTTACTCTTGTCACTTGTGTACACATAGCCTTTTTTCGAGTAAAATACAGTCAGAATGTAGAAGTCGAGTTGTGCTACTAGTATTGGATGAAAGGAAATACCTGCGTAAGACGTGTGTGTGTTTTCAGAATTGGTTTGACTAGTTTTGTGTCGGATGGATCATTTTGGCTCAATTGTCCAATTTGATAAGTGGTTCTTGTATTTACTCCTGCACATGCCACATTATGACCATTATAGAACTGTGGGGTTGCTAGGGGGACAGCGAGAGCCGTATCAAAGCTGATTGTCTATAGTTGTGGAACAATAATGCTCCGATTTGACCAACAATACCAATGTAGAAATTTTGGAAGCAGTGGCTCAAGGGCAACATACGTTGGTTCAGGATATCACTTCACGCTTCTTTTCACAACTAGATTTCTGTTCTTTCATTGAAGGCATCGAATGGCATAAGGACCATAGAACATTGATATGGAAGTTGTATGTGCCCCGGCACTATAGTGAGGAAATTGCAGATATTTTGAAAAGTACCGGTAGAACAGTGTGGAAAGATTATGATAACTGCTTCACCCACATCTTGTAAGAATATGCTGGTACAGAGAGTAGCGATGTATTAATGAATGAGGTCTATCAGCGACTGAGTACAAACATACTAGAATTACTTTTCGGATTGAAGCCAGATCCATATGAATAGAGCATTCCGAATACAGAACAGACAAAAATCGAAAAGGCAACAATGACAATAACGACAACGAAACTTGAGATGGACGTCCGGTTCCCTAATAATAAGTGCAGTATTCTCCCAATTACCCAGCACCTCCCACACACGACTCTGCGGGGTCCCAAACATAGGCTGTGGGGGAAAAATAGCATTCATAATCAAAGATTGTCTGTCCGTCAAGCCATTCCAGCTCATGGTCCAGCAAACTATCCTGAGCAGGTAACGGCGAGAGCTTTCCGTCGGCATAGAAGTAGTTGGAGGCACGGGAGAGGATGTAAGAGTCATATCATATTCTTCCTCTTCTAACACTTTGCTAGCAGGTGGTGGACCCGAAGATAGAGGTGGACGACAGGGAGAGACGTTGTCTCGTTTGCTGTCTCTAAGAGAAAGCAATAACCACTCCTCCAAGGATTGGCTACCATGGCTGAAGCTTGGAAACTGGCGCAGCACCAAGCCCCAGTCCCAATGCATGGAATATAGTGACGAAGGCAGCGGGTGTACGACATTCCCCCAGCTGTTTTGTCGCCTATATACAAATCGTTTAGCAACGCGCGATAGCGAGAAGCAACAGACAAACCTTCTACCTTCAACTGCTTAGCAGCAGCCTCCGCCTTCCTTCCGTTTCCTAACCTTCTCATCGAACTTCTCCTTCCACTCGCGCTCGACGTCCTCCTCGACGTTCCGCAGCGGCTCACCCAAGTTCTCCTCGTATCCCCTAACGACAATCTCAAACTCCCGAATCTTGCCCTGCTCAACGATAAGCTTATCTTTCTCGCTCTCAGAGGCAGTAGTCGGAAGGGGTGGGCAACCAGCGCAGCTTCAAGTGACAGAAATCGATTGGCTTGAGACTCGATGATCTTCATACGGGCAGCGAGGGGCTCTTGTTGAAGCTATCTAGACCGTACGTGTCGCCATTAGGAGCATTCTCAGCTTGAGTCCCAACGACAGTTTCTAGAATCTAATACACACTGTCAGCTCGCTACAACCCACCACGAAACTAACAACTGACCTAGTATTAATATACTTTCCCTCCCTTGTCCGTTCCTTATCAGACGTAGCCTTCTCCAATCCAGCTAGATCAATAAGACTCTACGAGCCACCTGTCAGCATCTACCTCACACCATGAAGCAGAAAAGACAAACCGAAATCGAAGTCCGTACACCCCTCCCACCCAACCCACCAAGCTCCGGAGTCTAACGCCCGCCCTACCCAGGCTATTGCATCCCTCTAGGCGGTACGTGCATAACAGCCCCTCCCCCCCCCTCTCCCGACCTCGTGGCGGTCAGAGGAAGCAAAACCCTGTGTCCTTTGCGGTCACTGTAGTGTTGGAGTAGGGGACAGAAACGACATTGACATAGATCTGAACTGTAGGACGCTATACGTAAAGGCGTAAGCTTCGTAAGGGGCGTATGAACGGAGACGGTGCGGGGGTTGGAAGACACTGGATACGCGTGTGGCGGAAACATAGACGATATACACAGGAGTCAGAAGGGACTGTACGTCGTTCGTGGATTCGAGCAAGGTTACATTCTGTACCGCCAATCCTTCAACAAGACAGCAACGTAGGTAGGTCCTCATCCTAGTTTCCTTCCGCAGCGCTGGTCTCATAGCAATCAGAGGAAGCGAACCTCAGTAGATGTAAGACGTCCAAACAGTGTCCTGGAGGGAGGAAAAGGAATTGTGCAGGAACCCCGCACACGCTACCTGTCGCGAGTAACTAGTAACTTGGGAAGAGGACAGAACGACGCGCACATACGTGAGCAAACATGAAACATAGAACCACCCCCAACCCGACCCGACCCCCGATCCCACGTCCCCCCAACCCAATGCACACCGTACGACAGGAGCAAGGGCTGCCCATACTGTGCTTTCAAGATCCGAGTAGTATCATTGTGGAGCGTTGCGGATGTATGAGCACTGAGCAGTATGGGTGGGCCCTGTGGGAGTAACAGAGCTTCCCGTGCACATCGATAACGATGTGTTCCTTCACTATGATCCTACGTGTGCCACTAACCAAGGTCTGCTCAGTCCTCTTCGTGGTCATTGTAGCGCTGGAGTAAAGAGCGGAGATGGCGCTGGACATAGGCCTGGACTGTAAGAACAATCTACGTGAAAGCATAAGCTTCGTAAGGGGCGTATGAGCGGAGCCTGTCGACAGCGAATAAGAAACGAAAACCGGAGAAGAGAATTGGCACTTACTTCGGTTGTACGGATACAAACATCTTCTCATTCCTCTACTCCCTCTCAATCGTGGGCGATTGCAACCTCGTTGTCCGCTAGCAGTATTCAGTGCGCCGAAGAGGACTAGAGATAGCTCATGAAATCGTTTAACGGGCGATGTATATGGATAGCTTGAAGTTGAAAACTCCGAGTCCTGCCATCGGGGCAGCAGAAGTGGGATGGTGGAGGTGTAGGAAGGTTGTCGTCGGCAATGCCATTGCGACTCTGAGAGGATGGTCAGAAGTTCGGAACCCGAACGGCGTCGGTACTAGTTAGACCGGTAGCCGGTCGGTATCGTGTCGATATACCGACCGGTCCAACTCGTCGAATTTAGGCGGGGTAAAAGTTATCTAGTCTCGATCCAAAAACGTCCGCGTGTGCGTGGACGGTCTTGTACCAAACTAGGGTTTTTGATGGAGCTGTGTAACACAAACAATAACCATTTGATACGAATACAAGGCTTCATTACATAAGACAAATTTTTATTTACCGGATGTCACAGATAGATTGTCACGGTCTGTGATAGCGATACGGATTGGCGAAGTGAGCTGTCCGCTGAACTTTCGACATACGTCCTACACTAATTGCCCATGGATTTGGACCCACCCCTTCCACGTACACCTCCGCGCTCGGAAGTTCCACTGCCAGCACAACCTACGACACCATTTCAAACACCACGTCGTCGAAAAACTCCAGCATCAACACCACAGTCTAGCCAGAAAACACCAGCACGCAAAATTTGGCCGCGACTTCGCAAGGTTATCCCAATAGAAACTATTGTAACAGTTACTGAGGAGCTATATGGATATAAGCCCCACCCATGGCAATTGAAAGTATTCGAGAAGGTGGCTGAGGGGAGTGACACTATCGTAATTGCTGGAACTGGGTACGGGAAATCACTTGTTTTTGGATTGCTTGCCATAGCGGCAGCGATAGCAGGACTTGGTGGGATTGTTATTGTGATATCCCCACTGAAGACGTTGCAGAAGGATCAGGTAAGCTTTTCAGTTCAACGATGGATAATTTTACTTACTTTATACAAGGTCCGCCGATTCAACGAAAAGCGAACGTTGGGTAGGATTGGTATAGATGGGAAGCAGCAGGAGTACTGTATTTCAGCCGTTGCTGTAAATGAGGACAATAAAGATCCCTCAGTGTTTACACGTATCGGAAAGGGTGAATACCGACTCATCTATGCATCACCTGAGATACTATTGCACAGTTCACAATTCAAGCAACTGTTTCGAAGCGAGTCCTTTCATAAGAGCATTGTTGCTATGAATGTAGATGAAACACATGTCATCGAGGAGTGGAAAGACCAGTTCCGGAAGGATTACGGAGAGCTAGCAACATTAAGAACTCTTGCAGGCATGGAGATACCATGGGCCGCACTTACTGGAACTTGCTCTACCAAGACCTTCGAGATTGTTCATGCTACACTTGGGATGGGAGGTATGCGGCCTTTCTATGGAGTTGATATGGGTTCCGACCGTTCCAACCTGACATTTATGGTGAGGCCAATGGAAAGCTCTGCGTCATCAATGGCCAATTTATTTGCAATAATTCCAAGGGATATAAATGACCATAACACATTGGTTAAAACCCTTGTATACCTGAAAACTCATCAACAGGCTCGCAGAGCCTGTCAGCTTTGCTGCCTTCTGGTTAAAACCGAATTTCGAGACGCTATGTTCACACTCACTGCAACATCCTCAGAAGATTTCAAAGATGAGGTCATGAAGCGCTTTCTGGAAGGAACAGTGAGGATATTATTTGCAACAATGGCAGTAGGAATGGGAACGGACGTACCTGATATTGAAAAAGTCGTAATATTTGGAGTGGATAGCTTCAACAGCGCGTACCAAAAGGGTGGCCGTGCTGGGCGCTCAGCATCTATTCAAGCAACAATGTTGTGAATCGTTGAACCATGGGCCTTTGAGCCAAACCACAGCACCTTGTCTCAGCAGAAGTTAATGAAGAAAACGAAAGCAAATGCAGAACGGAGACTCAAAATGGATCGTGCATCATGGGAATTCATCAACCGTGCCCAATCCCAGCAGTGTCAGCGTATTTTCCTTCGCACCCACTTCCGCCCTCAGCCCAATTTGCCAGGATTTAAGTGGTATGTTCCACCAGACGATAGTGAAGAGGAGAAATCTAGATTGAAGGCACGAGTAGAGTGGGATGTTGTGGAAGAGATTGACGAGTTGAAGCAGACATGTGGGTCCTGCAGTGCGCTTGTTTGTCGCAATGATCCAAACATTGCTGTGGGACCCCTCACTCCAACTGAGCAAGATCTCATTGCATATCATATCAAAGCACTACAGGCTACTAACCTTGCATTTATAGATACAATGGATACGACTCTGGTTGAAAATGTTGCTCGATTACGATGCACACAGCCAGAACGCGATGACCTATGTGAGGCACTTAACTCGTGGAGGGATGCCAAATGGAAAGAAATGCGTTCAAAAAATCAACTTCTTTCTCGTAATTGGGTGATCAGCAATGGAAATATTAACCGCCTCGTTGATAAAGCCCATATTATTCTTAATGTCTTGCAGGTAAGCTCCTCAACCCATTCTATTATATTTTTACCCTCGCTACCAACTTCATTACAGGTCAATGCCACAGTCATTCAAAAGCTTATCACATGGATTACAAACGAAGATTTAATGACATCGCTGATCACTGTCCTGGAGCAATTTCGACAGGCGCGTTGGGATCGTGACGATCAAGAGGTGACTGAACGACCAGTGAAATGCTCGCATTTAGAACTTAGCACCGACAGCAGTGAAAATCCTTTCGTCGATATAGAAGAATATTCAACACATTCAATACTTCAGTGGCAACTACAAAATTATAAGCATGATAATGAGTGCGTAATTATATTTCAACTCCGTCAATATCTCTGTTACCAAATCTATAGTCTCCACCCAACACTGGATCCTGTGTTGTATCCACATTCATTCTCCCATTTGGATCCTGAAAACCCTCGCTAACATCAAAATCATCTTGCTGTGAAATAAAAGTAGTGTCCGCTTCTATATCTCCACCCAATATACCTGTTCTGCTTCCTCCTGTTCGCTTGAGCCAATCATCAAACATTCCTTTCTCTTCCAACATTTCTCTGCCTTCACCTAGCACATCTTGTACACCTCGTTTTTTTGTGTTGGCTGTTTGTATTTTTCGGTTAGGAGTGAATAAATGGACCTTCTGAATTGCAAGATCTAGTCGGAGCGCTTTAATATCTTTGTAAGAATCAACTGTTATATGATGTCAATGAAAATCCTGAACGCTAAACCAATGTGCAACTTCATGAACAAGTGATCGCAGTACTTCCACACAAGCTGAAGATTTGTTCTGAATGTGTTCTATCGAGGCATTACTTCCATGTGCAGCAAACATATTCTATACGAAATTAAAGCTATGAATAGTGATTGTTTAAATGACTGACTGACCTTCAAAAACCCATTATTATGTTCAAGGTACAGATCGGTTGGAATGGAATGACCTTTCTTTCCCCAGTGGTTCACAAGCCATGTGCGTTCAACTACTTCTTGAAGTTGTGGTGAGAATTCATACTCGAATTGGGCTTTCATTTCAAGGATTTCATTTCCATAATTGTGACAGCCAGCGCCCCGCATCATAAACACCCAGAAGTCAAAGACTACCCACATTCGTCCTACATCAGCATCACGAATTGCATCGCAAAATTCCCAAAAGAATAATGCATCACGTATGAATAAGATTGATTGTGCAAGAACCTCATCACCAAGTCCTGTCTCCAAGGCATCATGTGCCGCAGCAGTTGAAGCAAACCGATTGACAATTTTTTCAACAACATCCTCAAACTCCTCACAGCTAGGTGACCATTTTTTCAAGTCTGAAACTGATTTTGCACCGACAATAATTCTGTAAGATCGTGAGGCTTAAATACACCATAGAATTGCTATGGCAAAAATAACTTACCGTGTACAGTCAAGAATGCAAGCTGTAAGAGAATGAAATACCAACTCCTTTGCACTATTATATTCTGGCTTTTTCATATCTAGCTTTGAGCGACAAAGGAGAGTGCGATGATGCTCTAATGAGCTTGGATTGTTCTGAGCACTTGTTCCAAGGTGTGTCCAGAATATTGAATACATAGCATTGAGCTGAAAATGAAATGGCATAGATGCTTCTTGAAGCCATGTAAATCGCAGATAACGAGAAAATTCATCTTGCCACTCCTCTTTTACTAGACGTAAGTTACGAATTGTTAACCAATCACCAACAGTGAGGCGAAGCTCAACTTCCACAACTTCACGTGCCAAACCTAGAAGAGTGGTAAATATTTTCTGTACAACTTGGATTGTGCCATTAACTGAGGCCTCCTCTTCATTAAGAGCAGAGAGTGGAAAAAACTGAGTCTTTTCATGCTCCAGACATCGGATTTGGGGCTTAAGCTTCTTTATATGCCTGTGTAACTTCCTATTTTTCGCCTTATGGCTAACTGGCCCAGGAGCATTTAATACAAGTATTGTACGCACAGCATGTTTGAATGCATCATGTGCCTGATATTGCCTTTCTTCTGTTATCCTGAGTTTCTCTAACGTAAGAAGCCGACGGAGTCCCATTCGTTTTGAATGGTCAGCAATTGAAAGTGTGGATGCATATGCTGCTCTTGAGAACCGTAAGGGAAGTGAAAAGAGAGCTGATGTTGTCGCATTAATTTGCTGGGTAGTAGAATCAAGATGTTGAGAAGCCTTTCGCAATGTAAAATTAATGTTGTCATAGACAACACCCCAAAGCCGTGTTGGTGACTGAGAAAACTCTTGAGCACGCTGTTTTGCATCTTCTGAGAGGTGGGATAATGAACTTTGCACAGTTCTATAGATATTAGAATTAAAATTCTATTGGTAATGTGAAAATATAAGACATACTGATAGCTGACTGATAGACCCATATGATTGAAGATACCAATAACTCATCTACCAACTCCAGAACTTGATAGAAAAAGCCCAATAACGAGTTGAAATGCATTTGTTGCCCTGTTTCTGAAGAATAGACACATGCTTATAATAACGACAACAACCTGAAGCAAAGTAAGTTAAGCAATTGAGTTTAGAACTTAATTTATACCTGGTTTGCAAGAACTGTCTTTCCAATCTTATCTGTGTTGTTCCAGTGCTCATAGTCATTCCTTGCTGTGAGAACAGCATATAGAAGCACAGTAAAGCATGGAAGAAGAATATTGTAGCGCTCTTGAATTTGATCCAGTCCAAATTTAGTTGTCAGGTAGGGTACTGAGACACCAGAAGAAGAAAGTCGGAGAGTATGATCTCGACAGGCCTTGGTGGATTCTGATATAAGGACATCTGTGGCTGCTCTGGTAATAGCAAGATTAAGATTTACTCTTGATTCCTTTGGTACATTACAAAGCCATGCTGATAGAATGTGAGAGGGTGCATAAGATGCATCTTCTCTGAAACGCAGTGCTTGGGCAGCAAGCTTCTCTGAACTATAGAAAGCTTGTATGAACTCATTTGGAGAGCGGAACCCAATTCCTGTAAGAGACTTGACTGCTTTAGTAAGTTTCTGGTCTATTGTCGTCTTCTTGTGTGCCATACTAAAGTCAAGAAGGT
Organism: Cyathus striatus; assembly: GCA_025738555.1. NCBI lineage: Eukaryota > Fungi > Basidiomycota > Agaricomycetes > Agaricales > Nidulariaceae > Cyathus > Cyathus striatus. Next base: position 2,880,717 of record JAOVFP010000012.1, read on the forward strand.
GGAGAAGCGCATTTGTGGGGGCATGCGTCGTGATTGAAATATTGATGCACGCGAAAAATTAAAATCACATGACTACGCGTAAGTTTGATGTGACTTGCTTCCATGACACTTCCCATCAGTCCGGCATTTCAAACGATTTTTCCATTCAAATAGTTTGAAGTGCTTCAAGTACACAAAATTTTACAATTTTAAGGCTACCATGAAGTCAATATGCACTATAATTTTGTAATAATTACATGAGAGTGTAGCTTTAATAGCGGGGACCAAATTATCTCTATTAATGGTGTGCAATGGAATCGAACCCAAGGCTACAGGTGCAATTTAGGTTGTGATTTTACATTGCCCTTCACTTTCCCTACTTTCGTCTAAGCCCCTCTCATGTTTCGTGGTCGGCCTATATCCAGAATAGACCATGTGAAATCGTGGGAGGGGATTTGATGAGCCTAAAAAGTTATCGGCGTTAAGACCTTTTGGGCTTCAAAAATTACCTTTTTGGGATTTTCAAGTCCTCACGGGTATGCATGATCCCTCCCGTCGTCTCTCATTTTTATTGTGTTTCCCTTCAGCTTTGCACTTTGTATCCTCTATTTTAAATAGTATTATAACTTTTACAATTATCTGAACCACTACCATGTCTAAGAACCAAGGTATAGCCCATGTAGTGTCCCTTGCCCCCACCAGCCAACCAAGCAGCACCTCCAACAATCTAATTCCACCATCTTCCCTCTATCTCTTGCACATTTCAACCTTTTTAAGCACTGAATCCCCCAAATCTACCATATTTAGAGGCCATGGAAGGGAGTTAACGCACTTTCAGCTGATTATAAGACTGTGTGATGCTGTTCAGTGTTGACTTTTGAGGGTATGCCTGAATCTTGAGTGCTATCTGTTGACCATGGAGACTAATGCAGCATATTCTGCACATCGGGTGGTGTTGACATATAGATGTAGTCAATAAATGGTAGAGTTGAGGAGCCTTCAGGAGGGAGTAATGGAAGGGAGGACAACAGGTAGATGAATGACGTGTTGCACATGAGCACTGAGATGGGAAAGTACGGCTCTATCTGAAACCCAAAAAAGGCGATTTTGTGAAGCCTTAACACTGATAACTTTTACCCTGCCTAAATTTGACGAGTTGGATCAGTCGGTATATTGACATGATACAATCCTTCATATCACATGAACACAGTCTCACAATACCAACCGGCTACCAGTCTAGGTACTAGTAGTGTTCAGTTCACATACATCATGTGATGCTCAATCTTATCATCAGATTCATCACCCAGAAAATTGGCTGGGTCAAGTGCAGGCTCCTAAAACTGTCCTATTGTTCACAGGTAGGGGGGCCCCATCCTAGTAGCATAGTGTACAAACAATGTACAAACATAAACAGAACCAAACTCAAGTCTCCCCTCCTACCTGCGAAGATAGGCTGGCAAAATGTCACCTCACGTGATACAGTCACCCTCCACTGTGACTTAAGAATGTACAAATAAACCCTACTGTAGGGGTAAATATAATGACTCAGTTACAATTTAAAAAAAATTAAGATCATTTATATAATAAAAAAACTGATGGCACGACTTCGGCACATCAAAGATTCTGACAACTATATTCACATGCTGCTCGCTACTTGCAATATCCTCAAGTCCTTCTCAGAAAATAAAATAACAGCTGCAGAGTTTATATTAGACATACTACAAAGCCCCATACTCATATACAATGAACAGGTGCAATCACTTGCAGAGTGCAGGAGTGAGATATATGCAGCACTTGCTCATCACCCTGCTACAAAGAAGACAGCCGAGGAATGGACCATCAGTAAAATGAAGGACATCTGTTCACAGGAAGCTGTCACCCTGGCAGACCAGAATGCCGGCTTTCACTTTGGTGCCAACACAACTACTCAAGAGAAGCCGCATAACTTCAGTCTAGCAGAAACTGCCACTAAAATGAAACAACACACACCTGTACTTTGGGATTTCCTTGCACAGCTGCTTGACGCTGAAATGGGTAGTTGTATTCTAGAAGTGTATCCTGCTATAGTTACACAGCAAAATCACTTCTAACTTGTACAAAATTCCGAAAATGCGAGTGACAGGTAAGGTAGTGCTCCTTTTTATATCAATGTATCTTTAAATTCACTTTTCAATCCCAAATGAATCGAAACAATAATGATTTATTGGAAGAGGAGAAGTAATACACTCTGTACTACTCTGAAATTGCAAGAACCTAATTAACACTTCTTGTGTTAACTTAAATCCTTAAAAACCAGTTGAAAGCAACCCTTTGCTTTCCTTAAATTCGCTTTTACTCAGAGTCTCAAATACTAGACCCTCACTGGAGCCTCAGTCCTTTGCACTTTGTAATAAATCCCACAAGATTCCGATAAAATCACTTTAAATTACTTTGAAACAACAAGACCTAAACCACTACCCTATACCTATGTACTGGTCATCTCATTATTATAATTTACCATTGATACAGCATATTACACTTGTTCTTTCGAGTATATTTCATTCATCAGAAGTATGTATTACCCATAGACCAACATTAAAGTTCTGTAGAGTCTTGTACTCCGAGTAATGCATAGCCTTCTTCATTAATATTCCTTATATCATGTCTGACTACTTGTTTAATATCCTTCCTGTTGCCAAACAAACAATTATAGCGGTCTTAGAACTTAACAGACACCTATATAAGTCATGTGACTGATGCTGAAGCGGTCCATTTTAATGATTATATTATCTTTCCTTTATTTCCAGGCTAGTGGTAGGTTGGACATTGAAGCACTTATAAGTATATTTGTAGGTGGTTTATGACTATTAATATTAAGTCAATGTGTTGGGTGCTTGCTATTGAATAGCAGTCCATGAATCTTTATTTATTATATGGGCTTCCTCAATGTGTTCAGCTTTAATGCTGAAAATGATAAAAATGTGCAATTTTACACCTAAATGCACAAGTGGCATCACAACACTGATCCTGTTTACAAACACAAGTGTGAGCAAAAGCAGCAGGTATGTGGTGCCGGAACAAGTGTGCTCTCTGCTGTGAGCAGAGGAAATAATGGTGACATTGAAATGGCTGATGTCAGGGCAATGCTGGATAGTGAGCATGCAAATCCTGCTGAAGATATCATTGAGGGAGACGAGGATGAGCCTGAGGACCTAGAAGATCACCTGGAACAGCGCTGGCGAGCTCTGATTACAATTGTAAGTATGCCAGAGTGAAACACAGAAATCCTACTTACAGTGCAAATTAATAGAAGCAAATCATCTGCATCAGTATTATGATGCAAAGCACCAATCAAGCATGTAATGCACTTCAATGTGTCTTTGGGATCTTCTTGCATTCATGCAATGCACCGGAAACAGTCTGTGAATTGATGAGTTGCATTGGCTTATCTATTTCAACAACATTGATCAATTATGCTGTGAACAATCTTTCATTTGAGGCTGACAAGGAAATGCGCAAGTTGGGACAGACATTCTTGACAGCATATGCATATGATAACCTAGACATTGATCTGAAGCATACAGTCCTGACAGTGGAGAAGACCCAAGAGACACTGGTACACCTTACCACAGGAACACTTATTCCACTACACAAGGTGACACCAAGCGATCTTGACTGTTCTGAAGAGCTATGGAAGAGCTCATTAAACAACACATCAAAGGATGCAGAGAGTTTTACAGTACCTTTTAGCAGGCTAATAGAGTGGCATTCACAATTTGATATGCCACATTTCTCAGGCCTTACACTATGAGAGTGGTTCAACAAATGGAAGTTCCTTTACGATCTAATTCACTGTGGGCCCGAATACTTTCATTGTTTCCAATACAATCTTAAAGATCCTGATGTTATTGAAGCAATACCCTTAAAGAAAACACGACAGGTACCTTTACACACCCAGGACCTGAGTCCTTCAATGCCAGCACAAAATGCTGAAGCACTTGAGACCTTTATAAAACAAGCTGGTGTTGGTGACCCAAAGCACCACAGATTAAAACCAGCTGGCAATAATGTAATACTAGTATTTGGTGATTTACTCACCTTGGAATGAATTCATAGTCTTCAAGAGTCATGTTCAGTTGAAACAATGGCATGGAGAAGACTTCAGTTAATAATTGCAATAGTGGGGATGATTCACAGTAAAATGGCATGTGCTGACTCCTTGTGGCAGGTGTATTTTAAGACAAAAGGCTGCTGCAATGACCAAAATAGCCTATTGTCACATGTCAATGAAATTCGACCTAAAGAAACTTCAAAAATAGAGAGCAAACCTGGTTTCTGGTGCATGCATGAAGTAATCCAGCATGTGGGCATTGCTTCTCAACTGGAATGTTGGAGAGTTGAGGCCACAAAGAGGGGATATCCAACTCTTGAGAGTTTTGTGGAGAGTAAGCCATCTTGGGAAATGCTGGAGCAAATGGCGAATGAGATGGTGGTGGAACAAGTGGGCAATGGACTAACACTCCAAAAGATGTGTGCTCAAGATCTGAAAACGTGAGACCAAGTATGTGAAAATCTTCTAATGTGTCAACAGCATTTCCTGCTTTACGAAGAAATGTCATATGCATTGAACCAAGGCGATATAGGGCACATGGAATCATGCTTTCTGCCCTGGATGTTCATATTTCAGGGCTGTGGAAAGCATAAGTACGCTGCTGAGTTCAGAAGATACATAGAAAACATACATTTTAGGTACCCAAAGGGCCTTAGGTATGTATGTTGTCTTCGAGTTGGTTTTAGTTTATCTGATTCATATATTGGTTTCAGTAAGGCAATCAGAATGAATATACTAAGTAATCCTACCAGCAAGAAAGGACACTTCAGGGCTATTGATTGGGTTGTTGAGCATAATAATCTATATATAAAAGTAAGTAATCATTTAAAGGCACTCAACATACCTATGACTCAAAGATAACAGAGGATATATGGTGGAAAGTATTCAAACCACACGAAAACTCGAATTCTTAGGGAGTCTGCACTCATAGAGGTTTTCAAAAACATTTGCATTCAATTTGAACAGATGTTTTGCTTGAAACATAAGATGACGAGACACTCACCACCTAATATGAAAGCTACATTCTCAAAACTACAGTGCTTCCTGCAAGAGAACAAGGCTTGTGTCAGAGTACCAGGTCAAAAATCAAAGTGCTGCTTACTGGATGTCATGATGAAAGGTATGCAATACTATTTGACACCATGGTCAGCTAGTATCAAAGCAGAGGAAGGGAAATGGATTGACTTACTTGACGAGGAAATGGAGGTAGAGGATGATGGTAGCTTAGATGTGTAGAGTCATTCACGAACAGAGATAACGTTGTTTAATATGAGATATGCTGATGCCCCCTTCCCTTCCTGAGTCAACAAAGCCTAAGTCCAACAGCCAACGAACATGAAGGTGAATATGATGGCTGATGCCCTCCAATGGCCAACATGAAGGTGAATACGATGGGTGAATATAGTCCAACAGCCAGTGGCCCAACGGCCTAACAATTGATTCCAAAGTCCAATGGCCAATGCAAAGAGCTGAGGACGAGTGCTCCAATGAGGTGGATGACGAGTCCAACAGCCAACAACAACCCCCTTCCTGAGTCCAACAATGGCCAACATGATGGTGGCCCGAGTTTGATGGCTCCAATGAATACGCATAACAAATACACATAGTGCTAATGTTCTGAGTTCAACAAAATTGACGGAATAAAACGTGACAATCACATACGCTGGCTGATGCCATGAGGACCCCCCTTCATGCCCCCCTCCCCGAGTCCAATGGCCAACATGACAGTGAGGTTCCTGAGGAGAAGGGTGCTCCTGGAGTTATCCCGAAGTCCAACACCCAAAGTCCATTGAAAAGCTGATGGTCATAGAGTTATCCCGAAGTCCAATGCCCAAAGTCCATCAAAAAGCCAATGGTCATATGCTGACGGCCCTGAGTCATCCCGAAGTCTAGCACCCGAAGTCCAATGAGTCTAACAAGCCAACAGCTTTCTGAATGATCAAGAGGTGGTTGTGGTTGTTGTGTTGCAGAAGTGTTGGGGAAAGGGGGAAATAAGGGACAGTGCACAGGACAAAATGGACTTGGGGTATGTGCAAGTGGCCCTGGTGTACGTGGTAAGTACTGCTGATAGAATGATGGAAGTCTGGCAGGCGTTGCAGGTGTGGATGGAGTGTGGGGTCATGGTTGAGTTGGAGGGTGGGGTTGTTGCAGAGACAGAGGGTGCAGAGACACAAGGAACAGAGGCATTGGAGATGTGGGAAAGAGTGGAGGGTAGGGTCATTGCAGCATAGGCATTGGAGACATGGAAAGAAGAGCCAGAGGCGGAGGGTGGGGTCTGACAGTCGGAGACACAGGGAACAGAGCCATATGGTGGACCAGAGAAGATGATACAAGTCTCAGTCCTGGAGCTGAAGAGATCAATGGTAAGGATCTATAATGACTACGAGCAGGAGTTGTTGAGGTGTCGACATTGCTTGGAGGGGGAATGTGTTCTCTTTTTGCTGAACAGCAATTCACACTGGACAGCTCAAGTTAGTTCCTACATGACATTAGAATATCAGTTAAAAAATCAACTGCTATAATTGTATATTTCACATACTGATGTGCCCCATACCATCTAGCCCAATGTCATTGCAAGCCCTACACTGTCGAACCTCCTTTACGTATTTGCCTGTTGTTATCGTCAAACTTGTGGTCGAAGTTGAAGTAATTGATGCTGATGATGTGGGAAGAGGGAAGTATGCATGCACAATGGCCAAGATGTCACTGCCAAACTCGACCACCCATTCCTTCAACCAGCTTGTTTCCTTCATGAGATGGCTAGCTGACTTCACCTTGAACACTTGGCCACACGCAATGATATGCTCAATGGTTTCATCTGGCATCAGTAAGTAAGGACCAAATGTTCGTACCATTTCAGAACCGAACTTTACAATTGCTGCTTCTTCCCTCCACTTCCATAATGCCTGTCTGAGTTCCAGATGCTGTGAACTCATGTTGAACAATTTGATAGTTGACTTCTTCAATGTACTATGCTCTTTTGGAAGGGACGCAGTATTCAAGCCTCCAGTATACTCAGGATTGCAGGTATCACAGCAGGTGGGGTAGGACTTTGGGCAGTAATGTGTGCAACCACTTGCTGTTGTAGTCTCACAGTATAGATGGTCATTGGATGCTGTCAACAAGGTGGTAAGCGCCCTTATTGTTATGAATTGAGAATAAAGGGACATACTTCTTTGATCATTGCCAAAATAGATCTGAAGAACTTCGCGATGGCACTGTCCTCCCTCAGTATCATTGCCAGCATTGATATACTCATCCATGGCACATCCTAGTTCAACAACAATGTCCTTTTTCATTTGAATTATCGTGGCTGGCCCAGCATTCCTTTTTCTGTCGAAATCTGCGTAATGTGCTCACCTTTTGTTGTTGGCTCCCATTGTCTCTTCAGTCATGAGTGTTAGCCAATGTGATCATAAAAATGTAGTGTTTTATGATTGCGGCAATCATCTATCTCATGATTGCCTGTTTCTAATGTAACAACAATATGCCTATTATAATATGGTAATCATATGCAATCATTGGTTACTTTAAAGTGTATATTACTACTGTAGGCCTATTATAAATGGTGATCATATGCAATCATTGATAATTTGAAGTGTATATTACTAGACACGCGGGAAGAACGTGACAAATGTGATGCGCGGGAATTATCTGGAGCGCGGGAATGATGTGGAGCGCGGGAATTATGAGAAGCGCGAGAAGTGTGTGACGCGGCTGGAAATGTGTGACACGCGGGAAGAACGTGACAAACGTGATGCGTGGGAAATACGTGACGCGCGCGAAGAATGTGACAAATGTGACATGAGGGATATCAGTGACATATTAGTACAATAGTCGCGGTCAAAGTTGAGCTGCAACTTTTGCAGCTGCAGCTGCAGGTGGCTGTGTGTTGCCATAAACAGTCGACGCGTGTGAATTTGAAACTCAGCCACATTCCGATGTCACGCTGCAGCCACAACTCAATCGTGTTTTATCTGATTTAACTACTTTTACACATCTCTCTCTTCATATGTCTGGTTTACCTACTCGAGAAGAAGCTATTGAAGCTTATCTAGTTAATATGATGGCCAGAGATGCTTTGTTCCCACCACAAACTCTTGAAGAGGCATGTATTCAGTTTAATATTGATGCTTCTATAGTAGTTGCTGCAAGTGAAACACACTACCTCAATGGAAGAGATCACAGAGTTCCAAAGTCAGGAAACCTCCATCTGGCCTGGGAGTACCTGAAGGATCCACGAGACCATCACCGATTCCTTAATATGCTTCGCATTCCACCACTTTCATTCGATACTCTACTTCACTTGATTGAAAATCATGAAGTCTTTGAAAATAACTCAAACAACTCACAGGCACCAGTTAAAGTACAACTTGCTGTAACCCTTTATCGAATGGGTAGAACTGGCAATGCTACATCTCTTGAAGACACTGCTCGCATGGCAGGGATTTCAAAAGGCTCTGTTGAAAACTACACCAATCGCTGTCTCATTGCAATTGAATCACTTCATGAGCAGTTTGTACGGAAATTGACACCAGAAGAGAAGGAGGCAGAAAAAGCATGGATAGATCAACAGATTGGGTTTCAGGGGGCTTGGCGTGATGGCTGGGTTATGTATGATGGAACTATTGTGGTGCTATTCAGGAGGCCAGGATATGAAGGTGATACATACTATACCAGAAAGGGAAATTATGGACTCAATGTTCAGGTATATCTCTTTTATAACAATCCACTCTTACTAAAGTAGCATTGTTGTAGATTGGAAATGTTCCATCCAATCTACGAATTGTGGATTATTCATATGGAATGACAGGTGCAGCACATGATGCTGCTGCTTTTGAATATACAACAGCAAATCAATTTCCTGATTGGTTTTTTAATGGACAAGAGTTTGCTTGGACTGATTCAGCTTACACTTGTAACAATCGAACAATTCCTGTTCACAAGGAACCAGCCTCTCGTCTGCCTCATAATGCAATATTTGACAAATATGTTTCACATATTCGTGTTCGCTCTGAGCACTGCATGGGAGCATTGAAAGGTCGATTTCAATGCCTTCGAGGTTTACGCATTTCCATTGATACCAAGGACGCTCACTTTCAATCACTCCGCTGGATTAAGTGTGCTATAATTCTTCACAATCTTGTTATTGATGTGGAAGGAGCTGGTTCAGCTGAGTATTTTCAAGGTATTTACACTGCAATTGAGGAGATGATGGATGGAGAAGGCCAGAATAATGAAATGGGTGACAGGGAAGATGGTGAAGTCAAACGGCAGAGGCTTATTGATGAACTTATGGCATTTCGGGAGGAAAGAGATCAGAATTGACATTAAATAATTTTATAAAGATGTAACAAGTAGGGTAAATAGATTGATATTAACAGATCTGTAGATATAAATTTTTGCATATGTAATGAGTGGTGGGATTTGTTTAAAGGAAAGAAAGAATGGATAGTAATGCCCAATTAATTAAATATGTTATCATCTGATGAATTAGTATCACGATTAGGCCAATCTGGAGAAGACTCTCTTTCAATCCGACGGCGCTTGGGGTCAAGCTCACGCATCTTTTCCTGGTACTGCTCTGTTGTCCAGATTCCAAGCTTGAATTCCTTAAGATACATCTTGCGCAGCTGAATGCAGTAGTCCTGATCAGACTTATCCTTGAGTAATTTAATATTATTTCTAGAAGAAATATAAGTACACATAAAGAAAGAATAGATAAAGCTTACTGTGCCATATCAAGCATCATTTCTGATACCGATCTTTTCTGTGGAACATTGTGAGAAGCTTTTTGGAAGGCCTGAGCAGTAGATAAAGAAATCCGAGTGCTCAATGGTGTTGGTGTTTCTGGGAGATTGACTGATTGTACTGAGCGTACACCTGGTACCATTGAGGAGGGAGGGGTAGGAAGAGGACCCTGCTGGGAAGTAGGAGTTTGAAAAATGGCCTGAGTCTGAGTTAGAGCATGTTGGCGATCCTCCTGAAGTAATACAGGATCAATAACATCATCAGGAGGCTGGAACCACCTAGTTTGGGAACCATTGGGACCAAGTGGAGTTGTTACAACAATTGGAACAATGTTTGGTCGACTGGAAAGAAACTGGTGAAGTCGGGGAAAGAATGGAAATTCTGCTATAATTTCCTCTTATAATCATGTTACCTAATTAAGAATAAACAAATGAGAGAGAGACAACACACCCCATATATTGACAGCCTCTTGTGGAGTATTTTCATCAGGTCCTTGAGCTGGAACATAGAAATCATGTGTTGGTTCTGAGGGGATATTATCCTTGTCCCCAACTCCTTCCCCAGTGCGTCGAAGACGCTTCACATGGAGCTTGTAGGTAGTGAACAACCTGAAAATGTATGAACACACTATTATAACATAAACAGAAAGGATACGCACTGCTCAACCTTCTGCCTCACCCTATGACCCATTGCAGTAGCACTTATTTTACATTCTGCAGGAAAGAGAACTTCTGCAATGCGCTTAGTAACTTTTAGCTTGGTGTCTCCAGTAGTATTCTGTACAAAAAAAATCAGTTGCATTGCACAAATTAATTTAATAGTCACACACATCAGACTTATTAGTCTTTCCAAAGAATAGGGTACGATTGGCAGGCAGTTCAAGCTGGGTTAATAGGGCCCAAGTCAACTCGTAGTCATTCTTTGCCCATTTAATGACAGGAATCTTCGTTTCATTGGTTCGCTGAGACTGAGATGCTTCCATATTTAGTGAGCTATTATTATAGAGTAGAAGAGGGGTATAGGGTGGGTATAACGAAAGGGGAAACAGGCTATAATTGGTGGAAAGACCGTAAACGATGCCAAAATGGAGTGTGAGGTGGCATCACTTCCGCGACCGGTCACAAGCTGTCACTGTCTGAGTTTCAAATTCACGCGCGTCGACTGTTTATGGCAACACACAGCCACCTGCAGCTGCAGCTGCAAAAGTTGCAGCTCAACTTTGACCGCGACTAATAGCTATATCCAATTAGTAGCAACCAATGATTGTTTATGATCACTCCAGCATACAGTAGTAATATACACTTCAAATCACCAATGATTGCATATGATCACCATTTGTAATAGGATTACAATAGTAATATACACTTCAAATTATCAATGATTGCATATGATCACCATTTATAATAGACCTACAGTAGTAATATACACTTCAAATCACCAATGATTGCATATGATCACCATTTATATTAAGCCTACAGTAGTAATATACACTTCAAATCACCAATGATTGCATATGATCACCATTTATAATAGGCCTATAGTAGTAATATACACTAAAAACTAACCAATAATTGCATATGATCACCATTTGTAATAGGATTACAATAGTAATATACACTTCAAATTATCAATGATTGCATATGATCACCATTTATAATAGGCCTACAGTAGTAATATACACTTTAAAGTAACCAATGATTGCATATGATTACCATATTATAATAGGCATATTGTTGTTACATTAGAAACAGGCAATCATGAGATAGATGATTGCCGCAATCATAAAACACTACATTTTTATGATCATATTGGCTAACACCACTCCTTCAGTTACTTCTCTCTGAGCCTTACTACTGGCTGCTCCCACATCAAGGATAGCTGCCAATGCACGTAGTTCCTCTTCGCCTTCGCAATCACTTTCAAGATCTTCATCACCAACACTAGCAAGATCAGGATGTTCGATATTTGTATTGTAGTTCTTGTCAACAAGGGCTGGCCGCTTGTTAGGTTTCATTGATTGATGTGATTGGTCACTTTTCTGCTTCGCTCCCACTCAGCTTCGCTGGGCCTGGTGTATTTTGGTATGTGTCTCCTTCTCCCCTCTTCCTTCAGTGGTATCCTTCTTCTCAATGATTAGCACTGCAGTTCCATCTTGTCCTTCGCCCCTAGCTGCATGACCGAACCTCTGCCATAATGCGCAAAGCCCACAGGTAGCCTTCAATTGGACAACAAGCTTTATGTCTGGCAGATCCATTCCCTGTAGGTACATACATACTCATTCAGTTTTAATGAATCCTATTTCAACAGAACACATACCATGCCGAACACATCTATAGCACAAAGTCCCCAAATAGTTGAATTACGAAGATCTTCAAAGTTTTCCTCCTGGTAGTCTGATGTCATTGTCGAGTGAAAGTATCGGACCTTGTCTTCTAGCGAGGCTGGAAGTCGTTGTTGCAAAAACTTCACTGCACATTTGGACTCCTTAGTGCTGTCGAAGAATACGACAAATTTTGGTGGAGGTGGGTTGCCTTCCTTAAAGTTGTCTGGAATGATGAAAGCTAAGTCTTGAAAGCTATTAGCAGAGTGCTCCATAGGCTTGACTTTCAGCTAAATCTCTGGGCGATCATTTGAATATAGTATGTGTTCAGTCTTTTCAGGGTGGAATTGTAGTACCTGTATGATGTCTTGCAACACTGAGTCTGGTAATGTGGCAGTGGCAGCATATATTGGAATTTTGTTTGATACAACGTAGTGAAGTGACCCAAGCTGTGAGTATTCTTTTTGGAACCTGCTCCACTGGCTTATGCACTGACTCTCATTGATAATGAAATTTAGTATTTGCATGACAACCTTGGGCTTCTCCCACAAGTTCTGAACATAGGGATTTCCCATTAGGAGCTCTGGGCTCATAATGACAACCTGATATGTGCCGCTTTCGACAGCCTACAGTGTGTTAGATTATTAATTTCCTCCTAATAACATGTACTTTAAAGGTTTCTGCCATTGTGTTCTCCTGTGAGATTGCTATTGCTTTTATTCCAGCCTTCTCCAACATCTCGATGTTCTGCTTTCCTAATAAATTCAATGGCATCACCACAATCAACATTTTATCTAATCCATCTTCAATCACCATAAGTAATGGAATCCAGAATGACAAGGTCTTCCCAGAACCTGTTGCAGCACAGCTGATAACATTCTTGCCAGCATACAGTGCCATTGCAATCTTCAACTGCATCCAACATGCACACTTGTTGAATTTTGCCTGTACAAGTTTCCATATTTCTGGAATAGACCATTTTCTTGTGGAATCGGGGTTGTCTTCCATAGGTGGCAAGATAGATTATTTCCATTGTGCTTGCACGTCTTGTTACTCTGATTCAAAAATGATGTGATTACCACTTTAGGATGCTACAAGTGATGGTAATGTAAAATAATATCTTGACGACCTGAGTATCTGTAGCCCTACGGTAGGGGTTGTGAGGACATTTGCAGGTCAGAACTAACAGTGACAAAATCACATGAGGTGACATTTTGCCAGCCACTCTATCATGTTGAGGAGGGGAGACTTGAATTTGTATATATTTGTACAGTTATTACAAATCACTGATGTACTAGGATGGGGCCCCCCTCAATGTGATTCGAGAGGCAGGTTTTAGGAACCTGGGTCAAGCACTCAAGCACCTCCTTAAGCTGCATCTGTGATTAGATTCGACCACAAAGGCAAAACAAAAGTATCCCACTGATAACACCATTCTTATGTACTTCAGCAAGCACCAAAACTGAAACTTGGGACCATTCTCATCCACATCTTCCAGTGTCCACACACACTCATCACATGAATTAATGATTAATCTTACTGTTCCAATCTACCTGGCTATCAATAACAACAGAAATAGAACGATGTGCACTGGTTAATCAATACTTGCCAACAATAAGTTGAAATCCACCAGCTGGCGTTCATTCCTGCATAAATGATTAAACACTGAAGTAACATGTTAGCTTGCTCCCTTCACATATGGTGCGGATTTTCCAGTGTTGTCACGAAGAGATCCAGATATGTATATGGACTAAGTACTGCAAAATGAAGGAAACCCTTCTGCAGTCCAGTTGACAGGTCTCACAGTAGAATGCTTTCGAATCTCCATGGCTCCAACTTAGTGGGACATCAGAAAGAGGATGGGGCTGCATCATGTGATCATATAGAGCAATCTGTTAGTGCATTGACATGAGGAAGTTTCTTGACAAAAGACAATTGAACATGTTGAGCAATGAGTGGAAAACCACAGGGTATGAATTATTTTTACATAGTATGGTAAACTACCAGTTACCCTGCTATCTCATTGACTTTGTTCCCCAACTAGACTCTCTTGCTGGGGCAGAGAAACTACTGCACTCTCAAGTGAATCTTAAATACATTGCAAAAATCGATTGATATCACTGATGTAGGATGAATCACGATTCACAGTGCATCAATCTATTTACTAGTGGATGATGCCGGTAGGTTGCCAGTAAGTCTTGGATAGTGATTCCTTATACATAGTATTGTGACGCCACTCATGCATTTAGGCATAAAATTGTGCATTTTTATCATTTTCAGCATTAAAGCTGAACACATTGAGGAAGCCCATATAATAAATAAAGATTCATGGACTGCTATTCAATAGCAAGCACCCAACACATTGACTTAATATTAATAGTCATAAACCACCTACAAATATACTTATAAGTGCTTCAATGTCCAACCTACCACTAGCCTGGAAATAAAGGAAAGATAATATAATCATTAAAATGGACCGCTTCAGCATCAGTCACATGACTTATATAGGTGTCTGTTAAGTTCTAAGACCGCTATAATTGTTTGTTTGGCAACAGGAAGGATATTAAACAAGTAGTCAGACATGATATAATGAATACTAATGAAGAAGGCTATGCATTACTCGGAGTACAAGACTCTACAGAACTTTAATGTTGGTCTATGGGTAATACATACTTCTGACGAATGAAATATACTCGAAAGAACAAGTGTAATATGCTGTATCAATGGTAAATTATAATAATGAGATGATCAGTACATGTTATGGAAGGCATACAGAGGTCAAATCTCCATGAAAATGGGTGATCTTGGGCTCGTTCTAAAGCTAGAAAGAAACACATGTTAATCGACTATGATTATCAATGCAATGGACAGGATTCCAGCCGATATCAGGCTGAAAGATCAATCATACATAGGAAAGGATGTTTATCCACTAGAAACATCATTGATAGGGGCATCTAAGACCTTGAAACATGATAGATTGATATAGAATGAGTAATGGCAGTGCTTCACAGCCTGGACCTGGGTAATATTATTATCAAGAACAATGATGATAGGAATCATAGACAGGAGTAGTATGTTTCATCTGTTTCACTGTACATATTTAGTATTTATGATTTGAGAACCTGCTTTGTAATATGTCTTTCAATTCTGTATATAACTAGGTACATTAGAGGGTAGAAAAAGGAAGCAGCATCGCGCCTTTCTTGCCCAGTACATAGGTATAGGGTAGTGGTTTAGGTCTTGTTGTTTCAAAGTAATTTAAAGTGATTTTATCGGAATCTTGTGGGATTTATTACAAAGTGCAAAGGACTGAGGCTCCAGTGAGGGTCTAGTATTTGAGACTTTGAGTAAAAGCGAATTTAAGGAAAGCAAAGGGTTGCTTTCAACTGGTTTTTAAGGATTTAAGTTAACACAAGAAGTGTTAATTAGGTTCTTGCAATTTCGGAGTAGTACAGAGTGTATTACTTCTCCTCTTCCAATAAATCATTATTGTTTCGATTCATTTGGGATTGAAAAGTGAATTTAAAGATACATTGATATAAAAAGGAGCACTACCTTACCCGTCACTCGCATTTTCAGAATTTTGTACAAGTTAGAAGTGATTTTGCTGTGTAACTATAGCAGGATACACTTCTAGAATACAACTACCCATTTCAGCGTAGACTATAAAAGCTTCAATTTCTCAAAGATAGCGAACATGCTTGTGCTACAAACATACAGTCATCATGTGATGAATGATTATTAGGTGTGACGTATGTGATAATGTGAATGGAAACAATTCCAAATGTCCATCTCCATGACTCTTGATAACTCGTGACTACATTGAACCCACAGTTTGGAAATCCCTTATTGATACACACCAAACATATGATTTCAACATGTGATAGGGTAAGGCTGTAAAAATGTTGTTGGATATACATAGAATGAGAAGGTGTATCTTATTATAGAAGAACAGCTGATCATACCAATGATTTGGCTCGGAACATGTTTACCGCATGTGTCAATTGCATTGTTCTACATATATTGCTTGTTCACATGAACTTTCATTCCCCTTCTCTCGCCGACTCAACTTCCTTACTATTCAAGTACAATGTCTTACAAGCTCAAGGTCAAATTCTCCTGCATTTACAATGGCTGAAAATCTTCATATATTCTCTGATTCCCACCATGTCTATATACCTGGTGTTCAGATGAATGCTGTTGGTTGTGATCAAATTAATAATTATAACAAAAAAGATGATGAAATGTCTGAAAAACTTAAGTTATTGAAGCCTGTTGATCATAACAGGCTTTATCTGCCTCCATATATGGAAGGGACTAGGGTTACCATTCTGAAAGATATAAACAAGTGGCTCAATGATTTTGGTATGTTGTTCTATATGTATTCACTACAAAAATTATCAATGCAATTTTACAGATGAGTTAACTACAAACATTATGTGGATTACTGGTGATCCTGGTTCAGGAAAATCTGCAATAGCATCAGCTCTGGTAGCCACTCTTAGCTCCAATGAATACAACAGACTTGGTGGATATAATTTCTTCAGGAGAGATGATGAAACCTTAAGTGATGCCACTGTAGTTTGGAGAACAATAGCTGCAGATTTATCATCTAATACAAATTATTCCATTTTGAGAGAGAAGATTGCAAAACAGCTTAATACTACCTTTCAACTTGGGAGAATTGAATGGCATTTCAAACACCTGATTGCTGATCCACTGAATGTTTGCAAAGAACAATTGAAATCACATCCACCTGCATTTATTATTGATGCCTTAGATGAATGCAAATCATCTGAGTTTTTAAAATCTTTGAAACAGACATTACAAGATTGGATTCAGCTTCCTAAACAATATAAGCTCATTTTGACTGGAAGGCCTGGTTCTCTACCAGACATTATCCAGAATGAAAACATATGCAAAACTATTAAATTGGAAACTGATTCACTCTATGATTCAGAGATAAATCAAGATATTTCTTTCTTTCTGAAGAAAAAATTTGAAATTTATGAAGATGAATTACAATTTGATTTAACAGAAAATGAGTTAAAGAAGATGACCAAACAAGCTGCTGGATTGTTTATCTGGGCATCTACTGCAGTCAAGTACATCACCCTGACCCCAGAGCAAGATGACCAACTTTCACCAGATGAAAAGCTTAAAGAAGTCCTATCATGGAATACAGGCCATGGAATTGAAGATCTCTATTATCAAATGCTTCAAAAGTCATTTGGAAAATGGGGCTCACTTGGACATCACAGAATTTTACAATCATGTTTTCTTGATGGATATGTAAAAGATAACAGTGGCCATATATTATTTTGGGTGCCTTTTCATCAAAGAGAAAAATTGTGAAGTTTTGAAACATCTCAAATATTGCCTGATTATAATATGTGTCAAATTGATTTAACACATTTTGTTTGTGGATCTGACTGGATTAAATGTAAAACTGGTTCTCTTGAACTTCCTGAAAGTCTTGATCTTCCTGATTTTCATTTCCCAAAGTCCATTATAATAGTGACAGAAGGAAATGAAAATGAACAGGTAGAAGCTGATTCTTTTAAAGAAAAAAAAATATTAAATCATGCTGTTACATTTGGTTATCAGACAATTCTTGCAGCAACTGGAGCTTTGAATCATGCAAATAAGCATATGGATGAGATTATAGATGTATTTGAGAAGATTGGTATTATGAATAATCAAGTGTTTGTTTTAGCTGGTTTTAATGAATATTTATTGCAAATGAACATTGGTTATTTACAAGAAATCCATATATTTTCTATGATAGAAATAAATGAAGACAATCAAAATCTTGACATCTTAGGAAGAATATTAACTCCATACCCTCTAAGGATTTTCACTCAATCTAAAGTAATTAATGTGACATTATATAATGTGTTGGGGTTTCCTATTGATCCAGAAGACTTTTCTCTCAATAATGTAGTAAGAAAAACTACTTCACTTCAGGAATCTAAAAAAAGCTATCCAGATTTTGTATTGTTAACTTCAGAACCTAATGTAACAGGTTCCCACCAGATTAATAGTGATTTACAAAGTAATGAGGTCTCTTGCAGTTTACATGGAGATATAAGTTTAGATGACCATGTATCCAACACCCCTACAAATAACATTTCTTCTGAACCTTCTGAAAATGAAGGTGAATCTAGTGAGAACTTGAATCTCAATACCACTAATTCTGCTAATGTTATAAACTCTTCAGTAGTGCCTGGGGACTTATCTGGTGCACCAGGTGATCCTCATGGTAATTCTGACTCTCAAACCAGCAAACCAGTAGTACATTTTGAAGCTATAGCTGAGGTATATGCAAGTGACAAAATTTTTGAAGAAATTATAATGAATGGAACAATATGGACAGGGAGTGTGAGTTTTGTATATTTATCTAAGGTCTTCTTTCTAACAATTCTTGTTAGAATTCCAAAGAGTTAACTGAGTTGGAGTTTCTAAAACTTGACTTCTCTGGAGAGTCACACAGTGGATATAGAATGTATCATCAATTTGGATTCAGAGTGCTGGTTGATACTAAGTGCAAGAACACATTTATTAAGAACATCCACCCACAGCCTACTAAACACTCTGCCATTGAAATGAAAGAGACTTATACAAGTAAATATACCACTTCTGGAAAAGCAACACTCTCAGTAGGAACATCTAAAAAGGCTACATTTGATGGGTCAGCAAATAAAGAGAAAACTATTGCATTTGAAAAAGTAATCAATACTTTCAACATATTTCAATCAGAGAAAAGGGGGGTTTTGCATTGGTGCATTGAAGTTAATGATGAGAATGAGAGACCACATGGTATAAAGCTAAATGAAGATGTGTTACCAAAAGCCACATTAAATATTTTGAAGTCACTGACATTTCTTCTACTTTAGATGTTGAAGTTATGTCATACTGGTCTCTGGTAGAAATTCCACTTAAAATTCGATTTAAGTGGAGCTTGCCATGGAACTTGTCTGATAGTGAATATAATAAATCAAGATTAAAGCCATCATTTTCTAATATATGTCAAGGGGTGGCTTTAACAATTCCAGCAAATTTAACAAAAAATTTGCCATTGAAATCAGATGTAGTGATTGCAGGGTCTGGAAAACCTATTATAAAAATGCACGATAATTCTTCCGGTTTGACAACAAGTGTACACACACTTTCTGAAGATCCCAAAATAAGCAGCATTAAAGATAGTATGTCAGGTGTATGGCATTTATATAACATACTAATATTTTAATATTTTGCAGGGCCATTTTTAGAAGATAGCTTTTTGCACTTAAAATCTATCAGAAAGTGACATTTTAAAATTTGATGTTCTTTCTCTATGTGATTGAATATTTTTCATGTTTTCTTCTATAGTTGAATCTGTACTATGTTACAATTCTTTCTTAATATCTCCTCTCCTCTCCTGTGCATGACCACTTCTACTCACTCTTTTTTTTTTCTATCTTTCTAGTTTACTTGTTATGATGCCAACCTCCCACACTCCACATTTGTGGCCACCTCATATCCTTTCTATTACACTACACATGCTTCATGTCAGCACAGCTTTTACTAACCCTGTTAGCTTGTCATATTAAGAGTATGGTAATATTTTCTCATATACTTTCTCTTAAACATTTCATTTAATTACAGCACCCCTGACAAGTTATGTCAAGTGCATAGACTATATTTGATTATGACCACATAATATAAATCATGTACTTGTGATTACCAATTGGATTATTTAAGTGTTGGAGTGGGTCTGAGCTGCCAGAAATCATGTTATTTATTTACATTAGGGAATGGCACAGGTAAACCAACAGATCTGTCCTGTTCTGTATCAGGCATGTGTATCACACATTTTAAATTGGATAATAGTTACTGAAATTGATTTAGAACAAAGACTAAACTGTGTGGGCTAGTTAAAGAACCATCTCAGTGCCACAACTATTTATTATTAGAAGTGAATAACACCAGTGTGTTTATTGGTTCTAATTTATGTATAATTACAAATAGTAGCACCTAGTAGTAATTTCACTTCAGCAATGTTGAGTAAAGGCTCTGAAGTATTTTATCTGATATAACTTGTAAGTTATATTGACTTCCACTTGGAGAAAAAATTTAAACAAATAGAAGATACAAAAGGAAAAATTAGTTTCACAGAAGGTACTCAAATTAATACTTGCACCAGTACTTTATGCTCCCCCCCCAGTCCTTCCAGACTCCAGACAGACCCAATATAGTCCAGATATTCTGGATGGACTCTGGCTGAACAAGAAGTTGTCCAGGTGGAGTCTGGTGGAGTCCTGATGGAATAGATATTGTCCTGATGACATTCTGTTGGAATGTAAGGAGTCCTGGTGGAGCCCTGATGGGCTTTGTATTTTCCAAAGTAAGTCCTGACATCTTAGCATTTAAAGGTTTAGGACTCCAGGTGAACTTCACAGCAAGAAATGGAGATAATGGAAGTATTTTATAAGGTCTCAACTAACTTTCACACACTTTCTCTTAACTTTTTGACATTGATAATCATAATCTATCATCTCTCTACCACATCTTATAACAGCTATTTCATGATATTTTCCCACACCTATTGATAACATACTATCTCACTACTACATCTTCTCACAAATCAATTATATTTCATGCTACTACTACTATTCTTTACTAAATTTTCCCACACCCTTCAGCATTGATAGCATACTATCTTGCTACCACAACTTCCCATGCCCCTTCTACAATATTTTCCCACACCTATTATTCTCCTATCAGATATCTCTGTACCACATCTTCTGACACATCTTCTACCATATTTCCTACACCTATTATCTCTGATACCTCCTCTACCACATCTTCCAATGCTTCTACAACAGACCATAATCATTTCCAAAATCTTCACTAATGATACTAAAGTTTTGGCTGTTCCACTGTTTTATTACATGTTGAGTATGATAAAAGATCATAGAATGTATAAACCAATTAAAGTTGCTTGGAGTCATATGTTTCATAATAGATTCAAACCCACCAAGCCATGAATTTAGTTGTTCACAGGCTTGTGTATTGAATGCTCATTTGTGATATCTTTCACCATTTCTATCTTGCGCAATATGAACAAGATTTGGTACAGAACCATCTTGTGGTGCTGGATTACACCACTTTCTACAAAGGTAATCATCTGAGCAGTGATTTGTATAGTGATAGCCATCTACCACAAAGTGGCTACCTTTAAACCAATCTACCCAACTTCCATTTGCAACTGCTGTTCAAAGAAGTTTACATGCCTTATCAATACATATCTAATCTGGTGACCTGGTCTTAATTCATCATTAGGAAAAACATCTTCTAAGAACTTAAGTATGTTGGTTTTTGACTCAGACTTCACAAACTTTGTCCATGCAATCACAACACCACATGGAGCACATATTGTTTCTACACAATAATAGTGAGAGGCACTAAAATAATGAGATTTCTTTGAAATATTGTTATCTGACTCATCATGAGGCTGCTGAACATGTCTTCCTCAGTTTTTATTCCAAGGTGGATTTTCAGCAGTTTACAAAGCATTCTTCATGCACAATTTAAATAATCTGAACTATGTTCTAAATTATATTTACACCACATTTCCTGGTGCTCATTGCAAGCTTGTGTATTATTTATTTTTTCATTTGGACAGTCATGAACACAGCATTTTGGTCCAAATTCTTGGTTGTGAACATAACAAAATACACCTCCTCTATGGTTTACAAGCATATTAGAACAATTGTCATATGCACAGTGCTTAAAATATGTATTAGTATAATATTGTTTATATTTAGTTGTGCATTACCTGTGGTCTCATAACAATCCCATCAATTACTACCATTTTAACTGTTGCACTCTCATCTGGTGGTGAGTCTTGAGTTTCTCTATAAGGCTGTGTACACTCTGAGCAGCTGTGATTATGTGATGCATGTATTTTTCCATTTTCACCCAACCTTGCAAATGCTTCTTCTGTTAATCCAGTAATTGAAAGTCCATCAAGACTAATATAATTAACACCAGATCCTGCAGAAACCATGTGTATTGATTCATGTATAAATGCCTCCCAGACTTGTCTTTGGCTTATTTCCTTTCCATTTCCAAAACTATTGTTCCAATATTCCATATATGCTGCAGCAGATGTATGAAAACTATATACCATTCAGAACACCTTGAGGAAATGCCCTATCTACCCATAGTTTTTTTCCTACTTTCAGATATTTAGCAGAGTTTAATGAACCATATAATATCCCCATTTTTCATCATAGGCACATTCATGTTCTGCAGAATATAATGTATTACATTTTTCACAAACACCTGATACCACATAAGCATATTCAAATACTTTTGAGCCTTTAATTAATGTTGCTTTAGATACATCTCTAACCTTAGTATGCACATGTAGTGCCCATCCTTTACAGCTCAGTGTTTCGCACTCTGCAGCTATAGGACATATTATATGAACAGGATCAATACTAGCATGAGATACAGGTTTCAGTTGACCTTCAAAAACTTTCCTCATCTGAGCTCTTTACACTGAGCCATGTTCTGTACAGAATCTGTGTGGATCTGCACAGATTATGAAGATTCTGTATGAAATTCATGCAAATTCTGTAATTAGTAGATTGGCTGGGACATCACTCTGAATTAATAATTATTCTACATGGATTCCTTATAGAATCTGTGCATATTTGTACAGATTGGTAAATTACATAACAAAAAGTTACATGGAATCTGTACAGACCTCTTATGTTATCTGTAATTATAATATATACTTAGTAAAATAACATACCAGTGTGAATTGAACTCTTAGCTTCCCATTGCTTTTTCATCAAACATATGGCATGCTAAACCAGCTGAGCCAACATGGCCTTCGCACATAATCACTGACTATGTCACATGTTATTGCTGTCACCAGCTGTTGGTGACTGGTAACTGGTGCCAGTGACATGTCACCACTGTGCTTCTCACTGTTGATACAGTCTTTCTCACCATTGTTACTCTCCACCCCCATCATTGTCACCCTCCATTCCCACTACTTGGGTCCTTTCTTTTCCATCAATGCTCCTCACACTCCTTGCTCCTTACTTCAATCAATGCATGCTGCCACCAATGCAGCTGCTCATTTTGGAGTACTGTGCATGTAGGTCTGGCTGGGGCTAATTATAATGGTACATTGCATGTTCATTATTTTTTCTATCTTTAATTACTTTTCTCATACCAACAGCTTACCCTCCATCATGTATCCCCCCTGCCTCCTTCTCCTCACATGTGCCAATTGTACAGCCAACATGTACCATGGCACAACACCACCTCCACCAATGCCCTCTCCCACATGCTGACAACAATGTACACTTTTACCCCCACCTTCTTCTCCCCATCATATGCACTAGTTGTATGCCAATGCATACCATGCACAATGCCACTCTGCCAATGTCTTCTCCCACATGCTGTCCCTGCTCCTCCCCCTCTGTGCCTCATCTGGCAAGCAAATGACAAGGTGCCATCCCTCTCTCCTGCACCTTGTCTGAGGGGTGTCAGCAATTTTGATCATTGAGTAGCAGGGATATATGATTGTCTTTTTGTATGCATATTTGGAATACTACTTACTTCAGGTGATCATAAACAATCATTGATTTGTTTTTATTGAATATTACTATTGTATGTATGTATTATATGATTATAAACAGTTGATGACTGGTTCTAATTGTTTATTACTATTGTATGTATGTATTAGATGATCATAAAGAATCAATGACTGGTTCTAAATGATTATTACTATTGTATGTATATAATGGATGATCATAAACAATCATAGATTTGTTTTAATTAAATACTACTATTGTATGTATCCTTTAGGTGATCATAAACAATCATTGGTTGCTACTAATTGAATATTACTATTGTACTAATGTGCCACTGATTTCACTCATGTCACATTTGTCACATTCTTCATGTGCATCACATATTTCTCACGCTTCCTATGTTTCCTGTGCTTCCTATGTTTCCCATGCTTCACACATTTCCTGCACATCATGTTGTCACATTCTCCACGTATGTCACACATTTCCTACTGCATCACAAATTTCCCACGCTTCCCATCATTCCCATGCATCATGTTTGTCATACATATTCCTGTGCTTCACACATACCCCCGTGCTTCACACATATTCCTGCACATCACATTTGTCACATTCTTCTCATGCATCACATCTATCACACATTTCCTGTGCATCACATATGTCATGCTTTTCATGCTTGTTAAATATGTCACATATTTATGCCCATCACATTTGTGACATATTTCTAGCATGACAATCCTGTCATGCTTTCACACATGTCACATTAGTCAACACTAATTACCTGACTAGTGTTGGTATGATCTGTCAATGGTGGTCCAAATAGTCTGAAGATGTTATGCACTATTCAACATATTGATGGGGTCCCAACAGGTCTGCAATAACAATTGTTCCCATACCTTTCAAGATTTAGGAATCAGAGTACTGAGTGACACTACATTTAACTCTCAGTGCATTGCTTAGCAATGTAATTGAGCCTCTTACATTGACTAGTCATTGATCAACAGATCAATTATTGACTCAGACTTTTTTGACAGATGATGATTTATTGTGTTGATGACTATGTTGCATATGACTAAGAGAAATGATATTAAGTTTTTTAGACAAGAGAAGAGAAGAGACAAAGGGGCCCTTTAGAAAAGTGAACAAGAAAAGAAGGTAAGGCTATTCCTAGATCATGAAAGATATGGGAACAATTGTTATTGCAGACCTGTTGGGACCCCATCAATATGTTGGATCAACTCATCTATAGGTTGAATGGTGTATAACATCTTCAGACCATTTGGACTACCATTGACAGATTATACCAATACTGGTCAGGTAATTAGTGTTGACTAATGTGACAAATGTGATGCACGAAAATATGCATGAAGCGTGGGAATATGTGTGAAATGCAAGAGTATGTGTGAACAGTGTTGTGCAGGTCATTGACCTTTGTTTCAGGTTGAGTTGACAAACATCAATTAGAATGGAGACCATTACATAATAGTCAAGGGATTTTATCATGTGCCTACAACATTGTGACATATCATAGCCATCATGCTTGTCACACTTTCCATGTACTGTCATGTTGTGACAAATGTGACAATATATGTCACACTTTTCCAACATGTCACACTTTCCAACATTTTCCAATATGTCACACTTTCACACATGTGTGACAAGTGTGATGACTGTGGGAAACATGTTACAACTGTGATAATAGAGTCTAGGTACAGCTTAGGCACTTGAGTTCAGTGGAGTTCAGGTAGAGTCCAGGTGCCAGGTCAAGGTTGAAAAGCATTTAGAAACTGAAAGTACAGTGAGAGTACAGTGAGAGTAGTCTCACTGAGACTACTAATAGTGTAGTGAGACTCACTGGATTCTTGATAATCTAGTGAGAGTACAGTGAGAGTCCAGTAATAACTGTGGGAGAGTGCAACATACTGAGAAAATGCCACTGATGACACCCAAAGACTGTGGCCTTTAAATGGTCCAGCAATAATTTTTCCACTCTCCACATTCCACACTCTCACAGTTCCATTCTTTGAGCCAAATACCACATCTTGTCCATCAGGAGAATATGCCACACATGTAACAACTGAATTACTATAATATACTGTGTGCAATGCTGGATTCCACATTTTGTCTCTTCCCTTAACAATTGAAACTGTTTTCTGAAAGAATGGTGAGAAATGTTTCACAATCAATGAGTCTTCAGGTGCAAATGGTAATGTTGATATATATATACTTGTTATGCTTATTGTGATTGGAATATAGAAATTTGTGACAAATTTTATACCATCTTCAATAAAGTCAAGTTGATATGAGCAAATCTGATTAAGTTTAAGTATTTTATTTCTTTTAAATATCTGATAGCATACCTTTGTACAAAATGTTAATTCTTTCAGCATTTCTTGTGCTGTCTGTAATTCATTTAAGAGACTCATTGTTTCCAACCAGAATAAGAATTTGCAGTATGAGAACTCATTTAAGTCTGTTACTAGAGAATTATAGTGGCATTTCTCATCTCCAATCATTTCAATATAGTGTATGTTCCAATTCCTGCAGCAATATTGAAGATGCATAGGTATGTACCATTTTATTTTTTGTAGCAAGCTTTCAATGTCTTTATTTGCTATATAGAATTATTTAATATTGCAAATATTAAATTTCAGTTCAGTATTGAGAATTCTAAAAATCATTTTCAATGGTTATTCTTGGTATGTGTTTGACTTTATTAATTTGAAATGTATCATTATTTAAACCTCTTTCCAAAAATTCAACAAATGATAGAAATGTTATACTATTATTATTTGTTGAAATGACAGGTAGAAGTTGATGTGTAATTCTTTTAACTTCATTTGGAATGGCATTCTCATTTCCACTAACAACCAAGAAGTGCTTGATATCCTCTATTCTTAATGGTGATTTTGCCAACAATACTATTGCAAATACTTGTCTAACAATTTCCTTTCTATGTTCTGACCATTTTCCAAATGACAATTGGAGCATTTGATAATAGAGATCTTCAACCCCATGACCTATTTTCCATGATAGGACTTCTTTAAGCTTATCATCTGGTGAAAGCTGGTCATCTTGCTCTGGGGTCAGGGTGATGTACTTGACTGCAGTAGATGCCCAGATAAATAGTCCAGCAGCTTGTTTGCACATCTTCTTTAACTCATTTTCTGTTAAATTAAAATTTAATTCATCTTCATAATTTTCAAATGTTTTTTTCAGATAGAAAGAAACATCTTGATTTATCTCTGAGTCATGAAATGAATCAATTTCCAATTTAATAGTTTTGCATATATTGTCATTCTGAATAATGTCTGGTAGAGAACCAGGTCTTCCAGTTACAATGAGCTGGAAGTGCTATCCAACCTTGTAATGTCTTTTTCAGAGTTTTTAAAAAATCAGATGGCTTGCATTCATCCAAGGCATCAATAATAAATGCTGGTGGATCTGTTTTTTTCAGTTGTTCTTTGCAAACATTCAGTGGATCAGCAATCAGGTGTTTGAAATGCCATTCAATCCTCCTAAGCTGGAAAGTATTACTAAGCTGTTCTTCAATTATCTCTTTCACAATGGAATACTTGGAATTAGATGCTAAATCTGCAGCTATTGTTCTCCAAGCCAAAGTTGCATCACTTAAGATTTCATCATCTCTCTTGAAGAAATGATATCCACCAAGTCTATTGTTGTATTCATTAGAGCTAAGAATTCCAACCAGAGTGGAGGCTAATGCAGATTTTCCTGAGCCAGGACCACCAGTGATCCACATAATGTTTGTAGTTGACTCATCTATATATTAAATTAATAATTTTGTAATAGATGCTCATTGAAGAATATACCAAAATTATTGAGCCACTTGTTTATATCATTCAGAATAGTAACCCTAGTCCCATCCATACATGGATCTATGTAGTGCAAGTCATGATCAACAGGCTTCAATAACTTAAGTTTTTCAGAGATTTCATAATTGTTTGTGTCGAAATTATAAATTTGATCACAACTGATAGCATTAAGCTGACCACCCAAGACATTGACTTTGTTTGCATTGGAAAATATTTGAGGATTTTGAGACATTGTAAGTACAAGAGAATTCAACTTTGAGCCTGTAAGGTTTTAAGTTCTTCAGTAGTAAGGTGTTTGAGATGACAAAAGAGGGGAAATGAAAGCTATTGTGAACAAGCTATATATGCAGATAAGTACAGCTTACAAGTAGAACAGTACAGCTTACAAGTATTAGTAAACATGTTCCAAGCCAAATTGTTCATATGATCAGTTGTTCATCTATAATAAGATACCACATTCTCGTTTTAAGTGTATCCAATGACAGGTTCAAGGTGTGACAAATGTGACATGTGGGAGGAATGAACATGACAGATGTGTAGTGCAGAAATATATGTGATGAATGTGATGTGCAAGACAAATGTAACAAATGTAATCCTGTGGATTCATTAGTATTAATATAATAATAATATACCCTTGCAACACTCAATGATGACTTATGATCACTATTAGATTTAGTAATTGTAGATGAATATGCCCTTGAAATACTCAATGATCATTTATGATTGCCATTACATCTAGTAATAGTAGGTGAATATACTTTTAAAGTACCCAATGATCACTTATGATCACCATTAAATCTAATAATAATAGGTGAATATGCTCTTGAAATACTTAATGATCACTTATGATTACCTGAATAATCATTAGTATGAATAATAAGCAAATACTACATTGAAATACTAAATGATCACTTATGATCACCATTAAATCTAGGAATAATAGATGAATATTCTATTGAAACACTTATTGATCACTTATGATCACCTGAACAATTATAAGTACTAATAGAAACATTCATTGATCACTTATGATTACCATTAGAACTAGTATTAATAGGTGAATAAGCCTTTAAAATGTGTAATGGTCACTTATGATTACCATTAGAACTAGTATTAATAGATGAATGAGCCTTTAAAACACATAATGATCAAGGTGATCATTAGAAATGATCACAATGATCATAAAACACTACATTTTTATGATCAAAATGGCTAACATCCACAGGCAATGCAAGCAACATCAGGCAACATCAATTCTCAGATGTTTGCAATGTCAGCAATGCCAGGCAATGTCACATGGGAAATTGGTGAGCAATGTCAGCAACGTCACTTGCAAGATTCATAGTTGTTGTATGCAACACTCTGCTTTGGAGTTACCAGAGGAGGTAAATTCAGTAATGAGGCTTCCAAGCAGTTGAGAAATGAGCTAGGGGCATCTGCTTTAGAATTACCAAAACAGTCAATGAGGTGGGGGTATGAGGGAAGAAGGAAGTCTGCTTTAGAATTACCAAAGCAGTCAACAAGGTGGGGGGATGAGGGAAGAAGAAATAGTGCTTTAGAATTACCAAAGCAGCAAGTGTGATGGTGTGAAAAGTAGGGACACTATGGTGATAGGCCAATACTGGATAATTTCAACCAACTGTTTGGTCATGCATCACACAGGGCCATGAACAGAACAGATCTAGCTGTTGGTCATGTGTCACAAAAACTCATGAACACAGGTACAAGGAAAACAAAAAATTGTGAAAAATTGTTAAAAACAAAATAAAATGACTAGTAATATTTAAAACAGTGTTGATACCAATATATACCTCCTGAAGTGTGTAATGAGTATAATAATTACAGTTGAAAGCCATTCAAATCTATTCCAGCTTAAATTTTGCTCACCCAATGGCTTAGGCTGTGAACAGCTCACTTCAGGTGTCACACATTCTATAGGGCTGTGAACAGAGGTTTGGACTGTCACACCTAAAAGGGTCTGAACATTTGGTTGAAATTATCCAGTACTATTTACTGTTCATTGTTCAATGGTTTGTTGTTCAAAAAATTTCCACACAAACATTGAACAACAAAAGGACACCTTAACCACCCTCTTCTCTCTTTTCACTATATCATGTCACTACTTAGGTTATTCCAAAGTGGACATTCCCTTCTCCCCCTCCTTCACCATTACTTTCATATCACCAGCACAGTGATACTTAGGTTATTCCAAAGTAGAACTTCCCCTCTCCCGCTCCTCCATCACTAAATTCTGGAGAACCTTGCGAGCGGTTATGATCCATCACAAAGCACCACATTTAACATGATGCACCACAATCTTGTGATCACATCATAACTGCTGTTGATAATCCTGAGCTGCCCGCAACTTAATAATTCTGGTGGTGAATCACAATCCAACCTGTGGTTAGATACATATCACAATTTTATCTAACATACAGCATAAATTATGTTTTATTATGTAGTTATATAGAAATGGTGTACTATGTGTGAGCAGTGACAAATGCGCATCAAACTTAACATTACTTATTAGTTGGGATGTTAGATCTGATTTTATTTATTATTTAACTACTATATACAAGCATTGTAATTGAAGTATGTAATGACAGTAGTAGTAATTACTAGTACAGTTTACATAAGTAACTTGCATCCAACTTGCATTGCACTGGTAGAGATAATGAGACGCCTGACGGGCGTACACGACCTATAGCAGTCGATTTTAGCTTTTCTATTATGTATACGAGTACTCACCAAACGGTAACAAACATGGGTTAGATCATAGGATTGGAGTCGAGACCCGAGCTGCCAGTTATAGTACTACTAAAAAGTACACTCACCAAGGGTATTATTAACATAAAGCCTAAGGTAGTACTGCATACAGAGGCGGAGAGATAAAGACGGCGCGAAACTCAGCGACTAAATGGATAACAGCCAGAAACGCGTCTAGCGACGCGCGAAGGTCACGTGACAAGGCGCGATCAATATCCAAGAGAAGCAAGCGATGACGAGGCGCCTTTCCAGGCGCCTCGGTGAGTCCCGAAGTCCCGAGTCAACCGATCAACTTCTCTCGGAGATACCGGCAAAGCGAGACATAGCTAGATTAAGTGATGCACCCTGAACCCTGATCGACACCTGAGCTATTCTTAGTACATCCGCGTATAGCCAATCCCGTATTGACCGAAGGAACGCGCGCGGCACCATATTCCCCGTCGCGCAACTCCCTATGACAGACGCTCGACCCCCTATCCAGCACGCTCCGTGAGCGTACGGCCTTCCCTTTGCAGTGACGTCGTTTACCATGCCTAGTACCCCGAATGTAACTATACAGTAGCTATACAGTACCTTCAGCCACCATATTTCCAGCAGTATATATAGTAGACGAGTTTTGCCATGTACAGCAAGCTATCCCCCGCGCAGCTTCCGTTATAAAGTACCTTGACGTAGTGTAGTGAA
This sequence comes from Cyathus striatus, assembly GCA_025738555.1. Lineage (NCBI taxonomy): Eukaryota > Fungi > Basidiomycota > Agaricomycetes > Agaricales > Nidulariaceae > Cyathus > Cyathus striatus. The sequence continues at coordinate 2,911,737 of JAOVFP010000012.1, forward strand.
ATAAAGTGACCTTTCCAAGATTATTGATTAAGTGATTTGATTTGAGTCTAGTAAGAAGAGCCGCAAACTCCTAGAGTATCGCGCGTTACATCGTACATAGCCAGAGACGTTACCTACCCACTACTTGGACAGTCCTTCACCTTCCTATACATCCCCCTTCTACCCCCTTTTGCCCGGAAGCATCCTTAATACCGATCTTCTGCGAAATTCCCTCCAAACTCGCCACCCCGTTACGTTGTTTTAGGAGTAAGTAGTTATTATTACATAATCTAGCTACTATCACCCCGCTGTAAACATCTCTAACCTCTTAATAAGAAGAATAAAGTAAAGGGACTACATACCTATTGAAGGTACTTACCAAGTTTTCAAGTTGGGGCTATAGCTGGGTTGTTAGTCCTTTTAATGCATGTCGAATCCTACCTGCTTATATGCTTTTTGATGTGGAGTACTCTTACAAATACTCTGGGTCACAGAGCTAGGGGGTGGGGCTTGGAGTGTGCATGTACTGTCACACCTTTCAAAACTCTCGGTAAATTTGGAGTCGGTGATGTCATGTATAACTGATGCTTTAGGCCATTCACATCTTTGAAGTTCAAAGTACCTACTTGCAGTTGCGGGGGAATGCATAAGTTCAGCATACATATTTTGTGCAATGAGATATAATGCATATCAATGATGATCTTGAAGATATAATAGGCTTACTACATTTGATTGGTTTAATGCTCGAAAATCAATAAGGACAGGCTACATAGCAACAGTAATTTGTGGAAGTATTCAGACAAATAATTTGACAGCCTGAGGACCGGCATGTATTTTGTACAATTATAATCCAAATCTTAGAATAATATGATGCTTAGATGTAATCATGCTAATGTACTGCTCACTATAACACGATCCTGATGTTGTGATGTTAATTTTAGCATGGCGTGATACATAATGATCTTAATATAACAATGGTGGGCAGTTGTGGGCACCCTATATTTTCGGGAGCCACTCATGACGACATACCATAATTGTGAAGGGCTCCTAATGTTTCATAATTGCTTCTGAGCTGGAGTAATTTGAGCGTCTGATTGCGAGGCATGTAACTATTGGTAAGATTCTCACTGATTTACTGATGTCAACCTTACTTTCATACCACCTCCACATTGCTACTTAGGTTTTTCCAAAGTAGATGCTCTCCCCCTCCTTTATTACCACCTCCACATCATTAATTAGGTTATTCCAAAGAACTTAAGTAATTTTTGCAGAAAACATCATACACAAGTCTAGCAAAGCAACATCAAACCTCTCCAGTCTTAGCAGCAATGCCACACAACAAACATCACACCAAGTCTAGCAAGCAACGTCAAACTCCTTAGCGGCAACGTCAGGCAACGTCAAAGTCAGATTATCAATGGATGGCAACGTCACTTGGGCAACGTCAAAAATTACTCAAAATCCGAGCAACGTCAAAATCTGTAGGCCCCATCTGCCATACCCAACATCAGCGTTAGTCACCATGCGACCCTTACCACGATGAACTCATACGGAGTAGGAGGCTATTTTTACCTCACGCATATCCGGTGTCCTCCCAACCCCTGTACCAGGGGACAGACATGTTATGCCGAACGATATAGTCTTGCGTGTGGTGAAGGTCTCAGAACTACTGTTATCAACCCCGGAGTAGCAGGCTCTCTTCACCGCACTCGCATCCGGCGCCCCCTCCGACACCTATATCATCTATGTTTCCGCCGCACGCGTATCCAGCTCCCCAGCCCGTTCTACAGTCCAAATCTATGTCGATACCGACTCATTTCCTTACACCAACACCACAATGACCACGAAGAGGACTGAGTTGGCCTTGGTTGATGGCACGCGTAGGATCATAGTGAAGAAACTTATCGTTGTCGAGATGCACAGGCAACTCTGTCCTGACTCCTCCTAAAGAGCTTACTCATGTTGCTCGCACATCAGTAACGCTCCAGGATGATACTACTCGGATCCCGAAAGTGCAATATCAGTGGTCTTTACCTCTGGTGTACAAAGTGCATTGTACTTGAACACCTGCGTGAGGAGGATGTAACATAGGCCCTATTGTTCGAGTGGTCTAGGAGGATGCGGAATCAAGTTGAGTCGTGTTGGAGATGCTCATATACGTGCGCGTCGTTCTAACTTCTGTCGAGTCTTTATTGATCTAGCTGGATAGGGGAAAGCTAGGTCTGATATAAAATGGACGAGGGAGGAAAGTATATTAATACTAGGTCAGTTGTTGATTTCGTGAAAGGCTATAGCGAGCTGACGGTGTATGTTAGATTCTAGAAACTGACATTGGGACTCAAGCTGGGAATGCTGCTAGGGGTAAGATGTATGTCCTACCTAGCTAGCTATTGATGTGCTTGCTGATGGACCAAACGCAGAGATCACGTACCCTACCACAACTAGAAGCTTACGCGTATTTTGCTACCTTTCATGCCCAGTATTTAACGCACGTGTCATCTGCACTATGAACCCTGAGCGCTGAGCCCTCTGACGTTACCGAGAGCACGAGCACGCTGTTGTTCGCTAAGAGGATCTTTACTCATCTTCGTTTGCTGGGGAGCAGTTTCTGGCGTCAAACCCTTAGCTCAATGCTCAGAAGAAAAAGATCGTCGATACAGATGCGCTCATGGAGCAGTATATACTATAAGGAGATTGAGGACCTTAAGAGCGTAGTATTGCGGAGCGTGAAACTGATGCTCCTGTTCGCAATCGCCAATGTATGTCTTCCCTTCTTCCATACCGACTTCAGCTGATAAGAGACATCATAGCAAATTGACGCAAACGAAGGCGATGGGCGATCTCAAAGAGCGCAATAAGCGGCTCATGAAGCTCATTCTGACCAGTCAGACGGTGGATGAATCATGATGCGAAGAGTGATGATTCGAGGCTGGTTAGTCCTGCTAAGGTCGACTCTGATATCTGCCCGTATCAGGTCGGCCGTACCTCTCATGTCAACGTTTACCTGCTCATTGTGATGATAGCTTCAACAAAGCTCCTTGCTGCCCGTATGAAGATAATCGAGTCTCAAGCCAATTAGCTTCTGTCACTTGAAGCTGTGCTGGTTGCTCATCCATCCCTTCCGACTACTGCCTCTGAGAGCGAGAAAGATAAACCTGTCGTTGAGCAGGGCAAGATCTGGGAGCTTGAGATTGTCATTAGGGGATACAAGGAGAACCTGGGTGAGCCGCTGTAGAAGGTCGAGGGGGACGTTGAGTGAGAGTGGAAGGAGAAGTTCGATGAGAAGGTTAGGAAACGGAAGGAGGGCAGAGGTTGTTGTTAAGCAGTTGAAGGAGTAGAAGGTTTGTCTGTTGCTTCTCGCTATCACGCGTTGCTAAATGGTTTGTATATAGGCGATGAAACAGCTGGGGGAGTGTCGTACACTCGCTGCCTTCGTCACTAAGTTCGATGTATTGGGACTGGGGCTTGGTGCTGCGCCAGTTTCCAAGCTTCAGCCGCGGTTTCCAATCCTTGGAGGAGTGGTTATTGCTTTCTCTTAGAGACAGCAAACGACACGGCGTCTCTCCCTGCCGTCGACCTCTATCTTCGGGTTCACCGCTACTAGCAAAGTGCTGGAAGAGGAAGAACATGATATGACTCTTACATCCTCTCCCGTGCCTCTAACTACTTCTATGCCGATGGAAAGATTAAATCGTTCCCTGCTCATGCTATTTTGCTGGACCACAAGCTGGTACATATGGCTTAACGGATAGACGAGTTTTGATTATGAATGCTATTTTAACCCGCTGCCTATGTTTGCGGTTCTGAAGCTGGGTATTGGTCCTGGGGCCCCGCAGAGTAATGTGAGAGGTGCTGGGTGATGAGGATATTATTTCACTCATTGTTAGACCATTCATCTCAAGTTTTGTCTTTGAAGTTGTTGCGTTATATTTTTAGTATTCATGTAGATCTGGCTTCAATCAGGAGAGTAATTCTAGTACGTTCGTACGCAATCGCTGATATTAATCCTTCGTGCGCGAGTACCTCTCAGACGGCACTGAATAAACGTCGATGGAGTATGCGACTCTTGCACAGGAAAAGTACTCAGTGTTCTCCGATCGAGGTGACTCTGGATCCATTATTGTCGACAGCGAGGGACGCGCCGCTGCCCTCCTTGTTGGTGGATGCGGCTATAATAAATCTAGTGATATTACCTATGCAACTCCCATTGAATAGCTCTTGAAGCATATCAGGACGAAGTAGACTAATGATTGAATCAGTCTGCTGAAGAATGCAGCACAGGATCAATATATCGAAATGGAGATAAGCGAGGGAATTTACAAGTAATAGTTTAAATTGACTTATGGACCACGTCACTTAAACACGATGTACGTAGAGTAGAGTATAATTACATGTACTCAGAATTGTCTCTGGAATCTCAGTCTGAACTTAAGCCGGCTCTGTGAAAGGCACCGGAGCTACAACAGGCTGTTTAAAGGAAATTCGAGAATGAGAAAAAGTTTCAGTTAAGAATTGAGGTATAAAGATGTCATAGGCATCTGATTTTCAGATACCACGTCTCACGACTCAGCCGCATCTCTAACACGGAGTCAAAAATGTGAAAGAAGACGACAATCTTCAAGCCACAAGGAGCGCCACTTGAAGACGATTGAATTAGTACATACACACAGACATTTTACACACACGAGTTATGTTTTCAATCGACAAGACACTTCGACTTCATGTACTTCCATGCTTTTCTTCGCTTTCGTCTGCGAAAAGTAGCATTAGTACAGTTAAGATAGGAACAACAAATAGTATTATAAAGCCTTGAACTCACACTAATCCTTGTACAACTTATGCTTCTTATGCCACCCTTCAAGCGAATCAGGACCATAGTCCTCGTAAACCTTCTTCTTCCCCTCTGGTAGACGCATGTAGTCAGGTTTAGAGTTCAGTTTGATACATGTCTAAAGTTTTCAATCAACAGTCTTCCTACCATGCAAAGGACAGTGATAGGGGAGAATGACGTACCAGTTCATCAGGAACTTCGAGCTCGGAGTCGATAGCTGATGCGAATGGGTGGATTAGCTCTGGCCTATGAGTCAAAAGGGTTCAGTATAATGTGAATGGGGGAAGGATGGTAAGGGCGTACCAAGACGCATCATACAACCATAGCATTGTCCCGCATTTGTTGCAGAAGTTCCTCTCGGAGGAGGCGACCTCTTGCTGTGGAGTGTCTCGATTCAGGACGGCGTTGTACACGCTGCAGGGAAGTACTGAGCGTCAGCATGCCTCGAAGAGAGAAGATACGAACCTGATATTCTCCTTCCCCTCCACCTTGAGTGTATCACTATGCCCTCCGAGGTTAATCGATCCACCTACGCCGCCCACTTTGCGACATATAGAGCATAGGCAAAGTTACACCGTCGTATTCAAAGTAAGTGGGGATAGATACAGAGTACAGCAAGAAATCGGACCTGGTACGGGACAGGTGTACTAGACTGCAAAGAGAACCGAACCGCTCCGCAGTGGCAGCTTCCTTTAAGTTCGACCGGCATCTTTCTCTGAGCGGACTGGGTTAGAGAGCGGTATGGTGATTGGACCGTGAGTCAGGTCAATCAGTTGAGTCGAAGTGATGTGATGAGGGCGGGGGTGGTATTTGACCGGAGAGGAGAGCTCGAGGTGGGAGAGCGAGGAGGAGATGCGGAGGCATGAGCACATGGCTGTAAGCATTCCGGAGGTGACGTTGATGGAACCAGACGATGAGCCTGGAACGAAGTGGTGGTGACCACTGAAGTACTGATGGATATCGATGAGAAGTTGAAACCGGAATCGGAATCTCGGATGCGTTTCCGACTTTCCGTGTGTTTGGTTCTAGTTGTGATGGTAAACATGTCAACTCCTAGGATTCTAAACGTTAAAACTTAAACGTAATGTTCAACATTGTGTTTGCCATCATGCTTTCATGTCTTCCTCCCTTGCAAAAATGACACCTGTAGCTGTACCTTCGAGAATCAATCTTAAGATTCTCGCTCCTGGTGTGTACCATTTTTGTTTTATGTCGTTCGAACATCTAACGAACAAGCTTCTACAGTTCACACAGACAACAGCCCCCACCCGCTCTTACAGAGACACCAGAAACAATCTAACAAGCCAATCTAGAAATCCCTAACGATGCCAGTGATCCCCACCACTCCACTAAACAACAGAACCTCTAAAACCCTCCGGACACCAGGCTCATCCTCTATCGATTCATCACTCCAAAAACGCCCCGGCTCCATCTCTAGCATCTCCAGTGCCAGCGACCTCTCCAATCGCCCCTCCCGCACCGGTAACGGGAGTAGCTTCCTCAGCACCACGCACAAGAAGTACAAAGCCCCCCTACCCGTCGAATCGTGCGAGACCGTCAAATACAACTTATCCACGTCCAAAAGCCTCCTGTATCGTGTACGCCAACGAAGGGAAGGAGCACGGGTTGACCTAAGACACCAGTGTCCCCGGGGAAAGGGGCGGAGAGTCCTAGCTTGTTGCCTGCGACTAGCGAGATGGATGTGAGCAATGTCGATCCGGAGCAGGTGCTGGTGGATGATCAGACTGTTGAGCCTGGGGATATGACGTTTGATGCTGAGGATATGGTTTCCGTTCGGTGCGCTTTCCCCCCTCCCTTACTTCCTTTGCTAACGACTAATGATGGGATGATAGTATGCGCCCTTCGAACAACCCCAGCGCATGGTTTCCGAGCACGAATGAAATCTCCGTCTTGCCTGTGTACCACAAACCTACTACCCCCGCGCCCCATTCACATTTGACTCCATCCTCACAGGGTCGGAAACAAGCCTATATACATCACCATCGCGTGTAAACACGTACGCGCCGCAATGGAGGGGCACAGCGCAGTCGTCTTCGCGTACGGACAGACCGCCTCAGGAAAGATGTACACGCTCACAGGAGACGAAACCGAACTGGGTATCGTTCCCCGCGCTACACGAGACATCTTCACGTACATCCGCAACACGCCAGAGAGGGAATGCCTCCGCTGCTCGTACCTAAAGATCTACAACGAGATGATCATCGATCTCCTCGCTCCCCCCTCGTTGGCCTCAGCGAACCCGGTACAGATCCAAGGAACAGGGAACGATATTAGCCTCGTTCCGCTCCGCGAGGAGGTTGTTACGAGTCTAGCTGGTGTAAATGGTGTTTTTAAGAGGAGGGTGGGAATAGGAGGGCTGTGAGTACGGATTGAAATGAGAGGAGTAGTCGGAGTCATAGTGTTTTTAGGGCTGTTATTGAGAGTCGGGAGAGGGGGGAGGAGAGGCCTGTTGCGCCTGTGTGGCCTAGTGGGAGACATACGCCTGGGTTGGGCGGGAGGCAGACTCCCAGGCTTGGTGGGGCTAGGTTGCAGGCTAGAGGTGGGAGGAGTGTGAGGACGTCCGTTTTGGTTTGTCTTTCTACTTTATGATGTGGGTAATGGCTGACGTGGTGGTGCGTAGAGTCTTATTGATCTTGCTGGGTCGGAAAAGGCTACGTCCGATAAGGAACGGGCGAGGGAGGGGAAGTAGGTTAATACTAGGTTCGTTGTTGGTTTTGTGGTTGGTTGTAGGATGCTGATGGTGTGTAGTTTGTTGACGCTAGGGACTGTTATTGGGACTTTGGCGGAGAATGCTGCTAGGGGAAAGACGTATGTTCTTCCTAGCTAACTGTCATGTGCTTGCCGATGGATCGAACCATTGAATGCAGGGATCACGTACCATATCGCAACTCGAAGGTTACGCGTATTCTGCAACCTTCCTTGTCCGGTAACGCGCGTATAAGTGTGATTTGTACAATCAACCCCGATCCCTCCACCATTACCGAGAATACGAGCAGCTGCTCTTTGCTAAGAGGGTCAAGGGTGTTCATGTACGTTCAACCTATCTCCATTTGCTGGGGAACAGTTTCTAATGTTGCTTCGTAGCTCAGTGCGCAGAAGAAAGAGATCGCCGATACAGATGAGCTCGTCTCAAGCGTAGGCCTGTGGAGCGTGAAGCTGATGCTCCTGTTCGTAATCATCGGTTGTCGGCTCGTGGTGTGCGTCTTTCCTTGCATACCGCTATCTACTTCGGCTGATACGATATATCGTAGCAAATTGACGAAACGAAGGCCACGGGCGATCTGAATGCGTGCATTAAGCAGCTTACGAAGCTCATTCTGACCAGTCAGACCATGGACGATGCGAAGATTGACGATTCGAGGCTTGTTAGTCATACCAAGGTCGACTTTGATATGTCCCCGTATCAGGTTTGTCTTTCACTGTCTCGTATTGTGCATTTGCTTATTATGATGATAGCTTCAACAAGAGCTTCTTGCTGCCTGCATGCAGATGGAGTCTCAAGCCAACCAGCTTCTGTCGCTCAAAGCTGCGCTGGTTGCTCGTCCGCCCCTTCCACCTACTGCCTCTGAGAGCGAGAAAGATAAGCTCATAGCTGAGCGGGGCAAGACGATCCGGGATCTTGAGAATGTCGTTAGGGGGTACGAGGAGAACCTGGGCGAGCCGCTGCGGAAGGTCAAAGAGGATGTTGAGCGGGAGTGGAAGGAGAAGTTTGATGGGGTTAGGAAGAGGGAGGAGAAGGGGCGGTGGGTGGAGGAGGCTGTTAAGTAGTTGGAGAATGAGATGAGGGTTTGTCATTTACTTCTTGCTGTTAGGCTTTGCTAATTGTTTTGGATATAGGTGAGGAAACAGCTGGAGGAAGAGCATCGTGCGCTCGCTGCCTTCGTCAGCAAGTTCGATGCACTGGGACTAGGGCTTGGTGCTGCGCCCGTATCCAAGCTTTAGCCGCCGAAGTCAATCCCAGGAGGAGCGGCTATTGCTTTCTCTGAGAGACAGCAAACGAGACAACGTCTCTCTTTATCCTCGACCTCCATTTTCGGGTCCACCACTGCGAGCACGAGCACAGTGCTCGAAGAGGAAGAACACGATATCACTCCTACTTCCTCTCCCATGCCTCCGACTACTTGTGTACCGATGGAAAGCTCACCCGTACGACTTGAGCTTTCGTTGTTCCCTGCTCAGCCTAGTCTGCTGGACCATGAGCCGGAATGGCTTGATGGAGAGACGAGCTTTGATTCTATCTTGGAGGTAGAGAATGCTATTTTGCCCCCACCGCCTATGTTTGGAGCTAAGAAGTTGGATATTGGGCCTGCAACTCCGCAGAGTCCTGTGAGGGAGGTGTTGGGTGATAAGGAGAAAATTGCTCCTGCTGCGTGGTGACTGGATGGGAATTTGGATACTTGTTATTAGGGAACTAGACGTCCATCTCAAGTTTTGTTTTTTTGTTGTTGCTTCTTCAATTTGCTGTCTGTTCTTTGTTCGGAATGCTTTGTTGTATTTTTATTATGTGAATCTGGAAAATTTACTCCCCGTTGAGACTGTCACAGTGGTTATTGTTGGTCTTTCTCACTAAAAAAAGTTGAAGCAAAGTATATTGTATGCAGTAGCTGATATTTAGGACCTCATGTATTTGTACATCACTATTCTATGTGTTTTTAGTTCCAGGAGTAGCTAGGTAGGAGTCGTAGCTATCAACACGCAAGGATACATCCTTCGTCATGAGTCTGTCCTCCGGTACAGAGGTTGGCGGGTGGGGGGGACATCGAGGTCGCAAAGTATTTACGTAAACGTGGGCTACGAATGGTTGTTAGCGAGGTTGAATCCATCTAGGCGCAACGTCAATGCTGTCACCATGAGCTAAGCACAAAAAAAATCGTACAGCGCACGTCTGTCGTCCAAGACGTCCTCTTCGACTCTCGAGCTTCAATTGCCTTCACTCCAACTGCAACAGGAGATCTGCCACCGTCACACCCACACATAACTATATCCTCATCAAAACAGTGAGTCTGTCTCCTCAAGAAGTCCTGCGTCCAATCAGAAGGTTTCGTCGAGGCACCTGGAACGGAGATCATGTCGGAGAGGTGATTGGGTAAGTTCACAGTAATGAAACAGTCATTACGAGATGCTATGTGTGTCGGACGAAGATAGTGCATGCTTCGGCATCCTAGAGATGGTGCAGCTTGAGATGCAAGCGAGTGTGTACTATGAGGCGAGTGTAGGCATAAATAGGGCGTACAGAAAAAGAGGCGAAGGAAACATACCTGTTACGTTTAAGGTAATGCAACTTCAGCACACCCAGCGCAGTGAGTTTTACAATCGCCGATGAGAGTGCGTAAAAATCCGTCCCCATTTTTGACTAACATTTGACTTGGTTCGGTTTCGCTTTTTACTGAGCGTCAAAAGTCATCCACCCTCAGTTCTCATTTAGGCGTAGGAAGCAGAGACAGCTCCGTAGAGGCGATTGGTAGATCCCCAAGTAACGAGATAGCCGTTACGAGGTATGTGTTGAACGAAGGCGGTGCATGCTTCAGCATCAACGATGGTGTGGTATGTAGAAGAGAACCAGGTATTCCTTGTTGGGCGGTTATGATGTTCGGAACGGTTGGTTTAGAAGAGGAGTTGCAATGCGTAGGGTAGAACTAGAGATGGTGCTGCTTGTGATGCAAGTAAGTATGCTGTGAGGTAGATATAGGCGTAAGTAGGGCGCACGGAAAGATACGGGAAGGGAGCGTGCCTGTTTCGTTCCAAGTAGCTTCAGCCCATCCAGCCTAGTAAGTTTTATTGTCGCCTACTTGAGTAGGCAAGAACAACAACCTGCGAGAAGGCGAAGAGTTAGCGAACGCGGCGTTGGTGAGTCGAGTAAAAGTGAAAGGGGAAAGGTGTGCAATGAATATGTATCGACAACGAGGAAGAAACGAAGAGCAGAGAGACAGCACTTACTTCAGCCATACATGATACCACCATCTTCTCCTTCATCTTCTCCCTCTCAACCATGAGCGACTGTAACTTCGTTGTCCACTGGCAGTGTTCAGTGCGCCGAAGAGTTGCCGAAGGGGACTCAGAGTAACAGATTCAGGATAGCGAGCCATTTATGAAATCGTTTAACTGGAAGTGCATATGGGTAGCTTGAAGTTGAAAACACCGAGACTTCCCATCGGGGCAGTAGAAGTGGGATGGTGGAGGTGTAGGAAGGTATCGTCGGCAATGCTATTGACCCGAACGGCGTTGGTAGCGTTCAATTCACACACGTCATGTGATGCTCAATCTTATCATCAGCCAGCAAATTGGCTGGGTCAAGCGCTCAAGTACCTCCTTAAGCTGCATCTGCGATTAGATTTGACCACGAAGGCAAATCGAAAATATCCCATCGATAACACTATATTTATGTACTTTTACAAGCGCCAAAACCGAAACTTGGGACCATTGAAATTCTTATCCACGCCTTTTACGCGCGCGCATCATGACATGATTTAATTCTACTGTTCCAATCTACCGGGCTATCGATAACAACAGAAATAGAACGCAAATTGAGCCTTCGACGACTTCAGAGACGTGATACATTGATGTACCAGGCGATTCCATTGAACTGTTTAATCCGCTTGCTGGCATTCATTTCCACATAATTGACTAAACACTTAAATAAGACGTCAGATTTTCCAGCATCGTCGAAAAGGGGTTCAGATACGTACATGAACTAAGTACCACGAAATGAAGGAAGCCCTTCTGTATGGAAAGCCTAACAACCACGCTCAATATCATCAAATGGAATTGTGTTCCGACGATCGGCTTCTCCGGCTTTTCGGTTAGCGCTTACGTAATAGTCTGTAAAAACCCATATCTACTTTGGCCACAATTACTTACATGATTTCGCCTCAATCACCGCTCTTATATAGCATTTTAAATAGTAAATAATAACATTCTAAAATTTTTAGCATTCTCACTATGTAACCCTTAAAGCCGAGACTATAATACATGCTAGCATGAGCGTGAAGATCACCATTATTGATTATGGTTCTTTACCTGAGTCTGAGATTTATATGAAAATAGCCCCAAGCAGACGGTCAAAAGTGTGCCTAGATCTGTTATAGTAAGGAAAGACAATTGACTTCCTGTAGTATAGTGACTCAGAACTCAGACCTCACCATGTGACGAGCACGAATTTATAAATGTGAAATAACAGACTGAGCATGTTGTAGAGCAGGCAAACCACCTGCACTGCAAACTGGAATTATTCGATATCTCAAGGCACTGGATATCATACTATGCAATCGGCAAGATCACACTTGCATGACAAAACATTGGTCTATCTCATTTGTTATGTTCATAATAATCATTCTCTTTATTAAATTCATTCCCTTCACCTTATGACACCCATGTCAGACAGACATCTCAAGAACTTGCTTAGTATTTATTCTTCGTTAGGTACGCCCTACCAACCTTGTACCTCATCAGTGTGACATTTTTTCAACTGTGTATATGAGTGCATAGACTTGAGCATGAAAATAAATTACTTTGTCTGAATATCATGAAATTACTCAAAAACTGCACAATCAGTGGCAATGATGGGTAAGTGCAACTTCACATTCTGCTGTGATATGTATGCAGTCAACTCTCTATCAGTACATGCTGTGTATATACATACTCTGCAGTACTTAATACATTTTCAGATCCACCAAGTCAGTTGGCAGGGAGTTATGTATTACATTCTAATATGCCATAATACATACCTTTTTGGGGAGGGCAAAATACATAACTTTATGTCTTATAATGATCCTGTCAATCCTTTTGTATGGAACCAACTTCAAACTATCCTTATATGTATATACAACTGATATTTTATTGCAACAGAGGCATGTTTCAGTATTAAATTTCCTAAACATGATATGGTACTCTTAGGTTTTATCTGGAAGCAGTAAAAACCTACTGGAACACACTACAACAACCATACCACCACTTGACATGTCAATGCCACCTGCACATTCCATCAAAATCCTCAAAAGAGGCCTTTTCCACATCAATGCTCAAGTGAAGAAGAAGTGAGAAGATATCAGTGCATGCCTTGGAAAGAAAGAGAAGGTCTCCAAGGAAGAACTTGATTGGTTGGACCAAGATGGGAATCTCATTGATGAAGAAGCACTTTTTGACAGGCTTGAGAAAGCATGAAACTTTGGGCAGGAATTGAAAGGATTGGATGTGGAATCAAAGTCTTTGGTAGAGAAGTTGATGAGTTTTGGGATGGAAGCTTCAGAGGATGACACAAGTTCTAGCAAAAAAAGAAAAAGTGAGTTGTTCTTACCATTTACATAGCATTACACTGACATGTGAGGTACAGAATCTGCAGGGAAAGTGCCTAACATGAAATCATCCAGGGCTGACAGAGGGGAGCTGGCTACTCTTTAGCAGCATATCAAAATCATGGATTGGTACCATGAGTTCTCCAGCCCAAAGAAAAACCAGACAAGAACTGTAAAGTACTTTGACAGCAAGTACCCAAACCTCAAGCATAAGCAGCCTGTTCTTTCCCACTGGTTGAAACATGAAGACATATGGTGAGAGTGCTGGACCAAACACCTTGGATCTGGGTCATCTGCTCCTGGTAAATGCTTCAGACTCACTGAGTATCCTGTGGTTACCAAAATGCTTGAGTTGTGGATGGAGAAGGCCCTTCATGATAGGGTTTGCATTACTGGTGATGTTTTGCAAGAGAAGTGGCACAGGTTTGCAGTCATTGAGAATATTCCTGAAGAGAATTGGTTGCAGCTAAGCAATGGATGGTTGACATCATTTAAGAAGCAATGTGGTTTGAAGGAGTTTAAAACTCACAGTGAAGCAGCATCTGCTGATCCTGTTGCTGTTGAAACTGAGCATGAGCACTTCAGGCTTTGATTCAAAACAGTGGCTATGTGCTGAAGGATATCTTCAACATGGATGAGACAGGATTATTTTATGGGTGAGCAAGCAGTTGCCTTCATAATTGTAAGCCTGACTTACCTTTGAATAAAAGGATGCCACCAGATTGGGGTTTGATGAAAGAGGAAGCATCTGGTGTTAAAGGGTGCAAGATATGCATTACCTATGCACTTACAGCCAATGCAGATGGAAGTGAAAAACTCCCACCTATTGTTATAGGTAAATCAGCATGACCATGAGCATTCAACAGAAAGAGTGGCCAGAAACTTGGCTTTTATTATTGAACCAATGCAAAAGCCTGGATAACATCAGTGATCTACCAAGAGTGGCTTGGTGATTGGGATGAGAAACTGTGGCACCAGAATCATAAAATTCTCTTACTTCAAGATAATTTTTGAGCCCATATCATTCCCAACACCATCACCAATGTTCATGTTGAGAATTTCAAGGCTAACTTGACAGCACATGTTCAACCAAATGATGCTGGCATCATACATTGCTTCAAAGCACATTACCGTCATGAATTCATCACTTGATCTATTGACTGATATGATAATGACATTACACCAGGTGAAATATACAAAATAGATCAGCTTCAAGCAATGAGGCTGGCTGATCTTGCTTAGCATGAAGTTGATGCTAGTACCATCTGCAACTGCTGGTGTAAAAGTGGTATTCTCCCAGATGTGCTACCAGCCCCAGTACCCACACCATCCATTCCTATAGCATCAGCAGAGAAAGGACTTGAAGAAGTACTCACGGAACTGGAGAGTCAAGGTGTCCTCTCAAAGAATAATCAGATGGGTATTCAAGAGCTGCTGAATCCACTGCATGAAGATGGAGTTGGCGAAGGGATAGCAGATGACAAAGAAAAAGTGCTAGAGGAAATTGCAGAAGCAGTACACAAGAGACTGGAAGTGGAGAAGGCATTGGAGATCAATGGAGGTGACGATATAGAGGGAGATGATGTTGTCACTCCCAAGCCAACACATAAAGAAGCCCTTATGGCTTCCATGCTTCTCCAACAATACATGGCTGATGATGAAGATCCTGAGGCATGACTGCTTGAGGCAGCTCTCATGCACTACTGGTGCAAAATGCAGCTTGATGCCTTTCGTGTGTTGAAAGAGTCACAGATTACAGAGTATTTTAAACATTAGTAATGTTAATATTCATAGAATACATTGAATTTTTTTGAATTTATTCTGACACAGCACTGTGCCAGATAAGCTGGTCCAGATTGTCTGAGTAAGGGTCTCTTTTACTGTTACATACTCTGTATTATTTAATAGTTTTATAGGTCTGCGAAATGCTATGTACTAAGAGAGAGTTGACTGTACGTCTTTATTCATTTTAATTTCAAGCTATGTCTTGGCAGTGATGGAGGTATGACATGTCAAAATGTTCCTAAGGGTTGATTAACATTGTGGAATGATGCACAAAGGTGCATATTTCGGGGAAAAGCACAAAGAGAAAGAGGGGAGTAATGGGAGGACAGAGATGCGAGTCGAACGCGAACGGACACTCCGCGCAGGGGTGATCTTACATATTATGTAATATGGTCTTCAACATCTTGAGTGGTCGAGTAATCCGGGTTTCCTACAGACTCCAAACCAGTCGCTTTCCGCGCGTTCAAGTAGGCTAACGCTGTTATATCCGAAGAAGTTGAACTTGAACGCGCTACAAGCGACTGGCAAAACTTGTAAGGTCGGTCACGTGGTTTTGTTTCCCATGGGCACTCGAGTCTCGGTTTCATCTCGAGTGCTTGCCACTTTCGCCAACCACATACATAATTGTGTCTGCAGCTCAGTGGCCCGAAAATGTGCAATCATATTTTTTAAATAGTATTTGAATTGTATGTAGAGTATATAATGATTTTTATTTATGTATTGTGTCTAAGGTTTTTTGGAATTGACAGCTGAGACTGTCACCAAATTGTAATCTAACTGATACTACTATAAAATAGTTGAACACCTGATAATAATTAAACTAAAAACTTATATGTAAATGAGATCCAGATGTATTACATTGTCGAGATGACTTAGAATGTGCTGATTAAGTTCACAAGTACCCTAAAAGTATCGTCATGAATGGACATTGAACAATCCAAGAACAATCTGCCCCACTCTCAAGTCTAACCTTGGTTACTGAAGCAAGAAAATACACAACCCCAATTGGTGTCGTCACGCAGGATATGGCACTGATGACCTTTGGCCACATTGGTATGTGATTGTTATATACATTCTAATTGAATTAATGACCTGCAGAAAGTCCTTGTCATGACGAAACTCCTCTACACATACCACCTTCAGCTCATTCGACTCATTCAAATATTGGTTTGTATTTTGGATAGTTATTATTACTGTCAAGTTCTGAATTATTTTAGCATAAAATTGAACTTGTCCTGTTACACTTTGGTTACACTACAAATAGTAAAGTCATTTTATACACTTACTCTACATGTAATGCAAATACTATGGGAATTTATGATTGCAAATTTTCGGGCCACTGAGCTGCAGACATAGTTATGTATGTGGTTGGCGAAAGCGGCAAGCACTCGAGATGAGACCGAGACTCGAGTGCCCATGGGAAACAAAACCACGTGACCGACCTTACAAGTTTTGCCAGTCGCTTGTAGCGCGTTCAAGTTCAACTTCTTCGGATATAACGGCGTTAGCCTACTTGAACGCGCGGAAAGTGACTGGTTTGGAGTCTGGGTTTCCTACTGCTTTACCTGATCTATAGTTTTCAACTTTTGAGCTTGAATACATAGTTTTATATTTAATCTATAGATCGTAAGTATGGAATTACATTCTTATGTGAGCATTACGAAATAGTAAACTCTAAGCGGAAAAGTCATGATGCCGGATGTCGGAAATCAATTTCACTTGATGAAATTGAGCGTGGTTGTTAGGCTTTCCATACTTCTGCAGTCCGCTCGGTGGCAGGTCTCACTGAGAATGCTTTCGATTCTCCGCGACCCTACCTTGGTGTTACATCAGAAGTAAGACGGAGCTGCGTCATGCGATCGTATATAACAATCCGTTTGGTCCATCGACATGAGGAATTTGCTGCCAGCTGGATAAAACAAAATTGAACACGTTGAGAGGACATTCGCAGAGTAGGAATTATTTCCACGTAGTATGGCGGACCATCGATTATCCTATCGAGTCGTCGACTTCGTTCCCCAACCAGATTCTTACCAGACCAGAGTAACTACTGCACTCTCGAGCGAATCTTCATTGCGAAATCATAATGGACTGAGCGGCTGACAACGACATTAAAGAGTTCCGGTTGGATACGCGTAGCCCTATGGGCGCAACGATGTTGACTCCACCGTCACCATAGGCTATGCGTAGATTGAACAATACGCTTTAAGCGTACAAGTGATCCCACACTTTTACCACTCGCAACCGAGACCACATCCTCCTCTGATGCAAGGATTAGAGGAGGCACCGGACACGCATGCAACGAAAATGGACTCCTACTCCGCAGGTGCGGGGTTAACGCCGTGACCATGGGCTATGCGCAGAAAGAACAGTACAGGTCTGTCGTCTGAGACGTCTTCTTTGTCTCTTGAGCATCACTCCATAAGCCCAAGAGATCCCACACTTCCACCACACGCACGGAATACAACCTCGTCATTATGACTCCATCCTCCCTCGACAACTCCGCCCCAGTTTCCATTAGAAAGTTTCGTTGATATAGTCGTTACAAAATACCGTGCGTGTTGGACGACATCGACGATGGAGTGGTATGTGAAAAGAATCAGCTGTGCCATGCTAGGTGGTTATGATGTTCTGAATGGTTGGTTTGGAAGAGGGGTCGTAACTAATATGGGCAAGGTAGAGCTAGCCATATTGCGGTGTGATACCCTGGCGTGTGTATGCTATTAGGCAAGTGTAAATATAAGCCTGGTTGGTGCATAGAAAGGGATGACAATGACGCATACCTGATGGTTCGTTCGAGGCACTGTAGCTTCAGCACATCCAGCTAGTAAGTTCGATTGTCGACGGTGAGCGCGTAAGAGCGCTACCCTGCGAGAAGACAAAGAGTTAGCAAACAGAGTGTTGATGAGTCGAGTGAACGTGAGAGTGGAGAGCGTGCAACAAAGAGTGGAGAGCGTGCAGCAAAGTGTGGAGAGACAACACTTACTTTAGTCAACCAATAGCACCTTCTTCTCCTTCCTCTACTCCCTCATAATCATGGATACAGCAACCTCGCTGTCCAATGGTAACATTCAGCGCCGAAGGTGATGATCTAAAGCGATTATCATTTGGGGCTTCATGCCGTTGAAGTAGCCTGCTTCTAATACTAGCCAGTTGAAACTAAGAGGCTTGTAGGAAGTAGAAGCATGGGGGAGGTAAGGTGAAGGTGTCGGAAAGGCCGTTGGGGAAGTCGGTTGTTCGAGGTTGCTCGCCGCTCGGAACCCAGTTGGAACGATTCACGTGCGTCATCTAAGATCCTTCAGCAGACAGAAACGTGTGGTTTCCTTCCCCAGAGACATTAACGCCGCCACTATGGGCGATTTATAAGGCATTGCAAATATCGATCGATGTGACTCTCGACAAATTACGACATGGCATCAATCTATTTGATAGTAGATGATATTGTACTTCTTATCGATACGCACCAAGCGTGGGATGGCAATAGGCAAAAGGGTAAGGCCGTGAACGTGTTGTCGGATATACACAGAACGAGAAGGTGCATCTTATTATAGAGAAACAGCTGATCATACCAACGATTTGGCTCGGAACACGTTTACTGACGCATGTAAACAGCATTGTTCTACATATATATAGCTTGTTCACGGCCCTCTCACGTCATCTCAAACGCCTTACTACTCAAGTACTTAACATCATACAAGCTGAAGTTCAGATTCTCTTGCACTTACAGTGTCTCAAAATTTTCAAATGTTTTCCAATTCAAACAATGTTGGAGTGTCTGGCGGCCAGTTTAGTGTTGTTGGTCGTGATCAAATTAATAATTACAACACAAACAATTATGAAATCTCTGAAAAGCTCAAGTTATTGAAGCCTGTTGATCACAACTTGCACTATATAGATCCATGTATGGATGGGACTAGGGTTACTATTCTAAATGATATAAACAAGTGGCTCAATGATTTTGGTATGTTCTTCTATGAGCATTTATTACAAAATTATTAATCTAACATATAGATGAGTCAGCTACAAACATTATGTGGATTACTGGTGGTCCTGGCTTAGGAAAATCTGCAATAGCCTCCACTCTGGTTGGAATTCTTAGCTCTAATGAATACAATAATAGACTTGGTGGATATCATTTCTTCAAGAGAGATGATGAAACATTAAGTGATGCAACTGTGGTTTGGAGAACAATAGCTGCAGATTTAGCATCTAATTCCAAGTATTCCATTGTGAAAGAGAAAATTGAAGAACTGCTTAGTAATGCTTTCCAACTTGGAAGGATTGAATGGCATTTCAAACACCTGATTGCTAATCCATTGAATGTTTGCAAAGAACAATTAAAATTACATCCACCTGCATTTATTATTGATGCCTTGGATGAATGCAAGCCATCTGATTTTTTAAAATCTCTGAAAAAGACATTACAAGATTGGATAGCACTTCCTAAACAATATAAACTCATTGTAACTGGAAGGCCTGGTTCTCTACCAGAAATAATCCAGAATGAAAACATGTGCAAAACCATTAAATTGGAAACTGATTCAGTTCATGACTCAGAGATAAATCAAGACATTTCTTTCTTTCTGAAGAAAAAATTTGAAAATTATGAAAATGAATTACAACTTGATTTAACAGAAAATGTGTTAAATAAAATGTGCAAAAAAGCTGCTGGATTATTTATCTGGGCATCTACTGCAGTCAAATACATCACCCTAACCCCAGATCAAGATGACCAGCCTTCACCAGATGAAAAGCTTCAACAAGTCCTATCATGGAATAAAGTTCAAGGGGTTGAAGATCTCTATTATCAAATGCTTCAATTGTCATTTGGGAAATGGTCAGAACATAGAAAGGAAACTGTTAGACAAGTATTGGCAACAGTATTGTTGGCAAAATCACCATTGAAAACAGAGGATATCAAGTACTTCTTGGATGTTAGTGGAAATGAAGATGCCATTATAAATGAAGTTAAAAGAATTACACACCAACTTCTACCTGTCATTTCAACAAATAATAAGAATATAACATTTCATCATTTATCATTTGTTGAATTTTTGGAAAGAGGTTTAAATAATAAAACATTTCAAATTAATAAAGTTAAACACATACCAAGAATAACCAAAATGATTTTTAGAATTCTCAATACTGAACTGAAATTTAATATTTGCAACATTGAATCATCCTTTGTAGCAAATAAAAACATTAAAAACTTACCACAAAAAATAAAACAGTATATATCTACACATCTTCAATATTGCTGCATGAATTGGAACATACATTATATTGAAATGATTGAAGATGAGAAATGCCACTATAAATCTTTAGTAACAGACTTAAATGAATTCTTATACTGCAAATTCTTATTCTGGTTAGAGATGATGAGTCTCTTAAATGAAGTACAGACAGCACAAGAATTATTGAAAAGATTAACATTTTGTACAAAGGTATGCCATCAAATATTCAAAAGATATGAAATACTTAAGTTTAATCAGATTTGCTCAAACCAACTTGATTTTATTGAAGATGGTATAAAATTTATCACAAATTTTTATATTCCCATCACAGCAAGCATGACAAGTATATATATGTCAGCATTAGCATTTGCACCTGAAGACTCATTGATTGTTAAACATTTCTCACCATTCTTTCAGAAAACAATTTCAATTGTTAAAGGAAGAGACAAAATATGGAATGCAGCATTGCATACAGTATATTACACAAATTCAATTGTTTCATGTGTGGCATATTCTCCTAATGGACAAGATGTGGTATTTGGCTCATTTGATCAAACTGTCAAAGTGTGGAATGTGGAGAGTGGAAAAACTATTGCTGGACCATTTATGGGCCACAATTCTTTTGTGGTATCAGTGGCATTTTCTCCAGATGGAACAAAAGTGGTGTCTGGTTCAAATGATCAAACTGTCAGAGTGTGGAATGTGGAGAGTGGAAAAACCATTGCTGGACCATTTAAAGGCCACAGTGATCATGTGTCATCAGTGGCATTTTCTCCTGATGGAACACAAGTGGTGTCTGGCTCACATGATCAAACTATCAGAGTGTGGAATGTGGAAAGTGGAAAAATCATTGGTGAACCATTTAAAGGCCACACTCTTTATGTGTCATCAGTGGCATTTTCTCCTGATGGAACACATGTGGTGTCTGGCTCAGCTGATGGAACTGTCAGAGTCTGGAGTGTGGAGAGTGGAAAAACCATTGCTGGACCTTTTAAAGGCCACAGTGGTCTGGTGTCATCAGTGGCATTTTCTCCTGATGGAACACAAGTGGTGTCTGGCTCAGATGATCAAACTGTCAGAGTGTGGAATGTGGAGAGTGGACAAACCATTGCTGGACCATTTAAAGGCCACAGTGATCATGTGTCATCAGTGGCATTTTCTCCTGATGGAACACAAGTGGTGTCTGGCTCACATGATCAAACTGTCAGAGTTTGGAATGTGGAGAGTGGAAAAACCATTGCTGGGCCATTAACAGGCCACACTCTTTATGTGTCATCAGTGGCATTTTCTCCTGATGGAACACAAGTGGTGTCTGGCTCAGATGATCAAACTGTCAGAGTGTGGAACATGGAAGGTGGGAAAGCAATTGCTGGACCATTTAAAGGCCACAGTCATTATGTGTCATCAGTGGCATTTTCTCCTAATGGAACACAAGTGGTGTCTGGCTCATGTGATAAAACTGTCAGAGTGTGGAATGTGAAGAGTGGAAAAACCATAGCTGGACCATTTAAAGATCACACTCATTCTGTGACATCAGTGGCATTTTCTCCTGATGGAACACAAGTTGTGTCTGGTTCAGATGACCAAACTGTCAGAGTGTGGAATGTGGAGAATGGAAAAACCATGGCTGGACCATTTAAAGGCCACAGTGATTCTGTGACATCAGTGGCATTTTCTCCTGATGGAACACAAGTGGTGTCTGGCTCATATGATCAAACTGTGAGAGTGTGGAATGTGAAGAGTGGAAAAACTATTGCTGGACCATTTATAGGCCACACTTATTCTGTGACATCAGTGGCATTTTCTCCTGATGGAACACAAGTTGTGTCTGGCTCACATGATCAAACTATCAGAGTGTGGAATGTGGAGAGTGGAAAAACTATTTCTGGACCATTTACAAGCCACACTTATTCTGTGACATCAGTGGCATTTTCTCCTGATGGAACACAAGTTGTGTCTGGCTCAGATGATCAAACTGTCAGAGTGTGGAATGTGGAGAGTGGAAAAACCATTGCTGGGCCATTTATAGGCCACACTCTTTTTGTGTTATCAGTGGCATTTTCTCCTGATGGAACACAAGTGGTGTCTGGCTCAGCTGATGGAACTGTCAGAGTGTGGAATATGGAGAGTGGAAAAACCATTGCTGGACCATTTACAGGGCACAGTTATGAGGTGGCATCAGTGGCATTTTCTCCTGATGGAACACAAGTGGTGTCTGGCTCAGATGATCATACTGTCAGAGTGTGGAATGTGGAGAGTGGAAAATTTTTTGCTGGACCAGTTAAAGGCCACAGTAGTCAGGTGACATCAGTGGCATTTTCTCCTGATGGAACACAAGTTGTGTCTGGCTCACATGATCAAACTGTGAGAGTGTGGAATGTGGAATGTGGAAAAACTATTGCTGGACCATTTACGGGCCACACTCACACTGTGATATCAGTGGCATTTTCTCCTGATGGAACACAAGTGGTGTCTGGCTCAGATGACCAAACTGTCAGAGTGTGGAATGTGGAGAGTGGAAAAACCATTGCTGGAGTCTTTAAAGGCCACAGTGATTCTGTGACATCAGTGGCATTTTCTTCTGATGGAACACAAGTGGTGTCTGGCTCACATGATCACACTGTCAGAGTGTGGAATGTGAAGGGTGGAAAAATTATTGCAGGACCATTTAAAGGTCACACTCATTATGTGACATCAGTTGCATTTTCTCCTGATGGAACACAAGTTGTGTCTGGCTCACATGATCAAACTGTCAGAGTGTGGAATGTGAAGAGTGGAAAAACCATTGCTGGACCATTTACAGGCCACAGTGATTTTGTGAGATCAGTGGCATTTTCTCCTGATGGAACACAAGTTGTGTCTGGCTCAGATGATCAAACTGTCAGAGTGTGGAATGTGGAGAATGGACAAACTATTTCTGGGCCATTTACAGGCCACACTTATTCTGTGACATCAGTGGCATTTTCTCCTGATGGAACACATGTGGTGTCTGGCTTAGAAAATGCAACTGTCAGAGTGTGGAATTTGGAGAGTGAAAAAACTATAGCTGGACCATCTCAAAGTCACCCTCATCTTATGACATCAGTGGCATTTTCTCCTGATGGAACACAAGTGGTATCTGGCTCACAAGTTGGAACTGTCAGTGTGTGTAGTATAGACTTCACCTCATATTCCTTCAATAACTGCAGATCACTTCAGGGTTCAGGGATATTTTTGTATTGTCATTTTGATGGGTGGATGAAAGATTACAGTGATAATAAGCTGTTTTGGGTCCCTTTACATCATAGAACAAATTTATGTAGTTTTGAAACTCTTCAAATATTGTCACATTATGAAATGTGTCAAGTTGATTTAACAAATTTTGTTTATGGATCTGATTGGATTCAGTGTAAAACTGGTCCTCCAATAGTTCCCAAATATCTAATACCAGACACTAGATCTATTAAGCAAAATAATGTTTAATCAGTTGTTGAACCTATCACTTCAACTATATACTACACTATACTCTATCCCTGTCTCTTTACCAATTCCAAATTCATACCCTCTCTGTGTATTGCATCTTATAGTGTATAGTGTAAGTATATACTTAGACAATATTGAAAATGTTTAACATTATGTAGAAAGGAATAATCTATACATTCAGACAGTGGTAATATTAATCTCACTCTTATTGTATAATACAATGACTATACCTATACATGCAGATAGTGAGTAATAGTAATATACACATAGTGTCAGTATGCAATGTAAACAGAATGCAAGCTAATGAATCTCACCTCAGTCTTATCATATGGTTCAATGACAGAGGTATTTTTGTATGTAAGGAGACATACTCCCACTACCTTTTAAGGTAGTTGGATTATAGTGTCATTTGAATTTTCCTGCAAGGAAATTTCAACAATTAGGGTCAGGATTTCACTTTCAAGCAATTTGATTGGCTGACACCCTAAAACCCTTTGCCCTGTGAGGTTGTGACAAGTGTGACATGCCCTCATAATTGATACATTGTGAGTGACACTTTGTGACTGTTGTATCACTCTGCAAAACCCCGTTTTCATCACCCTACATAACCCTACTACCTTAAAAGGTAGCAGGAATTTCAAGGTAATTCACAGTCATGGACAATCAAAGGCAACAAATTTTATAACTCATCTGCACGATTTTTTAGGGCAAAACTAACTTGATATTCAGACCCAGCAGCCTCAAATACATTAGAAAAGGCACCTTATAAGTTTTTTCCACAATATTTCAAGGTGGCCACATTTTTCAGACAAAAAAATGATTTGTGTGTACCTCTTTGGACACCTTTAGGTAACTCAGTGACTATCTCTACCATCAATCTACTGTGATCAATCACTTCCATACCCTCCATTGCCATATTACACACCCTATGCTGCTTCTGATGTTGTACTGCTCTGTAGAGCATGTTCTCCAGTTTGGGGCATTTGTTATATTTGTGGTAGACATGTTTTAGTGCAGTAATTTATAGAGCACTTACTGAACTTGGCTAGTTGGATCATTTATCATGGAATAAAGGAATGATCTTTCACTCTCCAGGAAGAAGAGTAGGCTCCATTTGCAATAATTCTGGCCCTATATATTGAGCTGTTGGTGCTTGGAATTTCTTCATCATTAGCAAGAAGACTATTTCTCTATAATAAACCACATCTATCTGCTCATGCTCTTCTATCTCCAAGTTCACTTCCAGACTATCTAGTGTAATTGAATCTTCATCCACTGTCTGATCAACTGGGATATCAGAATCAATAATTTGAGCACTTGAAGTTGGCAGACTTACATTTGATACATTGGAAGGGCTTGGTGATGCTTGAGACAGATCTCTCAGTCTAAACATATTAGGATTATGTTTCTTCAATGGGTGACCTCTAGGATGGCTCATACTGTTAGAATGTGTTACATTGTGAACATCCTCTCACAATACTTATCATTTTGTGTTTAGTGAGTGCAAAATCAGCCAGATAGCAAATATAGCATTTGATTTCGCATCATTATTTCTGTTTGTCAGCATAGACCATGTACAGATGCAATTATTGTTTGATCTTTTGCTCAACAGCTGCTCAATAAAATAGCTTTATACATTGGAATCATTAATAATACATAAAAAGGACTCTATTGGCGCTTTTTTCGTGAACAAACCAATTTTTTTAATGGTTGGCCAAATTTTTGGGGGTAAAAAAAAATCAATTTTCATTTTTAGAAGGAACAGCTTGTAGGATTGTTGTAAAAATTATATCAACTGAAAGCTATTTCAAGTATCTTTCATTCCCGAAGAAGTCCGAGGCCAAAAAAAATCGTTGATTTCTTTTGTTGACTTTGATTGTCCTCAACTGTACTCAGTTTCATGCATGGCTGGGGGTTTCTTCCCCAACTCTACTCTGAATCCCCTTCAGTGCACTGAACACTGCCAATGGACAGCACAGTTGCAATCGCCCACGACTGAGAGGGAGTAGATGAAGGAGAAGGAGTTATCTGGTACAACTGAAGTAGTAAGTGCTGTCTCTCTTCTGTACTCTTTTATTTCTTCATACATGGTCATTGCACACCTTTCTACTTTCACTGTCACTTGACTCATAAACACTGTGCTCACTAACTCTCAATCTTCTCACAGGTTGGCGTCCTTCTAAAGTACCTAGTTTAGCGCAATGTAGTGTAAATGTAAATATTAATAATAAAACTCACACCACGTATGCTCACTAAGAAAGTGCTCGGTGGGTAAGACTCAGATGCAAGGTGCTTCCAGGTGAAGTAAAGTAATAGAAAGGGTGTCGAAAACCGACGTTCGAGAGGGAGTGCACACTTAGTGAATGCTTTGATGCGCGTTTTGATGCACGTTCCTTAATCTTGGACTTAACACGGGCTTATGACTTCACACTTCGTGTTGCACTTAGAATCTCAAAGCTCACACAAATACTAAAGCACAATGCTAGATGGTATTTCTCGGGGCACAGGAGACTGCCCTCATACTACTCTACTCTACCTATTAAATATCATACAGAACTACAGCTAGAGAAACTATATAGTTGATACAAATGCAGTAATTTACACATTAGCTAAGCAGTAAGGTAGACGTTTAGACTGGATACCGGCATCTGGGATGGACTGGAGTAAATCACAGATACACAAACATATGAGCGCCAAGAATGCGTCCATATGAGAAGATAGTGAAGGACAATAAATCGTCCTGCAGGAAGAACACTCCATACGGAGGCATGATGCCACGCGCTTTGACGCGTGGAATGGGAACCACTGAATAAGCCTGCCGGGAATGCCGGATCTCAGGCATAGGCTAGGCGCCTATGGCGTGCTGATGCACAGCGCTGGTACAGCGTGGTTAGATAGCAGCAACTGCTGTGGGTCTAGTGCTCATGCCTTTTCCTATGACGCAATAACATAGCTTCGATATCCTATTATTAGAATAGATGCATGCTTAGTTCGATCTCTGGCCTTACTGGTAATTACTTCCCATCGATGTTGAGAATAAACTCTGACCTCGGTGTTTCTATTCTTAGACGCTTTCCTACTTAGGCTAGTTATGTCCCTTATTAGCGCGGATCGTTCCCACACTAGCTAATGGTCCAGGACCTCTACCTTAGCTACTAATTACAACCCAGATATATTGTACCATTTGTAAGTAGTGCATAGAATATAGAAATAATGTTTTTACAGTAGGTAGAAGTATGCTAGGCATATTACTTCCTACTTATATCGGCGACAACACAGCTCACTGTGATGAATGGGCTGAACTTACACTGCTTCGAACGAAACCTGTATGCTTCCTTCCTGTATCTTTCCATGTGCCCTGCTTACACTTACACTTGCTTCATAGCATACACTTGTTTGCATCTCAAACTGCACCATCCTAGTTCCACCCTGTGCACTATGACCCCCCCTGCAAACAAGCCGTTCGGAACATCCTAACTGCCTAGCATCAAACATGTAGTCTTTCCACATACCCAGTGTCAATATAGAGGAATGCAATCTCTTCCGACATGTACGACGCCTCATAACAACTATTCCATTACTTGGAACTTCACCAACCTCCTCTACAACACTATCTCCACTCCTTACGCCTACAACAACACTTTCTAATGGGATGTAGGACTTCTTGGGAGGGACAGACTTGATGACGAGGATATAGTCTTGCGTGTGCATGGTGGAAGTGGCGGCGGATCTCCTGTTCTATGGAGTGAAGGGGGGATTGAGGCTTGGGAGTTGAAGAAGGCATCTTGGACGATATGCGAGCACTTGTACCATGCCCATGCCCCCTGCACATAGCCCGTGGTGGCAGCATTAATGTCGAACCTACACATATTCAACTGGAGCTCTTCACCAACATTATCAACATCCTGCTGTACCCAATATCAGCGTCAACCACCATGTGACTCCCACCACATAGAACTCGTACGGAGCAGGGGGCTACTTTCACCATGCACTCCTGGGCTCCTCCTTGAATGACAGACATGTGCTCGTACTACTGTTCTGTCCGCACAAAGCCTATGATATAGACATTAACATCGTGCCTACACATGTTCCACCGAAGCTCTTGAATACCGTTATCGACCACCTTAAGACCCCCACCACAAAGGCCTTGTATGGAGCAGCAGGATATTTCCACTGCACTTGTACCCGGTGTCCCTTCTGACTCCTGTACTGTCTCCATTTCCCCCATACTTGTGTCCCGTGCCCCCCCTCCAATCCCAACCCTCGTACCGCCACCATTCATACCTTATGCTTTTGCACAGTAGAGCATTGTACAATCCAGACCTATGTCAATGCCGTCTCTGCTCCTCACTTCAATGCTGCATTGACTACGAAGAGGAATGAGCAGGCCTTGGTTGGTGGCAGGTGTAGGATCGTAGTGAAGGAACACATCATTGTCGATGTGCACAGGAAGTTCTGTTCCTCCCACAGAACCCACCCCTACTGTTCAGTGCTCATACATCTGCAACACTCCAGGATGATGCTGCTCTGATTTTGAAAGCACAGTATGGGCAGCCCTTGCCCCTGCCATACAATGTGCATTCGACTGAGGAGGACGTGGGATCGGGTCGGGGGTGGTTCTATGTTTCATGTTTGCTCACGTATGTGCGCGTCGTTCTGTCCTCTTCGCAAATTACTAGTTACTCACGATAGGTAGCATGTATGGGATTCTTGCACGATTCCTTTTCCTTCCTCCAGGCCACTGTCAGGACGTCTTACATCTACTGAGGTTCGCTTCCTCTGGTTGCTATGAGACTAGCACTGCAGAAGGAAATCAGGATGAGGACCTACTATCATGTAACAAGAGTTTGATAATGTATTGAGAGTTTGATGGCTTTGTGGATCTGTATTGTCTCTTCCCTCATTTATGCTATTACTACAAAACTTTGCATGCCAATGAAATACATCACTACCAATGTATGTCCAAGCTTACATGTCGAATAGATGTATATTTGGTTTTAAAATGTGAAATTACTGCAGAACTCTCTCAAAATTGGTCAAATATGCGACATTAAATGTGAGATCTATTCCGATCCTGTTGACATATCTTTACGAAATTTGACAAGTGCATAGAATACATGTAGCCCTACCATATTTCAAACTTTCATAGCAAAAAACTGAGCCTGTGCAGCAATAGAGCATGAATACAAGTTTTTATGCATTCTGAGCGTGAGAGGGAAAGGAGAAATAGATCTCCGCTTCAAACCCTATTATGTACAGCGGTGCTTAAAAATTAGCTGGTGACGCTAGGGAGCAAGGCGACCCGATTTGCCGGTGTTCTGAGTCTCAAATCTTACTGTGACAATGCGTGACAAAAGCTATCAAACTCTAGTTACACCCTCCGGAAGTGCTCCGCTACGACAACAAAATGAAATTTCAGACATCTAAATTCATATTTGTGAAGGTAAGATGTTTTGAAATGTAATTGCAAAAGAAGAAGCTCTAAAGTTGAGTGGTTAAGGGGGAATTAGCGAAATACAGAAAGGTTATCAAACTCTTGTTACATGATACAGTTTGTGACAGGCAAACCCTGCTAATTTTTTTGAGCGAACTTGAGCGATTTTTTCAGCAGCAACAAATAAGTTTTAGACTCCGAAAACCGTCGGAATAGCGTAGTTACGATGTATTAATTAAGATTCCACAAGCCGATTTTTCAATTTCCGATTTTTTCATTTTTTGACCCAAAAATTTGGCACTCTGCCATAAAAAATAGTAAAATTCATGAAAAATGTGTTTCTGGCATTCTTACATCAATAGCAATATGATCCCGTAAAAATATCAGTCCCTTAACCGCCTAATTTGGCGCCAAAAATCATCTTTCTGAACACTATGACTGAGGATTTACCCAAGAAAAGAGCTGAAATACCAGCTGACTTTGCAATAATTCACCAAAAACTGATTTTCAGCAATCAGAACTATCCTCACTACTGCTTAGAGCCCAGTAAAAATACTAAAAATGTGATCACTAGGGTATCTAAACCACAAGCTATAACTAATTAAGTATTAATCACCAATGAAGAACATCTGTTTAAGCTTCTGCCAAAATATCATTGTGAATTGAATCCAGTAGAGATGACTGATACAAAGAAAGATACGTAGAGAGCTTCTGAACAATGCAGAACTGTTTCAAATATTATGTTGTAGAGGTAAAGAATGTGTTGAGGCCTAAACAAAGAAATTAATTAGCGAGTCAGTGAACATCTGTTCAACCTTGGGTGTTCTAAGGTGTCGAGAAAGGGGGACCAATTTCACTTGATTGAGAGGAAGTAGATACATAGTATATTTATTGGAAGAAAAAGGAAATGTTTGAAACATAGAGCATATTGATGAATTGAAAGAAAATTATGAAGAAAAAGACTAGGGGAGGGAGACTTGAGCAATGACATGGCCTTTGGTAATGCTAATTGCAGTATTTATTGGGACTGGGTAAAGCAGGATACCGACGATCTTGAGTCCTGTTGAGTAATTGCAGCATTGAGGGTGATACAGGAGTGTCGGCATTGAAGGGAGAAAGTGAGAGAAAGCGTGAACAATGCGAATGAACATGTCGACGCACGCATCACTTGATTATGTAATTGGAATCGTAATATATCGATTTTTGTAGTGCAGGCAAAACACCTGCTCTACAATGTAAAACATATGTGTAATATATCACTCTTGTATCACTTTCTGTTCTTGTATAACTACATAATGTGCATGCAATAAAATTTTGCACTTAAAATTAGGAAAAGGTATACTGTTATGCACCCAATATACACTGGTTTCGGGTCCTGTGGGACCTATAAGGCCTTCAGAGTTGGCCTGACCCATGCATTACCCTAGTAACATGTTGATTTTTTTGTCAAAAAAATTGGCACACCCATTTTCTCGTGGGAATTTCTCAAAAACATCGTTTTGGTATGTATTTTCACTTTCTGAATCTGAATCTGTAATTAGTTTTCCCTAAAAAATTCATTTTCCTATCATAATAAAATTGGCGGGGTTTGCCTGTCGCAAACTGTAGTACCTACATTGCTGTCTTGATGAAGGATTGGTGGTACGTAATGCAAGAGGTCAGCTTTGATTTCTGGCAAAACAAAACAATCAGAGAGCAAAACGAAACAAACTTCAGACAACTTCCCGCAAGGGAATAGAGTCTAGACTGGGCTGATGGCTGTATTGTTGCGAGCTTTGAACTGGTACTCCGTCGGAGCTTGAACATGGCATGCCCTTCACCATTTCTCCACGTCAAGGATTGATTTCGTTTGAGCACAACTTGGGCCTACACACTGTAAACTTCCGATGCGAATGCAATATCTCAGAGACAAATGTTAGTTAAATTATTTTTACTACCATATGTTTATCTTTTTTGTCTTCTAATACTACTTTTGCTTTGTAACATCAGTTTCTACCATATACTTGCAGTAGCCATGCCTTTAAAATATAAAAATCAAGTTATAAACATGTTAAGTAATACTCATAGACATCGTCATATTTCTAGCCCTGAAGTTTATCTGAAAAGTCAAAGTGTAGCAATTGGTGAAGACATTGAAGCAGACCCCAGACAACGATTTTCAATCCCAGTTGAAGTCCGACTGAATGTATCAACCATTTGTATCCTCACGAAATGGGTGTCAAACCAGGCACAAAACAAAATAAAGTTTGATGAAATTCACATGCAACAATCTTTTTACTTGGCACAACAAAACAGCCAGCTTTGACTTCCCCTAATGACGTATGCCTCTAGTCTCATTATCAGGCAGATCAGCTACCAACCACCGTAATTCGGTTACGTTCTCTCATGCCTTCGATGTGCATAATGTTCACCATCCACCATGGAGCTCTTGTTCAATGAAGGGGCTGTCTCTGAACCCCAGATAGATCTGGGTGACAGGGGCAATATAACCCTAGTCCCCTTCCGCGAGGAAATTGTCACTAGTCTCTCTGGTGTGCATGGACATGGTGCTTTGAAGAGGGGGAGTGGGGGTAGGAGGACTGAGAGCTCTCCCGGTTGTTATTGAGAGTCAGGAGGAAGGGAGGAGGAGAGGCTTGTTACGCTTGTGCCACCTAGTGAGAGGCATAGGCCTGTCTTGCATAGGGAGGATGGCGTCCTCCGGGGCTTGATGGAGCTAGGTTGCAGACTAGGTGTGGAAGGAGTTTGCAAACTTCAGTTTCACCTGTCCTTTCTGCTTTATGGTGTGGGGTAGATACTGACAGGTGATTCAGGTGATTCATAGAGTCTTATTGATCTAGCTGGATCGGAGAATGCTGCTATTGATACAGAGAGAATGAGGGAGGGAAAGTATACTAATTCTAGGTCAGTTCTTGGTCTTGCAGCCATTTGTAGCGAACTGATGATGTATAGTTTGTTAACTCTAGAAACTGCACTTTTCGGCTTATGATGTACGTCTTTCCTTAGTTCTTCCATACCGTTATCGACTTCTGCTGATAAGAGATACTGTAGCAAATTGACAAAACAAAGGCAATGGGCAATCTCAATCCACGCATTAAGTAGCTGCAGAAGCTCATTCTGAGAGAATCTGGGTGAACTGTTGCAGAAGAACAAGGAGTATTTTGAGTGGGGGTATGGGGAAAAGTTTGATGAAGACGTTACGAAGAGGGAGAAGGAGTGTTAGGTGGAGGAGGTTGCTACATAGTTGCAGAAGAAGGCTTGTCTGTTGCTTCCCACTGTCACATGCTGCTAAATGATTTGTATATAGGTGAGGAAGCAGTTGGAGGAGGAGCACTACTGGAACTGAGGGCTGGTGCTCACCTGCATCCAAGCTTCAACCACCGATGCCAATCCTTGGAGAAGAGGCTATCGCTTTCTCTGAGAGACAGCAAATGAGACAACATCGCTCCCTGTCCTCAACATCCATTTCTAGGTCCAGCAACTGCGAGTATGAGCAAAGTACTAGAAGAGCAAGAACACAATATCTGTCACGAAAGTCATAGAAACATTGCAATGTATTGAGGATTAATCATCACCACAATATAGTCATAATGTGCTACTCAAGATATCACAATAACACTGTAATGCAGTATAAAGTACATGACATAATACAATAGATATTATCACTCTCAGAATGAATATAATGAGCTTTAATACATTCACAATACTATACATAACTTATAACATATATATGTACGAGACAAAGTTAATTGTAAGACCTTGTGCAGTCGGCTGCTATTTGGCAGCTCAACAGTTTTATTAGTAATATCTAAGCACTCACCGACCGCTTAGCGCTTAGGTCTTAGCAATACAATGATACTCGCCAAATGCTCAGTCTTATGAGGTTGAGCAAACATTGTTCCTTGGAATTAAAGTGTTTGACTGGTTGAAAAAAATCCAGGCTGCTTTTTTGTTCTAATTACATATAAGGAGGGGGTCAATTTACTGCCTACCACTGGCATCCTGATCTTATCGCGTATCTATAATCACTAGACATTTTCAGTACCATGTAATATTTGAATAGGTCACTCATTTTCATCGAAATAGAAGCCTTCCATAATGAAATCCTGCATTTTCACTAAGAACATCATTCAAGTAAACAATAATGATTAGGCATCGTGAACCTGTATTCCGATGGCTGGTGCGGATCACATCCACTAAAATAATTTCGTTCACAGTCCCTACTAAAGGTTCTTTTTATCTCGTGTTATCTCTGGATACAGTTATATCAAAGAGTGAGCATTTCATTGCATAACTAGCACAACTGCAACATA
This sequence comes from Cyathus striatus, assembly GCA_025738555.1. Taxonomy (NCBI): domain Eukaryota; kingdom Fungi; phylum Basidiomycota; class Agaricomycetes; order Agaricales; family Nidulariaceae; genus Cyathus; species Cyathus striatus. Next base: position 2,945,084 of record JAOVFP010000012.1, read on the forward strand.
CCTTCCCAGGATTATACAAATTCAATGTATCCATCAGTGTTTTTTAATTATCCATGTACAATCACATGTGAAGGATTTTGAGCAGAGGAATGATACTTAGATAGAGCAGGAGAAAGTTGAGTTTTTGACACACACCGAGAAGAGCTCGCCCCTCAAGATTTCGACGGAATTGAAGGGAGGTAGGGGGCATGGGGATTACGAAGAGGGTCAAGGCAAATTGAATAGGCTGAAAGCTTATAAGTAGAGAGTGGAGGAGGATATGACAACAAATCAACCAGGATGGAACCCAAGTGACACATCTCATGTATATTGTTCTTATTTTTGAGATTATTACAGTTAACTCTAATAATCTTTCAACCTTACAATCTACGTTCGTATGATAACCACGGTTCCCAATATAAATGTACACCTTGCAATCAATGCTCCAAAGCTGGTGTTACTTGCTATTGCTGAGGGTCCTTGATCTCTTCCAACCGTTATTCTAGTACAATGCTCAAAAATTATTGACAAAGCACGGAAAAGACAGGACAAAGGAGGAAGGGATCATGCTCACGAGTACAAGCAAGAGCTCTCAAGATGGTAAATGATTATCAGTACGTGTGCACAGAACCAGTACCAAGCTAAACATGTGTGCAGGTGGAAATAGGACTATCTGACAAGCAATTCTATAATCAGTGGGCCATGGGTGAGACAGGGTTAGTGACACTGACCAGGCAAATACATTTATGAGCTCTCAGCCCAGAGATGGTAAACAATGACCAGGACATGGACATGGTACCAGTACCGAGTTAAACATATGCACAGATGGGAGTAGGACTCTTCAATGAGGGATACAATGATTGGCGGTCCATGGGCGAGATGTGGCTAGTAATGCTAATGAGACGAATACGTTTACAGGTAGGAGCATGGCTTTCTGAGAAGAACAATGGAGGAATGTCAGCTACGAACAAAGAGTCCCAGCTGCCCAAGGACGGATCATCATCGCAAGTGTCAATGAATGTGATGGAGATAAATACCAAGGCTGGACAAGTGGCAACGGCTTGTTGTTAGGGAAGATGAGGCAGTGGACGAAGGAACATGTATTACAATAGAGCAGCAGAATATGGCCAGCATTACCCTACATGGAAAGTTTTGATGTGCACTGGAATATGATGCGTGTAATCAAGGGGGCACAAGGACTTCAAAAAAACAACTGGGGTCTATTTTTTTGAAATCGACACGAAGGTCAACCTACCTACCTTACTAAGCTTACATAATCCGATTAATTACTTAATTAGGAAGGTAGTCTATTTTTGTTCTAGGTGACACTGATGTACACTTGCTTACCCCCGAGCTACCTCATCCGCTAAGCACTTGTCCTCCAGAGAACCTAGCTGAGACTGCTACTTGACCGCCACCTCCGCTTTTTATTGCCTACACATACCATGCAAATCCAATTGCGCGGAATCGTCCCATTGGAGATACAATAACTGTGATACTGCACAAATAGGTAAGTACAATGGTATTCCTTGCTCAAAACTTGGTTGACATACCCATACAGTTTCACAAGAAGTGCGGCTGCATTTCCATGCCTGAGGATGCGATGGATCCACGACATCTCCACACAAGCAATCATCCAAGCTGTATGTTTTGTGCACTCTCTTCTGTAGAACTGGTATGTTTTCAGTCACCGTTTCAGTTGGTGCCGATGCGGCTGTTACAGGTTGGGCAACATGCTGGGAGCCCTCTTCAGGAGCTTGGAGTTGTATGCTAGTATTGGATTCTGCAGCCAGGGTATTGGAGGTCATTGTGCTAGGTAAGTAGGCCATTCAATTCCAAGGTAATAGGAGATACTCACAATGTCGTCCATGACAGGACTTCTTGATGTGGGTTGCTCAGGCTCCAACTCCACGTAGCTTCTTATGCACATTGAAACATCATTGTGATCTGCAAGATGTTCATTGTCATTCGGCTTCCCCACACCCTCCTCAGGCTCTGTGGTCCTGCACTCGGTATCTTCACCATTTTCACCATCCTCAAGTACACCATCCTGCTCCACAGCATCATCACTGACGATCTTGAGCATTGTCAAGTCAAATCGGGCTTGCACTGATAGGTGTTCTGTTTCATCTGGTGGTGGATGTGTTGTGTTCAAGCTGGCAGATGACAATATCAGTAAATGATGGGAAATGGTGTTTGAAGGTGAATACCTTGAAGATAAGATAACGAAATTTCAGGTTAATCTCAATGTAATCTTTATTACTATGAGATCAGATTGAGCTCAGACTTCATAGAGTGCAAGAACTAACATTGGGTGGTCTATAATACACTTTAAGTACACATAGAGTGATGTAGATTAACATTTTTAGCAACTATAAAAAAGGGTTCCGAAAATATTTTTTGACCCTCTGGCGATACCTACCTACCCTATGTCGCAGAGTAATCGTCCATTGGACAGTCTGCGTGAGGTACCTGTACGCTAAGGTAAGAGTAGTCAGTGCATGGGAACAATGCCAGCGATCCGTTAGACCACACATTAGCACCGTTAATCCCGATTACGTAAGGGATGTGTTTCTCGACTAACTCGCTATGCGCATGTCACTCGCGGGAGCATCGAGAAGTAGAAAGAAGTGAGTAAAATGGAGTACTTAGCTAACAATACAAGCACCTTTAATAAGGACAACTTGAGGAAATGAGTAGAAGAATAAACAGCGTGATCAGACTTCACAAGCAGGGAAAATAATACCGAGTTGGAAGAGATGCTATTACTCCCTTGAAAGGGAGTGATTTAAATACAAATGGTCCTGGTCTGTGCTGCACGTTCTCGAGTGCCACAGACTCCAGGTTGACATATCCTAAGCTACTCTACGTCATAAGTAAGAGGCTGTTGGCATATGTCGCCAAAATAAAGTAAAAAGGAAGTCAAATATTACCTGTCTAAGATTTCCCCACCTGGACCCTCAGGGCACAGTCCCAGAACAATGGATTCTATTTATGTCACACCTCTGCTCCTCCTGCACAGAGTGGAATCCTCTCGTTTCGATCGCAGCTCCCATTGATCCTGGTAGTGTAGTCCTAGACTTGCAATATTCATCCTTTCAAGAAAACAAAGAAAAGAAAAGGAAATATACTACATCATACTAATGTCAAAACTTTCCAGAACCTCGTTTACTACCTTCTTCAGTGGCCAGACCTTCCTCCTTGAAACAGTTGCGTTCAAGCTACTTCTTCCGAGCTCTCCAAAAACGGTTGTTTGTTAAGACCTAAGAGAGCAAACAAAGTCAACGGCCTTCTGGCCCATACTTTAACCGTGCGCCAAATGTGTGTTATTCCAATAAAGTCATGTCAAAACGTTACCTCCAGCCTATTTCTGTGAGCAGACCACAGAACTCAGCCACACCTACCTACCATGGGAATCTATGATGCCTGTGCCCCCTTGCTCATGACTTTATGTATTCTATTATTACTGTAATGCTTCCTATTATTATTTTAATTTAATAGTATTATGTGTACTCATAAGTGCTCATTACTTTATGCTTCCTATTATTATTCTAATGGAATTATGTACGCTTTTCAAGTGTGTCACATCTGTCACAATTTTCCCATGTGTTACATTCGTCACACATATTCCCGCGCTTCATATTTGTCACGTACTTCACGCACGTCACGTTCGTCACACATATTCCTGTGCTTCGCACTTATCACATACTGCACGCGTGTCACATCTGTCACAAATATCCTGCGCGTCACGTTCGTCACATATATTCCCACGCATCACATTTGTCACATTCTTCCCACCCGTCACGTCTGTCACGCATATTCCTGCGCATCACATTCATCACACATTTCCCACGTGTCACATTTGTCACAATCTTCACGTGCGTCACGTCTGTCACGATTCTCCCACACCACATATATATCACACTTGTCACGCTTTAGTGCATTTGTCATGCTTTTATGCGCGTCACGCGTCACGTTTGTCACGTTCTTTATAAGCGTTACGCTCTTATGCATGTCACACATCTCACATCTATTTGTCACGCATTTCACACTCGTCACACGTGTCACGTCTTTGAGGCGCGTCACGCCGTGACAATCTGCATGCATGTCACACTTTTCACATATGTTACATATGTCTTTTTTTTAAATGCATCATGTGTTTTTCATGCATGTCACATTTTTCAAGTGCATTGCAACTTTTTCACAAATATAATGCTTTCCAATCCCATCAGATTTTTCTGTCTCTACCACTATTCAAGTTGTCATGAGAGTGGAGTAAGTATTTAATAGTAGAGTGAATTATATATGCAGATGAAATGATATGTACTTGTAGAATTGGAGATTGTAACACAGAAAATAACAATTAGAAAGTTATAGAAGTGTAGTAGTAATAAGAAACTAGAATGAAAAATGTAGAGTGTATATGTAGTTGAAGGCTTACCCACACTGACAGAGCATGAGAAATTTGGAAATGGGATGATATGATGTTTAATAATCAGAACTAGAGATGTAATTAAATGACAAAGTAAAAACTATAATGGTTAGTCTGGATATGAGAGATGATGAGATCATTATGATAGAAATGAATATTTTGGAAATATTTAACAACTGAACAGAAAAGGACATATACTGAAAGAATTACATATGGATAACAAATCTGAAAGAATGGTTGGTATATGTGATTCCACATCACATCAAACTCATATGTCTCAGTCATTAAATGATCATGATTCTTGCATTAACCATTGGTTATTCTTATATCTCCAACACACATTTTTAAGTCATATGCTTACTCTATATGATTATGTGACACTTCTACACTGTCATGTGTTTCACATCTCTGATTATGTTATATAGTTCTTTAAGTATTAGTATTCATTCATACATATGAAACCTCCTCCTGTACTTCTCATCACTTTCTTGCTCAGTGATCATTACTTGCTTTTCTATTCTTTAGTTTAGTGTCAACTACATCATCACCTTCTTTTCTTCTTGTTCTCTTTTCAGAAGGACTACTTTGTCTTTTCTCCTTTCTTGCCTAAGAAAAACTTACTATCATTTTTCTATAGTCATGTGCAGTATTGTCATACAGGGTCTGAATCAATGACTGACTTGTCAATGCAGGAGGCTGAATTACTCAGCTAAGTAATGAGATATGGGTTAAATGTGGCATCACTGAGTGCTCTGATTCCTTGGATATGAAATGTACAGAACATTTTTCATTATAGACCTGTTGGAACCCCATCAACATGTCACAATCATGATACACATGCAAGCACAATGTGCTTGAAATATGTTATAAATCTTAAAGATGTGATATAAGTAACACTTATGATGTGTGTGAAAGCATGATGAAAGCCTCAAAGACATAATGACTATGATGCATGTGCAAATCATAAGAAACAGATGTGACTTATGTGATGAGCGTGACTTATGTGACGCGTGACGCGCATACAAAGCATGACAAATGCACTGTGATGAGCATGAAAAGTGTGACAAATAGATGTGAGATGTGTGACATTCATAAAAGTGTAATGCTTATAAAGAACATGATAAATGTGACGCGTGACGCGCATGAAAGCGTGACAAACGCGCTAAAGCGTGACAAATTTGTGACAGATGTGACACGTGTGCAGTATGTGATAAGTGCGAAGCACGGGAATATGTGTGACGAATGTAACGCATGGGAAAATTGTGACAGATGTGACACACTTGAAAAGCGTACATAATTCTGTTAGAATAATAATAGGAAGCATAAAGTAATGAGCACTTATGAGTACACATAATACTATTAAAATAATAATAGGAAGCATTACAGTAATAATAGAAAACATAAAGTAATAAGTACTTATGAGTACATTCCCACTACCTTTTAAGGTAGTTGGGTTATAGGGACATCTGATTTCTCTATAAGGCGATTTACAGGTTTGCGAACAGATTCTCAATCTGATTGGCTGGAGCCCTGTGACAATCCTGTAACCACTGATGAATTTCTATCATCTCAGATTCACTTGTCTCAGATCTTCTTTCTCTTTTCATTAATGTCGCCCTGTTTTCTTATTAGTGCCAGTGTTGCAGGATTGATCAACACATATGTGTTGACACATGATGCATATGATGCATGATAGGTTCACCAATGTCAAGTTGATTACATGTGATAAGTCTGTTGGGGGTGTTTGGTGTAGGGATCATGTGTATCCTGCATTGACAATTAATAAGTGCGTTCTTCACTGCCTTCCTTTTATTCATACCACTTCATTTTACATCCTTGCTTGGAGCTCACTTCATACTCACCACCAACTCTCTTCATTATTTTCTTCTCCTTCAATTCCCTTTACAGGAAAGCAATTAAAGGCTCAGGCCATTAACTCAGCCTAGCGAACAGTGTATCCTAGCACACCATGTTCTCTTGTCCCACTCAAACTGACAAGCACAGTATTTGCGCCTTAGAGTGGCTTTTGTTCATCTCCTCCTACCCATATCCTCAACCACTGCAAGCAGCCCAACTCTGTGTGCATGCACTGTGATCCTCCAGCATTCTTTCATCGACCCCCTGCAATGATGCAGCCAACTCTGCATCATGACAGGTCTCTAGTTTCAATGCAAGTCACACATTCCTGCCATGATGTTGCTCTACATTTCGTGTTATTGGCTCATATAGCAAGTTTCCAATGGAGGAAGAGTGTAGAACATTGAGGAGGTTGGAAGGCTGGAAGGTTGGAGTAAGTGACAGGCAGACAAGATGACATCAGTACACCTGGATGTGTTGCAGGTCTTGTTCCCACCCATTACTTGGTAGCTATTCATGGTGGGTTACTGCCACATCGTTATCACATCAATCTTTTCCTTGACATTCTTGCTGAGCTGGTCCCAAATCATAGTGTAGTTGGGATCTGTCTTAATAAGGCCCATAACATTAGAGAGTACTTGGAAATGGAAATGCTTGAAGTCTGAATGTATTTGGTGCACAACACAACATGCAGCATGGCGCCAGGCAGAGGATATGTTCCTTGTCTGACTGTACAAACTGTACATGAACAGGTTTTCTGTACCCTGATTTTGGTAGATAATACATAATATTTTCACCTAACAGTGAGTGATCTTCACATACTTGTGTGAACTGGTTGTGGTTGAGACTCAATTGAGCTAAGCTTAGAAAGTCCCACAGAACATATAAATTTGTGCTTACAATGCTGCACATGAGTTGAGAAAAGTAGTGAATCCATCAAATTCTTGAGGTAGTGGGCTCTGCCGCTTGCCAGCCTTATTTCTTTTATACTAGTATTACAATAACAATAGGAATTATAAAGTAATGAGTACTTATGAGTACACATACTAGTATTACAATAATAATAGGAATCATAAAGTAATGAGTACTTATGAGTACACACACTAGTATTACAATAATAATAGGAATCATAAAGTAATGAGTACTTATGAGTACACATATTAGTATTACAATAATAATAGGAATCATAAAGTAATAAGTACTTATGAGTACACACACTAGTATTACAATAATAATAGGAATCATAAAGTAATGAGTACTTATGAGTACACATGCTAGTATTAAAATAACAATAGAAAACATAAAGTAATGAGTACTTATGAGTACACATGCTAGTATTAAAATAACAATAGAAAACATAAAGTAATGAGTACTTATGAGTACACATGCTAGTATTAAAATAACAATAGAAAACATAAAGTAATGAGTACTTATGAGTACACATGCTAGTATTAAAATAACAATAGAAAACATAAAGTAATGAGTACTTATGAGTACACATGCTAGTATTAAAATAACAATAGAAAACATAAAGTAATGAGTACTTATGAGTACACATATTAGTATTACAATAATAATAGGAATCATAAAGTAATGAGTACTTATGAGTACACACACTAGTATTACAATAATGATAGAAAGCATAAATTAATGAGTACTTATGAGTACACATAGTAGCATTACAATAATAATAGGAAGCATAAAGTAATGAGTACTTATGAGTAGACATAATACAATTGTAATAATAGTAGAAGCATAAAGTAATGAGTACTTATGAATAGCCTGTATATACATATAGTATATGCCTCACTCATAAAACTCAGACCTTATATGATATCCCATATCATATAAGGCCTATGATAAATGAGAAATTTGGCTGACACTTATGTTTTATTGGTGCAAAGAATTACTTGTAGGAATCCTTCTGGGTCCATGAGGTCATCCAATTCATCAACAGTAAGCTTTCCCGAATTATATTGATAATAAGGATGATATCTCTTAGGGTCTATGGGCTACAAATAGTCAGTAATTAATGGTGAGTTCATAAAATTTTCATACTAGAACTGTCATTGATGTTTGGAGCTGCTCTTCAATTATTGACAGGTGAAGAGTCCCTTCATCATCAACAACACAAGATATTTCATGTTATGTCGCCAGTCCTTTGCAGATTTGTATACTCGAACAGCAACATCCTTATTTCATGGCATCTTCACTGTGGTATGTCGAGGTTTCATAGAATTTATTATGTTTCTAACCACATCCATAACTGTATCGGATTCCATGTATGTTAATTGTGGAGACTTGATGTTCTGTGTTACTGCTTCTGGTGTGTCACCATCTATTAGCTCATAGGGGAGATGCTGATACTGAAAATTGGTGTGGCTTGGATGTTCATGTACTCTTTAGAATATTCAGGATACTCAGTGAGATAGGCAGAAGGCAGAAGGGAAGTCTTAGGACATACCTCTTTTTTTCTGTTTTGGCAACTCTTCATGTTCACCTTCAGCCAATCATTTTCTCGAATTAGAGGTATTTCCTCTGTAGTACAATATCAGCCTTCGAATTTTGACATTTGAAGAGAAGTCTTAATGACTAACCTTTTTCTTTTTCTTTTTGGAGGAGACTCTTCATGTTCACCTTTCTCTGGTTGTTTCCATGAGTTAGGAGCTGTTGATAATGCTTGGGTTTGACCATTCTTATATGCAACAAGTGCAACTATGAAGTCGTTCTTAATTGGTACCCCTGGCTTCCTTTGACCAGTTGCTTGGACATTCACATGATTGTCTTTACAAAGTTGCTGAAGAATGTGGTATGGGAAGGACCTGAGTGCAGATTCACGAACAACGGCTCTTTGAAGAACCTGTCCTGCTTCCTGGATCAACAAGTTAGACATTGTGATTTAATGACTCCAGAATGAACCATGACTATAAGTATTCAATGCTGGATATGATGCTGGGCACTTGCTGAGCAAAGCTTGCCATCCTCTTTTATAGTGCACAAGTATATTCTTATTGTTTCTTATTGTATTCTCAATCACTGTTACTACAAAGAGCTTATAATAGGAAACATTCACTGTCTTATATCGAACCTCCCAGTTCTATAATAAAGGTTGAAAAAGCCTTATCAACCCAAGGTGTGGAGCTAACATCTCGGCTCCATCCCTGGGCAGGAACTGAGTGGGGACAGAGCAGGGAGTTGAGTGGGCTGTGAGTAGGTGTGAGTGGCTTGTGAGTGGCCCCATGAGTGGGACAATCAATATGATACATTACCATATTTACAATCTGCACATACATAGGGTAGGAGAACATATTGTTTATTACATTTAGAATTGGTGAGTGGATCTGATAAACAAACCAATCCAGACTCTGTTACCAGGACAAATTTTGAATGTGTGATAAGATAGGGATGTGGAACATAGCTAGAATCTGTGTTTAGATAGGATCAGTGAACAAATGTGCATTCCAATTCAGGATTTGTGTGAGAATCTGTGTTAGCAACCAATTTTTCACACAGATTCTACCTTTGTTCTATTGTTATTTTCTCAATATGGAAATGCAATATGGGTTTAGAACCAATCCATCATTGTTTTCTAAATATGAACATGAATCTGTTCAAGGAGCCAATTTTGGTACACATTCTAATTGTTAAACAAATCTGTTTGTACCATATTTACCCCACCCTGATTCAGTCCTGTCTGAGGTGCCATCAACTAAGGTAAATCCAGTCTACATGCACCACTTCTATCTCATTAATTTACATCCACTACTTTTCTATTATAAATGTAGGAAATTCACAGTCCATACAGATAGATGTAGATATTTCAGAATATACCTATTTCATATGATAGATCCCCATAATGCACAAATAAATGCAACAAATTAAACATGAAGATCTTGCCTGCTTCCACCATATTTAGCAGATGACAGGAATCTAGTCTCATCATGCTGTGTTCATGTGCTGACTAATCTGTCATTTTCGGAATGCACAATGCAAATATCCCATGCTTATCACTTCTGTCAGCATATGGCACATCCCATCAATCATAAGATATCCAGTCTACATGCACCACTTCTTCCTCATTCATTTAGATCATCCATGTCACTATTAAAAATGTAGGAAACACATGATCTATTCTATTAGAAGTAGATATTTCACAATATAATTATTCTATGTTATAGATCCACATAATGCACTAATAAATGCGAAAAATTACAAACAAAGAACCTGCCTGCTTCTGCTACATTCATCAGATGTGTCATATCCTGTATCACCTACCTCTGGACCTCTAGTCTCTTACTCTGCATTCACCTTTGCTTACTCTGGACTTTGCTTACATTCTCATTATTACCTATTGCTTACTGTACATAGATTACTTCTGTTTCCTTTCTTCTGTTCTACTGAGCTATCTCCTCAGTAATGTAGTATACATTTCATAGTGAGTCACTTATCATTCTTAAGTGTGCCACTATCAGTTTTACTTTACACCACCATATGTGCTCACTTCTCTGACATGTTTTATTACATTTAATTAGTTATAGTCTTCATTCTACATATGTCTACCCTGACCGTACTTCTCCACTGGCCTTTACTTACTCTGAGTCTCTAGTATTTAAGTAGCACTCAATTTGTACTTAGTCTTCAGTTTTGTATTAAACTACATCCTCACCCTTTCGTTTGACTTGAGTTCCACCTCTTGTCTTCTCATCCCTTGTCTTCTCTGAAGGGCTTGCCCTTACTCCGAAATCCAGGACCAGAAATCCCAGGGGCACAGCACATAAGCTGAAGCCAAAGTCCTACCCCTGAGTTCTCATTCTCCATTTCATCTCATACTTGCCCCTTGCTTCTCCATAGTCACCCCCTCATACTCTGCCGCCAAGTCAGGCTAGAGGCACAGTCATGACAAGATGACAAGAATCTAGTCTCATTGTTCTGTGTACATGTGCTGACTCATGTGTCATTTTCAGATCGAGGAAAACAAATATACCATGCATATCAATTCTATCCATGTATGGCACATCCCATCAATTAAGGTAAATCCAGTCTACATGCACCACTTCCACCTCATTAATTTACATCCTCTACATCACTATTAGAAATGTAGAACATGCATAATCTGTTCATTTAGATGTATATATAACATAGTATAATTATTCCATATTATACATCCCCATAATGCACTAATGATTGTGAAAATTACAAATGAAGATCCTGCCTCCTGCCACCACATTCACCAGATGACAGGAATCTAGTCTTGTCACGCTGCATTCATGTGCTGACTCATCTGTTATTTTTGTGTGCAATCCAAATTACTCATGCTTATCACATCTGTCTGTATATGGGGCATTGCATCAATTATTCCAGTCCAGTTCTTATAGACTACATTTTACATTACAATTTATACATTCTATAGACATATTTTCAACTAAGTGTACCAAAAAATAGTATTTTAGAATCTATACTAACTTGCTATCTATATCTTGGGAGTCGAGGTGAACATAGGATGTGGTTTTTGCATGCCAAAATTGTAGTTTAATAGAACCACATATTCATATTTTTTGAAAATGTAGCATAGTATGGCCACTTTCCTAATACAGATATAGTCTTATATCACCACAAGCATTTACTATTAAACATCAGACTGACTAATATCTAGCTTACCATGCATGGAGGTACATGGGTATGTACCTGTCATTTGGTATATTTTATGTACCACTCTGGAATGGCACATCACATACTACCTATCTGGAGGTACCCCAACATGCTCCAGGTGATAACACAGGTTGGTCCTGATCAGTTGGCCTTTGTGGGGCCCCAGTATGGTATGCTGGATGATGAATAAAAGGAAAAGTAGCCAGGTGTCTACCTCCTGTTTCCCTACCTCCTTCATTGGGGGGTTGGGTGATAGACAGACCCTCACCCCCTCCATAAGTTGGAATGATAGTGCCTGTGAACAAGTAGTGTAAATCCAAATTTAGAATAGAGCAATGTGGAGTAGTAGCTGCAATATGTACCACACTTGTACAGCCATGGTGAGTGAGTACAGGAACCTTGACCTAGGTTGCCATAGGTAGACTATGTCGAGATTTTGGTGCACAATACTAGGGCATTGTGCATCAAGGTTGTGACTGAGTTGTCTGCTTTCCTGTCCTTTGTAGAGTCAGTATATTTGGGCAGGGACTGTTAGTTAATCTATTGACATAGACATTCCCTGTGTAGCCAGTCCTAGATCTGACTTGTGTTAGGGATTATACTTATGAGAGGTTAGTTTGGTGAAGGTGGGGTTGAGAAGTATAATAATTATCTTGTAGATTTAGTGAGAATAGATCAGGCAGACTCAATTTACTAATGGTCAGAGTTGAAGACATGTATATGTATTCATATGCATTGCAAGAGTAGTTGTTAAAAAGGTAAGAAAGAGGTTTGTAGAGGTAATACCAGAGTGGGGGCAGTATTTATTAGAAACCGCCACATCCCCTACTGCTGCTGCCACAACCTCTTCCTCTGGTTTGACTACCTCTGCTACTTCCTCAAGCTCCCCCTCAGCTTTGTCCCCTGTTAGCCTGGCCATTGGTGCTGCCTTGAGATGATCCTGGCTGATTGGCTGCAGCAATTGCTTGAGTGAAGATGTTGGAGTGGTCCACCACTTGTTGATCATCATCATCATTGGGGATTGGTTCGAGACCAAGGTGAGCCAGGCACTCACAGAGGCCAGTAGGGTGGTCAAGACCCCAGCAGATGGTGCCCTGGATGTCTTTGCTGCACATAACCAAGGTTGGCCCCATGATTAGTGCATTGTGGAAATGCTCAACCTCCTTCCAGTGCACTTCAGCATTGGATGTAATCAGAGACATGTGAATACACCATATAGTAACTGGAGCAGACTTGCTAGTCTTCCTGTTCTTCAACATGATAATGATTGTGCACACATAGATGCTGTTCATGACATAGGCAAAGTGTTGTTCAGCTGGAATGTTAGTGAGGACCTGATTGTCCCCATATTGGTTGACATAGTTAGCAAAGTCCTCCAAGTCACTGAAAGTAGCCCTAAAGGCTTCAGTGACTTTGTGCCTCTTTTCCTCTGAGTCCAGTCCCTTTATGTGTAGGTACATCATAAAGTCAGATGTAGGGAGGTTGAGAGCAAAGACTGTCAGCCATTCCTTGTCCTTCTGAATGCAACCTGTGTTGACTGCCAGAGCCGTGTTTTCCCAAGAGTCGACAATGATGCAGATGGGATGTGGCACCTTGTCTCTAGGGAGAGGGGACTTACAGCATGCTGAGATAGCAGCTAAGACAGTGTTGGGTCCCAGGAAGGAGTGGAGGATGTCAGTGACCTTGTTTTCCTTTGACTCAATCTCATCTTGGTAGTCTGACACTCTGTCACTGCCAAGAAGCACAAAGAAACCCAGCTTCCCTTTTACTTGAGCAAAGACCTTCTTTGAGACTTTCTTGTCCATTGAAGCAAAGATAGTATGGTCATCAACTCTGTTGATGTAGGGAAAGAGGGTGCATTGACTGCTTTCCTGTCCTGTAGTGTTGGTTGTTGAGTTTGGATTGATGGTGTTGTGATTGTGCAGTGCAGGTTCATCTTCAAGGATGAAGCCTGCCTCTTGTAGCTCAGCTCTGCTGTGTGTTTGGAGCAGAACATTCAGGATGTGCTGGAGACTGCCTTGGTTGGTGGTGGGAACAGTGTAAGATTGTACAGGGGGATCATTGGTGGGGGGCTGAGGAGGAGTGGCATCAGCTGGTGTATGTTGGCCTGCTTGTCCTTCCTGGGAAACTTTGGTGGACTTGTGAGGGGTGTTAGCCATTTGGATCATAAAAAGCCCAGGTTTTATGATCCAGTGATCACAAAATCCCTGACTTCCATGATCACTGCCAAAATCTAATGGTATCCATTATTATTAATGAATGTATGAGTGATCAAAGGTGATCATTGGATGTTATAATAGTCTATGATTGATATTAAAGGGCATATTGACTACTAATGAATACTAATGAATGTGAAAGTGATCATAAGTGATCATGGTACTATATAAATGGTGTATTATAGTGTGTAATGACTACTATTGAATACTAATGAATGTGGAAGTGATTATAAGTGATCATGGTATGTTATTACTAGTGTATTATTGTGTATAATGACTACTAGCTTATACTAATGAATATAATAGTGATCATGAGTGATCATAGTGTGTTATATTAGTGTATTATTGTGTGTAATGACTACTAGTTAATACTAATGATTGTTAAAGTGATCATAAGTGATCATGGTATGTTATAATGGTATATTATAGTATATAATGACTACTGGTAAATACTAATCAATATGGAGGTGATCATAAGTGATCAGATGTCATTTGTCACACATTTTTCAAGCTGTCACGTTCGTCACGTTCGTCACAGTTTTCCCGCGTGTCACACATTTCCCGCGCCTCACACATTTCTCATGTGTCACGTTTGTCACACATATTCCCGCGCTTCACGCGTGTCACATCCGTCACATTTTTAGCGCTCATCACGCATGTCACATACTTACATTTGTCACACTTTGCACAACTATCATGTATTTAAGAGGTGTTACTCTTTTGATTCACATTACATATTCTATGTGTGTCACTCATTATGCTCCTTGCATATGTCACATTTGTCACTATTTTCACAGCTCAGTGATGTAATTCAACATATCTAAATTTGAAAACTATGTTAAGTGGGGGATACTCAACATATCACTTGTCATGGTCTACTAGCCCATCATGGTTTTCATGTGTATCATGTTTTTGA
The DNA here is from genome assembly GCA_025738555.1 of Cyathus striatus. Classification (NCBI taxonomy): domain Eukaryota; kingdom Fungi; phylum Basidiomycota; class Agaricomycetes; order Agaricales; family Nidulariaceae; genus Cyathus; species Cyathus striatus. Next base: position 2,960,133 of record JAOVFP010000012.1, read on the forward strand.
TGTATATCACATGTCAAGTTTGTCATGTTCTCAATTTGTATTTCATTTGTCATGCTTAATTTTGTTTCTGACATTTGCTCACATGTGTGGAGCCTGAAGGCACAGTAGGAAGGAGAATTATGATGTACTGAACACTTAACACCCAGGGAGATAAGCTGGTCACATTTGTCTGATTACCTGTATATCTATACTATTGTTGAAATTGTTACAGAAAGGAATGTGACAATTGTAAATTGTGGAAGTGTAACAGTAATAAACAACTAGAATGAAACATATAAAGTGTGTATGTATGTAAGTCCATTGATATTTTACAATCAAGACTAGAGATGTGATATAACAGCATTGAATATTTTCATATTAAACAATTGGTAATAGACATACACATGGGCAAAAAATATGAAAGAATGGTGATATATGTGATTTTACATCACATCAAACTTACACATCTCATTCATTAGATAATCATGATTCTTGTATCAGTATTGGTTATACTGATATCTTCAATACATATTATTGAGTCACATATCTGCTTACTCTATATGACTACATGATAGTTCGATTTATTGATACAGAAAAATAATGAAAACTATCTCCACTCATATTAATATTGTGTCACAATCAGTTTCACTTCTACACTGCTATATGTGTTCACATCACTAACATATGTTGTTCATATTTATACTTAGACATCATGACTTCATCTTTGAGATAAGCATATGACTACTGGCATGATCAGCCAGGTAACTACTCAGACAGCATCAGGAAATGGTCCATGCGCATGCTATTGCTGAGTATCCCCCACATACCATAGTTATCAAATTTAGATATGTTGTCAATATCAAAGGCCATATACATTACTAAGCTGTGAAAATAGTGATAAATATAACATGCAAAGAGCATAATGAGTGACACACATAGAATATGTAATGTGAATCAAAAGAGTAACATCTCACAAATACATGATAGTTGTGCAAAGTGTGACAAATGTAAGTATGTGACATGCGTGATGAGCGCTAAAAATGTGACGGATGTGACACGCGTGAAGCGCGGGAATATGTGTGACAAACGTGACACATGAGAAATGTGTGAGGCGCGGGAAATGTGTGACACGCGGGAAAACTGTGACGAACGTGACGAACGTGACAGCTTGAAAAATGTGTGACAAATGACATCTGATCACTTATGATCACCTCCATATTGATTAGTATTTACCAGTAGTCATTATATACTATAATATACCATTATAACATACCATGATCACTTATGATCACTTTAACAATCATTAGTATTAACTAGTAGTCATTACACACAATAATACACTAATATAACACACTATGATCACTCATGATCACTATTATATTCATTAGTATAAGCTAGTAGTCTGTCATAGCCGTACTTTTCCTATCATTCCTGCACTTCTATTCCGCACTTTGTCTCTGCACTTCCCGCACTTCCTAACTTGTACAGATCTGGTTCTTCTACTTTTCCCTTACACTCTTCTGATGAAGGTTGCCAAGCTTATGTCACCTTATTCACCCGATCCTTATCCATCTCCATTATGCTTTCTCCATCGTACCCCGGGTATACTTGTCTCAGCATTCCTTTCAATCCTTAGTTCGTCCTTGGTATATATTGTATTCAAACCCTACTCCACCTTCCGCCACCATCTTATTATGTTTATCAATTAACATACTACTACCCATTCGTTCACCAGTCATCGGTGAAGTCATATAGTATTTAAGTAGCACATTTTGTACTACTGATACTCAGTTGAAATATCAACTAAATTACTATCCTTCTTACTTGTCTTTGAGTCCTACTCAACTCCAGCTTGAATCATTGTCTTCACACCAATGACTCTGCACTCTGCACTCCTGTTCCTCTCTTCCTCTGCACTCCTGTCTCTCCCTTCCACACTTCGAAATACCTGGACCATGAGAACGACAAGGGGCACAGCACATAAGCTGAAGCCGACAGTCCTTCTGTCCCGCACTTCCCTACCTTACGCTTCCGACCTTGCATAGAAATACGGGTCTTGACATAGTCATTATACACAATAATACACTAGTAATAACATACCATGATCACTTATAATCACTTCCACATTCATTAGTATTCAATAGTAGTCATTACACACTATAATACACCATTATATAGTACCATGATCACTTATGATCACTTTCACATTCATTAGTATTCATTAGTAGTCAATATGCCCTTTAATATCAATCATAGACTATTATAACATCCAATGATCACCTTTGATCACTCATACATTCATTAATAATAATGAGAGTTGCATGTAGCATTCTACCTCCATGGGGGGATAGAGTTGGTTGGGGGACAAGTGGGTTTGGGGGTTGGTTGGGATTGCATTATTAGAAGTGAGAGGTTGGAGAAGGTGTTTGGGTAGGCTATGGATAGTTTGGTTATGAATTCTGGATTCTGAGGACAGGAGTGGTGGGTATGCTCACCTTTTTAAAGGGTTTCTCTGCCCAGTGTTTGGTGTCCCTTTGTTCATGAATACAAAGCATGTCTTGTATCATGCATGCAGTGGTCCATGCATCTGATTTTAAGTCATTGTACTTGAGCTGTGTTCTCTTTGATGCCAATATCTGGTGATGTGTTATGTGTGCCAAGTATGAGTCTCTGTCCCTTTGATAATATTTCTGAGATAACAGAGTGGTATCTAGGTGAGTGGCCACTGGCACTGGATTAGAGAAGGGGGGGGAATAGTATATACTGTCAAGCAAGGGGGGGAGGATAGAGGTGGGGGAGTGGATATGGACAGTGAGTTCTTAAGAGGTTAGAGATGTTTACAACGGGGTGATAGTAGCTAGATTATGTAATAATAACTACTTACTCCTAAAACAATGTAATGGGGTGGCAAGTTTGGAGGGAATTTTGCAGAAGATCAATATTAAGGATGCTTCCAGGCAAAAGGGGGTAGAAGGGGAATGTATAAGGTAGAGAGCATGAGAATCCAGCACCCTTATGTAATCAGCTTAGTAAGCGCCAAGAGGTGCAAAATTCTGGGTTTGGGAAAATAAAAAAAATTATATACAACTATTTCAACTTTTAGTTTACTCTACATCAACTTCAATGTGCTCTAAAGTGTGATTCTAAGATGTTTAAGCAAAGAACACATCAATATGTCACCAATATCTAAGTCTAAGCTGCTCTCGCTGTCACAAAATGTGACATAGTGTGACAGTATATCACATGCAAATATGTTACATAATCCAAAACATATTATGTAAGATGCAAAATACTTGAGGTCAAAAAATTAAAATGCCTTCCAAACATTTGCAAATGCATTAATATGGTATTTTAATGTATTTATTACTCGAAAACATGTTTCTTAAATTTCTCCGGGTATAGTCCAAATCTCGAAAAAATAATTCCAATGTTCTGATCCAAATACCAAAAGCTATCATTTGTTGGAATTAGATTTTCGGAAAAATGATGTGTGAGGAAGGAATTTCGAATGTTATTGTGACGAGAATGTTGATTATGTAAAGGTGCTGGAACCCTATGCTCTCTACCTTAGGAAGGTGGAGGACCATCTAAGTAGTGGGTAGGTAACGTCTCTGGCTATGTATGATGTAATGTGCAATACTCTAGGAGTTCATGGCTCTTCTTACTAGACTCAAATCAAATCACTTAATCAATAATCTTGGAAAGGTCACTTTAATTCACTACACTACATCAAGGTACTTTATAATGGAAGCTGTGCAGGGGATAGCTTGGGTCTACATGGCAAAACTTGTCTACTTCATATACTGTTGGAAATATGGTGGCTGATGGTACTGCATAGCTGCTAGATAGGTACATTCAGGGTACTAGGGAGGGTAAACTATGTCATTGACAGGGGGAAGCCATTCACTCATGGAGCATGCTGGACAGGGGGTCATGTGTCTGTCATAGGGGGTTGCACAACAGGGGATATGGCACCACACACATTCCTTTGGTTGGGATGGGATTGGCTATATGCAGATGTGCTAAGAATAGTGCAAAGATCTATCAGGGCTCAGGGCTTATCACTTTAATTAAACACACATCACTTTGCTGGTTACCCTGAGAGAAGTGGATCAGTTGGCTCAGGGTTCCAGGGTTTGCCAAGGCATCTAGTGAGGTGCTTCATCATCACTTGCTTCTCTTGGGTAGTGATCACATTCGCTCATGTGACCTTTGTGCATTGTTTAGATGTGTTCTGGCTGTTATCCATTTAGTTGCTGAGTTTAGCACTGCTGCTTTATCTGTCTCTTCTGCATGTAGTACTACCTTAGGCTTTGTCATATTCACACCCTTGGTAAGTGTACTTCTTAGTACTTTTAACTGGCAGCTCAGGTCTCACTCCAATTCTGTAACTAACCCATGTTTGTTACCATTTGGTGAGTACTAATTACATGTATAGAAAAAGCTAAAATCCACAACTATAGATAGTGTACATCCATCAGGCATCTCATTCTCCCTATCTACATCATACTGTCAGGCATTGCTGCATGATGGTGTCTGTGTTGACTTGCATGCGCGTTGTTTGTGCTTATGTCAGTCTTCAGAATGATATCAGGTGGGGGTTAACTATGTCTATGTATTTGCTGTGAGTTTACCAGTCCATGGTCATTGTAAGACCAGTAGATAGATTCTGAAAGTGCATAGGGGGGGCAGGAGGTATTCCCTGAGGGTCTGGTCAGCGGCTTCTCCTCCTCAGAGGGGGAAATGCACATCAACACCAATTATACCCAGTCCTTGACCAATAGAGAACCGTGGGAAAACCATAGATGGTCGTGGTTCAAGGTCAAGGAGCCCCGTATGCAGGTTTACTATCCAATAAAGCGACCATCTGTCTTTAGTCAGCCACTGAAAAGGTAACACGTTAAAATTCAGAAAGTGGAAATACCATTTCGTCAGGAACTTCGAGCTCCATGTCGATTGCAGATGCAAAAGGATGGATTAGTTCTGGCCTGCGGATTTGGTTGCATATAATGATGGGAAAAGAAGGAGAGAGGAAGAGCAAAACGAACCAAGTTGAATCATATAACCACAGCATGCTCCCACATTTGTTACAGAGGTTTCGCTCGGAATTGGTGATTTTCTCTTCTGGAGTGTCTCGATTTAGAACAACCTTATATACACTGTACATAGTATGGTGCATTAGCAATCGGTGAAGAGTATCTGAGAAGAACAAAAAATAAAACCTGATATTCTCTTTCCACAACTCCACTTTAAGCACCTCACCACATCTTCCAAGGTTTATCGATCTGCCTGTGCCACCAACTTTGCGACACATCGAGCACAAACATAGCTACAGATATTTACAGTCATGAATACCATGGCAGAGAAAGGAAAGCTACCCGGTATGGTACCGGCGTGCTGGACCGCAGAGAGAATCGAACTGCGCTAGCTACTTTAGTGAATTCATGAGAATTTGATAGATATGTATATACAGAGAATGGAAAAACCAATGCCATAAAGAGGCAGTCAAGCAGTTTCTACAAAGAATACTAATAGGATATATTTGAAGACAATTTAGGTCATAATTAGGTGAAGGCCTGATGGCAACTCTAGCAGTGTATTATGTATCATTTACACTTATGACCATAAACATTCTTTCTGGATCTTAATTAATCCCATGTTCATACTCAACTCAGTGCCTGTTATATACCATGAGAACCATTGCATCTATTCAGCAAACACTTCACCGAAAATGTGAGTTAGATAAACCATAGGTCAGTATCTCTGAATTTCAAATTCAACCCTATCGTCGTAGCCATCAGTGCTAGCTCTGATGAATGCCTCGCACTTAGAATTCTACAGCAATGACTCTGAAGGCTCCACTTCCTACTTCGCGAACAAGATTCATTCAAATATATGACTGTACTGGATAATTTCGACCAACTGTTCGGTCACGCGTCACAAAGACTCATGAACACAGGTACAAGGAAAACAAAAAATTGTGAAAATTCGTTAAAAATAAAATAAAATGAGTAGTAATATTTAAAACAGTGTTGATACCAATATATACCTCCTGGAGTGTGTAATGAGTATAATAATTACAGTTGAAAGCCATTAAAATCTACTCTAGCTTAAATTTTGCTCACCCAATGGCTTAGGCTGTGAACAGTTCACATCAAGTGCGGTACAACTGTATGCTCCTCGATCACGTCCCAAGTGCAGACCCAATCTCCTCATTTTGCGGTCCTCTTACTGCTGCACTCAGTCTTCCCATTGCTTCCATCCAAACTCTGGGAACTGAGGGCACCGGAGGTATCTACCTATCCGCAGGTACAATAAAATCTACCTTCTAACTGCATGCCATGTTGTACTTCCACCTGAGGAGGAACCCAATATTGTTTACAATGATATGCAGGGCGGCCAGGATGCTGTTCAAGTTATGCTACCTGGTCCTGCAGCCTATAATCGCATGGTTCAGTACATAGTTAGTGTGATTGACATGCTCAAGTCATCCAGGACCAGGGACAAGAACCAGCTAAATGAACTGCAGATGGAGATAACAAATGACGCTGAGGAAAAACGAGCAATGCTTAAGTCTGATATGATGAATGAGACAATGATCAATATGCTCGAAGACTTTCAGAGCAATGTTATCAATGATTGGAGACAAGGGAAGGACTTTATCATTGGTTGAGTACTTTATTCCCCTCCTATTAGTGTCAGTGAAGGTCCCAAGCACAACAGCGAAGATTGGGCCTTGATCGAGCTGGACCGCACTAAGATAAACTGGCCCAACTTTCAAGGCAATGTAATTGACTTAGGTATGTACATTTTACTTTCACTCTATTGCAAATCTATTATAGCTGATATATCCATTATCAGAGGTGACAGACGATGATTTTATATCCTTAATGTGCCCCCACAAGTTCAACTTTCCCCACGACCGCCTCTTTCAGATTCAAAGCATTGTTCTGGAAGACGAGCTAACCCGTCCGAAAAATAAAGACAGAAATGGTCAGCCATACATCAAGTTGATCAAGAATGGCAGCAGGACAAAGACAACTGCTGGTTTTGAAAATGGAATTAAATCCTTCGTGCGCGAGTACCTCTCGGATGGCACTGAACAAACGTCGGTGGAGTATGCGATCCTTTCACAGGAAAAGCACTCAGAGTTCTCCGATAGAAGTGACTCTGGATCCATTATCATCGACAGCAAGGGACATGCCGCTGCCCTCCTTATTGGCGGATGCGGATATAATCAATCTACTGATATTACATATGCAACTCCCTTTGAATGGCTCTTGGAGCGTATCAGGACGAAGTTTCCCAACATCCATCTCTACTCGACAGAAGAAGAAGTAGACTAATAAAGTCTAGGTATTCTGGCATCATTCTACAATTTTCTTGTTGCTTCAATATGTTTAAGGAGGTCTTGAAGAATATGATGCATATTACAGGATCATTTATATCGAAATGAATAAAAGCGAGGGAATTTAAAATTATTTAAACACCACTACATCTTGTACAAAATATATTTCATATACTTTAATACGAGTAGCCGCGAAAATTCAACATTGCACTGGACTACTATTGTAAAAAGAGTAAAGATGGATCGTGTTCAGTATGCAATTGGTATGTAGTTAATTGGCATCAACACCACACCTTCCTCAAACTTCAAATACACTCAATGGTCATGAATGGAGGAGGATATAGCTAGTGTTCATGCATTCGATGGTAGCTCAGATCATTGCTATGATTGGACTAGTCATATGGTGATGTGTCCGTAGAGTGGGGGATACTAAGTACATCATACATGTACTCAGTATCATCTCTGGAATCTCAGTTCAAACTTAACCCTCATTTGTACTAGAGCTATTGCAAGGCTGTTCAAAAAAAGCATAAGAATTCAAGAACAAGACACAGTTTCGTTAAGGATTGAGGTATACATCTCAGATGCATACCACCCAGTCACATCTCTAACACAGAGTCAGGTGAGCCTCAAGTGAGTACAGCACCGGCACAATTTTCAAGTCACAAGGAGCACCATTGAAGATGATTGAATTCGTACATACACTCAGACATTTTACACACACGAGCAACAACTTCGAACATACATTCCCGTGATTTTCTTCTGTTTCGCCTGTGAAAAGTGGTGTTAGTACAGTTTGAATGCCATGATAAGAACAACAAATAGTATTATAAAGCCTTGAACACACATTAATCCTTGTACAACTCATGCTTCTTATGCCATCCCTCGAGCGAATCAGGACCATAGTCCTCGTAAACCTTCTTCTTCCCCTCTGGTAGACGCACATAGTCAGGTTTAGAGTTCAGTTTGATGCATGTCTAAAGTTTTCAATCAACAATCCGCCTACCATGCAAAGGACAGTGATAGGGGAGAATGACGTACCAGTTCATCAGGAACTTCGAGCTCAGAGTCGATAGCTGATGCAAATGGGTGGATTAGCTCTGGCCTATGAGTCAAAGGGGTTCAGTATAATGTGAATGTGGGAAGGATGATAAGGGCGTACCAAGACGCATCATACAACCATAGCATCGTTCCGCATTTGTTGCAGAAGTTCCTCTCGGAGGAGGCGACCTCTTGCTGTGGAGTGTCTCGGTTCAGAACGGCGTTGTAAACGCTGCAGGGGAGTACTGAGCGTCAGCATGCCTCGAAGAGAGAGAGAGAGAGAAGAAGAAGATACGAACCTGATATTCTCCTTCCCCTCCACCTTGAGCATATCACTATGCCCACCGAGGTTAATGGATCCACCTACGCCGCCCACTTTGCGGCACATAGAGCATAGGAAAAGCTACACCATCGTATTCAAAGTAAGTGGGGATAGATACAGAGTACAGCGAGAAATCGAACCTGGTACGGGACAGGCGTACTAGACTGCAAAGAGAACTGAACCGCTCCGCAGTGGCAGCTTCCTTTAAGTTCGACCGGCATCTTTCTCTGAGCGGACTGGGTTAGAGCGCGGTATGTGGTTTGGATTGTGAGTCGAGTCAATTGGTTGAGTCGAAGTGATGCGATGGAGATGGAGGGTGGTATTTGGTGGTAGAAGGGACCCCGAGGTAGGAGAACGGGGAGGGGATGGGGAGGCGTGAGCACATGACTGTAAGCACTCCGCAAGGGGTGGCGTCCATGGAACCAGACGATGAGCCTGGAACTTGAAGTGGTGGTAAGAAGTTGAAACCGGAAGCGGATGCGTTTCCGACTTTCCGTTTGTTTAGTCTCGGCTACCCAGCCGTTAGCGCTGGGCCAAATCCAAATTAGGATTTCCCACCGCGAACGTCTGGGATAAAACCAACAGGTTTGGCAGGGGTTTGCGTTCGGTGTTCTCGGGCTTCGCGAGCCCTCATCCGCTGTCATAATTTGATGGTTTTGTATATTAGTAATCGTATTAGTCACCTTTATGATGTAATTTTGATGTAACTAATTACATTATATAATCGCATTGATTTCGATCACATCACGTTGATTTGAATCGCATCGCGTTGATTTAAATCACATTGCATTGATTTGAATCGCGTTGCAAGTGCATTGCATGCACATTGCACGCGCATGCAGTAGTTTGATAGGTTTGAATCGCATTGCATGTGCATTCACCTCTATTATCATTCCACTCATCATCTCCCCCCCTCATACCTCACTTTTATTACACTCTGCTTGCTGAGCTATGCCTAAGTTGCCTAGATTTGGGGTTTATCTCCCTGATGGGATACAATTTCATTCAGACTACAGTGAACCTGAAGCCATGACCTCTCCTGGCCTACCACCTTCATCACCACTGCCTATTGACCCAAGTATATGTGATGAGTATCGTCTGGCTTTAAATCCAAGCTCTGATTTACTGGATGATGATCCTACTGATCAAGATTTTGAAGTTAAAAAAGAGTGAGGATCACCAACAACTTTAGATCAGAAAATTCTTGGGACTATTGCACATATGCAAAATATGTATTCACGCCTTTCATTGGCTGAATTTTTCATTGGTCTTTTCAAATCAGATGATGTAGCTCTAAAGGCATCAACTGGAATATTTTATGCTGGAGGTTCACATATCAAAATAATGGAAAATTGGTGGAATCATCAAGGTGGATTGAAAGATGATGCAATGGTAGAATGGATTATGGAAAAGGCAGCCATTATATGTGCTCGTGAAAGCAGCCACCTCACCAATAGGGCATCTACTGGACCACATACTCAAAAAGCTGAGGAGCTTCGCCTTCCTATTGCTAAAATAAATGTTGCAAATGTGAATCAATTTCAAGTAAAACATCTTGGAGCCTTGTATGACGAAGTCACTCCACATTTTCAAAAATTAATTAAGGCTTTCATCACACTAGGTACAGACAATGATCCTAAAAGGAATAGAGACTTTGTATGCATAATTTCTACTTCAGAGAGAAACAGAGTACTTACAATGAATAGGGTCGGATAATGATTACTTCAATAGCACTAAATCTTCGGAGCCAGAAGACAAATTACCATCAAGCTATCAATTCATTGATCTTCTGGGATAACCGCATGCCCAAACGTCTCATTCAAATGCTTAATAAATTTGGAATTTGCACATCCTATGTGTTTCAAATTAATGGAATTAAGTCACTAAGTCAGAGTGCTGGTCAAATGGCAAAGGAAGCTGCAAACAACTCATTAAAAATTAAGATGCTACCTTATGATAATTTTAATTGGATATCAAATGCTTGGGAGTCAAGTGCTCTGCATATATCTCAGACTCATGATCAAGTATCTGCACTACTGGTTATTCTACCAACACCTACTGGTCAAGATGCTAAAACTATAACAGCCATACCTTCATTTAAGGAGAAGGCAGGAGCACGTCACAAAATTAACTCACATATTTCACTCACCAACATCACTCCCTCTAAATCTGATAATGATGCATTCCGGAAGAATGCAATTATACATGTTCAAAATATAATTGTGAATAATCTGGAGAACCTGAGTTACTTACAGAAGTTGGTTCCAAAGTTTGAGGACCAAAAAGCTATTCAACCACTAAAAACAGAAGAATATTATCTTCCAACATTTGATCAAGAGCAAGGCTCAACAAAAGGAAATATGATTGTTCTTGAGCATTACTTTGGAAAGGTACTGGCAATACCAAAGGAAACCTTTGAGGATACAATGTTTACTGTACTTGGAGATCGTCTGACTGTTGCACGTGATCGTGCAGCTCAAGACCAGCGTGCTATTGATCTTTCTCCATATGCATTTGATCACCTTTCAAGTTTATGTATGGTTGGTGGTATAATGCATTATGAAATGAATTATATTTCAGCTCTTTCAGGAAATTTCTGGGGATCAGATGGAAACATGGATCCTGTTTCATTGTCAACATTTCACAAGTTATTACCAAACCGTATGGAAGTCAACTCTCGCAAAATTAATTATTATGCATGGATGAGATTTTTGGATGTTATTCTTCAAGGTCTTGCACTCAGTGCAAGCATGGCAATTACAAAAACATCTTCATTGAATGAATTAGAAAGTATTATTCAATCAGACTCCAAATTACTCACAGGAATTGCAACTGTTGTGGTTGATAATTTACTTGTTCAATCTCTGGATAGACTTGAGGACTTGAGCATAAAGAAACTTTTAGGAGATACAGTAACAGGTCATTCAATACTCTTGTTTCATGACTTAATGATGCTTCGAGAAATGCATGATGCAGTAAAGCGAGGCCATCCAACTCGGGTTCTTCAAATGATTAAATTCTGGATGCCCATGTATTATGCAGCAGGGTGCTATAACTATGCTAATGAATGTATGGAGATTTTGCACAACATAATTCATGATTGGCCAAGCCCATATGCTGATGTTGCATTTAATGGAATGTTTTTTAATCCTCATGGACATAAAGAAGACTTTAAGCCCACTGACTTACGTGTGGAACATTTGAATGATCGTATTAAAGAACGTGCACATGGATCAAATGCTTCCCCATCTGTATTGGAGAAGATAGTACCAGCTATGGGATATGTTCAAAACTTAACAGACTCAGTATTTGAGGAAATGGGAGTAGAAGATCTTAATCAACGTCACAATCATGTGAAACAGAAGACTGACATTTCTATTGTCATTCGCCATATGCAAACTCACAATATCTTTGACTTTGCACAAGATAAAAAATCTACACATACTGTAATTGATTTATACCGCCATGGCTTACAACGTGTTAGTGGTTTGAATGGTGGGCATGAAAAACATTTGGCCAGAAACAAGTTGCGATATCGAGAACGTCACACAAATGATTCTTCAATCACCACAGATGAAATGGAAGATGAAATAATAAATGAGACAGAATTGAACACAGGTGTGGAATTTATACTTGGTACAGAAGGTGAAGACTGGAATGATATTGAAAGATTTGGATTGAATGGCAATGATGGTGATGAGACTTACTAGATATCAATAGAATATATTGTATTACTGTACAAGATTTGACAAAAATAACTATTATTTACTACCAAATTAAAATGCTTCAGGTCCCTGAGTCATTTGCCATTTCAACTCAGTTGGAATAGCTAATTCCACTTGTGAAGCAGGTTCAGACTCAGACTCATCACCACAAACATGATGTACTGCAGAATGAAGTGCAATAAGAAGTGAAGGAGAAAGGGACTCAAGATGTAAAATGGAGGTCACTGCATAAAGATCATCAATATTCTTAATGGTAAGGGCTTTCTTTGCAATCACAAGTAGATCCCGCTTTGATACCAAAGACTCTGGTCCATAGGCAGGCCAGTCATCCTTCCAATCAGATAACCATGTTGCCCACCTCCACTGAAAGAGAGCATCATAAATCTTTTGCACATTACTGTCAGAGATTTTAATTCGAGGTGCTTTTGAAATGTTCTCAGGCATGAAAGTATAGTGGCTTGTGAGAAGTGTTAGTTGGGGGTTGCAGTTCATACATGAGTGGCAAGGAATATCATCACTGTGAGGTGGGTTTTCCAGCCACTTATCAGTGCACTGTTGTAAGCATTGATCAGTCTGAACAAGATCAAGAAGACCCATATCCTCAGATTTAGGATTCTTAACAGTTGGGGAGTCTGATGTATCACCAGTCATTGATTTTTCAACTAGAATTACTCCAGTTGCAGTTGATCCTTTGCTTCGGGCTCCTCTACCTCTTCGCTGTTCCCATTGGACAATAGACAGTCCACGACATTGGTATTGCACAACAAGTCCAACTCCTGGAAAGTCCATGCCTGCACCAATCTTCTCTGATCCCAATAAAATTTTGATACGCCCTTTCAACATGCCAGTAATGCACTGCCGTTGATGTTCCTCAGACAGCCCAGCATGCAAAACATCAAGCCAGGCAATAGGAAGATTAACAGAGGACAGCTGTTTATGTATCCACCAGAACATATCTCTAAGCATATCAAGATCATCACAATATATAATCATTGATAGCTGTTCAGCTAGATTTATTACAAATCCTAAATCAAGAAAAGATCTAGCAGAGTGCTGCATTCTCTTCACAATGGTTTTCAATTCTGGACGAAAGTTTCCCAGGTTGATGAAATAATACTCAGGGAAAAAACCAGCATAAATAATAAGCACATCACGGTAGCGCCTTGGCAATGTTGCAGATAATGCTACCAAAGGAATTGTAGGGCCCAGAACTTGTCGTAGGAGATGTAAACGTGTGTAGGAGGGGCGCCATGAGACACTCTCATATATAGAATGTGCTTCATCAATGTAAACAGCTGAAAGGCAATCTTTAAATGAGACTGAATGAAGTATCTCAGCTATTTTTGGTGTCTCAAGCATCTCTGGGCATATATACACAACATGCATTTCATCACACTGAGCTAGTCTCTTGAGAATATCAAAACTTGAGTTTGTTGAGCAGAGAAATGAACCAGATATACTTGAATTCTTATGACTGAGAAGAAAGATCAACTTAGAAAGGATAGTGTTAATAAAATATTCAAATGTGACACACCGATTCTCTCCTTGAACACCTAAGCTTGTAAATGGGACAATAACAAGTGAGATACCAGTCTTCTGTGCTAAGAGAGGTAGTATCCATAGCATTGACTTTCCAGCACCAGTTGGGGCTACCACACAGATATCTAACTTATGTTCCAGTATCCTATTTGCACCTTCAATTTGATAGTCATGCAGCTTTTCATTTTCTTGAAGCAGGTTATGGGAATGTGCCAAATTGTTCCATTCATTGGCAGAGAGATCTGGTATAGAGAAAACTCTTGGAGATGAGGGGAAATTTAATGCTTTTCCCCTTGATTTTCCAGAGGAAGCAATAACATAGGGTGAGAAAGAGGGAGCTTTAGGGGTAGAGATAAAGCCATTTCGAAAATTTTGTTTATTGAGTGTTGGTATATGTGAAATCAAGCTTGAAGTCTCTGCCTGGAACTGGACTGGAGTTGGAGTTGTTGGTGGTGACTCATTTTCATCAGTTCTTGCTCTCTTGTTGCGTTGAGGAGGCCAGATTGGAATATCATCCATAGCTCAGCAAGCAGAGTGTAATAAAAGTGAGGTATGAGGGGGGGAGATGATGAGTGGAATGATAATAGAGGTGAATGCACATGCAATGCGATTCAAACCTATCAAACTACTGCATGCGCGTGCAATGTGCATGCAATGCACTTGCAACGCGATTCAAATCAATGCAATGTGATTTAAATCAACGCGATGCGATTCAAATCAACGTGATGTGATCGAAATCAATGCGATTATATAATGTAATTAGTTACATCAAAATTACATCATAAAGGTGACTAATACGATTACTAATATACAAAACCATCAAATTATGACAGCGGATGAGGGCTCGCGAAGCCCGAGAACACCGAACGCAAACCCCTGCCAAACCTGTTGGTTTTATCCCAGACGTTCGCGGTGGGAAATCCTAATTTGGATTTGGCCCAGCGCTAACGGCTGGGTAGCCGAGACTAGTTCAACATATTGTCTTTGCCATCATGTCTTCCTTCCTCCCTTGCAAAAAATGTCACCTGTAGCTGTAGTACCTTCGAGAATCAAGCTCAAGATTCTCACTCCTGGTGTGTACCGTGTTTGTTTTATGTCGTTCGGGCATCTAACGAACAAGCTTCAACAGCTCACACAGACAACAGCCCTCATTCGCTCCTACCAAGACGCCATAACCAACCTAACAAGCTAACGCAGAAATCCTTAACGATGCCAGCAATCCCCAACATTCCACTAAACAGCAGAACCTCTAAGCCTCTCCAGACACCAGGCTCATCGTTCAAATTCAAACTTTGCGTTCAACGATCATCACGTCCAAACGCACAGGCTCTATTTCAAGCATCTCCAGCGCCAGCAACCTCTCCAACCGCCTCTCCCGCGCCGGCAGCGGGAGCAGCCTCCTCAACACAACACACAAAAAATACAACGCCACCCTATCCGTCGAATTGCGCAAGACCGTCAAATCCAACT
Source organism: Cyathus striatus (assembly GCA_025738555.1). Lineage (NCBI taxonomy): Eukaryota > Fungi > Basidiomycota > Agaricomycetes > Agaricales > Nidulariaceae > Cyathus > Cyathus striatus. The sequence goes on from JAOVFP010000012.1 coordinate 2,975,557, forward strand.
CCACGTTGGGAAGCCTCCCCTGTCCCGGGCACTCCGACGAAGGGCTGGAGCACGAGTCGACCTAGGACACCGGTGTCCCCGAGGAAGGGGGAGGAGAATCTGAGCTTATTGCCTGCGACTAGCGAGATGGACATGAATAATGTCGATCCGAAGCAGGTGCTAGTGGATGATCAGACTGTTGAGCCTGGGCATATGTCGTTTGATGTTGAGTATCATCCTGTTGAGGCGGATAAGGCTGATGATGTGGTTATGGTTTCTGTTCGGTTCGTTTTTCCTCTTGCCTTCCTTTTTTTGCTAACGATGGGATGATAGTATATGACCTTCGAACAACCCCAGCGCATGGTTCCCAAGCACGAATGAAATCTCCCTCTTGCCTGCGTACCACAAACCCACCACCCCAGTGCCCATATCCACATTCGACTCCATCCTCAACGGGTCTGAGAACAAGCCGATATATATCACCACCGCGCGCAAACACGTACGCACCGCAATGGAAGGGTACAACGCAGTCGTCTTCGCATACGGAAAGACCGCATCAGGAAAGACATACACCCTTATAGGAGACTAAACGAGCTAGGTATCATTCCCCGCGCTACAAGAGACATCTTCCGTACATCTGCAACACGCCAGAGAGGGAATACCTCCTCCGCTGCTCGTACCTAGAAATCTACAACAAAACCATCATCGATCTCCTCGCTCTCCCCCTCTTTGGCCTCAGCGAACCCGGAACAGATTCAAGGGACAGGGAACGATATTATCCTCGTTCCACTCCGCGAGGAGGTTACGGGTCTGGCTGGTGTGCATGGGGTTGTGAAGAGGAAGGAAGGGAATAGGAGGACTGCGAGTACGGATTGGGATGAGAGGAGTAGTCGGAGTCATAGTGTTTTTCGGGTTGTTATTGAGAGGAGGGAGAGGAGGGAAGAGGAGAGGCCTGTTACGCCTGTGTGTCGTCTAGTGGGAGGCAGACTCCAGGGCTTGGTGGGGCAAGGTTGCAGGCTAAAGGTGGGAAGAGTGTGAGGACGTCCGTTTTGGTTTGTCTTTCTGCTTTATGATGTGGGGTAATGGCTGATGTGGTGGAGCGTAGAGTCTTATTGATCTTGCGGGATCGGAGAAGGCTACGTCCGATAAGAAACAGACGAGAGAGGGGAAGTATATTAATACTAGGTTCGTTGTTGGTTTTGTGGGAGGTTGTAGGATGCTGATGGTGTGTAGTTTGTTGATGCTAGAGACTGTTATTGGGACTTTGGCGGAGAATGCTGCTAAGGGGAAGACGTACGTTCTTCCTAGCTAACTGTCGGTGTACTTGCTAATAGATGGAATGCAGGGATCACGTACCATACCGCAACTCGAAGCTTACGCGTATTCTGCAACCTTCCTTGTCCGGTAACGCACGGATAAGTGTGATTTGTACTATCAGCCCCGACCCCTCCGCCGTCACTGAGAGCACAGGCACGCTGCTCTTCGCTAAGAGGGTTAAGAGTGTTCATGTGTGTTTTACCTATCTTACTTTGCTGGGGAATGGTTTCTAACTTTGCTTCATAGCTTAACGCGCAGAAGAAAGAGATCATCGATACGGACGCGCGCATTGAGCGGTATAGGAAGGAGATCGAGGACCTCAAGTGTAGACTTGCGGAGCGTGAAGCTGATGCTCCTGTTCGTAATCGTCGGTTGTCGGCTCGTGAGGTACGTTCTTTTCTCTTTCCACATTACCACCTGCACTGACGGAGGCATTGAAGCAAATTGACGAAACGAAAGCGGTGGGCGATCTCAACGCGCGCATAAAATCGCTCACGAAGCTCATTTTGACGAGTCAAACAGTGGATGATGCTAAGAGTGACGATTCGAGACCTGTTAGTCCTACGAAGGTCGACTTGATATGTCCCCGTATCAGGTTTGTCTTTCCCTTGGTTTATGTTGTGCATTTGCTTATTACGATGGTAGCTTCAACAAGAGCCCCTTGCCGCCCGCATGCAGATGGAGTCACAAGCCAACCAGCTTCTGTCGCTTGAAGCTGCGCCGGTTGCTCGTCCGCCCCATCCACCTACTACCTCTGAGAGCGAGAAAGATAAACTTATCGCTGAGCAGGGCAAGACGATCCGTGAGCTTGAGATCGTCGTTAGGGGGTACGATGAGAACCTGGGCGAGCCACTGCGGAAGGTCAAGGAGGATGTTGAGCGAGAGCGGAAGGAGAAGTTTGATGAAGAGGCTAGGAAGAGGGAGGAGAAGGAGCGGTAGGCGGAGATTGTTAAGCAGTTGGAGAAGGAGAAGAAGGTTTGTCATTTGCTTTCGGTGTTTGGCATTGCTAATAGGTTTGGATGTAGGCGAGGAAGCAGCTGGAGGAGGTGCGTCGTGCACTCTCTGCATCTGTTAGCAAGTTCGATGCGTTGGGACTGGGGCTTGATGCTGCACTTGTATCTAAGCTTCAGCCACCGAAGCCATCCCTGGAGGAGCGGCTGTTGCTTTCTCTGAGACATCAAACGAGACAGCGTCTATTTTCGGGTGCACCACTGCGAGCACGAGCAAAGTGCTGGATGAGGAAGAACACGATATCACTCCTACTTCCTCTCCCGTGCCTTCCCCCGTACGACTCGAGCTTTCGTGGTTCCCTGCTCAGCCTAGTCTGCTGGACCATGAGCCGGAATGGCTTGATAGGGGGACGAGTTTCGATTCTGTCTTGGAGGTGGAGAATGCTATTTTGCTACCGCCGCCTATGTTTGGAGTTATGAAGTTAGATATTGGGCCTGTGACCCAGCAGAACCCTGTGAGGGAGGTGTTAGGCGATAAGGAGAATATTGCTCCTGCGTGGTGGGAATTTGGATACTTATTATTAGGGAGCTAGATGTTTGTCTCAAGTTTTGGTTTTTTTGTTGTTGCTTTTTCGATTTTCTGTCTGTTCTTTGTTCGGAATGCTTTGTTGTATTTTGTATTTTTATTATGTGGATCTGGAAAATCTATTCTCCGTTGAGACTGTCACAGTGGTTATTGTTGGTCTTGCTCACTAAGAAAAGTTGAAGTAAAGTATATTGTATGAAGTAGCTGATATTTAGGACCTCAGGTATTAATGAACATCCCTCCAGAACTTCGTCTCAAAGGTCTGTCTTTCATTGCGACGTTAAAACCTCTGATATACGTTGCTTTCTACCTTACATCCTTACTGTTGGACGGACGCGCCAAGCACTGTAATCCCGACTACTCCTTTCGTTCCAACCCTTCTACTCCCTCCCCCCTCTTCAAAACACCACGTACACCAGAAAGACTCGTGAAACTTCCTCGCATAAGGGGATTAGGATATCATTCCCTGTCACATGGATTTATACGAGATTTGCAGAGGCATCCCATTCATTGATCACCACGAGCGCCATGGTGACGCTATATGCGTCTAAGGTAGGGGAGAATGTAGCGGGATGATGGCAGTTGGTGCATGATGATTGGTCGGTCTGGTAACAAGACTGACATGCACGTCATTCGTGGAATCCTGTAAGACTGCGTTTAGTACCGCCAATCCTTCAACAAGACATCAACGTAGGTAATACATCATCCAGGTTTCCTTTCCCAGCGCTAGCCTCATAGCAATCAGTGGATGCGAACCCTGTTCTCTTCGTGGTCATTGTAGCGTTGGAGTGTTCAATGAGGAGTTGAGAAGGCATTAACAAAGGTCTGGACTGTAGAACGCTCTACGTGAAAACGTAGGCTTCGTAAGAAACGTATGAACGGAGACGGCACGGGGGCTGGGGGACACTTGATACGCATGCGGCCGAAACGGAGACTCTATAGGTGTCAGAAGCGGGATACCGGGTACGAATGTGGTGAACATAGCCTGTTGCTCTGCTCCGTACGAGTTCTTCATGGTGGGGGTCGCAAGGTGGTTGACGTTGATGTTAGCTACGACGAACGGTTGATGATGGTGGTGAAGAGCTCTAGTTGAATATCTGTGGGTGTGACGATAATGCCGCCACCATGGGCTATGCGCAGAAAGAATTTGAAAAGTATGATACGAGCCCTCTGACGTCCAAGGTCGAGCTCAGGACGACTCTACATCATCTTGTTCTACAAGAGGTCTGACACTTTTATCACACACGAGAATACACCCTTCGTCATGAGTCTGTCTTCCGGTACAGGGGTTAGCGGGTGGGTGGACATATTCAGAAGAGGGATTGTAATGCGTAAGGTAGAGCTAGAGATGGCGCAGCTTAAGATGCAAGCGAGTGTGTGCTATAAGGCGAGTGTAGGCATAAGTAGGGCGTACAGAAAAAGAGGCGAAGGAAACATACCTGTTGCGTTCAAGGTAATGTAGCTTCAGCACACCCAGCGCAGTGAGTTTTACAATCGCCGATGTGAGTGCGTAAGAACGTTATCCTGTGATAAGACGAAGAGTTAGTGAGCACAGCGTTGATAAATGATGAGACAGTGAAAATGAAAATGGAAAAATGTTCAATGACTATATATCAACAGCGAAGGAGAAGCGGGGGGCGGGGGGGAGAAAGCACCTACTTTAGTTGTACCTGATAGCACCTTCTGCTTCTCTACTCCCTCAAAAACGTGGATACTGCAACCTCGTTGTCCGTAACTTGCGAAGAGGACTGAACGACGTGCACGTATGTGAGCACCTCGACTCAACTCAACTCGATTCCACGTCCTCTTAGGCCACTCGAACAGTAGGGCCTACGTCACATCCTCCTCACGCATGTGTTCAAGTACAATGCACTTTGCACGCCAGATGTAAAGTCTACTCATACGGTGCTTTCCAGATCCGAGTAGCATCATCGTGGAGCGTTGCGGATGTACGAGCAGTATGGGTAGGCTCTGTGAGAGGAGTCAGGACACAGCTGCCCGTGCACATCGACAACGATGTGTTCCCCCACCATGACCCCACGCACAATACCAACCACGGTCCGCCCAGTCCTCTTCGTGGTCGGTGTGACGTTGGGGTGAGGAGCGGGGACAGCATTGTCATAGGTCATGACTGTCGAACGCTGTACGTGAACGCGCAATCGTCGTGAGGGGTGTATGAAAGGAGACAGTATGGGGGCTGGAGCGACACTGGATATGAGTGCGGCTAAAACGGAGACCGTCAGGAATCGGAAGGGACATCGGTACGAGTACGTAAAACAGTCTGCTTCTCTGTACAAGCCCTTCGTGGCGGGGGTCGATGTGCATTAGCAGTGAAAGGACCCCCGAAATCCCCCTATGAGGTCCCATCCCAGTCCGCACATTTCGGGGCAAAATTTCACCGATGTGTCAGGACAGTCCGCATATAACTGGCCGATTTTTGACATGGAGGTATGATGAGAAGTCCGCATATGGACGGCGTCTGGGAGAAGGTGCCGTGCCCTGTCCGCATACCGTGACTAAGGTGGTGAGATGGCGCCAAAGGCGCCGCCGCCCCGAACATATCCATTGATGAAACTAAAATTGAGTGACATAACCCTGTTCCTTGCTGTGAGGGGGCATTAAGGCGCATCATGCATGATATTGAGGTTCCTGTCTGATATTTTGAATTTCGACGTCCTAATAAATATATGAGCTGCCCATCAGCATTTACAAGCATCAGCAGATATATGCACAAATTAGTGGTGTTGGGGTTCGGTTCCGTCCGGTTCAGAGACCATTTTCTCTGAACCTAGAACTGGACCTGAGGTCCGGTTCAGGCCATTTCACCGAACCTAGAACTGGACTTGAGGTTCAGGTTCTCTGGGGTCCGGTTCAGGTTCACAGTGTGTTCGAACGTCGAACTGGACCGATGGTATCTTTTTTTTTTTTTTTTTCAACATATTTTAGAAAATTAGTGGTGTAATGTTAACGGTAATTACTAGTACTAAGTACTTTCATTTCAAAAGTAACGCTCACATATTAAGAAAAAGAAGTTAACAATGGTATTAACTACTTATGTCTACATACATGAAGTAGTTCTCCTTTTGTCCTCTCCAATTCCTCGGAACCTCTGGCCATTGCAAGAATCGCACGGGGTGAGAGAAGCTGGTTTTTCGTTGCATGCTGCTTTCCTGTTCATTGACACACTGCCTCGTCCTTGATTGGTGGTCTGGCACTGGCAGAGGATGCTGCCATTAATATTCTGTTACATTACCCTATTCGTTGTCTGAGTCATTGTTGATCCATGTGTCCTGTCTATACCGGGTTGAAAGGCAAGATTAACCAGCGCATTCTATTTTTGTGGTTATCGATGGTCTGGTGGGCTGGGTTTATTACAATATTTCTGCCAAAACAATAACGAAATACTACACTACATTACAGGTTCGAACGCGTCCGGACGCGTTCGGAGTAAACTACAGTTTCGAGAACCAAGAACCGGACATGAGGTTCGGTTCTCCTTAGTAAGCCGAACTTTGGACCGAACGTACGTCCGGTTCTCGATGGGTTCGCGTTCGAACCTAGGTTCGGAACCAAACCCCAACACCACTAGCACAAATGAATCACAGGTGAAATGATTTCTAGAGGAAAAGAGTCTATCAGCTGAGGAGAGCCCAACTCTGAATGCTACAACACATCATCAACTCCTGAGGGAAATGAATGTGGTTATGAAAGACATGCAAGAAAAAGGAATTTCTTCTACCATTGGCCATGTGCTTCGATGGCAACCAGGACGAACTCCGGGAGTTAATACTACAGAAACAGGAAATGCAACAAACGCTGCCGAAGCAGCCAAAAAATGAGCCAAAGCTGTATGTACTAAGTATACAAAATTAGTAAAAGCTATAATCAATATCTAATGATATTCACTTAGCTTGTAACAACATGGAAGAATGCTTTCTTGAAATACGGACTTCCTGCAGAACTGTCTCACACAAGTAACAGTGTTTTCACCCTTGAATTCTGGAGAGAATGCGTGTAGCTTCGGATTTATCTTGGTTGAAAATGCATTATTCCATGGTCAAAGTGAGTTGTGCTGGTTTATATTGTGACGATGCAACCGAGTACTGAACTTTTATGCTAAGTAGCTTTATCAGTGTACTCAAAAATGGGAAGAAAGAGTGGAAATCATGCTTGGGTTCCCTCAGCAGCATAGATCAGTGCAGTCTAAAATCTTGCAATGCAATGCTTAGAATAATATGCAAGTCATGTATTCAGAGAAGTACCCACTGCAATGCGAGCAAGTAGATTGTGAAAATTCGCGATTGTAAGACCATTAACATTCTTAACTCAAATTGAACTACGATCCATCAAGCAATGTACACAGCTCTGACTTTGAATTTTATGTAAAAAATTGCAATGGCCTACAGAAGATTGTTTTGGCTGTCAATTTTATCAACAGCAGGGGTTATGGATGGTGATAATTAGCCGGCATTTGTTGGCGCATCCAGGAATTTTAAAATAATTTTTATATGTTAATAAATAAATGAATAAATAATAGGTTCTAGGACGGTGTCCGCATACAGGCAGGCCCAATCCTGAGGTACCCTCCCACTGTCCGCATATGGGCCTCTGAGTCCATCCTAGGACCTCATAGTGGGGGTCACCAATCCCTATATGGTGTTTAGTGTGACGTCACACAGTGTGACCAAAAGTGACCAAAATCTTGTCCCAGGATAAAACTGATGCAGTGAAGTGAAATTCTGAGTGTCCCTCTTTATTCTTTCTGTGTAATAACGATATTTCATCCATTATAAGTCTTTCAATATATGTACTATGTCTAAATTATAAATATAAATGCTTAAATACATATTCCTTTCTTGTCACAACTTTGTCACAGGCTGAAAGTTGTCATTTAGAAGGGCCTAAGCATTGGGATATACATATCATATCATATACTTTTACATATATAACATGTTTTTATAATCTTATGTTCTTAACACTGCTATAAAATGAATTTTATGATATGCTCTGTGATGATCTAGTGATTATATGGCTAAAATATTGCTGAATTGAAGAACTAAAGAGATATTATACTATATCTGGTTAAATTATTTTTATAATCATAAACAGTAGTTCAAATGTAGTATAATAAAGCTTATTTTATGAATTTCCGCTAAGTTATCACTTGGAGGTAGTGTTTAAGTGGTGTATATGTGGTATTTCCAAGTGTAACGTGTTAATTTCCCACGCTCTTTGATGCTGCGAAATTGCAACATCAATTGCTTCATGGAAACTTATTATTTTGATTAGTGATAATGATATAAAGTGCTCAGCTACAACATATTAATAACATTATTGAGTCAGAATAATTATTAAGAAGAGAATGGCTGTCTAATGATGGTCTACAGTGCAATTCGAGTGTATATTATACTAGTTTCTCACGCTATTTAGCAGGGCAAACTTGTATCTATGGCCACTCATCAGAATCTCACTTTCACAGCTAGCTTTAAAGATAAAAAGTACTCAGATTAAGTATTAAAATAGAACTGTTGAGCCTGAATTTTTATTTTTTGAATTTTACCTGGAGATCTTGTGTGTTACCTTGCATTATTGACTGGTTAAAGAAGGTTTCTTAAAATTCTGGCTCAACAGTTTTGTTCCATATGTTAAACTATATAACTTTTGTTATTACGATTAGCAGATAAAGTAAACATCTGAAGACTGGGCACAATATTACTGATTTGATGCCTATTTTGGCAGAGAGGTTGGGCTATTATGCAATTTTAAATCTATGTATTAGACTACTAAAAATATAATTACACAAGATTAAATATACTACGAAATGACATATTATGCAAGTTATTTTAAAGCAATTGAGTGTCTGTTGCAAAAGATATTACACTGGGACAATGCAAAATGGGCATGTGTCACTGTCACGCTTGTGTGATATGCCGGATTGGTGACCCCCACTCATAGGGGGATTTCGGGGGTCCTGCAGCGAAGCGAGTAGTGGAGCTTCTTAGCGCTTAGCGGTAGCAGCCATGTTCCGGTGGTTTGGCTGTGCAGTCGGCAATTGATTGCCAGTAAAACTCAAATGTATATGAAAAAATCAAATGGCTACAATGATAAGCAAAGCACTGTAATGGGACTGTTTTGGGATACTGTGTGGCGTTGATGTACTTGAAGGTTTTAAATCGGGTCAGTGGAGCGAGTTGAACCGATTCTTTGGAGGAGAGCGAGCGAGCAGATGAAGTAGACGGGTGTAACAAAGAACAATGAAGCAATGAAGGTCTAAGAAGGGACTAGATGAAGTAGATGAGCGTAACGAATCCAAGGAGCGAGACTTGAGAGTGGCATGAAATTCCAACTGGCACTCATTAGTGCTTAACAAGCGCTCATTGATATCATTGTAGATTAAGTCGGAGATAGTTCCTAAGCACCGTCCACGTCACTTGACCGGGACACTGTACCAACTATACCTTGGCGAAATCAAGATTCTGGCTCCTTGTGTGTGGGGGTCACCAATCCCGATATGGCGCGGAGCGTGACGTCACACAGTGTGACACAAAGCGTCCTAAATCTTGTCCCAAGTAGAAATTGACATAGCAAACCCAAATCTTGGTCGTTTTTCATCATTTTTTTTGTGCTATAATACTATATTACATCTAAAGAATGCATACAACTATGTATTATAGGTACAACATATAAATTAATTAGTAAATACACTGCTCATTGCTCATCATCCCATTCACTATTGTTATCCTCATCAAACAACTTATCAAACTCCTCCCCAGAGTCTTGGTCACTATTTGTGTTGTTTATAGTGATGTTCCAATCTCCTGATGTATGAAGGTCAATATCTGCTTGAAGGGCAACTCTCAGTTCAGGCAAATTTGCACTTAATTTTACTGCAAGTGCATGTTTACCCTTCAAACTTCTGTACTTTCTCACTTGATCCTTTACATCATCTTTCTTCATCTTCATTATTTTATTTTTATCCAAAATAAGTTGAAGAGAAGCAACTCTTTCAGCCTCCTTAGCACCATTTATATCTTTTTCTATCTTCTTTCTTATATTTTCTTCTTTTCTCTTTTCGGAATACTGTATAATAGCTTGTTCCAATTTTCTCTCCTCTCCAGATGTTTTTTGAGCTTTCTTTCTTATATGTTTGTAGTCTTTCTCCTTAAAGTATTTTGTCATAAATGCATGTGTATCATTGTGATGGTACATGGCTTGTGCATTGTATTGAAGCAGAGTTAATTGTGGTTGCCAGTGCATAAGAATTCTAAATGCACCCAGTGCCCCCTCATTCACATCATTTGTGGGTGATAGCCATGCCAGATCCCTCTCTTCTTCACTTGCTTCATCAATCAGCCCTCCTGGTGCAAATTCTGATATAAATTGGTTCCATGTTTTTAATGCACCTTTCAGAAATTCAACTAAATATGGGCATAGATGAGGTAACTCTGATTTTATTTTTAAGATAGCATTTATAGCTTCAGGAGATTTCCATGGTTTCTATCAAATGCTCCTGTTTCATATGTTGCATTATCACCAATAACAAACTCAGGATCTTCAATGAGTCTATTAATGAAATGAGAGACATCTTTATGAAGTGGACCAAGATTAAGCATATTCTCCTTATTAGCTGCAGCAGCTCGTACAGCTTGAACATATGGCTGGCTGACTGCTTGTCCATAGATTGCTAATGTTGCAAGCTCTGTTTTGGTGGCAGAACACTGAAGGGCTTTATGCAAATTATACTCCATATGACTGAAACACATGTTATTTTTATTGTCATGTGAAAACTCAAGGAACTCAATAAATTTTTCCAAATGGATAATGAGAACTGCTGCAGCTTCACAATATGATCCAAATCGATTATTGGATGTATCTGGAAATGTAAAACTTCCAGGCTTCACATTTTCATTCCACCACCAACTGAATTTCTTATGATAACCTTTTTTATCATCTTTATTGTTAAAAATAGCTCCAGCAAGTGCAGCTGCTTTTATAGCACCTCCTACAGTAGTTGAAATTGCATCCTTCTGTGGCTTTGTTAGATTTTGATTATCAAATTGTATATCTTGAATGACTGAATCATTTGCTTGGTTTGGTAGTAATACAGGAGGTTGAACATTATTATCTTTCCAGTATGATGAAGCATGAGTATAACCACCATGAACACTATTCATATCCTTATGGCAGCCACATCCTGCCCAGATGAATAACTTCATTATAGATTTTTCACAATCTGGTAATTTTTCATATAAATCTTTTCCAAGAGACTTTGTAAGTTCCTCCATCATCATAGCTTCTAATTCATTTCTTTCACTATTATCTAAGCTGTTCCATTTTGTTATTCCACCTGCAGATTTTATCATTTTCTTGTGTGCTTTTAAATATTCAGGTTCAAGTTCAATATTTGAAATGTCCTCCATTGCTTTAGTTCCCAATGTTTTATCAACTGCATCACTTTTTCACTGTTTAAATATCTCTGCATCTCTTTTCTCTTTTGCATAGTGATCACTATGCATACCTACAAGCTTGTGATATAGATTAATAAGTACCAGAAGCTCTCCAGTTTCTTCTCCAAGTGGACTATCATTGTAGGCAAGTACAAGACTTTCAAGAATTACTTCCCAGTCTTTAATAGCCTCTGAGCTAGAACCATTCAGTGATGGTCTAATTCCAACAGACTGTGTTGCAATATTAGTTTTTTCAGAGCTTTCACTATTGTAATCTTCAACTTTGTAGTTAAGATGTCTTGAATTATAGTTAATACCCTTATGTCCAGTTGAATCAGCTGAAATAGTAAAGCCTGTACACATACATAACTATATTTTATTCATATGAATTTAGGATCAAAAGTGCTTATCTTGAGTTTGTAGTAGCTCATAACCTAGCTGAATTTGTGCAGCATGAAATCCTTCTGCAATTATCCTTGATACTGTGGATTCACTAACATCTCCAACTACTTCAATACCTGCAGTTTTGAAGACCTCTTTTATAATGTCACCTATATGTCCTCTTTTACAGCCTGCTTTAACAAGTACACATATTAAATGGTGGGTATCTTCTGTGTACACCCCTTTATATAACAGTGAATGAGTTAATTTCTTCTTAAGTGCAATTTCTTGAGCTTTATTTTGTGTCTTTAATTGTGATATTAACTCCTGTGTTTGTTTTTCAGCATTGAGTTTATTCTTGAGTAATAACACATTTTGTTCAAATGCTTTAAGAGATTTTGCCAGTTCTTGTTCTAATTTCTTTTTATCATTTTCTAACACCATCATTGAATCCATGGTTGCAGAAATTCGAGCTACCAGCACTTTTATATCAGCTTTCAATTTTTTTTCTGCAAGCTCTGAGATTTCAAGATTATCTTTCAATTTTTCTCTTGTGGTAATAAGCCTTTGTTTTGTATGCCTTTCATTTCTAAGGCTTTTGTACAATTCAGATGCTTTATTTGCTGCAGAGTCTTTAGCCATTTTCAGTTCTTCAATAGTTTTATCCTTTCTATTGCATATTTTAATTTGTTCTTTAAGTTTAGACTCAAGAGTAACAATCTGGCCCTGAGCAACAGCTAGCAAGTTCTTGATATTGACTAATTCTTGTTCTTGTGACTCCAGTTCCAGATTCTGGCTGGGCCCATCAGATTTATAAATCTTCTTAGAGTTTTGAAGCCTTTCTACATGAGCTAATATTGCTTTTGTTTTTGCCATTTTTACTATGTCCTGTAATTTGCTAAAATAAGTAATAGATTCAGTGATACACATAAATACTTGCTCAATAATGAAGATTATGCTGAAGAAATGGCTTTGAATCAATAGTTGGTGTGTTTAGAATCACTTATTGGGGTGGTGGTTTGAGCTAGAGGTGTGTAGTTGACGAAAGATTAATAAATGAACACCTGGAAGCCATATGTGCGCCACACCTGAAGTGCATTGGCTGATTTCCCACGCTTTTTGGCAGAGCAAAACTTGAAACTGCGGCCGTGCAATGGGAACTCAAGTTCACAACTCGTGTTAGTGATGAAATGTGATCAGTTCCATTAGGAGAATAAAACTGTTGAGCCCGAATTTTTAATTTGTGATTGTTACCCCAAAATAATGACATATGACATACCAGATATCATGGTCAGAGATTATTTTTCAAAATTCTGGCTCAACAACATTGTTCTATTATGTTTACTGTACAATATTTGTTATTGAAGAAAGTTGAAATATTATGATTCTGACAGCTGGGGACAGAAATACTGATTTGATGCCTATTTTGGCAGAGAGATTGCACTAATTTGTGATTTTATTATGATATAACTAAATACACAAATATCCGTTCAGTAATAGTAATGATACTATTCGACCGTATATAATGCAAGTTATTTGAAGGTAATTAGAGGTTTGTAGCCCGAGATATTCGACTGGGACAATGGAAAAGGGCGTGTGATGGCTGTCACGCTAGTGTGACATGCGTGATTGGTGACCCCCATTGTGTGTATCATGTTCGTTTTATGTCATTCAAACATCTAATGAGCAAGCTTATACAGCCCACACCGACAGTCCATCTTCGCTCTCACACAGAGAGACACCATGAACAATCTAACAAGCCAACCTCGTATTCCTTAACGATGCCAGCAATCCCCAGCACACCACTAAACACCAAACCCTCCAAACCCTCCGAAACCCTCCGCACACCTGGCTAATCGTTCACGTTCAACGTTAACGTTTATCAATGTCGTCACTCACAAATGCCCTGGCTCCATCTCCAGTGCCAGTGACCTCTCCAACCGCCTCCCGCGCCAGGAGCAGCCTCTACACCATGCACAAGAAATACAAAGCCCTCCTATCCATTGAATCACGCAATACCTTCAAATCCAATCTCTCCACGTCGAAAAGCCTTCCTCCTGTCCCAGGGACTCCGATGAAGGGAGGAAGCACAAGTCGACCTAGGGCACCAGTGTCCCCAAGGAAAGGGGCGGAGAGTCCTAACTTGTTGCCTGCGACTAGCGAGATGGACGTGAGCAATGTCGATCCAGAGCAGGTACTGGTGGATGATCAGACTGTTGAGCCTGGGGATATGTCGTTTGATGCTGAGGATATGGCTTCCGTTCGGTGCGCTTTCCCCCCTCCCTTACTTCCCTTGCTAACGACTAACAATGGGATGATAGTATGCGCCCGTCAAACAGCCCTAGCGCATGGTCCCCAAGCTCAAACGAAATCTCCTTGTTTCCTGCATACCACAAACCCACCACCACCGCGCCCACATTTACACATTCGACTCCATCCTCACCAGGTCGGAAAGCAAACCTGTATATATCACCACTGTGCGTAAGCATGTGCGCGCTGCAATGGAAGGGTACAACGCAGTCGTCTTCGCGTACGGATAGACCGCCTCAGGAGAGACATGTACACTTACAGGAGACGAAACCAAGCCAGGTATCGTTCCCCGCGCTACAAGGGACGTCTTCGCATACATCCGCAACACGCCAGAGAGGGAATACCTCCTCCGCTGCTCGTACCTAGAGGTCTACAACGAAACCATCATCGATCTTCTTGCCCCCCCTCGTTGGCTTCTACGAACCCGGTACAGATCCAAGGGACAGGGAACGATATTACCCTCGTTCCACTCCGTGAGGAGGTTGTTATGAGCTTGGCTGGTGTGAATGATGTTTCGAAGAGGGGCAAAGGGAATAGGAGGACTGCGAGTATGGATTGGGATGAGAGGAGTAGTCGGAGTCATAGTGTTTTTCAGGTTGTTATTGAGAGTCGGGAGAGGGGAAGAGGAGAGGCCTGTTACGCCTGTGTCGCCTAGTGGGAGGCATACGCCTGGGTTGGGCGGGAGGCAGACTCCCGGGCTTTGTGGTGTGAGGTTGCAGGCTCGCGGTGGGAGGAGTGTGAGGACGTCCGTTTTGGTTTGTCTTTCTGCTTTATGATGTGGGTAGATGCTAATGAGGTGGTTGGTTATTAGAGTCTGATTGATCTTGCTGGGTCGGAGAAGGCAGCGTCCGATAAGGAACGGACGAGGGGGGGGAAGTATATTAATACTAGGTTCGTCGTTGGTTTTGTGGTTGGCTGTAGGATGCTGACAGTGTATAGTTTGTTGACGCTAGGGACTGTTATTGGGACTTTGGCGGAGAATGCTGTTAAGGGGAAGGCGTACGTTCTTCCTAGCTAACTTTCGGTGTACTTGCTAATAGATGGAATGCAGGGATCACGTACCATACCGCAACTCGCTGTCACCGAGAGCACGAGAACGCTGTTATTCGCTAAGAGGGTCAAGGGCGTTCGTGTGCGTTTTACCTATCTCCATTTGCTAGGGAACAGTTTCTAACGTTGCTCCGTAGCTCAACGCGCAGAAGAAAGAGATCGTCGATACCGATGCGCTCATTGAGCAGTATAGGAAGTAGACTGAGGATCTCAAGCGTAGGCTTGCGGAGCGCGAAGCTGATGCTCCTGTTCGTAATCGTCGGCTGTCAGCTCGTGAGGTGCGTTCTTTTCTCTTTCTATATTACCACCAGCGCTGACGGAGGCATTCAAGCAAAGTGATGAAACGAATGCGATGGGCGATCTCAATGCGTGCACTAATCAGCTTACGAAGCTCATTTTGACGAGTCAGACGGTGAATGATGCTAAGAGTGATCATTCGAGACCTGTTAGTCCTACTAAGGTCGACTTTGATATGTCCCCGTATCAGGTTAGTTCTCCATCTTAGTCTGTGTTGTACATTTACTTATTATGATGATAGCTCCACAAGAGCTCCTCGCTGCCCGCATGCAAATAGAGTCTCAAGCCAACCAGCTTCTGTCTCTTGAAGCCGCGCTGATTACTCGCCCGCCTCTTCCTCCTACTGCCTCTGAGAGCGAGAAAGATAAGCTCATAGCTGAGCAGGGAAAGACGATACGGGAGCTCGAGATTGTCGTTAGAGGGTATGAAGAGAACCTGGGTAAGCCGCTGCGGAAGGTCAAGGAGGATGTTGAGCGGGAGTGGAAGGAGAAGTTCGATGAGGAGGTTAGGGAGATGGAGGAGAAGGAGGGGTGAGCAGAGGAGGTTTTTAAGCAGCTGGATAAGGAGATGAAGGTTTGTCTTTGTTACTTGTCGATGTTGGGTGTTGCTAATTGGTTTGGATATAGGCGAGGAAGCAGCTCGAGGAGTGGCGTGCACTCGCTGCGTTTGTTAGCAAGTTTGATGCATTAGGACTGGGGCTTGGTGCTGCGCCTGTATCCAAGCTTCAGCCGTCGAAGCCAACCCCTGGAGGAGCGGTTATTGCTTTCTCTGAGAGACAGCAAGCGAGACAGCGTCTCTCTTTATCCTCGACCTCCATTTTCGGGTCCACCACTGCGAACATGAGTAAAGTGCTGGAAGAGGAAGAACATGATATCACTCCTACATCCTCTCCCGTGCCTCCGACTACTTCTGTACAGATGGGAAGCTCCCCCGTATGGCTCGAGCTTTCGTCGTTCCATAGTAAGCCTAGTCTGCTGGACCATAAGCCGGAATGGCTTGATGGAGAGACGGGCTTCGATTCTATCTTGGAAGTGGAGAATGCTATTTTGCCCCCGCCGCCTATGTTTGATGTTAAGAAGTTGGATACTGGGCCTACGACACCGCAGAGTACTGTCAAAGAGGTGTTGGGTGATAAGGAGAATATTGCTCCTGCTGCGTGGTGATAAAGCACTGGGTGGGAATTTGGATACTTATTATTAGGGAACTGGACGTCCATCTCAAATTTTAGTTTTTGTTGCTTTTCGATTTGGTGTCTGTTCTTTGTTCGGAATGCTTTGTTATATTTTTATTATGTAGATCTGGAAAATCTACTCTGTTGAGACTGTCGCAGTGGTTATTGTTGGTGCAGTAGTTGATATTTAGGACCTCATGTATTAATGCATCACTACTCTATGACATTGAGTTCCAAGAGTAGCCAGGTAGCAGTCGTAGCTGTCATCCTGATCAATTGCTGTCAGCGACTACCTGAGGGCGCGAATTTCACCCCGCAGTTCTGCAGCGCTCAAGTCACTCGTTTCGCTCTAAGCTGTCGTCTCGCTCGTTATCTCTGTCTGCTCTTTTCCAAGTTATGCTCACTGAAAATCTCTCCAGAACTTCGTCTCAAAGATCTGTCTTTTATTGCGACATTAAAACCTCCGATATACGCTGCTTTCTACCTTTCATCCTTACTGTTGGACGGACGCGCCAAGCACTGTAATCCCGACTATGTACTCCTTTCGTTCCGATCCCTGCTCCTAGTCCTTCTACTCCCTCCCCCCTCTTCAAAACACGTATACCAGAAAGACTCGTGAAATTTCCTCGCGGAAGGGGATTAGGATATCATTCCCTTTCACATGGATTTACATGAGATTCGCAGAGGCATCCCATTCTTTGATCAGCACGAGCGCCATGATGACGCTGTATGCGTCTAAGGTAGGGGGAAATGTGGCGGGATGATGGCAGTTAGTGCATGATGACTGGCCTGTTTGGTAACGAGACTAACATGCACGTCATTCGTGGAATCCTGCAAGACTGCGTTTCGCACCGCCAATCCTTCAACAAGACAACAACGTAGGTAATACATCATCCGGGTTTCCTTTCCCGGCGCTAGGCCCTTCTTGGTCATTGTAGCGTTGGAGTGTTTAATGAGGAGTTGAGACGGCATTAACAAAGGTCTGGACTGTAGAACGCTCTACGTGAAAGCGCAGGCTTCGTAAAAAACGTATGAGCGGAGACGGCACGGGGGCTGGGGGACACTTGATACGCATGCGGCCGAAACGCAAACTCTATAGGTGTCAGAAGCGGGATACCGGGTACGAATATGGTGAACATAGCCTGTTGCTCTGCTCCGTACGAAGTCTTCATGATGGGGGTCGCAAGGTGGTTGACGTTGATGATGGTGGTGAAGAGCTCTAGTTGAATATCTGTGGGCGTGACGATAATGCTGCTGCCAAGGGCTATGCGCAGAAAGAATTTGAAAAGTATGATACAAGCCCTCTCTGACGTCCAAGGTCAAGCTCAGGACGACCCTACATCATCTTGTTCTACAAGAGATCTGACACTTCTATCACACGCAAGGATATATCCTTCGTCATGAGTCTGTCCTCCGGTACAGGGCTTGGCGGGTGGGGGAACATCGAGATCACAAATTAGTTACGTTGACGTGGGCTACGAGTGGTTGTTAGCGAGGTTGAATCCGTGTAGGCGCAACGTCAACGCTGTCACCATGAGCTAAACGCAGAAAGGATCGTACATGCGCACGTCTGTCGTCCAAGACGTCTTCGACTCTCGAGCCTCAATTGCCTTCACTCCAACTGCAGCAAGAGATCCGCCACCGCCGCACGCACGCATAACTATATCCTCGTCAAAATGAGTCTGTCTCAAGAAGTCCTGCGTCCAATCAGAAAGTTTCGTCGAGGCACCTGGAACGGAGATCGCGTCGGAGAGGTGATTGGGGAAGTTTCAAAGTACCGAAACAGTCATTACGAGATGCTATGTGTGGCGGACGAATCAGCATCGACAATGGGGTGACACAAGTGCAGCGGAGACGGAGTCGGTACAGAAGTCGGAGAGGACACCGGATGAGAGTAATACAATGAAAATAGCCTGCTGCTCCGTACAAGCCCTTCGTGGTGGCAGTGGCAAGGTGGTTGATATCGGTATTCAAGAGCTTCGGTGGAATACGAATACGTATAGGCGCGATGTTAACGTCTGTATCATGGGCTTTGTGCAGACAGAACGATAGTATGAGCGCACGTCTGTCATCCAAGGAGGAGCGCAGGAGTACTCTACATCGTCATCTTCTAAAAAAGATCCGAGACTTTCACTATACGAAAAACTACATCCTTCGTCATAACAAGTCTGTCCCCCGTTATAGGGGTTGGGGGGACACTTGATACCCGTGCGTTGAAATCAGCCTCATGCTTCGTAGGAGTTCTTCATGGTAGGAGTCGCATGGTGGTTAATGCTGATGTTGGGTAAGGCAGATGTTGATAACGTTGGTGAAGAGTTCAAGTCGAGTACGTGTAGATGCGATGTTAACACCGCCACCAAGGGCTATGAGCAGAAAAAATGGTACAGGCGCGCGTATATCGTCCAAGAAGTCTCCTTCGACTCTCGCGCCCCAATACCCTATTACCTCCAACTATAACAAAAGATCCGATACTTCCACCGCACGCAAGCAGGACTATATACTTGTCAAAACGAGTCTGCCTCCCTAAAGAAGTCTTGCGTTCCATCAGAAAGTCTCGTCGAGGCACTTGGAGCGGTGAGAGCTTCGTAGAGGTGATTGGAGAAGTTCCAAGTAACGTAGTCGTTACTGGGTGCGTGGGTCAGCATCGACAATGTGGTGGTTTGTGGAAGACACAGCTGGTCCATGTTTAGCGGTCATAGTGTTCTGAATAACTGGTTTGGACGAGGAGTCGTAATGCGTAAGGAGTGACTAGCGATGGTGTGACTTGCAATGCAAGCGAGTGTGTGCTATGAGGCAAGTGCAAGTGTAAGTAGGGCGAACGGAAAGATACGGGAAAGGAGTGTACCTGTTTCGTTCCAAGTAGCTTCAGCCCGTCAATGCATCAAGCCCAGTAAGTTTGAATGTCGCCGATGTGAGTAAGGAAGAGCGATATCCTGTGAGAAAACGAAGAGTTAGTGTACACAGCGTAGATGAGCCGAGTGAAAGTGAAAGTGGAAAAACGCGCGATGACCATGTGTCGACAGCAAAGAAGGAAACAAGAATGGAGAGGAGAGTTAGCACTTACTTTCAGTTGTACCAGATACCACCACCTTATTCCTCTATTCCCTCTCAATCGTGGGCGATTGCAACCGCGCTTTCCGCTGCGCAGAAGAGGACTCACAGCATCAGCTTCAGGACGGCTCTTCATTGAATCGTTTAACTGGTGATGTACATGTGTAGCTTGAAGTTTAAAATATCGAGCCTTTCCATGGGGGTAGCAGAAGTGGGATGGTGGAGGTGTAGAAGTTTGAAGCCCGAACAGCATCGGTAGTGTTCGAATCAAATTTCACACCGGCAATGACATCAGCCAGCAAATTGGCTGGGTCAAACGCTCAAGCACCTCCTTAAGCCGCATCCTGCGATTAGATTCAACTACGAAGAGAAAACGAAAGTATCCCATCGATAACACCATCCTTATGTACCATTCTCATCCACGCCTTCCGCACGCGCTCATCACACACTCGCAGGGTAGGAATTATTTTCAGGTAGTATGGTGGACTACCAGTTACCCTACTATCTCGTCGACTTCGTTCCCAGAATCTCAACCAGAGTCACTTGCCGGAGCGGAGAAATTACTGCACTCTCGAGTGAATCTTCATCGCAAAACCATAACACCTCAGACAGGACTGAATCGGGGCGGGTTAAATATGGTACAAACAGATTTTCTTAACAATTAGAATGTGTATCAAAATCAGCTCCTTGAACAGATTCATGTTCATATTTAGAAAATAATGATGGATTGGTTCTAAACCCATATCGCGCTTCCATATTGAGAAAATGACAATAGAACAAAGGTAGAATCTGTGTGAAAAATTGGTTGTTAACGCAGATTCTTGCACAAATCCTGAATTGGGACGCACATTTGTTCACTGATCCTATCTAAACACAGATTCTGGCTATGTTCGGTGCCCCTATCTTATCGCACATTCAGAATTTGTCCTGGTAACAGAGTCTGGATTGGTTCGTTCATCAGATCCACTTGCCAATTCTAAATGTAATCAAAAATATGTTGTTCTACCCTATGTACGTGCAGATTGTAAATATGGTAACGTATCATATTGATTGTCCCGCTCACAGGGCCACTCACAGGCCACTCACACCTGCTCATAACCCACTCAACTCCCCGCTCCATCCCCACTCAACTACATATATACAATTTCCTGCACCGTAAATATGTCCATATTTGCAAAGACATAGAAAATGAAAATTTGAAACTCTACTCAAGCTCCTGTGCCATGAACGACCCTGGCTTCTTTCCTCTTCGTTACAGATCCTCCTTCAGCTGCAGATGTGACCAGTGTTCGGCGACTTTTTCGGAAATTTCGCATTTTGATCTTGATAATATCAAGAATGAGCCAATTGCTGTCATATTTGCGAAGATCAGGATATCGACCTGCAGCCTTCAGAAGCGGTCGTTAGATAATGTCACAATAATTTGTGGAAAGATGTACCTTCTCACATACAATGTCAAGTTTACTGCTTTCCTGAGCAGCGTAAGTAATTCTGAAATCCAACTCCTCATGGGCTAATTGAATAATATAGTTCTGCATGTCACAATGGTAAGAAAATAAATATTGCTCTGAAATAAATTATCACCTCTATATCGCTAAGCCGCTCCTGGCTGCATTCCACATGGTCAACTATTTTATAGTTTTTTCCTGCCTCACCCCGGGGTTTAGGAATAAGTACTCCAGAGCTTGTTGATGGTTCAGTGTCCTCTTCTTGGGGAAAGCAAGTCCTAAGAGTGCACGGAGGTGAGCTCAGAATACGTTCCGGCGAAAATCGTGAGTGTATAGTCAATGGAGAAAAATGGCACAAAACATGGTAGTTTCTAGTGGCAGGCATTTTTAACGTACACATCGTGATATAGATGTGTACTTATAGTCTGAGAAACAAAAAAGAAGATAATTAACAAGGAAGGAAACATGTAGAATTCAGAACAATATCGCCTCACCAAATAAGAATAGATGGGTTGGTATGGAGAATGAGACAATAGAGTTCTGGAGGTACTATTCGGTCGAGGACTGAACAATAAAGTATGTTAAATGCAGTAATACACCGACACTATAGGCTACTAGAATTTGACGTTGCCCCATAATTTGACGTTGCCAGTGATTATCTTGCAGCAACGCCGGGCAACATCGCAGAAGCGTGAGGGCGTGCTAGTGTAGCTGTGATCAAAGTTGAAGGGTGAGGTATAGGAGGGGGTTAAAACTTAGTACTTAGATAGTAAATGTACATTAAAATATATTTTAATTAATAGATAAATCTATGAATATGTATAAATTCATCGTGAGGGGGAGAGGCTCTACTTGGTGTAGAGGTAGAACAACGGTGTGGGGTGTGAGTGGGAGAGACAGGCCATGGCTAAGCGCTGAGGTGGATGTGACGTGGTCATGTAAGATGGGGGTGGTGCAAAACTGTGAGGTGGTGGTGCTGCGAGATGGCGTAGTGTTGCTGGTGGTGATACATTATAGGGCTGTACACCATTGCTGTATGATACGGTTATACGGTAGCCATATATATGGACCCGTAACCACCCCGTCGAGACTTTAGAGACTTCTTCATATGGTATGGCTGCAAAACCGAGTCCTATTCTGGAATGGGCTGTAGATGAACCCGAGCGTGTGATATTTATATTGGATGGAGAAATGTGTGCCGGTCACTTTCCATAATGAAGTATCGAGAAGTTGAACCGTATAACCGTATATAACTGTAATATGGCCGTATTCATACAGTTTGTTTATGGTCAAAACCGTACCGTAGAAGCAAATTCCTCTTCCTCCTTTGTCCCAGACATTGGTGAAGCTACAAGAGATACCGTCAGAGTAAGGACTGGCGATGGCAACAACGATCTCCCTTCAAGCTGACGTTCTATCTCAGCCTCAACAAGTTGCAATACGTTGCTGGACGCTGGTGGGCGTACCTGCATGATGACAGAATCGTGAGATGATGACTTAGAGTGTGGGGGTGGTGATGATGGTGCATGCGACGTATCCATTTCGAAAACGACAGTCTGAGGTGGGACCACCGCGAAAGCGATAGGAGAATCAAGAAGTGGTCAACGAGCTTCTGGGATATCAGAGAATAAGTCTACTGGCATAGTGATTAATGGAGAAATGAGAGGTAGGTCGGCTAATCCGTCAGGCGAGTCGACTTCCAGTGAAAGAGGACTTCGACCACAACCACTGGCATCGAGGTTAACATTATATCTGTAAAATGCGGTAAAATTGCCTTACCTACTAGCAGTGGTGAGGTAAGTAATAAGAAGTTGTGGCCCCTGCGCCGAAGACGCTGTAGTGGGTTGCATATCGGTCTATAAGCAAGACCATCAGCAACTGAACACCTCTAACTTATCTCGGACTTACCTGTCCATAAGCAGAAGGAGGTGAGTAATCTGCAGCACTTGAAGGCAACATCGATATTGTGGCGGATGGAGATGGCAGCGATTTGCAAACAAATTTTTTGAAATAAGACCTGTATACCGTATAAATCCGTCCCGTACCCATAATATGGACCATACCATTTTTTCGAGCTTAAAAAAATCTTCCATATGGTACGGTGTACAGCCCAGATAAGGTAATGAGGCCAGTGATGATGAGAGGTGGGAGAAGGGGATGCTGTGGTCATAGAAGACAGCCATCGTGATGCAGACACAGGGAAGGGGGCGGTCATAGCGAGACGAAATGGGGAGAAGGCGATGGCATGGAGTTGTCCGGACAAGGCAGTGGTGGGAGGAGGTGGGAGAAGGGGACTGCAGGGGAGGGGTGGACAGGGCCTATGATGCATAGACAGCGCTGTGAGACGTGATGTAGCAGGTGGTGTTGACTCGAGCTAGGGGAAGGGGCTGATCTGGCTCTGATGTATGTGTGTGGCATCAGTATCACATGGCAGAATGGAACATTGAGGTGGGGGGGCGTTGAGGTAGGGATCGGTGAGGAGGTGGTGGTGGTGGCAGAAAGGAATGCATTGAGGTGGGGGACGTTGAGGGTAGGGGACACGTGGTAGAGGATGCGTGCTCGTTGAGGTGGGAGGCATTGAGGTAGGGGACAGGTCGGCGAGGAGGCAGTGATGGTGACAGCAGAAGGAAGCGAGTTGAGGAGGGGGACATTGAGGTAAGGGACGGGTCGGCGAGGAGGAGAGATGCAGCACTGGGTCACTGAGATGTAGGTCGAGGACTGGGGGAGCAAGAAGAGTCGTGAGCGGGGCGGCATTGTGGAGGCATCGGTGTAGGTGTAGCCATCTACACTGTGGGGCAGTGTTTGGGGGGGGGGAGTGGATCATGGGTGGGGGAACGTCGTCGCCATTGGTCATTGGTTAGTCATGGGGGGGGGAAGTAGGCCAAGTGTTGTCACCGATTTGGAGAGTAGGTGGGGTAGTGGCAGGTATCCGTTCGAAATAAGCTTTCAAATGCTTCTCAAGTCCCACATCGTCTTGCTCATCTACTGAATTGTACCGGGCATTCAGAGATCTAAAATTGAGGTAGATTCTTGTTATTTCAGGTGGTTTTCTCGAAATAATGTTTGCAGGTGATCTTTAAACATGGCAATAGAACCAACCTTCATCAGCTATAAGAAGCAGGCCGAGTTTAATAATGTGAATACCTTTCTCTTCAGTTTCTTGTTTTCTAGACACCAAGATCACATTAGGTAGGCGACTGGGTTATGGTGCGCTGGGGCAGCCCAGGGGGGTGTTGGAAAGCGGCTAGGCTGTTGGGCATTTATCATCAAGGAGAGGAAAATGATGAGAGGAGGGCAAAAGGGCTTGAAATTACAGAAGTTGAAGTAAGTCTCGTGTCAATGCAAACCAATTAACACTGACCCATCCTCATAATAGACAGTCCACTTCTATGTGTGCACTGAAAAGACACCAAGAAGTTGTAGGATGGTGGGCTGGTATGATATACGTTACCCGTAAGTATCTGTAACTATTGTGTTTTTTCTATCTACCATATCGTTAGTGCTCAAAAGCGGAAATTGAATGGAATACATAGTACATAGCTGAAAAGTTGTAATGTTGTAGTGATTAATAATATTTTGGAAGAGACTGGAATGAGAATGCAAGGAGAATGTACAGTTAGTAAGGGTTAGGAAATATGCTGTATCATAAAGGAGAAGGGAAAGTATGCATAGCCTGTTGTCATTATATAATGTAGCTCAGGATGCCATACCGAGGGTAGGGCACCAGGAGGGGGTAAACGGAGGCATCCCTGGGGGAGCGCGCACCGTGAGGTGGTTGTCTTGGGGCCTGAAAGCCGTATGGGTGTTTGACGTGTCAAATCTCTCATATAACGCCCAGCGTTTGTCGGAGACGTTCTGTAGCATTTGACGAGCGAATTACAATGCAAAGGCCACAACGTTTGCCAAGTATTCATACCCTACAATGTAAATAAATAGTAGACAAAAGATAGTGATCCCGCCGGCCACTTCAATTACTGCTGGCATTCTTCGCTGAAATATTTGCATATGAGATGTTTGTTCAGAAGTAGGGCACGGATGATTTTTCGGGAAGGTACTGGTGGGTGAATTTCTGGTACCTGACATCCATACTTTTATTTCGATGGCGTCCCTATCTAATGTCCCAGTCGCAATCACACAATGCTCATCAGAACTGAATGCCTGTAACCATGATTAGAGTTGCTCGTGTACTAGGCACATTGAACGAACCTCAGTGATTTGGACTAGTGTACCAACTAACAACAGAATAGTTAATGTGATATCAGCCGCATACATATACCATAATAACTTACCATAGCCATGGGGTAATAATGCGATTAATGTTCCCAAACACTGATCATATATGGGTACTACTCCATCATCACTGCCGACAACAACCAGTTCACCTTCAAATGCCGTTGAGACAACGAGAGGTACATTTGAGCGAATGGCATGTTTTAGTGATCAAAGCGGCTGTACCGGAGGTATAGCATAAATGTCGACACCATCTCTAAGATTTGAAACAATTAAAGTATCGTTGTCAGCACTAACAATTGCATGACCACTTAAGAAATGGTACTGGGTGAGTTAACATAACTGCGACGGCAAAAGACTAACATTCTGGTGTGTATCTCATGGATCCATCGCATCTTCCAAGGTGACATTTGATAGCAGAAACTGGTACTGCATGATTTAACACTTTTACAAACAGAGGGACAATATGACGTACATTTCACGGGATTCCAAATAACAGAGAACTAGTTCTGTTCCATTCTCAATAAATGCGACATTTCTAGCTGTGTGAGGAAGAGGAGTTGTCTCCACATACAACGTGGCCTGACCTAAAGAGATTAAGTGGGAAATACATAGGATTTTGAAGATGAATTGCTTACCTGGAAAATTTAAGTTCCAAACCTTGAGGTAACCTTCTCCAAGTGAAGCAAGTCGACTATGGAACAGGTCGAACTTCAAGTCCTCCAAGGGGCCATCATGCGCAGAGATTGCCAACACTTGTTCATAACTATCACGAAAGGTATCTTCCTGATATCCTCGTATGACACCACTTCCAGTTCCAAAATATAACACTGTGGTACCAGTTTTGGGGAATGAGGCCCAGCAGATCGTAGTAACTTCCCCAATCACGGACGCTTCCCAAAGGCTTTCACCAGTATCCAGGTCCCATATTACTACAAGTCCATCATTGCCTGGAAGGGTATTTTATTCATTCATATAATGCTCAATCTATAGTACGAAATTGCACTTACCACCGCTAGCCAATTTTGTACCATCCAGGCTTATCTTCAATGTGTTGATCGCCTTCGAATGGCGAGTGAACGTATATTCCAAGTCAAACTGCGAAAATTAATTCCTCAAAGCAAATGCAAAATTTATAAGTACGCACAGTGAGAGTATCTGGCTTCATGAGGAGGGCGGTGTGATGGAACCACACCTCGTAGCAATAGTATAAGTATCAAGATGTGTATCATACCTATTGTATTGTTTTGATACCTCATTTCCTCACTCATTTTCCTACTCAGCGAAAGTAGAGCATGCTTAATCTAGCTAGTCTAATGGAATTGTGAGTCATGTAGATAAAAGAAAGATAGAGGATGACTCGGTGAACAAATTATTGTTCGACACCATCTGAATCTCTTATGGAGACCGACTGGCGCTTGTTCAGCGGATTGGTAGTAAAAACAATAGCAGTTTGACAGCAGAGTCCATCCCATTGCTGGATGCCACTGCGTTTCATAACGCATCATTTTATGGATCGGACCTAGGGACTACCAGACCGACGCCCCCTCGATATCGAAGGCCACTAATACATATTATCATTGCCATGATTCATCAACCTTTTGTGAATTGTGGAGAGGCTAAAGTTAATTGTGATTTGCGAATGAATTCTATATGCCCATTCGAAAACAAACGGTCAGCTTGTATAAATTAATTACTAATTCATTCAATGCCGAAGCATATCAACATTACCATTCCCCAATCTTCACTGTGCATATATTTCCTCCTCAGTCTTAAGCTATAATCTTCAACTCATTTCGACAAATGGCAAATATCCGAAACATTGTTAGACCTCTCAGCTGTGACCTGGTATGTGGTAATAGAAACTTACCAGGCTATGTTCTTCGATATCTAACCAAATAACTCAGGAGTATTCTTCTGTTGCGCGGGCAATCAGAAGGACCCTTGTCAAAGGCATCAGTGTAAAGGGCAATAGTTACAAATGTGGTACTCAAAAGCTTGACAGCCCCTTGTGAAGTAAGGGCATTCGAAAACGACGAAAAGTGGTATGCTTAAGCAAATAGACACTTGAACAATTCATGTCTAACTTTTCAACTTCTAGATTACTGTCGAGAAGCAGTGTAATATGGCTCCTGTCTTCCCCATTCTGAACCTTCCAGCAGAATTGGTTGACTTGATAATTATTCAAGCAGAGGATGGTTGCTTGTTGTTGCTGATCCACACTAATTGACAATTGCGCTATGCTACTACGGAAGTGTTTCTTAGAAGGCAAGGAGCACTGAACACCGACATTTTCAGATGTACCAATATATTGCTTAAAGGAGTCGTTAGTCCGGCTGCAATTCATCTTCTAGCGAATCTATCCACATGTTCCCGATGCCTCAGAGTAGATGTCAGCCTACACTGTGTGCTAGAGCACCTTACAGGACTACATACATTCTTAAGCAAGGCTTCTGGTATGGAAGAGTTCACCATAGTTCATAGTTATGATGACGGAGAAGATACTCTGCCGGCAGAGCTCCAAGTCATCCGTTCCATCACTGCTATTCTGGCGAGTCTCCCTCCTTCGTGTACAAGTGTTGGCCTTGACAGCACCTACTCTCCACGAGTACTGTGTTCCACGGTAGCCTTACCGTGTCCGCCAGAGATACCTTGCGACATAATCAAAAACGGTGTTGCAGTTGGGCTACGAAACCTCTGTATAGCGACTCACATATTCAGTGATTCGAAAATGCTTGACATATTGTCTGTGCTTCTGGACGGACCGTCGCTAGAATTTTTAAGCATCAAAGGGAAAAGTGGAAGAGATATCATACCAATCTTGGTTTGTGGATCGCTGCAGACCCTAAAGACACTCTTGATCTCCTGTGACGAACCATTTTCATTTGTGCCGTCCACCACGTCTTCCACTATGTGCCAACTACAACGTTTATGGATCTGTTGTACACCGGAAGGATGTAAGTCAGTCAGGAAAGGGTTCATCAAGATACCAGAGAGTGTTACCGATATTACATGTAGCGAGCAGTTCCAGCTGACAGCTGTCTTGTCTTCATTGAAGACAATTCAGCTTCGACTATCCGATTCATTTCCCAATCCAGATAATCACGAATTCTGCAGGGCCATAGCGAACATTACTTCCCCTCTCCAATCCACGTACGTTTTCGATTCCGACACGAGCATTACCATTGTGCTTCCTTACTCGATGGATGAACATATGGTAGCCAAAATGCAGTGCAAGTGCTCCATACCCGACATTAGTGCCATACGCAAATGTCAAAAGATTGATATCCATTTGGATTGTTCAGAAATTCTTTATCATGTGCGTTGTGTTGCCATCTTTCCCAGCCATATACCTGAATTAGATTATTAGGATTACTTTATCAAATTAATGAAGCACGCTTCAAGGCTAAGGAGCCTAACGATGCACCCACCTTATGGAAATAGCCCACGGTTCACCAAAAGCAAGGACTACATGCAGTCTTTTATAACGAAGCTTTGGATGTACTGCCCCGAGCTGGAGTCAGTAAGTTGTTCTCCCGACATATGGATACGTCGCCCCGACAGCGGTGACTTCATAAAGCAACTACTTAAAGAAATGGACTAATAACAATGTAGTGGTGGAACATATATGTACGTAAGTATATACCTTGCAAAATGCATTAGAAATCCTGTAGCAATCGTCTCGTAAGTTGTCGATATTAAATAGATAGCCCAATAGCAATGCATACATGAATATAGGGCTTCAAGGCCAAAACTCCATCAGTCCATTTGCGCTTGCTCGCGGGGTAGATCTGAATCTTGTTTGAGATTACGCGAACTCTCTCATCTAATAAATCCTTCCAGAGACTGACACCGAACTCTTCAAATCAGTCGAATACGCTTGGTATGTCTGCCCGTTGCCTATAAGGGTGGACTGCGAATAAAATACATCCTTGTTCGTCAATTACTTCAAAAATGTGTCGAATTATGGCTGGAATTAGCTGCTCAGAATCGGGATCTTTATAGAATATTACGCTATTTCTCGATGTGTTATGCTTTGATGATAGCTGGCATCCGTTGACTATATATTGATCATATTCGGTGACTCTAGTATCGTCTGTGAAGCCGGCCGCTTGTAACACTTCCAAATTGAGCTTAATATCTTTCCTGCTGGTAGGCTGACATGTATCGTCCGCCAACAATTGCATATTGTGAATCAATGTCCCAGACTGAACATCAGGAAAACACTCTTGCACGATTTCACTACTCCATCTGATAATTTCGGGACATCCTGGGCATTGTAAGAATACATGCAGCTCCGACGCAGCACAGAAAGCATTCAACATCGATGCTTCCAGCTCTCCTAAAGATCCATCAGTGCAGGTAATACGAAGTAGCCAATAAAACTCGCCAAATTTAAAGTTGATATTTATTTTTTGTAAATTGCTGATTAACCACTCGAATGGGAACATCCACCAACCATGAATTGGTCCGAACAATGACAGGTATGTCGCCAGGTGGATAGCATTGTGATGAATGGGATGAAGGTCGACATCAGGCCTCAGTTCTCGAATTGAATGAAGATAGGCTAATATGAACTTCTTGAATTCCATGTCATGAAGTCCAGGTTGAACTCGGTGTGATGTAGTGTAACGAATAGCAATGGCGAGAAGCAGCATGCTTTCAACTGCTTTTTGTTTCCTTCCATCTATTTCCGAGTTTTTACTTTCTCCACCACCCCACATTTTTGCCAATGAAACAGTCAGGTCATAGTCAATGCAGGTCCGCCATTGATCGGCTTTCAATTTCCCATGAGACGGTGAACCAAAGTTTACTGGGGGACCTGCTTGCCAGCTTGGTCGGATCGTATGCAAAATATCTTCTTGTATCTCCTTTAAATCATTGTGTTCGAGAAGAGGAGTTCTAGAGAATTCCTCTTCAGGGCTTGTTCCTTCAGTATCTATCTCGATATCGGCAAAATCATGGATGATTGTACATGCGCGTTCTATTGAATGAGAATCATCATTACATTCCCTGGATCCTGAGATTTCAAGCTTTCATCTAATTAATTGATGGTGAACTATTAAAAAGAGAAATGACTTACCAGTACATTAACATATTGCTGCTTCTTAACCCTTTGACCAACTCGTCTCACCTTTTCTGAGACATTGAAGTGTCGACAAAGTGATTGCAACACGGGAATAGACAGCCTGCGTAGTCCTGAAGATGTTGGCTGGGACGACATGACTTCTAACCCTTTCTGAACTGACTTGGCCATGGGTTCATTCGTTTCCGGAGTTTCGTTATGTTCCCAATTCTCTTCCCAATTCATACCAAGGATTACACGAAAATGATGTTTGACCAGACCTAGATATAAGTTGTGCATTCCATCAACGACTGCGTACTTTGTCAGATCCCAGTATTCCAGATGGAGAAGCTCTGACCATCAAACTCCATTTTTTTTAAAAAGATTATTCCTTTGAGTTTTAGTGGAAGCATCTCACCAGTTGGCCGCCGCTTTAAAGTGCTCTTCATATGTAACTGGTGTCCAGCTGGTGGAAGAGCAGTCGATGTTATTAATATCTGGCTTCCGGAGATGACACAGAGAACAAAAAATTGTCGCAGAATGTGACGCACAACCTGTAAGTTTACGAGAGCCAGGTAGATCGCAAACTGCAGGAACAATAGCCTCATGACCACAAATCCCATTAGGATGTTCGTATGTGTGGGTATACCAAGTACCCTGATGATAGCTCTTGTGAAGGACGTCTACTAATGGAGCTAAGTAAGGATTTAGGCCATCTAATGATGGCTGATGCGGCCCTGGTATCAACCCAGCAAGATAGATGTTCTCTGAACGGTACCGCAAACTTGGGGGTAAGCTAAGACATACAAGAGCCAATGATCCTACTGACGCTGATTTTCCTGCTGCTTTGTTGTGATAAGGGTTAAAAGTGTCGTAGTTTATACTCCAGAGAGTACGTAGTTCTTCGTTTGAGTCAATGAATACTTTACCGTCAGCACCAACAAACTGACGAATTGCTACTGCTTGATTGATATCTTGAATCCCATCAACAGATATTGCGCGCCTAGTGTGATTGATCAATTGCTCTATTCCAGGGTGCGAGTACAGTGCTCCCACAAAAGCCGTAAAGTCCTGCATTACATATGGCCTCGAAGGAACTGCGATGGTTATACCATTCCGAACAGCATGCTTTGTTAAGCGCACTCCGCACAGTTTCGCACCGGTAAAGTGTTTGAAGGTACAGCGAAAAGGGTATGCACCCTTTTCATCTGGGGGATAAATAGATGCGCAGGCTTGACAAGTAGTGAATATAGTTGTTTTGGGATCCAAGTTGAACTTTTTTCTCGCAGTTCGCAAGTCTTCAGGTATTGATTCGAGCACGGATTTCTGATCAGCTGAGAGAACTGAACTGAGTAAAAGCTTGACCATACGGAGGATAAAGTTGCAAGTAGGCCTGGCAGTATTCGCAAAAACATTGACAGCGACAGTAAGGAAGAGGGAGGCTGCAATGATTGGATGGCTGAGGCGCAAGGGATGGTCAAAGTGACTACCTATGACAATCAAGTTACTAATCGCACTCTCAATAACATCGAAGTTACTCACTAGTATCATAGTATTTCCCATAAGAAATGCCCAGATTGCTCCAACATTGAATGCGCGCATGGATGTCCATCAATAGATTCTCTGCTCATTCCTGTATCGAATGTTTGAATGAAGTATTTGCATTGTCACCTGAAGTGGGAATGAGATGAAGCCTAGCTATAAGGTCTCGTAGCCAGGTTTCTTGGTTCACAAGAAATGCATGTGCATCACTTCTTGCGAGGAACCTGGCACCCTCTTTTTGTGAGGCTGGATTCCATGTTCCATCTTCTAGCCACTCAAAATACACAGCACGGATGCTATCGCAAGAACTTTCAAGATTCCTATCATACTCGAATAAATTTCGGAACATCATTTGCATGTCCATTTCATACGACGGAGGTGGGGCAAGAAATGGTGGAGAGTCTTGGGTAGGCAAGGAACAGACATCCTGGAGAGTGATGGAAAATACTCGATCTTCAAGGTCTCGAAGATCGGCTTCAGCCTTGGTTTCTTCCTTGTGCGCAAGATATTGCACTTCTGTCATCGTTACCCCGTTACACCGACTGCAATAGCAAACAGTAAGTTTCTTTTCCTTATTAGGATGTGGCATTCTTGAAAAGGCTGTCAGTAAGGAGTGCGCTAATCTATGGTAGTAAAAACACTTACTAGACACTGAGCTGTTGATGTGGGCAGAGTGGAGAGCGTCGGTGAAGCTTTATAGTTACTATAATATAATAACTGCAGGATACAGAATAAAGACAGGTCCTAATAGACGACATCGCGGCTGAACCGATTTACTTGGACAAACATGGTCACTTATAAAACAAGGCATCGTTATGGTAGGCATTACAAGGCATGTATGATTTAACGCACTACTTAAGAATGAGTCCAAGGTTGACATTCCAACAATGAGTTCCCTAAATTTGCACTCTCTAAGTTTACGTCAATCTTTTGAAAGAGAAATTTTACCGAAACCACACCGCATCCTTATGCTACACAAAGAATGGCCACTTGAAATACTGGGAAAAACATCTAATGTCGCAGGGAGTGCATGGACTCTTAAGGGATCATCCCTGATCCCTAAACCATGCAGCGAACTGGGCCAGCCAAGCAGAGGGGGGTATTCATTGCAGACTTCTCTATGCTGGGAAAAAGATGAGTATACAAGGGTACAGGTATATAGGCCTTTTGTATTCACCTAAAATATCATGGTTACTTATCTATAGAGCAGAAGTTTGCGAAGATATGTATTTCTGAAAACATGAAGAAGGGTCAGCCATTTAGCGCACAACCGAAAGAGAAAATTGACCTTGTTGTGGAATTGGTGAGCACGCACATTTTTTTTACAAATTTACTAACGTCTAATGTGTAGATGAATCAAGAGTTCCCAATACTACTAGACTACGAAAAAAACTGGGCAGCTATCGACTTTATTCGTGCAAGTATGAAAAATTGCTCGCGAGAATGGAAGTAGCAGTATTTGATGTATATACAGTATAACCTGTATGAAAGTGGTATATACAAATAATAGTCTTTGTGGTCCGAGGTGACATATTACATATGTACAGTAAACAAGAAAAGAAGTAAAAATGAAATCAAGGTATATACAAACAATAGTCATTCTGGTCTGAGGAAAAATACTACATATTTACAATATACGAGAGCATCATGTGGGGTCTGTAATTGAAAGGTCAAACTTATGTTGAACCATAATTCATCTGTGTTCTTTTTGGAGCGCTTCCTAGGAGATCATACTGCTAAACCATTGCTTTCATCCACAGCGTCCATACCATCATCCTCAGACAAACTTGGGCCATTAATCGGGCTAGGGTTCATATTAGCTCCCGGGAGTGTGTTTAGTAAACCTGTGAGGGTTTGGACAAGCTGGTCATTGTAACGTTGAAGTTCTGGCTCAAGAGAAGTGGTGACATGCCGCGATAGAAATGTTATCTAAAAAGTTGAGATAAGGCACAGTATACAAGTATGTAGATACTTACTTCCTCTAGGGAATAGCGCTGTGGAAAAACGATTGGCTGAAAATTCGAAGGCATTGTTGGTTGCTGGTGGTTGGGTGAGGGAATAGCTGATGGATTGGCTTGGGCTTGCTGGTGGCTGGGCGGGGGATTGGGTGAAGGATCATTAGGTGAGGGGATTACAGGTGGCTGGTGTAGTAGTAAACTTGGATCAATTTCCATACCGGAGGGCAGATCTTGGTAGGATGATGCCATGCCATTGATTTCCATCTGAAAATGGAGAGGATGCATAGGAGCAGGGACATTGGGAGGTGAACTCGGACCAGGGATACCGGGTGCTGGCACAGGAATGTTAGATGACAGGACTGCAGAGGCTTGCGGTTCGGTCGCGGTGGATGGTGACCCATATGGTGTAGGATGATGGCCATTCACAGAACTGGGTCGAGCAACAGCTACCGAAGGTGGAGGGGGCAAGGACCCGAGCAGTATAATCGATGCTGCTGCGCTAGCCTGCAGCGTAGGGGATGGTCCTGCTAGACTGGAGTTCTACGCAAATAAATTTAGATAAAAGGGCGAGCAACGCGGTTACTTACTAGTGTAGCACAATAGAGCCCAGAAACCCTATCCTCCATTTCAGGCACCTGGCCGGAAGGGATACTCGGAGGTAAAGGTGGAGGCGGAGGAACAACACTACCAGAAAGCCGGGGGGGCAAGGATCCGGTTTGCACTGGTGGCACAGTCAGGGATGGCCCCACTAGAGTGGGGTTCTACACAACGAGATTAAGGGAATAAAAGGGAGAGCAATTCGGCTACATACTGGTGTATCACGACGTTGTGACGCCACCTGTGCATTTAGGCGTAAAATTGCATATTTCTACCATTTACAGTCTTAAATCTGTACACATTAATGAACCCCAGATAATAAATAAAGATCTATGGACTGCTACAAAATAGCAAGCCTTGTACTTATTGGCCTTTTATTTGGGTTAATATTCAACAGTTCATATCATAAAATATAGTACAGGTGCTTCTATGTCCAACCTACCATTAGCCTGGTGTGTAGGAAAAGATATTAAATATTGAAGGGACCGCTTTTCTGCCAGTCACATGACTTTTATATGTTTTAATTTCACTTTGATACCGCTAAGTTGTTTGTTTGGCATCAGGATTGAAGTCTAACAAATAGTCAATGACATAAATATGAATTAAAGAATATTTCAAAGTGATGTAGAATAGTCAATTCTTCATCAATCAGGATGATTTTGGTCTTGATCGGAAGCTAGAATTTAGTACATTCTATTCTAGTATAATAGGGAATGGTCTCACCGAAGCACAGGCCTGGATAAGAACAAAACATTAGATCAAAGATGACAATTTTATGATGATCTACCCAAAATGATCAATGATGAGACACTGTAGCATCTGAAAACCATGGGAATTGAACATTCTAGAGGATTCTAATGCCTCGGAGTGACTCATAGTCAAATGATAGCTAAATAAAGACACAAATAAGGACAGGGGATGTGTTTCAGGTAGATATATGTAGTATACAATGTCTGGGAAAATCATAATAATAGTTCTGGGCTTTGTATATTTAAGTAGGTACTATAGAGGGTAGAAAAGCAAGCAGATTCGCACCTTTCTTGCCCAGGTACAATAGGTATTGGGTAGTGGTTTAGGTCTTATTTGTTTCAAAGAATATAGTTGTTTTGGTTCGCATTTTGGAAAGAATTAAAGTTCTGAGACTCCAGAGAGGGCCTAGGACTTAGTTATTTCAATAAAGTGGTTCCATAAGAGTAAAGGGTTGCTCTTGTTTCGGTTTTCTAAGAAGTTGTACTAGCAAAAGGTTGTTAAGACACTTCTACAAAGTTTGGAGTAGTACAAAGGTGTATTACTTTAATTCTACAATAAAATTCTATTACATTTCGATTCAAAGGCTTTTCAAACGATTTAAACTTGCATAAGACAATAAGAAGGAACACCCACCTTTCCCACAACTTGCACTTAAAGAGTCTTGTGAAATTTTATAGTGAAATAAGTTGCAAACATAGAGCCAATTTCACTACTAGAACACAAGTACCCCTTTTCAACGTAGCCCAGAAGTCCTATCCACCGCTTCAGATACCTGGCTGTCTTCTGTGTCTGGCTGCCAGGTAGCAAATGGATTCTCAGTTACTGGTGCTGGCTCATATTCATCAGGCCTTCGTTCAACCCTAACATGGGTGTATCGCGTAGTTGCCTGGAAAGTAGATGTAAGTTCATGGTATTATTTCGTTGCGTAACTGTACGCACCGGCTCATTGACAAGAGATTGAGACCGATTATGGTTCAACCTTTTAGGAACGGGGTAGTAGGGATGACCAGGTTCGACAGGAGGGTGTTGGTTGTTCGACATCGTGGAGTGTGCATCGTTTTCTGCCCAACGAACGAGCATTAAATACTGAGATAATCTGTTCCGATGACCACTTGTGCGACCTAAACAATACAGGTATCCAGGGTAAATAAAATGAACAAGGAGAGAATGTACACTGTAAACTAATCAATAATGTAGTCCTAGGTAACATACTAATTGTTGAGTGGGGAGTGAGTGGGGACACTTTGTTTTACAGTGCATTACCATTACTACTAATAATTTAAGGCCTTATACGATTATTCTACTGTTGGTTTGTGTATTATCAACTATTACTACAGCTACTATAAGGTACAACTATGAGAGCACATGGGTGTAAGTGAGAGAGAGGGACGCGGCATTGCGATCAGTATGGGTGTTTCGAAAGCATTTAGGGCAGGTCGGCCAGGTCAGCTGACCTGCCCTAAATGCTTTCGAAATGGTCGTATTGTACCCATGCTCACTACTCCCTTCTTCCTTACTCTCATGTTCTTCGTAGGTACTGTAGTTAGTATAGGGATGTATTCAGTTCTTTTACATAGATAGTAGTACTTTTAGATAGGATAATATTAAGAGAAAAGACGCACCTGACGATGGTCTAATCCGAATGGAAGGAACAATTGGGCCTGTCAACGTCAACGATAGCGCCAAAATATGGAATGCTGGTAAGTCATTTTTCTATTATCCTATTATCCTTGGCAAGCCAACTAAATATCAGTATGGTAGTCCTAGGTAATGGTATGAGTGGCAAGTGAGCAGGGACTGTTGGTAATATACAATTATTCTACGTACAACATACTTTTACTAACAATACTATGTGTAAGTGAGAGAGAGGGGCACGGCGTTGCAAGGATGCCTGACAAAGAACTAATCTTAATGGAGACCGGTGTGAACAATTGGGCATTGTGTAATTATCAATGTCAATGACAGTTCCAAAATATGGAATATTCGCCAGTTAGTTGTTTTGCTGTCATCTTTGAAACACTAACTAAATCTTGTGATAATAGGTTATGACTCCTCATTCAACAGGTAAGCCTGCGATCACTGCCAGTGAATATTACAATTAACTGTATTTAGCAATGTGTTTTCCTACAACAATAGTGCTGGCACCTATCTCCTATAAAATAGTACACATACTCTTATCATGAACTTCATACTCCCTTCGTACTCTTCATTCAATAACCAATCTCGACAGCATCAATGTCCATTCAAGCCGATCTTCCTAAGGTGTGTAGTGTTGCTTTCATGTCCTAGTTGAACCAACAGATTAACGGAAAAATACTTAGTTCAATACTACTCAAACACTGAGTTACCATATGAAGCCCATAAATGTTTTGAAGCTAAGTCTGGATGCATCAAAGCTTCTAAGTGGAGGTAAGTACTTGCATGTATTTAATACTCACAGACTTGCCGCTCACTCTACTAGCGGACGACGGAATGGTGGTTATTTGGGATGCCATGAGCGGGATCAGTCTCGAAAAAATTAACTTGGTATTTCATGGACCTGTGTCTTCTGCTGTCTGGATGCCTAGTTCAGATGGTACTACATGTTCCAACTTCGCAGTCAGGTCTTCGGATGGTTCCATAATGGTATATCACCACGAAAGTAGCAAGGTATCTCATCGCTTAACCTATATGTTATTCGCGTATTTATTCCTTTTCATTTCCAGTACGTATGTAAGAGTGTTACAGAGGCACATGAAAATCATATAGAGGATTTGGCATTTGATCAGTATGGTCAGCATCTCGCCAGTATTGGCGACAGCCGTTTGCTGGTATGGACGGTCAACCACAAAGGTACACGTTGTCAAACATGATGTCTCAGGAATTCACAGAGGACACAGGTGACCTTGATGAGTATGCTGGAACTCCGGCACCAGATTTTAAGTATAGATTTCATAGCATCGCTTTTCATGATGATGGAAAACAGATCTTATATTCCGTTTTGGAAACGCACGAAATGTGAGTAATAACTGTCGCGATTACAATAGAATGCTATGACTGATCTCTTGCGATAGTATAAACTATCAAGTTAATCCTTGGACTCACCAATGGAGTCGTCGCTTACAGTCTCGAATGTAGGTATTTACATTGCCTGCTAAGTGTCTTGCCTTCCACTTACCTATACCAGTGGACATGCAGTCGTGTCTGGAAAAGAGATGCATGTTTCCAACCTGTTCAATGGTGTTGATACATATGCTCTTCCACCTTCCCAGCCGTTAAAGACTTACGAGCATCCGATTTCCCGCAATTACCCCATGCACCTTGCATGTGGTCGACAAGGTTCCCTTATAATTGTTGGTAGCGACGACGGGTTTCCGCATGTGTTTTTGCGCTTCGGGAATATGCAGACGTCTTTGCCACATGAGAGAGGCATTCTAACGCAGATTGTGGACATAAGCATATTTCGTTAAAAATTAAGACAAGCTAATATGCTCTCTTTAAGTGTGCCGCAATCGGTTCGATATGTATAATAGCCACAGGATTGTCAGAAGCTGATAATCGTGAAACACACTATCCAATTAAGCTATGGAACTCAACCTCTGCTGTAAGCCTTCTATCTTGCTGCTCGCATTTATTGTTGATCATTTCATCTACAAGCATAACACATCGAAGGGCACCTCCACTCGAGAGAAAGTCCCGAAAACTGAATCACTGACCTACATGCAGACGTTATCTATTATATTAATTGTTCTATGTTTCCAGGCACTATTATCAAGTGAGACAATTACAGAGTGGGTTCAGATGCATGTGGCATCAGTGTCGTTGGAGAAATGGAATTTAGATTTCAGTTTTTGCAACTACGCACTTTAAATAACACCTATGCGCCTTAAATAATGATATCGAACTATGGACATAAAACTATGTGCATTAAAAAATGATATTAAACTATGGCTGGTCTTGATTTGTATGTTAGACAATACAAGAGTGTATTGCCTTGAATATGAGTGCACGGGGAATGGAGCGGGGAATGAGCGGGGAACATGTGGGGATATCACGTGCCAGAAGAGTCTGCCCTAAACGTTTTCATATCCAATAAATAGAAGGTGGGTGTTGCAGGTTCTTACCTTAATAGTTTTATTGCCCTGACATCACAGTAGATACTCTAGCATACTCTAGTATACAATGGCCGAAGACAATTGCGCACTGAATCTAGATGGTAGCTTGAAGGACGCAAGTCAGATTCAATGGTATTTTGACCCTGATGATGAAGTACCTCAACCTCAGCAGAGAAAAGCGAAGAGAGCTAAAGTAGTGGTAATGAACCAATCTGAATATAGTAATGCAATCATTAACACCAGGGCATAGACATTTTTAGATCTGGAAGCTCAAGTGGGTTCTGACTCTGAGGATGAAGATGATGAAGAGCAACCGGACAGTATGTGTATAAAATGGCAATACTTGAATGCAATGTTCTGATTGAGAGTCATTTTTGTAGAATTTATTGTAGATAACGAAGATGACGATGAAGATCCCAACGTTCCTGTTTGCCGGCTGGAGCTAGCACGCTTGGTTCAAGCTGAATGACAACCAGAAATTATCGGCCGTCTCTACGAAAAGTATGTCGCCTCACGCGGAGGTGCACATTTGCTTGCTGGACCTAGTTCAACAACCCCTGTAAGGAAGCACAACGTCGCCCATTGCAGTCGAGTAGCTCGGGACTGGCCCCTTTATGACGTACCAGTTAAGGTCAGTGAGTTGCAATCATTGACGAGTATCTGATTCACATTTTGTAGAACGGATCAGAGGAACGGATTGTATACCAGCTCAATTTACATGCTGGTCCCAAGCACGTTCGAAGTGCCTTTTCATTGTCCATTATCCCAGGGCACATTTATGTCGAGGCTCTTAATCTTGAGGAAATTAAGAAGTGTACCAAAATCTTTGGCGAAGTCGACCAGTCCCGTATTCATCGTGCACCAAATATTATGTGGGATACTTATCTTGGAAACGTTGGAGCGAGCTATACACCCTACAAGCACACTTGGGTATGACTCAAAGGAGAATTCCGATATGACCTGGCGTTTATTATAAACGTCTGCGATCGCACATTTCAGATTGACATCATTCAATTGCCTCGAGTAAAATACACAAATTCATCCAAACGAAAGCAGCCGTCATCGTCGTCAAGCTCGAAACCACCCTGCGAGCTATTCAACCCTGACCTTGCAAGGCAAACATGCCCGGATAAGTTCAAAGTCCAATATGAAGACGCCGATAATAAAATTGTAAAAGGATATATATTTCGAGGGTCATTTTATATGGCTGATGGGTTCTTACTACATCGGGAAGTCGATTCTGACGAGTACTATCAAGTCGAAGGGATACCGACAATGGAAGAACTGAGATCCTTTGATTGCTGTAGCCACATTCCTAAAGAGGTTTTAGAGCAGACAAGGCGGGCAATATTATCGGCAAATATACGTATATGCGATCAGGTAAAGGTTGTCCTTCAAGGAATAGTTTCGCTGGCCTTTGTCGAAGACATTACGGAAGAAAATGCGATGATAAGGCTCTTTCATTCACCAGATGATCTTTTCGAATATCCATTAAATTTACTTGAGAAGTGCTTCAAGATTGGCGACAGAGTTAGGGTAAAGTCTGGCATACACAAAGGAGTTGTTGGTATGGTCACAAGTGTGGAAGCATGTGGGTGTATAGGCGAGGAAAATATTACAGTTGTCACCTTTCTGTTAAAGAAGGTAACTTTGAATCCACTTATGCCAGATTATTTTTATTCTGACCGATTAAGCAGGGAAAACACATACCAGTTCGCTCCTCAGATTTGGACTTCTGTAGCGAAGTTCATAGAAATAGTACGTTTAGGTGGGAAGATAGTAATGACGCAAGCACCACAGATGCATCTGGTAGTCGGACTGTTGAGGATAGGCTCATGCGTAATGATCCATATCGGTCGCTTTATGGGTTATATGGTGTGGTCACCTCTGGTCCTCAAATGGGGGATATTGGGATACTAAAGAGTGTCAACGCTAATGGTCACGCCGAGCTTGAAGTTGAAGCCCACCTGATAAGTATGGGAAAACTTGAAGAAGTTTCAATAGCGGATTTATATATTCCTGGGTATTTACGCATCTCAATATGCATTCCAATCTATAAAACTAAGAAATTATTACAGATACAACATTTCGAATATATTGCCATTTGATCTGGAAGGAGCTACAGATCATCCTTCACAGAGTGTCTGTATGACACGTGCTTGGGAAAATGATTCTGGGATTGGGTCCCAAACACTGGCTTGGGATCCTAGCTCTAGAACCCCACAAGTAAGTACTTATAATTACATTTGCAAAGGATTGATTCTTGATCATATTCGGATTAGATTTCCAATGTTGTATCCGCCAAAGAGCTTGCCTACCCCCATCGAAGTTAGTTACTCATCTTGATGTTGTTGTACATCACTAATAGCAGTTAATAGTTCCAGAAAATGTAGCCTCAACATCTGCCTTGCAAGCTTCTACTCCTCTTCCAAACTCGATGAGAACGGCTGTTATTGGCGAAGGGTCATCTGCTCGTGATGCTTCTGCAGATGCATTCAATAGTGTGTATCATTCTTACAGTTCTGGAATATTGACCAATATTAATATCTTTGTAGGCCATTGAATAAATCAACTTCTTGAAGCAGACAGCTCATTTTTGGATTGCAGATATCTTCATGTGGTTATCTCAGGATCTCTGCCGACTGCTGCTAGCTCTGGATTCGAAAGGGGATGATATGAAAAATGCAGCGGTACCTACCTGGGATTGGTGAGAAGTAATAGATCTATCTGGGTGGAAATAACAGGCGAACAAGAACTTGAAGTCCCAGCGGAGTATGTGCACCCGGAGGCCCCTAGTAGGAAGGGAGAATGTGTAATGGTTGTAAACCGTCGTAACCACCAGTTGTACAGGGAAGTATTCATGGTACTTGGCCTGACGGAACACGGAATTGAAGTCTGTCCTGTAAAAGGACAGAACAGAGCAAAAAAGATGCGTGTTGTACCAGCTCAGGATCTCGGAGTATTTGTAGAAAATTTTTTTTAAGCGCATGCCTTTATGACATCTTGGACATTGCTCATGTATTATAATTTTTTGTTCGACTTCGGCATGGTATTTTAAGTTGTACATAATATTATATTTCATTGGCGAACTTTATGTACTATATTTTTATCGGTGCAAAAAATTACTTGTAGGAATCCTTCTGGGTCCATGAGGTCTTCCAATTCATCGACAGTAAGCTTTCCCGAATTATATTGATAATAAGGATGATATCTCTTAGGGTCTATGGGCTACAAATAATCAGTAATTAATGGTGAGTGCATAAATTTTTCATACTAGAACTGTCATTGATGTTTGGAGCTGCTCTTCAATTGTTGAAAGATGAAGAGTCCCTTCATCATCGACAATGCAAGATATTTCATGTATATGTCGCCAGTCCTTTGCAGATTTGTATACTCGAACAGTAACATCCTTATTTCGTGGCACCTTCACTGTGGTATGTCGAGGTTTCGTAGAATATGTTACATTTCTAACCACATCCATAAATGTATCGGATTTCATGTGTGTTAATTGTAGGGACTCGATGTTCTGTGTTACTGCTTCTGGTGTGTTGTGATTTGTTAGTTCATAAGGGAGGTGCTGATACTGAAAATTAGTGTGGCTTGGATGTTCGTGTACTCTGTAGGATATCCAGGATACTCCATGAAATAGGCAGAAGGGAAGCCTTAGAACATACCTCTTTTTTTTCGTTTCAGCAACTCCTCGTGTTCGCCTTCGGCCAATCGTTTTCTCGAGCTGGAAGTATTTCCTCTGTAAAACAATATCAGTCGGTGAATTTTGACATTTGAAGAGAAGTCTTAACGACTAACCTTGTTTTTTTTCTTTTTGAAGACTCTTCATGTTCGCCTTTCGCCGGTCGTTTCCTTGAGTTAGGAGCTGTTGATAATGTTTTGGTTTGACCTTTCTTATATGCAACAAGTGCAACCATGAAGTCGTTCTTAATTGGTAACCCCGGCTTCCTTCGACCAGTCACTTGAACATTCACATGATTGTCTTTACAAAGTTGCTGAAGAATGTGGTATGGGAAGGACCTGAGTGCAGATTCACGAACAACAGCTCTTTGAAGAACCCGTTCTGCTTCCTGGATCGACAAGTTAGACATTGTGACTTAACGACTCCAGAATAAACCATGACTATAAGTATTCAATGCTAGATATGATGCCGGGCACTTGCCGAGCCAAGCTTGTTATCCTCTTTTATAGCGTATAAGTATGTTATTGTTTCTTATTGTATTCTCAATCACTATTACTACGAAGAGCTTATAATACGTAACATTCACTGTCCTATACAATCTAACCTCCTGGCTCTACCATATCGTGGCTCTGTCCCTGGGCAGGAACTGAGTGGGATGGAATGGGGAGTTGAGTGGGTTATGAGCAGGTGTGAGTGGCCTGTGAGTGGCCCTGTGAGCGGGACAATCAATATGATACGTTACCATATTTACAATCTGCACGTACATAGGGTAGGACAACATATTTTTGATTACATTTAGAATTGGCAAGTGGATCTGATGAACGAACCAATCCAGACTCTGTTACCAGGACAAATTCTGAATGTGTGATAAGATAGGGGCACCGAACATAGCCAGAATCTGTGTTTAGATAGGATCAGTGAACAAATGTGCGTCCCAATTCAGGATTTGTGCAAGAATCTGCGTTAACAACCAATTTTTCACACAGATTCTACCTTTGTTCTATTGTCATTTTCTCAATATGGAAGCGTGATATGGGTTTAGAACCAATCCATCATTATTTTCTAAATATGAACATGAATCTGTTCAAGGAGCCAATTTTGATACACATTCTAATTGTTAAGAAAATCTGTTTGTACCATATTTACCCCGCCCTGATTCAGTCCTGTCTGAGGTGTAATATGAATCTTAAAGGCATTGCAAATATCGATTGATGTTACTGATATAGGAAGAACCGCAACACACCAATATATTTGTCAATAGGTGATGCCAGTAGGTTGCCAGTAAGTCTTCGATAGTGATTCCTTATCCATAGAGTAGACTATGATAGTTTCAATTTCTCAAAGATAGTGAACATGCTTGTACCACAAACGTACAGCCATCGCACGATGGATGATTATTACGTGTGACGTATGCGATAGCGTGAATGGAAGCAATTCCAAATGTCCATCTCTGCGACTCTCGATAACTCATGACTATATTGAACCCACAGTTTGGAAATCCCTTATCGATACGCACCAAACGTGTTGTCGGATATACATAGAACGAGAAGGTTTATCATATTATAGAAGAACAGCTGATCATACCAACAACTTGGCTCAAACACGTTTATGATGTGTGTCAATTGCATTGTTGTACATATATTGCCTGTTCACACTAACTTTCATTCCCCTTCTCTTGTTATCTCAAACACCTTACTACTCAAGTACCTAACAACTGACAAGTTCAAGGTCAAACTATCCACATCAGGAAATACCTCAATGACAAAATTAGTAGAATAAGCCTTATTTTGGGTCACTTAAAGTATAAAATAGATGA
Source organism: Cyathus striatus (assembly GCA_025738555.1). Taxonomy (NCBI): domain Eukaryota; kingdom Fungi; phylum Basidiomycota; class Agaricomycetes; order Agaricales; family Nidulariaceae; genus Cyathus; species Cyathus striatus. Next base: position 3,020,287 of record JAOVFP010000012.1, read on the forward strand.
AATAAGGTTCATAAGTCAAATAAGTTCAATAAGTTTCCCCCCCTCCTTATCAAACTACTTATTTTTAACTTATTGGGGTGCATTAGCATGAATAAATGTATATTAGGTTGGCATAAATGTGACTTAGCTCCTTGTTTGCTTGCATTAACATGCTTTGAATAGTCTCATTCACTAACATTCCAAATACATGCATGATAGAATTAATCATTAAATAATAATACATACATAGAATAAGACATACATGAAACTACACAGTAACTTAAACAAAGCCTAACACTACATAACTGCATGAACCAACAGCAACATAGAACCTATACTCATACATCCAACCATAGCCCAGTACACACCTTCCCCAGCATAAAATAAGAGTCCAACTCACATACCTCAACATTATAATATACAATTGATAGGACTATAATTAATGTAAGCTGTTAGGAACAAGAGAGAACACAACAACACGGGCAACACACCGAGACCATGGCAGGGAACGAGGCTCATTACTAAAGTCAGCTATAACGATACAACTAGTAAGTGCAGTCTACAATTGAAGTGCATTAAAACTTACTAAGTTACCGGATTAGAATATCCCACATATGAGCAGATTGATGGACATGGGCGCATATCCACGTCATGAGTTCAACTGGGACACAGCAGCAGTGTTATTGATGGACATTGTGTTGCCTCTGAATGAGAAGGTGATGGTGTGTGATTGAGCTTGATTTGGCATGGGCGAGCACAGCTGAGACAACTGAGCAGTGAGCCGGGACGGTTACCAGGTTATTGGTGGAGGGCGGCAGAGGCAGAGGGCGGCAGAGAGAGAGGGCGATAGAGGCAGAGGGCGATACAAAGAGAGGCTAACAGAGGGAAGGTGAAGCAGTATGGAGGTGGTAGCAGTTGGGTAATGTACGTAGCAGGTAGTTGGGTTCAAGTTGAACGTTGAATGTTGAAGTGTTAAAACTCCGAATTTGAAACATTGACGTGCTGACACGCTGACGTGGCAAGCCACAAGCAATCACATGACCAAACAGCGGGGTTTGAAATGACTTCAAGATTGTTTCGAAGTCCTTCAAATATCAGTTGCCGTGATACTCAATCTTTCTTGTGTTGTTTGTTAACTTTTAAGTGTTAGATATTAAGTATTCACTTTATGTACATAGTTCCTCCTGTAAATAAATTGCAAGTAGAATATCTTTTAAAATCATCAGCTATTGAAAAACAGGTAAAAAGTGCTTGACTTGAAGATTCAAAAACAGATTTGCACAGATCACCAATGGGTGAAATTAATCTGGTCATGAATACAATTTAGCTGGATGTATTATTCCCTTTATTTAGTGACCTTTATTCTGTCTTAATGAGAAAGCAAATAGTTCAGCTCGGTAGTAATAAGGCAAGGGTATTCCTTATAGAAGGCTTATTATACTTATTACTTGGTTGAATAAGATAGAAAATAGTTTAGTTTAGTAATAATAAGGCAAGGGTCTAACTTATAGGAGACTTATTATACTTATTGTCCTAAATTGGCTAGTGAGGATTTTCCTGATGGCCACTATTAACAATGTCTCAAAATCTTCAAATGTTCTCTGATTCAAACAATGTCAATGTGTCTGGTAGCCAACTTATTGCTGTTGGTCATGATCAAAACAATTATTATATGAAAAATGATGAAATTTCTGAAAAACTTAAGTTATTGAAGCCTGTTGATCATAACTTGCATTATCTGCCTCCATGTATGGAAGGGACTAGGGTTACCATTCTGAAAGATATAAACAAGTGGCTAAATGATTTTGGTATGTTCTTCTATGTGTATTCACTACCAAAATCATCAATGCAATTTACAGATGAGTCAACTACAAACATTATGTGGATTACTGGTGGTCCTGGCTCAGGAAAATCTGCAATAGCATCTACCCTGGTTGCCACTCTTAGCTCCAATGAACACAACAGACTTGGTGGATATCATTTCTTCAAGAGGGATGATGAAACATTAAGTGATGCCACTGTAGTTTGGAGAAAAATAGCTGCAGATTTAGCATCTAACTCAAATTATTCCATTCTGAGAGAGAAGATTGCAGAACAGCTTAGTACTACCTTCCAACTTGGGAGAATTGAATGGCACTTCAAACACCTGATTGCTGATCCACTAAATGTTTGCAAAGAACAATTGAAAACAGATTCACCTGCATTTGTTATTGATGCCTTGGATGAATGCAAATCATCTGAGTATTTAAAATCTTTAAAAAAGACATTAAAAGATTGGATTCAACTTCCCAAACAATATAAGCTCATTTTGACTGGAAGGCCTGGTTTTTTACCAGACATAATCAAGAATGAAAACACATGCAAAATTATTAAATTGGAAACTGATTCACTCCATGACTCAGAGATAAATCAAGATATCTATTTCTTTCTGAAACAACATTTTGAGACTTCTAAAGATGAATTACAATTTAATGTAACAGAAAATGAGCTAAATGAGATGTGCCAACAAGCAGATGGATTATTTATCTGGGCATTTACTGCAGTCAGGTACATCACCCTGACTCCAGAGGAAGATGACCAACTTTCACCAGATGAAAAGCTTGAAGGAGTTTTGTCATGGAATAAAAGCCATGGAATTGAATATCTCTATTATCAAATGCTTCAAATGTCATTTGGAAAATGGTCAGAACATAGGAAGGAAATTGTCAGACAAGTACTGGCAAAATCACCATTGAGAACAGAAAATATCAAACACTTCTTGGATGTTAGTGGAAAAGAGGATGCCATTGCAAATGAAGTCAAAAGAATTATACATAAACTTCTACCAGTCATTTTAATAAATAATGAAGATATAACATTTCATCACTTATCATTTGTAGAATATTTAGAGAGTGAACAAAAATATAACATATTTCAAATTAATAAAAACAAACATATAGTAAGAATGACCAAAATGATTTTTAAAACTCTCAATATTGAACTGAAATTTAATATTTGCAATATTGAATCATCCTATGTAGCAAATAAAGACATTGAAAACTTACCACAAAGAATAAGCAAGTATATATCTACACATTTTCAATACTGCTGCAAACATTGGAATATGCATTATATTGAAATGATTGAAGATGAGAAGTACAACAATATGTCTTTAGAAACAGACTTAAATACATTTTTATATTGCAATTTCTTATTTTGGTTAGAGACCATGAGTCTCTTAAATGAAATGCAGACAGCACAAGAATTGTTGAAAAGATTAACATCTTGTACAAAGGTATGTTATGATGTATTTGAATGACATGAAATATCTAACTTTAATTAGATAAACTCAAATCAACTTGATTTTATTGAAGATGGTGTGAAATTTATCACAAATTTTTATATTCCCATCTCAATAAGCATAACAAATATATATATATCAGCATTACCATTTGCACCTGAAAGCTCATTGATTGTGAAAAATTTCTCACCTTTCTTTCAGAAAACAGTTTCAATTGCTAAAGGAAGAGACAAAATCTGGAATGCAGCAATGCATACAGTATATTTTAATAGTTCAGTTGTTACATGTGTGGCATATTCTCCTGATGGACTAGATGTGGTATTTGGCTCAGAGAATGGAATTGTCAGAGTGTGAAATTTGGGGAGTGGAAAAATCATTGCTGGACCATTTGAAGGTCATGGTGGTTGGGTGACATCAGTGGTGTTTTCTCCTGATGGAACACAAGTGGTGTCTGGCTCAAATGATGAAACTGTCAGAATATGGAATGTGGAGAGTGGAAAAACCATTGCTGGACCATTTAAAGGCCACAGCAATTCTGTGACATCAGTGGCATTTTCTCCTGATGGAACACAAGTGGTGTCTGGCTCAGATGATGGAACTGTCAGAGTGTGGAATGTGAAGAGTGGAAAAACTATTGCTGGACCATTTAAAGAACATTGTTATTCTGTGAAATCAGTGGCATTTTCTCCTGATGGAACACAAGTGGTGTCTGGCTCAGATGATCAAACTGTCAGAGTGTGGAATGTGGAGAGTGGAAAAACTATTGCTGTACCATTTAAAGGCCACAGTGATTATGTAACATCAGTGGCATTTTCTCCTGATGGAACACAAGTGGTGTCTGGCTCAGATGATCAAACTGTCAGAGCATGGAATGTGAAGAGTGGAAAAACCATTGCTGGACCATTTGAAGGCCACAGTGATTCTGTGACATCAGTGGCATTTTCTCCTGATGGAACACAAATGGTGTCTGGCTCACATGATAAAACTGTCAGAGTGTGGAATGTGGAGAGTGGCCAAATTATTGCTGGACCATTTGAAGGCCACAGTGATTCTGTGATATCAGTGGAATTTTCTCCTGATGGAACACAAGTGGTGTCTGGCTCCTCTGATAAAACTGTCCTAGTGCATAATATAGAGCTCATCTCAGATCACTTCAAAAACTGCAGATCACTTGAGGGTTCAAAAATATTTCTGCCCTGTTATTCTGATGGCTGGCTAAAAGATCACAGGGGCCATAAGCTGTTTTGGGGCCCTGTACATCATAGAGCAAATTTGTGTGGTCTTGAAACTCTTCAAATATTGTCTAATTATAAAATGTGCCAAGTTGATTTAACAAATTTTGTTCATGGACTTGACTGGGTTAAGTGTAAAACTGGTTCTCCAGTACTTCACAAAGATCTTAATTCAGACACTAGTTCAGTTAAAGTAAAGAAAGGTTAAGCAGTTGTTCAAGCTATGGTGCCAATGATATACTATACTATCCCATATCCCTATCTCTATAACAATTCAAAATTCATACTCTTTCTGTGTATTGTATTTTATAGTGTATCAAGTAATTGTATAGTTAGGCAAAATTGAAAATTTTTGTGGTATTAGGCTTAGATACTACTTCATTTGACATATTTATTTGAAGTTGATCATGTGAAAGTCCTTATTGTTATACATACATTTGTGAAACTTATTTATTGCTCAGTGATAGTATTGTTCTAAGTTTCTCCAACCAGCCTTGTTACTTGCTCAAATAGCCTATGCCACAGCAGGCAAGACTGTTTTATTCCAGAAGTGATTATTGCAAATATCTTGGACTCACTTTAACAAATTTTTACTGTACAAAATTTTGAATGTTATAGCACTAATCCTTGCCTATGAGATTTACAAATTTTTTTAAATTCTGACAGCTACATTTCTATTAGAGCACATTATAAAATTTTAAATAGAAGGGAGTATTCTCTAAATGACCTTAAAATATATAATATTTTTAAAAGGTTAAAAATGTTTTACAATGGGTGATAGTAGCTAGAAATAGTAATTATAACTACTTACTCCTAAAAACAACATAATGGGGTGGCGAGGTGGAGGGAATTTCACAGAAAACCTGGTTTAGAGGCACTTCCAGGCAAGGGGAAGAAGGAAGGAAATGTGTGGGAATGAGGTAATAAACTAAATATAGCTAGTATGATGTCACTGGCTATGTAAGGTAATACTATGTGTTTTCTCTATGAGAATAGCATGTTGTCTTACTAGATTCACTTCAAATCACACTGAGCTAGGTCTCAAAATATCACTGTTATTTACTATGCTACATAATCTACTTTACAATGGAAGCTCAGGGGGGGATAGCTTGTTTATACATGACAAATTCACCTACTTTATATACTGCTGGAAATATGGTGGCTGATGGTATTGTATAGCTACTGGATAGGTACATTTGGGGTGCTGGGAATGGTAAACTACATCACTGCAGAGGGAAAGCCATATGCTCACAGAGTGTACTGGACAGGGGTTTGAGCATCTGTCATAGGGAGTCGTGTAATGAGGATTATGGCACCATGCACATTCCTTTGGTTGTGGTGGGATTGGCTATATGTGGATGTGCTAAGAATAGCTCAGGTGTCAATCAGGGTTCAGGGTTCATCACTTAATCTAGCTATGTTATTGCTTTGCTGGTTACTCTGAGAGAAGTTGATTGGTGGACTCAGAACTTTGGGACTTGCTGAGGCATCTAGTGATACACCTTGTCATTGCTTGCTTCTCTTGAATATTTATCATGTTTTGTCATGTGACCTTCACATATTTCCAGATGTGTTCTGGCTGTTATCCATTTAGTCACTGAGTTGTAGTGCCATCTTTATCTCTCCACTTCTGTATGCAGTACTACCTTAGGCTTTATATTAATAATACCCTTAGTGAGTGTACTTTGTAGTACTATAACTGGCAGCTCAGGTCTCAACTCCAATCCTATTATCTAACCCATGTTTGTTACCATTTGGTGAGTACTTGTATACACAATAGAAAAGCTAAAATCAACTGTTATAGGTAGTGTATGCCTGTCAGGCATCAAGCAACACAATGTCTCTCTTTATCCTCAACTTCCATTTTTGGGTCCACCACTGCAAGCATGAGCAAAGTGCTGGAAGAGGAAGAACATAATATCACTCCTACATCCTCTCCTGTGCCTCTGACTACATCTGTACTGATGGAAAGCTCTCCCATGTGACTCAAGCTTTTGTTGTTCCCTGCTCAGCCTAGTCTGCTGGACTATGAGCCAGAATGGCATCATGAAGTGACAAGCTTTGATTCTATCTTGGAGGTGGGTGGAGAATGCTATTTTTTCCCCACCATCTATGTTTGGTGTTAAGAAGTTGGACATTGCACCTGTGACTCTGCAGAGCCCTGTGAGGGAGGTGCTGGGTGATAAGGAGAATATTGCTCCTGCTGCATGGTAGTGTTGCGATGGCTCAGCTAAGTTCAGCTAGGCTCAGCTCTTCCTCAGCTCAGATAATTTCAGCTTTATGAACTGTGAAAAGCCGAAATTTTCGGTTCAGCTCAGCTGGCTCATGGCTAACCAACAGCTCAGATATAGATTTTTGCATAATTTCTACAAATATTATGTTTATCACTCTGTGGATCTTTAAAAAAAAACAATTATAGCATATAATCTTATAGTTGCTGACTGAGCTTTATTATTGTTACCAGTTTCTATTGATTCCTATAAGAAAAGAGGCATGTACAAATTACACAAGGTCTTGTCAACTGAGTGATGTGACGACATGCTTCCATGACATCAGTGTCACATATCACGAAGCATGCACATGCCACTACCTCGTCAATTTAATAATATATTTGGGATTTATCAAGAAGTTAGGTTCTAGGTAGCCTCAATGTACTCCCTAGCACTCAAGTACAGAGATATTGTGTTTATTCTAATATGAGAAAATGTCTAAAAAATAAATTCATATGATGTACATATAATATTTGTTCAGCTATATCAAATCAAGGGTTCTAGAGCCACAACTACAGCATACTTTTAAGTTAAATTGTTTGTTTCACAATAAAGAAATGACATACTAAATTCCCCTCAAATGCAGTATTCTATAGGAGGCTTATAGAAGTCATTTATATGACTTTTATTATAAGAAAGTTTATGTTTGCCCAGTATTATACCAAAATACATGTCAGTAAATCATACATTGAAAATATTGCTTGGCCCAAGGGCTCGAGCCTCAGCTAAGCCAGCTAGAGTGAGAGCCATTCAAAATTTAGCCACAACAGATTTAGAGGCTTGGCTCAGCTAATTTTTGGCTGGCTTATCTGGCTAGCAGCTTTGAGCTGAGCCTGTGGCAATACTACTGCATGGTGATAAAGCACTGGGTGGGAATTTGGATACTTATTATTAGGGAACTGGAGGTCCATCTCAAGTTTTGTTTTTTTTATTGTTGCTTTTTGATTTGCTGTCTGTTCTTTGTTCAGAATGCTTTGTTGTATTTTTATTATGTGGATTTGGAAAATCTACTCTCTGTTGAGACTCACAGTGATTATTGTTAGTCTGGGACACAGTGGGTTTTCGGCTGTCATGTAATGATTAGTGTTACACTGTAGTGAGACCTGTAGTGAATGCTATCATGTAAATCTTTGAGATCATCAGTCACACAGAAGTTACATTCAATTGAACCAGTTTAGGACCATGTGATGAGAAAATTAGTGTGATATGTTTGAGAAATGATGAATGGTGCAAATGACTGGAAAGGATGAGCTCATGTGTTTGATTCATGCATAGTGCAGATTTTATCAGCCATTGTTTTTCTTTTATTTCTATACTTAGTTAAGAAAGATAGGATAATAAATTTATAAGATGTCTAAATTTATTTTGCATCTATAAACTACTGATGAAGTATGCAGTTTGTGTAAAATTATGCATGCCACTGCATAAGCCACACCTAATAATAATTCATCTCTACAACAGTTGTATGTTTGTGTACAAGCATGTCCACTGTCTTTGAGAAATTGAAGCTTTACAGTCTACTCTACTGGAAATGTACTGGTATCATCTACTAACAAATAGATTGATGCCATGTCATAATTTGTCAAGAGTCATGTCAATCAATATTTGCAATTATCAGGAAACACAGATCTGGTTGCATGATTGAGTGCCAAGACCTGTAGCCAGTGTTGATCCAGTCCATATATACTGCTTTGCATAGTCAGTATAGCACACTATAGACATAAAGGGAGTTCCAGAGCTCTAAATAGATTTGGTGAGATGTACAGAGATTGGTGGAGACTTATATGAAAGTTACAGAGACTGCATTAACTATGTGTTCAATAGATGTACCTGCATATGTCGGAAAAATTGAGAACACCATATTTGCCCAGGTATGAACATGTCAGGCCATATCAGGCCATCAGGACTTTGGGGGGCAGATATGGTTTAAAAATCAATTTATCTGGTCCTTTCATTATAGTCAGTATTATATGTAATGAACACAATGATGGCTACAATATGGTGTGGTGCTTTTGATCAGGGAGAAATGGTTCAATAATCAACTTATCCACTGTTTCTTATAGACAAGCATATATTATGAATGACCAACATCATCATTAAAGGCAGCATTGCTATTAGATTTGCCCACAATATTCACTTTATTTTGTAATGGTGAATGATCTATATGCACTTCTGCTATTACACAATAGAGGTAACACATATATTTCCAGAATACTATACAAACTGATTATGTACTTATAACTACATACCATTTATTCTAAGCAACCCCTATGTCCAAGCTATGTACCCCACAAATGAAGCAAAGGTGGAAATGTCTCAAATAAAATAGGTATTAGAACTTACCTAGCCCATGAACAGCCATGAATGTGTGGCAAAAGGTGAGAGCCTTGAAAAATAATCATTAACTCACCATGTTCAGAACACTAGTGGCACTAGACTAAGCTAGTAGATAAGAATGACAGTGTGAAGTGGGGACACAGGACAGGGGAAATCAAGTGGGGATGGCATGTATGAAGTCAAAACCTGCTCCCTTATATGCATATTTGCAAGATGGCACTGTGGAGCATTTGCACCCTTGTTCTCCAACTGATGGAGCCAGAATTTGTCTGGAATCCAATTTTATGGCAACAAGAAACATAATCAGTTCTGGCGAATGGGTCCCTAAGTCAAACATCATTTAGTCATACTCACAACAAAAGAGCTGTAGGTCTGTCTATCTGTCCCTGCCACTGCAGCACTGAATCCAAATGAGTATGAGACCACATTAGGGGGCAAGTTGGTAACACTTTCTTGCAGTGTTTTTACATGAATTCATGCAATATATTCACTTTTATTCAGTATAACTCATATAATATGATCTGATGCATGTCCTAGGTATAATGTAAATAGAAATGACCATAGGTAATGTGATATGATATGCATATCTTGAGGCAACCTACCAGAATGACCATAAGTGATATCACCTGATTCTCTTGCCTAGAGTGACATAACAGAAATAATCAGAAATGATATATTCTGATATGCTTTCCTTGGAACAACTTGTTGGAAATGATCAGAAGTTAACAGACCAGATATGCATTCCAGTGAGCTACAAATCAGGCATGATTGTACCTTATGTGGGCTGAAATACTAGCTAGTGGAAAACAAATCAGTACTTATAATACATACCAGGAATTATGTGACCTTATAAGTGGGCTGATATGGCTTGCCACCAAGGCTGATCACATCATATAAGTCCATCAGGAATATCAGCACCTGATATGGTTTTTACAATTTTTCTGACATAGTAGTCTATAGATTATATATTGTACACTATATACTATGTATATATTACATGTTTGTTATATATTATTATGCTCTATTATAATTTCTATTCTAAAATAAAGGAGAGTGAATGGTTGAGCATGCAGGTGGAAAGCTTTGAGCAGGAGCTGAGAGGTTGGAGGAGGCTGTCTACTGTTGCATATGGAACTTATGCAAACCATGCAGATTTTGTCACATGACCACATCAATCAATTTTGCTTTGTTTGTTCATTTGTTCTGGTTTAGCCCTTCAGATTTTCGACACCTACTCTTATTTCACATCCACCATCATCCTGTCTCCCTGCCTCTCCCTCCCCTCTCTTCACCTCTCTTCTCTGGCTTCATCTTGACTTTCAGAACATCATTCTCAGATTTTGTGATCATAGTATAGGATGTTTCTAATGTGAGTGTCTTTGACCTTCAGTTTCACCCTCTGTCTTACATTCTTCACACTGACAGGATGACTATTGCAAGTGGGAAACTTGTAAGTTTGCCTTTGTATGCTTTATGTTTCTTTTGCTAACTTGTATCAATTGCAGACTACATTCTAAACACCTACCTCTCCCACTAAGGGCCTCTCCCTCTTCATCACCTTCCTCAAATCCCCCTCCTCTGTCCAGCCTATGTCATTGATCCTCCATACTTTCACCTCCTCTCACACTGTGAAACAACCTCATGCTTTTGGTTCCCTGTATGTAGCTCACCTTTGGCATGTCCCTCTCTGATACTTTCCTCAAGATCCTCAAGATCTCTATCAATGCTGTATGAGCTGCATGAACACCAACACTTTGCTTTTTCCACCTGTATCAAAGATGCTTTGGCCCCATTCCCTTCTCCTGTGTCCTCTATATGCCTCTTGAATGTATCCTGCTAGGGACTGACACAGATGGCCCTGAACTGGCTATCCACTATTTTTATCCGAAAATAGCAGATGCAGATCGGTTCTGGATGACAATCCACAGATACACCCAGTATTTGGGTGCATCTGTCTATTTTTGGTAATATTTCGGACTCCGACTTAATTTCACCCTGGATCTGCTCGATAACTGCTTCAATTCATTGATTAGAGTGATTCCTGCCCCCCAGTTGTCAATCTGTACCATTAACTGTCATAGTAAATTCATTAAATTTCGCTTTTATTCATTTTAAATGCCTCCCAAGCCCAAAGGCCAGAGCCAAACAAGGACTTCAGCCAGAGGATCCAAGGCTCCTACTCCTGTGGGTAGTAACCAAGGCACCCCATTGCCTAGCCAGCCTCAAACACCCACAAATAGCCGAGATGCCTCTCCAGCACCATTTCCATGCCCTCATACCCCTGATCCACCAACAACTTCACCACTATATCCAGTTGTTTTGTCTCCAGTGAAGCAATGTCAGTGCCAGAACAATAAGCTGGTTAAGAATATGTTAGATGTAGAAGTTTGGGACAAACCAGATAGTGAAATAATTGGTGTGTTTGCTAAAAAAATATTTATTGATTATAGATTACTGATAAATTAATTGTACCTCAGAGGTCACATTTGTTGGGGTCAAAACAGAGACATATAATCACTATAATATCTCTGTGGAGAGGGTTTACACCAATGGTATTCCAGAGAAGATTCGTTTTGTTTTTACTTGCAAAGTGGACCCTGATAATCATAAACCACATCACTGAGATCGCCAAAAAGATTGTGATGGCACTGGAAATTTAGTAACTGGGCTGACACAGTGCAATGAATGACTTCAGAAACTTGCTCTTTTACAGAATATGGATGAAGACACAATTCCATACTCTGAGACAGCCCTCCATACCCTGGTTGCCTTACACTGTGCAGCTAGCAACCATCCCTTCAACATTGTTAATGACAAATATTACCAACTGCAAGTCAAAATGTTGCGTCCAGAAGCCAAGTTTCCATCAGATAGGACCATTCAACAAGACACACTGGCACTTTTTCAAAAAATTTCACTTCATGTAAAGGAATATTTTTTGGTAGGCACATTTACTATTAAATTTATTTATTTTACATCTAATAAAATATTAGAAACATGATAAAATATTTCATGCAGTTCTTGATGGTTGGACAGCACCAATTACTGTTTCATGTCTTGGACTTGTGATAATTTGGTATGAGGATGGACAAATTTTCCGAGCCATTCTTGATTTCATTCAGTATGTTTATTGTAAGATTTAAATTTAACATTATTAACACATTGATTTAGCTTGGAACAAGCTCATAAAGCTGAGTATTTAGCAAAAACAGTTGCTGAATGCTTAAAGCGATTTGGAATATCTCACCTTGTAAGTAAAATTAATTTTTTATACTAATACCATACTGATATACACAAGCTTTTATCAATTGGAATGGATAATGCTAGTGACTGCAGTAAACTAGCTGAAATACTCCCAAAGTATATTCCAACCTTCCAAGGAACAAATTCCTGAGTACATTGCATGGCTCATATTTTAAATCTCATTGCAAAAGTGAGCATACAAATTTATTATAATTATTTTAATCTAATACATGAATGTATACAGATGTACACTTCATTCTTCTTCAAGAAGAGAGCTGGAAGAAAGAATGCAGCTGTATCAAGTGATGAACTAGTTGTAGATGATGAACAGGAGGAGGATATAGCAGTGCGAGAGGAAATGGATGTTGATGATGAGGTATTGGCTGATGATGATGGTCATGAAACTTATAATCATGCAGTGATTGGTTCTATTTGTGACCAAGCTATTCAATGGATGAAGCAGAATAGAAGAGTTGTGATTCCAGCTGAGGAACTAAAAGCTGCATCACAAATTATGCCAAAGGTAAGTATGTTCAACTTAATCATTAATTTCTGAAATTAAATACTCTATTAGGTCTCTGGACTTGCACGCCGTGTTTATGATTCTGATGCTCTGCATAGAGCTTTTGATGATATGGTTCAGCAGAATGACACTCTTCAAGGTTTCAAGCATACTCTTGATCATTGTGTTGCAACTCGTTGGAACTCAGACTTTACTTGTCTGAGTTCACATTTATTTTTTCAAAGGGAGATTCAGCAAATCACTGCTATTACAGAATACAAGTTAAAAGCTTATTGTCTTAGTGACAGGCAGTGGGAGATGGTTGAGAACTTGGTTGATGTACTCAATGTATGTGCATTTCTAATAATTTAATTTATTACTCAAATTTGTTGCAGATTTTTAAGGAGGCAACAGACTTATTCTCTCAGGATAAAGTTCCCTTAATCATGGAAACACTACCCATTTTTCATGATTTAAAACTTTCTCTGGAATGTGTTAGAGATTCACTCTCAGAAGAAGATGAAGGTGAGCTTGATGATGATCATCCAAAACTTCCAGCTGTTATGAGAGTGGCAGCACATGCATCACTCCTAGTACTTGAGAAGTATATGACTCTCACTAGCAAGTCAGAAATATATTACATTGCAATTGGTGTGTATACATTATTATTATTATTATTACTATTGTTGTTATTGATTGATATTATTTAGTAATGTGTCCTGACAGAAAGCTTGAGTGGTTCAAAGTCCATGGTTATAACACTCAACAGGCACAGGATATCATGAACATTGTTATAAAGAGGTGGGAAACATCTTATAAGTCTTCATCTTTGGAGGCAATAGTTGTTCCTCAAGTGCCACAGGTGTGTTTTAATTAATTATATTATCTCTAAGTAACTAATTAGTTTTATAGAAAAAGTCAAGTTGATTTGTTCGCAAAGCTGAACACATTATAGTTCATAATGTTGACAGCATTCAAGATTATTTAAGTGAACCAATTGTTAGTACAGAGGTAATAATGCGCTCTGGGGGTCATATGCAATGGTGGGCATTAGCTGAAGCAAAACGACCTACCATTTCATGGATGGCAATGGATTATATTAGTGCCCCAGGTCAGTCATTTTATTTTATTTTGTTTCTTATATCATCTAAATTGCCTACAGCATCAAGTGTTGATGCAGAGCATGCTTTTTCAGTTGGCCACAGACAGATCAATTTTATGCAACATAATATGACATCAAATACTTTCAGGGCAAAGATGGCACTTGGGTCTTGGTCAAAAGGACCACTCTTTCCAGGTATTCATGCAGTTTCAGCAATGCTTTCAACAAAGGATAAAACAGTCAGCAAATCTGTTAATAAGGACAGTTTAAATTCTTCAGGTGGTGAAGAATTTGATTTTGAAGGTATTGAAGGTGACAGTTCTGATGAACTTTGAAATAATTAAGCAGAAGTAACCAAATTTTGAATGTATTTCCATTTTATATATGTACAGTATATGTAAATTGAATATGAATTAGCTATGAATATTTTCCTGTACTCATGCTGATCACAACAACCCAAAAATCATGCAAAACGACAAAGAAATGACCAAGTTACATTGAAATCACGCAGAGGTAATCTACTACAAGCCTATTTACATAATAAATGTGGGGGCCCGAGCAGTTTCATCCGAAATCCGCTCCATCCATCTGTAATCCATCCGAATTAGGTTTCAATCCGCAGATTAAATCGCGGATGGATCTCGGATCCATCCATGTCAGTCCCTACTTCAAGCTACCTATATACATCGCCCGTTAAACGATTACATGAAGAACTATCCTGAAGCTGATGTTCTGAGTCTTCATCGGCGCACCGAACACTGCTAGCGGATAGCGAGGTTGCAACCGCCCACGATCGAGAGGGAGTAGAAGAATGAGAAGATGGTGGTATCTGGTACAACCGAAGTAAGTGCCAACTCTCCTCTTCGTTCTTCGTTTCTTCTTTGCTGTCTACACATGGTCATCACGCGTTTTTCCACTCTCACTTACACTCGACTCGTCTACGCTATGTTCACTAATTCCTCGTCTTCTCACAGGATATCGTTCTTGCCTACTCATATCGGCGACAATCAAACTTACTGGGCTGGATGGGCCGAAGCTGCTTGGAACGAAACAGGTACGCTCACTTCCCGTATCTTTCCGTCCGCCCTACTTACACCTACAATTGCTTCATAGTATACACTCGCTTGCATCTCAAGCTGCACTATCGTTGGTCCCACCTTACGCATTACGACCGCTCTTCCAAACCAACCAGTTAGAACGCCATAACCGCCCAGCAAGGAACAGCTGGTTCCTTCCACATGTCACCCCATCGTCGATGCCAACCCTTGCACCGTCACCTGATGCCGTGCATGTAATATATTATGCACGGTAATTAGAACTCGAACGTAACGTATGAACACTGTAAATTACAGGTGGGAAAGCAATACTACATAATGTACAGTAATTACAACGGACTACCCAATAAATGTAAGTGAAATCTATACTATACGTACACTGTAGTCTCTGGGCGCGATGACGGGAATGGTAATACCGACACTTCCAAATTCAGCAAACTTACATGCATTAATTTATTCCACCGCGGAGATATGATGTGAGTGTGTTTCCAAAGTGTTTCATGTTGACATTAAAGAATTGTGTGTGGCGATCCGCTTCTTCTCTGCATCCTTCGAAGCCTTATGCTTCGGATATCATATTGTATGTTTTCCTTATGTTTTTACCTATGTTTTTCATATGTTTTCCGCATTTTCATAATTTCCATAAATATATTTCTACCTCATGAATACTTAGCAAGCCACTTTCAATTTCTATTCTTTACTTATATTCTTTATATGTTTTCCAATTTCCGAAATATTCATAATAATTGTATAATGTGAACAATTCCGTACGGCGTACGCAATCTGTTAGTCTCGATCCAAAAACGTTCACAGGCCGAACGGCCGCAGCGTCGCGATCCGAAAAGCGCGATTACATAATTCTCTCACGGTACTTACCTTGATCGTACCGGTACGGCCGCAACATACGGAGATTTAGGAAATAAATGAAAATACCAATTCAGCGCTATTCTGCTGAGAAATGCGCCATGAATTTACTGTACCATAAACCTATTGTATGATATAGTAAAAATGTGCTGTCACTGATCCCTTTTTTTACAACTTTTGGTTTTGGTCTGACGAAAACGTACAAGCCTTTAGAACTCAACTATAGGTACCATTAGGTTGCAACTATTCATACGACTGGATGTCGTCCAATTTAGTTGACAATAACATTTGGATACATTTATAAGCTTAAAGTTTCGAAGAGTTTGTACTTCTTATTGCATTATTGGTTTACCTACAAGCCTACATTCAGATTCATATACATGTTTTTCAATAAAAGTGATCTTTCATGGAAATGAAAACAATTTTAAATGTACTGGTATGTATTTTGAATCAATTACGTACATATAGATATTTTACAGATAGTCATAATTAGTTGATCTGTATATTCTCATACATATTCTCATTTAATAATACCCAAGAAACCTGTATTTTATGTGGATGGTTGTGGGGATTGGCCAGTGCACGATGCTTTTAGCATCGGCACATGGCTTCTTTCGGTTAATTAAATATTTTGAGACGATTGATGAAATGAAAAGAAGGACTAAATATTGGCTTGATGGCGCGAAGAACTTAGGCGGGAACAAGGGGGTGTCTTCCGAGCAAATCGCGAAAGTGACCCATCCTGGGTTGTCGTGGGAAGTGGCTGTGGTACCGGTTGGAAACGCATTACAACCGGTAACAGATACATCATGTGACTGGACGCGTCGATTTCAAGTGCGCACCGCTAATGCACAACGCGCTCAAGTAATTCCCCACCTCAGGTTGATTAATCTGTGAAACTGAACTGTTGCTACGCATACTTATTAATTAAATAGATTTATTCACTTAGAACTACATTGTGTCGATGAATAAATGTTGTTTGCCTCATTGTATAGAAAAGCACTTTAAATACAGTTGACTTTGCAGCTTGCTTAAGTATCCACTAACAATGACTCCTCCTGTCAACCCGGTTGTAACTCCAGCTACATTTTAAGTAGATCAAACAGCCATTACATCTAGTATAAATCCTGAAACTAGAGTTCACTCTGTTGTGTGCAACAGGTGTCATCAAACTGTTACTCTCAGTAAGACAACCAGTCCCTTTCATCTTGATAAACACCACACATGGAAAGGGTGCAAATAATATGCATTGAAAAATGGCCTGCCATGGACATATGATCCTCTTTCACTTCCAGAGTTGCCAGAATATCTGAAAGTTCAAGTACACAGGCTGAGTTGCTTACTGCAAGGCACACTTGTTCTGGTCTATCTGTATCATGGAATCCTGGTTCAGTCTGGACAACATACTTATGCCATAGGCATGGATTTGACTCACTTGCCTGGATACCTATTGCCTTTAACTCTGAAGAAAATAAGATTATTTTAAGATTAGTGAAATGTCTCTTAGTAGACATGTTTATTTCAAGGGGGCAAGAAAGTTCAATGGATATTTCTCATGAGGCAACCCTCTTATTCAGAGAAAAAAATGATCTGTTGAACAGTGATGATATAGTCACTCATAAAACAAATCTAGAGGACAAGAAAAGAGAGATATCTGGAAGCACATTACAAAGCACCCCTAAAGGAAAGAAGCACAAGAGGCAGCTATATTTATTATGAATGATTGTATAATTTGATAGTATACATTATAATTTGTGTGAATAGTTTGAGTGTAGATAGCATTTGAATAATATTGCGAGCTCAGAAACCAGCGCACAATGCTACGTAAAGTCACGTGACGTATCGGCTTCCAGTTACAATGCATTTCCAACCGGTGCCACAGCCACTTCCCACGACAACCCAGGATGGGTCACTTTCGCGATTTGCTCGGAAGACACCCCCCTGGGCGGGAATCCCGCCGTCGTGGGATACAGGTGCACCTCGTTGACTGGTTGCTAAGAATGCCTCGTGCATCAGCTTCCCTAGAGACGTGAGAATCAGCTTCCTATCTGGTAACCTACGGTAATTTACAGTATGCATACATTGCGATTTACTGTAACTTACCGTAGATAATATATACATCTTACAGTATTGCCTGGCACCGTCTCCATCCAACACGCACCTAGTAACGACTATTCGTTACATGGAACATTCCCAATCGCCACTACGACGCTATCTCCGCTCCGAGTGCATCGACGGGACTTTCGAATGGGACGTAGGACTTCTCGACCGGGATGGACGTCTTGCGCGCGTGTGGTGGAAGTGTCGGATCTTTTGTTATGGTTGGAGTGGGTGGGGTATTTGGGCTGGAGAGTCGAAGGAGACGTCTTGGATGATATCCGCGCGCCTGTACCATTTTTTCCGCGCATAGCCCGTGGTGGTGGCGTTAACCTCTCTCCTACACGTACTCGACTGGAGCTCTTCACCAACGTTATTAGCCATCTGCCGTACCCAACATCAGCGTTAACCACCATGCGACCCCTAACATGAAGCACTCGTAGGGTGCAGGAGGCTATTTTCACCGCACGCGTACCCGGTATCCCCATAACCCCTGCACCGGGGGACAGACTTGTCATGACAAAGGATATAGTCTTGCGTATGGTGAAAGTGTCGGATCTTTTGTAGAAGAAACCGATGTAGAGTGCTTCTGGGATCCTTCTTGGATGACAGACGTGCGCTCGTGCTACCATTCTACCATCCATCGAAGCTCTTGAATACCGTTATCGACCACCTTGCGACCCCCGCCACGAAGGGCTTGTACAGAGAAGCAGACTGTTTTTACGCACTCATACCCGGTGTCCCTTCCGACTCCTGACCATCTCCGTTTCAGCCGCACTCATATCCAGTGTCGCTCCAGTCCCCATACCGTCTCCTTTCATACACCCCTCACGACGATTGCGCTTTCACATACAGCGTTCAACAGTTCTGGCCTATGCCAATGCTGTCCCCGCTCCTCACTCCAACGCTACACTGACCACGAAGAGGACTGAACGGGCCGTGCTTGGCATTGTGCGTGGGATCATGGTGAAGAAACACATCGTTGTCGATGTGCACGGGCAGCTGTGTCTTGACTCCTCCCACAGAGCCTACCCATATTGCTCGTACATCCGCAACGCTCCACGATGATGCTACTCGGATCTGGAAAGCACCATATGAGAAGACTTTACCTCTAGCGTGCAAAGTGCATTGTACTTGAACACATGCGTGAGGAGGATGTAACGTAGACCCTATTGTTCGAGTGGCCTAAGAGGACGTGGAATCGAGTTGTGTTGTGTTGAGGTACTCACATACGTGCACGTCGTTCAGTCCTCTTCGCAAGTTACGGACAATGAGGTTGCAATATCCATGTTTGTGAGGGAGTAGAGAAGGAGAAGAAGGTGCTATCAGATACAACTAAAGTAGGTACTTTCTCCTCTGCTCTTCGTTTTTCTTCGCTGTTGATATATAGTCATTGAACATCTTTCCATTTTCACTTTCACTGCCTCATCATGTATCAATGCTATGCTCACTAACTCTTCGTCTTTACACAGGATAACGTTCTTACGCATTCACATCGGAGATTGTAAAACTCACTGCACTGGGTGCGCTGAAGTTACATTACCTTGAACACAACAGGTATGTTTCCTTCGCCTCTTTGTTGTACGCCCTACTTATGCCTACACTCGCCTCATAGTGCACAGTCGCTTGCATCTCAAGCTGCACCATCTCTAGGTCTACCTCACGCATTACAACCCCTCTTCCGAACCTGCCACGCAGAATATTATAACCGCCCAGCATGGACCCCACATACCACCCCATGGTCGATGCTGAAGCATGCACTATCTTCGTCGGACACACATAGCATCTCGTAATGACTGTTTCGTTACTTTGAACTTCCGCAATCACCTCTCCGACGCGATCTCCGTTCCAGGTGCCTCGACGAAACTTTCTGATTGGACGCAGGACTTCTTGAGACAGACTCATTTTGACGAGGATATAGTTATGCGTGCGTGTGGCGGTGGCGTATCTCTTGTTGCAGTTGGAGTGAAGGCAATTGAGGCTCGAGAGTCGAAGACGTCTTGGACGACAGACGCGCGCTTGTACGATTCTTTCCATGCTGAGCTCATGGTGACAGCGTTGACGTTGCGCCTACACGGATTCAACCTCGCTAACAACCACTCGTAGCCCACGTCAACGTAACTACTTTGCGACCTCGATGTCCCCCCACCCGCCAACCCCTGTACCAGAGGACAGACTCATGACGAAGGATGTATCCTTGCGTGTGATAAGAGTGTCAGATCTCTTGTAGAACAAGACGATGTAGAGTCGTCCTGAGCTCGACCTTGGACGTCAGAGAGGGCTTGTATCATACTTTTCAAATTCTTTCTGCGCATAGCCCATGGTGGCGGCATTATCGTCACGCCCACAGATGTTCAACTAGAGCTCTTCACCACCATCATCAACCGTTCGTCATAGCTAACATCAACGTCAACCACCTTGCGACCTCCACCATGAAGAACTCGTACGGAGCAGAGCAATAGGCCATGTTCACCACAATCGTACCCGGTATCCCGCTTCTGACACCTAGAGTCTCGGTTTCGGCCGCATGTGTATCAAGTGTCCCCCAGCCCCCGTACCGTCTCCGTTCATATGTTGCTTACAAAGCCTACGCTTTCACGTAGAGCGCCCCACAGTCCAGACTTGGTCCAGACCTTTGTTAATGCTGTCTCAACTCCTCATTGAACGCTCTACGATGATTGAACACTCCAACACTACAGTGACCACGAAGAGGACAGGGTTCGCATCCACTGATTGCTATGAGGCTAGCGCTGAGAAAGGAAACCCGGATGATGTATTACCTACGTTGTTGTCTTGTTGAAGGATTGGCGGTACGAAACGCAGTCTTGCAGGATTCCACGAATGACGCGCATGTTAGTCGCGTTACCAGACAGACCAGTCATCATGCACCAACTGCCATCATCCCGCTACATTCCCTCCTACCTTAGACGCATATAACGCCACCATGGCCCTCGTGCTGATCAATGAATGGGATACCTCTGACAGGGAATGATATCTTAATCCCCTTCCACGAGGAAGTTTCACGAGTTTTTCTGGTGTACGTGGTGTTTTGAAGAGGAGGGAGGGCGTAGAAGGACTACGAGCAGGGATTGGAACGAGAGGAGTAGTCGAGATTATACTGCTTGGCGCGTCCGTCCAACAGTAAGGATGTAAGGCAGAAAGCAACGTATATCAGAGGTTTCAACCTCGCAATGAAAGACAGATCTTTGAGACGAAGTTCTGGAGGGATTTTCAGTGAGCATAACTTGGGAAAGAGCAGAGATAATGAACGAGACGACAGCTTAGAGCGGGGCGGGTGGCTTGAGCACTGCAGAACTGCAAGGTGAAACTTGCACCCTCAGGTAGTCGCTGACAGCAATTGATCAAGATGATAGCTATGACTCCTACCTGGCTACTCTTGGAACCCAATGACATAGAGTAGTGATGTATTAATACATGAGGTCCTAAATATCAGCTACTGCATACAATATACTTTACTTCAACTTTTCTTAGTGAGCAAGACCAACAATAACCACTGAATATAACAAAGTATTCCGAACAAAGAACAGACAGCAAATCGAAAAAACAACAAAAAACAAAACTTGAGATGGACGTCCAGTTCCCTAATAATAAGTATCCAAATTCCCACCCAGTGCTTTATCACCACGCAGCAGGAGCAATATTTTCCTTATCACCCAGCACCTCCCTCACAGGACTCTGCGGAGTCGCAGGCCCAATATCCAGCCTCTTAACACCAAACATAGGCGGTGAGGGCAAAATAGCATTCTCCACCTCCAAGATAGAATTGAAGCTCGTCTCTCCATCAAGCCATTCCGGCTCATGGTCCAGCAGACTGGGCTGGGCAGGGAACGATGAAAGCCCGAACCGGACGGGGGAGCTTTCCATCGGTACAGAAGCACTCGGAGGCACGGGAGAGGATGTAGCAGTGATATCGTGTCCTTCCTCTTCCAGCACTTTGCTCGTGCTCGCAGTGGTGGGCCCAAAAATAGAGGCCGAGGACAGGGAGAGACGCTGTCTCGTTTGCTGTCTCTCAGAGAAAGCAATAGCCTCTCCTCCAGGGATTGGCCTCGGCGGCTGAAGCTTGGATACGGGAGCAGCACCAAGCCCCAGTCCTAATGCATCAAGCTTGCTAACGAAGGCAGCGATCACACAATGCTCCTCCTCTAGCTGCTTCCTCGCCTATATCCAAACCAATTAGCAATGCCCAACACCGAGAAGCAAATGACAAACCTTCTTCTTCTCCAACTGCTTAACAACCTCCTCTGCCTATCGCTCCATCTCTTCCCTCTTCCTGGCCTCCTCATCAAACTTCTCCTTCCACTCCCGCTCAACATCCTCCTTGACCTTCCGCAACGGCTCGCCCAGGTTCCCTTCGTACCCCCTAACGACAATCTTGAGTTCCAGGATAGTCCCGCCCTGCTCAGCGATAAGCTTATCTTTCTCGTTCTCGGAGGTAGTAGGTGGAAGTGGTGGACGGGCAATCAGCGCAGCTTCAAGCGACAGAAGCTGGTTGGCCTAAGACTCCATCTACATGCGGGCAGCGATGAGCTCTTGTTGAAGCTATCCTGATAATAAAAAAGTGCACAACACGACCAAGGGAAAGACAAACCTGATACGGGGACATATCAAAGTCGACCTTAGTCGGACTAACAGGTCTCGAATCGTCACTCTTAGCATTATCCGTCGTCTGGCTCGTCAAGATGAGCTTTGTGAGCTGCTTAATGCGCGCATCCAAATCGCCTATCGCCTTTGTTTCATCAATTTGCTTCGACACCTCCGTCAGCGCAGGTGGTAATGTGGAAAAAGAAATGTACGTACCTCATGAGCCGACAACCGACGATTACGAACAGGAGCATCAGCTTCACGCTCCGCAAGCCCACGTTTGAGATCCTCAACCCCATTCCTATACCGCTGGATGAGCGCATCTGTATCGACGATCTCTTTCTTCTGAGCATTGAGCTACGGAGTAAAGTTAGAAACCGTTTCCCAGGAGACGAAAATGAATAAAACGTACATGAACACCCTCGCCCTCTTAGCGAACAACAGTGTGCTCGTGCTCTCGGTGACGGCTGAAGGGTCAGGATTGATAGTACAGATCACACTTACATGTGCGTTACCGGACAAGGAAGGTTGTAGAATGCGCGTAAGCTTCGAATTGCGGTAGGGTACATGATCCCTGTATAATCTATCAGCAAGCACACCAATAGTCAGTGACGCAGAACGTACGTCTTTCACCGAGCAGCATTCTCCGCCAAAGTCCCAATAACAGTCCCTAGCGTCAACAAACTACACACCGTCAGCATCCTACAACCAACCACAAAACAAACAACGAACCTGGTATTAATATACTTCCCTTCCCTCGTCCGTTCCTTATCGGACGTAGCCTTCTCCGACCCAGCAAGATCGATCAGACTTTAACAACTAGCCCTCATTAGCATCTACTCTACATCATAAAGCAGAAAACAAACCAAAACGGACGTCCTCACACTCCCCCACCTCTAGCCTGCAACCTAGCCCCACCAAGCCCCGGCGCCTACCGTCCTCCTAACCCAGGCGTATAACTCCCACTAGGCGGCATAGGCGTAACAGGCCTCTCCTCCTCCCCCTCTCCCGACTCTCAATAACAACCCGAAAAACACCATGACTCCGACTACCCTCTCATTCCAATCCGTACACGCAGTTCTCCTATTCCCTTCGCCCCTCTTCAAAACACCATTCACACCAGCCAAGCTTGTAACAACCTCCTCGCGGAGGGATACTAAGGTGATATCGTTTCCTGTCCCTTGGATCTGTACAGGGTTCGCTGAGGCCAACGAGAGGAGAGCAAGGAGATCGATGATGGTTTCGTTGCAGATTTCTAGCTACGAGCAGCGGAGGTATTCCCTCTCTGGCGTATTGCGGATATACGAGACGATGTCTCGTGTAGGGCGGGGTACGATACCTGGCTCGGTTTCGTCTCCTGTGCGCGTGTACGTCTTTCCTGAGACGGTTTGTCCGTACGCGAAGACGACTGCGAGGTACCCCTCCATTGCAACGCGTACGTGTTTACGCGCGGAGGTGATGCATATAGGCTTGTTCTCTGACCAGGTGAGGATGGAACCGAAGGTGAATACGGGTGCGGGGGTGGTGGGTTTGTGATACGCAGGCAAGAGGGAGATATCATTCGTACTAGGGGACTATGCGCTAAGGTTGTTCGAAGGGCGCATACTATATCGTCCAGCCGTTAGCAAAGGCAGTAAAGGAGAGAGGAAAAAAAGAACCCAACGGAAACCATAACCCTATCATCAGCCTTATCCACCTCAACAGGATGATCCTCAGCATCAAACGACACATCCCCAGGCCCAACAGTCTGGTAATGCACCAACACCTGCTCAGGATTGACATTACTCACATCCATCTCGCTAGTCGCAGGCAGAAAGCTCGGACTCTCCACCCCTTTCCTCGGGGACAAAGATGTCCTATGTCGACTCGTGCTCCCTCCCTTCGTTGGCGTACCCGGGACAGGAGGGAGACTTTTGGACGTGGATAAGTTGAATTTGATGGTCTTGCGCGAATCGACAGATAGGGGGGCTCCGTACTTCCCGTGCGCGGCGCTGAGGCTACTCCCGTTGCCGGCGCGGGAGAGGCGATTGGAGAGGTCGCTGGCGCTGGAGATGCTTGAAATAGAGCCGGAGTGCTTGGGCGTGATGTACGATGTACGTTTAACGTTTTAACGTTTAAGTTCAACTGGCATCTTTCTCTGAGCGGACTGGGTTAGAGTGCGGTATGGGGTTTGGAAAGTTGTGAGTCAGGTTCGAAGTGGTGCAATGGAAGGTGGTATTTGGTAGGAGAGGAGAGCTCGAGATGGGAGATGGAGAGGCGTGAGAACATGACTGTAAGCACTCCGCAGAAGGTGATGTCGATGGAACCAGACGATGAGCCTGGAACTTCAAATATTCAAATCTCACTTGAAGTAGTGATGAGAAGTTGAAACCGGAAGCGGATGCGTTTCCGACTTTCCATTTGTTTGGTTCTGGTTGTGATGGTAAACAATTGACTAAGTAAGCAAATAAGATAAGAAACCATCCAGCTTGGGCCGGGGCCTTGGCTAAGTTGGCTTCGAAAATCGATTTGCTTCGTCTACCGACATAAGTCGCAGTAGGTCAGGGTATAAACAGGATGGGAAACTTGGATTCTGAATTCTGACGATTATGGTAATCAAAGCGCGTTGGCACCTTTGAACAACCATTGAATGCAATTTAAATGACTTCAATCCGCCAGTGTCGGACCCCCTTCAAGTTTACGTATTGAGCCTTTCTGCATCATCATAGCATCAAATTGGCCAGTCTAGCTTGGAGGGAACCGAGAGAGAGACGAAGGTCTTCGACTCCAGCTGGGAGGTGGCACGTGACCTTTTTCCTCAGTACCACCACACAGCGGAAATCCCAGCAAGGCCTACTCGCGCAGAGGCTTCGTCAAATTTCTCCAAATTAATACATTAGAGATCCAAATCAAACAACTAGTGCTTAGGGTGGTATATACACTGACAGGAAATGGCTAGGATCACGAGAGACCCATCAAATGACACATGTCCAGACTACCGAGACAACGCATTCCGGGTGGTGCGGGATGCCCTCATGGCAGGACCAGGCCAGCAAGGAGGAACAGAAGATGAGGTAGTACAGAGACTGGAGGAGATGTGGCGAGAGGCCCAGCAGAACAGGATTGAGGCTTGGGAAGCACAGGTACATGAAGACGAGATGGAACGAAGGAGGGTAGAAGAGCAACAACGGCTAGGTGAGGCACGACAGCAACAGCAGGAAGGGGCCAGACAGCAAAGACAAGACCATAGCGAGGGAGAACATGAAGAGGCAGAGGGCCTGCAGCCAAGGAAAGCGAAGCCAATGGTTTTTAACGCAGGGCGAGGGATAGCCACAGTACCAGCCCATAGACCTGCACAATATGCAGTCAACAAAATACGGGCACAAGTGTATGTGGAGATGGACTACTTCACGAGACGGGGATGTATGTGCACCTCAGAAGGCTCAATTTCAAGTACAACAGACACACTGGGAATAACCAACGAGAATGGTCAAATTGCACTTAAAGCAATAGCGACAGTAAACCCATTGAAGAACATAAGGCAAGATAATCAACTGACATGGGGAGAAGTAAGTCAAGCTCGACATACATTGTTGCGAACAATGGAAGGTATGGGCACGACAGTATGGCCCAAGGAAGTAATGGAATCCTTTGCGGACTTCTTCACAGGGTTAGACGAACACCCAATAAGGGAAGAGGAGTACGGAGATGAAGCAGTGGTGGAGTACCAAGCACGGGCCAGAAAAGAGTGGCATGAGTTGCAATTGAGAAGAGAGGGCATGAATTTAGTGCTTATCAATAACCTATTGTTGAAGAAGGGAGCAGAGTGTATTCGTGAGGTCAGGAATTATCTATTTGAATAGCAGGATATTACTGATGGGCGTTCTCTACCATTTTAAAATCATACACCCACCAAAATCCGAAAATATGGCCAAAAACATAATGTGGACATGGTATTATACCAATGCGGATATGGCGTAATGCCAATGCAGATATGGCTTAATGCCAATGCGGTATGGCATTATGCTGGAATAACAATATGGTGTCGCAATTGGGGAATGGGCACTCCAACCACATCACATTGAATGGCGAAAACAGATAGACAACATAGCTACAAGGGCAGCGCAAATGCTGCTAGAAACCCCAAGAAAACGAAGGGGAAGAGATAGGTCAAGATCAGCATCACCAAAAAGGAGAAGGGTGGCCTCAGGACATAAGCAGCAGAGAAGAAGGAGCCCATCACAATCCCCAAGCAGAGAGGGGTGGAAGAATGACCGAAAGTTTTTTCAGCAGGGCGCAGTGGGCAGAGATGGCAGCTCCGTATGCGCCGTATGTTTGGGGCGCCACAAGCACGATTACGGAAAGTGCGACGAGAGGAAGACATGGGATGGAAACAACAGAACATGGGCAGTGCGAGGCGAAGACAGAAAGATTACAAAGCCCAATGGAGAGGGGCTATGTTTTCAATGGCAGCTGCCTGGAGGGTGTCAGAGCACGACACACCCAAGAAAACACCATTGCTCAGGGTGCGGAAACACAGATCATGGTGCTCAGAATTGTTCTCGAAGAGAGAAGGCATAAACCACTCACACCATACAACAGCAGAGAGTGGGAGAAAGAGCTGGGCAAGTACGGACTGGAGAGGAAGTACAAACAGGTACTCGAAGGCTTGCAGCAGGGATTCTACTTGGGAATCCCAACCATTACTGAGACTTATGCACCACCAAACCATCACTCCATCAGTCAATATGAGGGCGCATACCGCACAATTGTGGAGAAGGAATTTAAGAGTCAACGATACTTGGGACCTATATTGCGGCGACAGGTGGAAGAGCTCATCGGTCCATTCCAATCATCTCCACTGTCCCTCATACCGAAAGACGAGAAGGCGGGAAAATATAGAGCAGTCCACAATTTCTCCCACCCACGCAAACCAAGCAAAGGAGTGGCATCCATCAATAGCCACATTAATGCCAAGGAATTCCCATGCACCTGGGGAACATTCTCGACAATATGCCAACTTGTGGCAGGACTACCAGAGGGGTCTCAAGCATCAATTAGAGATGTGGCGGAAGCATACAGGACAATACCTGCACACCCCAACCAGTGGCCAGGCCTCGTGGTCAGACTCAGGGAGGAGGACAGTTTCGCTATCAACACCAGTGACAATTTCGGAATGTCTTCGGCAGGGGGAGCCTTTGGAGGACTGGCAGATGCAGCATTGGAAATCATCAGGCACAAGGGAATGGGACCAGTGTCGAAATGGGTGGATGACCACTTCTTCGTGCGGATATTACGAAGATATCGAGAGGAATACAACAGACAAAGAGAACAGTGGAGGGCAGAAATTACAAAAAACAGAGGGGGTATACAGGAACGATGCCGTATATGGTATAGAGGAAAGGAGAAACCAGACAGAAAGGCAGAAGAGTATGATGAAGATATGTCAGCAACACTCAGAGACTTGGCACACGAAAAAAGGGGAGCCAGCGAGGCAGAGGAACCCTATTGCTATAACGACGATGATATTGATGATTTATCAGACAGGCTGGGAATTGTTTGGGAAAAATCAAAGACAGTACGGTTTCAGGGGGTTGTCCCATTCCTGGGGTTCAGCTGGAACCTGGGGGACAAGACAGTATCTCTACTGGATAGCAAACGAGAGAAGTACCTGCAAGCAGTCAAAGAGTGGAAAGGGCAGAGACAACACAGCCTCGAGCAGGTGCAAAAACTATATGGAAAGTTATTGCATACAACATTGGTCATACCAAAGGGACGAGCGTACCTTACCAAACTGGAAGCCATGTTGGGAACATTCAACAATCGTCCATTCACTCCACACCATCCACCAAAGCACACAGAAAACGACATCTTATGGTGGGAGTGAACTCTTAAACAACCAATGCTTTCCAGAAATATCCCAGTATCAGCGCCAGTCTTGGACATCAAAGCGTACTCGGATGCCAGCTCAGGGTGGGGAATTGGCATCACAATTGGGAAACAATGGAGGGCATGGAGGCTACGGGCAGGATGGAACACGGAGGGGCGAGAAATTGGATGGGCAGAGGCAATCGGATTCGAGTTCCTCATTCTCGCAATCATACAGGGCAAGGAGAGAGGACACGGAAAACAATACTGGGTCTACGGCGACAACCAAGGAGTTGTGGAAGGGTGGTGGTCAGGAAGAAGCAGGGGATGGAGAACTAATGAGGTATTCAGAAGGATACACGAGGTGTGCGAGAAGCACAAGACAACAATACATACCCGATACGTGCCAAGCAAAGAAAACCCCACAGATGACCCATCCAGAGGAGTATACCCCCCAATCACCCTCCTACTACCAGAGACGCCGATCCCAGAGGCAGTACGGGAATACGTTGTTAATTTCGATGACCCAGAAGTCTGAGACTGGCCTAGATGGACCCCTCTACAGAAATGAAGTAGGAAGGAGGAGGCAGGAGAGGGAGAAGAGGAAGGAGGTTGGCAACGACGAGATGAAATGTGGGCAATTGAGAGAGCGACTCCAGGATGAGAGAACGCAACGAGGGACAGCGGAAAGAAGGGGGGGAAGAATAGGAGAAAACGAACTGCCGGAGCGGCTAAATCGCATGAGAAGAATGCAACGACCAATGCCATACCCAATTCTTCTAACACCGAGATTATCCCATTTGAGACCACATTGCCTAGCCAAAGACAGAATGGTGAAATGGAGACCAATACAGACGAGGTTCGACACAGAGCATGGTCTGACAGAAGAGGACTTGACGAGGGTGGCAAGGGTGTTGACATTGTCCTTAGAAGAGTCCACACGGACAGCATATGCCAGTGGTCTGCTTTTGTTCCATGTGTTTTGCGACAAAAGAGGAATCGCAGAGGAGGACAGAGCCCCGGTCAGGCAAGGGGTACTGGCGGCATTCATAGCTCACATGGCCAATGTCTACTCTGGAAAAACAGCCCGGAACTATGTTCAAGGCATTAGGGCCTGGCATATCCTACATGGAGTAACGTATGAGGTTAATCAACCAGAGATCGACAGTTTACTCACAGGGGCAGACAAATTGACGCCAGTCACATCGAAGAAGAGAAAACGAGAGCCATATACAGTGGAACACATCACAGATTTGAAGAACGGCTTGGATTTGGACAGCACGTTAGATGCGGCGGTGTATGCGTGCTTAATGACATGCTTTTATGCGACGGCGAGACTAGGAGAATTCACGGTGGAGAGGATTTCGGACGTGTTCGACCCTCAACGGCACATAACACCTCACCACTTGTCAAAGACGCGAGACCGCGAAGGGAGGGACATTACCAACCTGAGGATACCCAGGACCAAGGTAGCGCCGAACAGGGAAGACGTGTTTTGGGCACGACAGAATGGCCCAACGGACCCCGAAGCCGCGTTGGAACATCACATGCGACTAAACAAGCCACCCCAAGACGGACATTTGTTCGCGTATGTGGACGACAGAGGAGGATACAGGCCGCTCACCAGAGCCGCCTTCTTGAAACGGGTGGGGGAAGCGGCAAAGATGATAGGGAAAAAGCCGATGCAAGGCCACGGCATCCGCATAGGCTCTACGCTGGAGTACCTGTTGAGGGGAATGCCGTTTGAAGTCATGAAGACGAAAGGACGTTGGTCAAGTGACGCCTTCCAGCTGTATCTGCGGAAACACGCGCAACTGGCAGCCCCATACATCCAGGCAGTGCCGGAGATCCACTCGGAGTTCGTCGGTTACACCGTCGTAACAGGAGGGGAAGGCAGCGAGCAGGGGACAGTGTAGGCAAAGCGGCCAAAACGGCGGTGAGTAAAGTCTTGCCTAAGTTGTGGGGGACGAGACTCACTCGACGCGTCAAGACTAGTAGGCGGGTGTCGGAGTTCGTCTCGGCCCCAGTAACGATTAGCGAAGTTGGGAGATGTGCACTTCGTGCACAGCCTCACCCATACCCGGCGAGAAAACCAGTAGGCAGATAGAGGATATCATGTACCGAGAACTACAACAGTAAAAAGCAAAACTCAATAATATTACTAGAGTACTTAACAATATTAACACGAATATTTACTTTCTACCAGAAACCTCAAGCGCGAGTCAAAGATGTAAAATTTGTACGGGATTCCACCATATACTACTAATTGATAAAGAGAAAGCGGATGTCATACACCCCAACGCCCTGAAGTCACCGTCTTCACGCCTACTTAAGAACAACTCAGCGTTATCTGACAAGCCTGTCTCATTTCCAACAGCTCATAATCTCCCCTCTTCAAAAACTCATGAACCTCATAAAACTTCCCATCAGGAATTTCGAGCACATTATCCTTCCCCTCTTTCGCTGTGAACCCCACGACATCGGGTAGAACGGTCAGAATTGTCTGAGCTAGTATGTCCATCTAAGGAAAGCTTATGGTAGTTTTTGTGGACTACCACTGGTTAATGACGTTTGGTCTGCACAAAGTACTTGTACCTGTATTTTAAATTCACCCGTAATGAAGAAAGGGACACACTTACGAGGCGATTCAACAATAGCGCCTATACTAGACGCAACGGATCGTGCAGCTTCGTACGAACAGCCTATCTACATCAATGTTGTTGGCATACCTAAGTATTTGACCAACCATCCATACATCGAGTCAGCGGGCCAGATGCAAGAGTGTCGTTCTGCTATATTGGAGCAGCAGAAGAACGAGCCTTCGCATCCATGGGAGCTGAATGCGTAGATGTCTGCTGCAGGTGCGGTTGAAGCGAAGAGTGCAGTGAGGAGGACGAGGTGCGCTGTTGTAAGGTGATTTTTTCTGATCTTTGATAAATTTAGTGTCTTAAATACTTTTCTCTCTCTCTCTCTCTCTCTCTCTCTCTCTCTCTCTCTCTAGCTGCGCCAGCTCTTGAAAACATTTTTATTCAAGTGAGATATCCCTTTAGCTAAGTAAGACATGTCTGTCGTAATGATGAATACTGCACGGATTGAATTGAATAACCTCTTGACTTCAGGATGTAATAACACATGATCTGCCACATGCACTATGAGCTCCACTATCAGGACAATGTTTTACTTCATTTTATCTCAATGATGAACAGTAATAATGCCCTGGAATATCTATGAACAAATCTAGCTCAACTTGTTTGTATAGTTTATTTACGAGGGCGATGACTCGGAGGTATTAGCAATCTCGAAGATACGACGTTCTGAATTAACACTGTGGGTTCAAATGTATTCATACATACAGGAACTATTTAAGATATTAGCATGAGTATCAGTATGAGTAAAACATACATGCCACAGTAAGTTGGTATAAGTAATTAATATTACAGTAATTAGTAACCAGAGGACCGACTCGGACATTGAATTGCTTGATATATAAAATAAGTTTTTTATCTAATGATGCAATCAAAGTCTATCTGTATAATAGTGAAGCTTAACAGGGCTCTGACTGAGATTCAGAAAGGGTTGCAAAATTAAGGCCTGTCTTTTCGACCACGCCGAAATCTGAGCGTTCCCGGTACACGTTTCGAAAATTTAATCTGCTAATCAATCAGCAAATTTAACCCCGTTAGTTGAAGTTCGATACCATACATGATTACTGCATATGATAACAGTGAGCAATTAGACACATCATTACTTCACATAATTTCATGTCACGTACATGTTGTAAACGCATATAACTGGTCCAAAACCATATGCACTGGTATCCTAATTTTGAAAAGGTTGCGACTGTGAGAATGGTGTTCAAGACGAAAATACACTTTGGATACTCACCAGAAAAACACATCATATGGCTTTACTAGAAACATTATCAGGTGGCAAATTTGAACCGTCGCCAACAGTAATCCGCGAGTGACTGAGCCCACCAAGAGGTAGTTCAACAATTGAAGCAATCCATCACCATTTCTAGAAAGAGCAACCCATCGACAAAATATGGATATATGTAATTGTGTATACCGTACTTTAAAATTCCGGCCTTCGATTTCATTAAAGCGAAGGACAAGGTAATAGACACAATTATATCGGATCCAGCAGCGAAGCCATGAAAAAGGCTTATAGGGACCTACGGAGGCATCATTTATAAATGCAAAAATCTCCCAGCTAGTAGAAAACCTTACCTTCTTCTTCTCAAAGTATTGATGTGAAAATGGGTTGACATCGGATGAATCTATAACCGAAGCATCTTTTAAAGGATGAGGATAAGCTTCCTCCTTGAGATAAATTTCGTACATGCCGACAGCCCTATAATACCTAAGTAATCATTTATTTTGGAATCATAAAATCCACATACCAAGCATAGTTACGCCCATCCCCACCTACATTTAGTTAGTGAGTGGAATTAATTTCATACGATTTCCAAAATGATATATCCCACAACAATGGTCGGAAGAAGCCACTTCTTCGTTACTGCATATACTATATCAAGAAGACGTGACAATATTTCAGTGAATTACTTACAGAGGAAAATACGACTTGCAAAAAAGCAGTGAACTCTGAGCAACATGTGTCAGCAGAATGTAACGGTACATGTCATAACTTACAGGAAGATTAAGGCTCCGGAAACGCTAAATGTAGCGATGAATGTACTGAATATCTCGTCAACCGGGAGAGTGGTTTAAAAACAGGAGTATAATACCCATCAGGTCTCTTTGAAATGCGATCATTTGGATTATCTATTAACTAATAATCAATGATTAATGAGTTCAAGTCTGCATCACATTTTACGATGAAAAATTCCGCACCAGACTATCATGAACTGTAATAATATTAATGCACGATGACATGATTGAGAGTGTTCTACATATTTGTTAACCAATGAAAATGTGCAAGATACGACTTACAAAATAAATGTCACAAATAATCTTAACCCCATTCTGTCTTTGAAGCTACTGGTGAAGTAGTTCCCGCATTGATGTATGACAACTCCAAGGCACCTATGCAGTACATAACCGATAATTATTTCATAGTCCGTCCCCTGGAAAGATGATAGTTTACGCACACCAAAGACACCACAAGACCTTATCCAAGGATAGAATATGGTCAATCGAAGCTCCAAGGCAATTATAATCAAAAACCCTTACCGTAGTACATCCCAACATTATTCATTATGCTGTGATCGTCGCTCGGGATATTAGTGCCCACGGAGTTGGGGGACCACTGCTAGTGAGTGGTATAAATTGGGTATAAGTAGGCTCTAAGTGCTTACGTAATGATATCGTGCGATCGGATGAAGAAGCATCGGAAAGTTCGATATAGCACATATGCTGATGTCCTTCATCAAAATGAAGCCACGATGTTGGTTTCTATCAAGCGCTTGTCAAGCGCCCAACCGCCTTCACGGATGGTTATTTGAAATATTATTTGTAAACTTATGTACTTAAAAGCTAGGTGGGCTTTGAATGCATTAAGTAACCGAAAAATATTTATGAAGTTAGAGCCTACTTAGCGTAACCGTGTAATACTGAAATTTGGTCGCAGAAACAGCTTTAAATACCCATTTCATAAAAATATTAACGTTGCTCTGGTAAACAATCCAAATCGAATCCTATTTTCGATGAGAGCGCGATCATAACGAGCCCTCGAGCGCTTGATGGTGGTGCTGGGTACATTGCATCGATCCCATCATACACTCGGCACTACGTATAACCCAAATATGTGCGCGTGCATACCAACAGCACATAGAGGAGAGGATTGCCGTGCTATTTTGTAGCACAGTGTGGCCGAGTTCTGTGGTCTACTCACAGAAACTAGCCGGATTAGTTCTTTGTCAAGCATTTTCTTGGAGTGACGAGCATTTGACGCGCGTCTAGAGTGTGGGCCCGGAGGGAGCTGCGACCGAAACGAGAGGACACCGCTCTGTGCAGGAGGAGCAGAGGCGAAACGTAAATAGAGTCCAGCGTTTCGGGACTGCGCCTCGAGGTTCTTGGTGGGGAAACCTTAGACAGGTAATATTCGACATCCCTTTACTTCATTTTGGTGACATATGTCAACGCACTCTTACTTACGACGTAGAGTAGTGTAGGATACGTCAGTCTGGGGTCTGTGATGCACGAGAACGCATTGCACGGACCAAGACCAAATGTATTTAATCTGCTCCCTTCGAAGGGAGGAATATCATCTCTTCGCACTCGGTACTTAAATCCCTGCTAGTGAAGTTTGATCACACTTTTACACTCTTATCTGTTTTCTTCGATCAGTCTTCTCAATAGGCACTCGGTAGACTGCTAAGTACTCTGTTTTATTTCTTATTTTCTTATTTCTCCATGCTTCCGCGAGTAACGCGCGCATAGCGAGTTAGTGGGGAAAGCGCATCTCTTACGTAATCGGGTCAAACGGTGTCCATACGTGGTCTAGCGGATCGCTAGCTCAGTTCCCGAGTACTGACCACTTCTATTTCGACGTACAGGTTCCTCACACAGACCACTCAACGGACGATTTCTCCGCGACAACAGGTACTACTATGAACTTGAAGGCGGTTCAAACATTTACGCGTCACGATTTAGCGAAGGAAGGTATCTGAACTGTCCCCCGAATACATGCCCCGTTAATATTCAATTTATGCCTCCAGCATGAGCGCCACTAGACACTACAAAAGCTGGAAGACTAAAGCTCCTCTGTATCAACGAGTAGGAGTCTTGTTAAGTACTTAATCTTCCATGTTTTATCCGTGAATAACAGGGCGCCTGAATACCTTAATTTCTTCCTCTTGTCGATTCAATAACACCCTTCATCAAGCGTGCTCCAGCTTCAACAGCTCCTCGAAATTATCTTTTTTTTAAGAAATTGTTAACCTCTTCAAAATTTCCCTCAGGGACCTTAACTGTATGCTCTTTGCCGTCATGAGTCTGTCGTAAATCCAACAACATTTGGAAGGACACAATTGGTGCCATTGATGTCATCGTGACCCTCGAGAGAGCGCCTGGTAATACGATAATCAGCGTCCCAATTTTCAGAGAGCCAGTTCAGTGCAATCGGGCTACTGGATACACTGGCACCTATAGTATATCAAGCTAATGCTCAAGGTTATCCCTATGAACGAGGATTCTCACAAGCTGATCCAGAACACCCGAAGTGAGTGTTGAGCATAAATCTCCGTAAGCGCGACCCAACCACCACGGGGTGGTGGGCATGTTTGAATACCGAACAGACCACTCGTACCCGGAGTTGGAAGGCCAATAGCAGCACGTCCCTTCTGCTATGCCGTAGCAACATCCTTAGGAGTCAATGCAACTTCTGGAGGTGTAAGTGCAAATATCCTCTGCCAGCGTGGTGGAAGCAACGACGAGGGCAGTGAATAGGATGAACTTCATAATGGGTCTGTAAAATGGAGATGTGTATCTGTAGAAGAGTAAATGTTCTAGTGGTTTGGGAAAATAATCGCTGAACACCATGGGGTTTGCATCTTCCTTTGAGCCCCAAACATCCTAAAATGTCCTTTTGTTCACGTAAACTCTCGTACAGCGATTGTTATATCAAAATTCCCCTAAAGATATGCTGTGAATCGAGAATGAAGAATAGGGCGGCCTGATGTCATACAACTCTACATATTAGCGCTAAAATTCTTCCTTGTGGAGGCGCTGTGGATAATCGTGAAGCTTTGTACCTGAAATTCGTAATGTTCCTGCATCTGCAGAGCATATGGTGGGGATAGGGATGGCAGATATTAAGTGTATTGAATGTCTCTTCGGAAAGCCTTCAGAGTCATTGTCGTAGAACTCTAAGGCTACGACGATAGGGTAGAATTTGAAATTCAGAGATACTGTCCTATGGTTTATCTAACTCACATTTTCGGTGAAGTGTTTGCTGAATAGATGCAATGGTTCTCATGGTGGAATGTCGCGGAGCGACATCCAGCAGGAATGACACTATTTGCACATGAGTGGCAAGAGCTTCGGTATATTAAGTAATCACAGTACTATACGAGGTAGAACGAGACCGGGGAGAGGGAACAATAACATTGGGACGCGTTCATTCTCGTATTAAGACAGGCCACGTTGTTCCATCGTGGTGACGAGAGCGGATTCTCTCACACGTCGACAGATAAGTTCCCAGAGATTGCTTCGCGTGAGACAGAACATTGACAGCGTGACTAGAGACAGTGGCCAGTTAAAGCACTTAAGCACTCAGCAGTAAGAAAGACAGCAAACTGGCGCGACGGGAAGTTCGTAAGACTCGGAAGGCACGAAGGAAACAACCACGAGCGAAAAACGGTCAATTCACACGCAGGAACGACATCGACGAAGGAGAACTAGAAAGGAACCTGGCAGAAGGACTAGCAGGAGAACTGGCAGAGGGACAGCGGGAGACAGCACTTTTGGGGGGACAGTCGAATCCATCATCTGGGTGGACCACAGCGGCAGCATCTAAGGTAGCAACACCAGTGATCAGCCACCCACCGACACCAACGGAGTCAAAGCCAGCAATCGATCCGCAATCGCAGCTCACACAACAATACTGGGAGCAACAGTTTGCAGTGCAACAGCAAACTCTGCTACAAGGATTACCAGCGCTAGTATCAGCACTATCCCCTATCGAGCTAGGGATGGCAGGACCAGACATTGAGCCGTTCTGGGGAGACAAAGATGACGAAAACCCACAGGACTTTATCCGGGCATTTGAACGCAAGATGGGTGCGCACCCAGATGCCCACAAGTGTAGGCAGTTTGTGCTCTTCTTATACTCGGACAGCGTCGCAGATGAGTGGTACGAGAACCTAGAAAGCAGCCAGAAGATGACGTGGGCGAGCCTCAAAGCAGCTTTCCAGGTGCGATGGCCAAAGAAGTCGGTGGTGAAGAAGACAAAGAGTGAATATGAGGAGGAAATACTGAGTTATAAGATCGGGATGAGGGAGCTGTTGCAAAAAGAAGTCATAGGAGGTCGGGAGGTCTACAAATATGTCGCATGGGCAGACAAGATGCAGACATTAACCATTGGTGCAAATGTAGCGAGCGGGACGACATACCTTACTCTGGTACGCAAAGACCTACCGAAACCAATACGCGATCAAACCAAGGCGACATATGAGAACTGGACATCCTTCCTGGATGACGTTCGTAAGGCTGACATCGACATCATAAAGGAAGCAGTGGATGAATGGGTGAAGACGGAGCAAATCTACAACGAGTTAAAACAGCGTATACAGGTATTAGAGTCACCTACGGCAGGTCTCAGTGCAGCCATGGCCAACTTGAACATCACACAGCCTAGTACAATGACCACCGCACCAACCAGTGAACGCAATGTGCCATTTCGAGGTGGAGGAAGAGGAACGGCATATCCAGCATTCCAGCGTCCAAGACCTATGAATGCACCAGTCAGCAATGCATGCGCACAACAGGAGGTACTCACTGAACATGAGCTGACATTACTCAGGGTGAATTTGAAGGCCATACCACAACAAGAAGACACGCCAGCAGGGAGAGCAACCCACTGGGCTCAACAGCAGGAGTTCCACAGGCGCTATGGGGCCAAGGCATTCATCAAATTCGACACACCGTATCCCCTTCGACCTGGAACTGCAGAGGCCAACTCGAGAGAATGCTACTGATGTGGAATGGTGGGACATAGAGCTGGGGATTGCACCAGCGAAACCCCATTGCATGAGTATGAGCGCAAGTGGAGAGCGTATGTGGGCAGGCATTTGCAACCACAGAGAGAAACGGCAGTGAATTTTGTGGCAGTGGACGATTACGGGACAGTTTGGCACACAGCGGAATATGGAACTGGAGGGAGTGGAGCAGACCAGGGAAATGGCGCAGGGCTGCAAGCATGAACGCTCTGCATGCAGCCTATAAAGAAGAGAGCATTGTGAGTAGGAAAGTCCTTGCAGGGGGTAGAGCACCTTGCGAGGATGAATTTAAGCTCACCACACAGGATAATTGTAGTACACCGGTATCTGTACATGACGACGAATCAGACATATGTGACCTGTATGTGGTGGGAGGTGAGAATAGCGTGAAGAGGAGAAAGGACAATGACCAACCATTTGTCCATCATATTGCATTCCAAGGGCCACAAGGGGAAGTCATCAGAGCATGGGGGACATTTGATGATGGCGCGCTGGTAGGA
Source organism: Cyathus striatus (assembly GCA_025738555.1). Taxonomy (NCBI): domain Eukaryota; kingdom Fungi; phylum Basidiomycota; class Agaricomycetes; order Agaricales; family Nidulariaceae; genus Cyathus; species Cyathus striatus. The sequence continues at coordinate 3,058,876 of JAOVFP010000012.1, forward strand.
GCAATGTGCAGTAGGGTATATGAGAAGGTTAAACACTGGATGGGGTTATTAGCACCATCTTCTCGCCGACTGTGCATGGCAAATGGAGCTATTGTAAAAGCACTCGGGAAATGGGAAGGGATAATGGAGATTGATGGGATTAAAGCAGAGGGCATGGTGGAAGTATTCGACAGCGGTGGGAGTTGGGAAGTCCTATTCGGAAAGCTGTTAATGAAGAACTTTGGTGCTGTGCATGATTACCAGGTGGATGAAGTAACCATAGGTGGAAAGGAGGACCGAATCACATTGAAAAATCAGCACAGCATAAAGATGACAAACACACAGAAAGCAAGGCTGGTATTCAACATAGGAGAAGCAGCAGTAACAGCGACAAGGCCAGAAATGAATGGAGTAACAGAACGGCGAGAAGAGGATGAGAAGGCAGGAAAACAAAAGAGGACAGTCACCATAGAAGAGGAAGTAGACGAGGATACACCCGAATTTGCAAAGCAGGAGCAGGAGATAGCAGAACAGAGATGGCAGGAGGAGCAGCAGAAGCTGGAGAGGGAAGAACAACAAAAACGAAGATGTGAAATGTGGAAAAATTGGAAAGGGAAGGCGCAGCGAAGGTGTAGGAGATGGAGGACACGCAATGAACCAATTGGGAAAAGGCCAAAGAACTGCAAAGGAGATGTGAAGCTGGAAGATACAGGCGACGAGGTAACAACACCAATATGTGTTGTGACAGAGGAAGATGAAAGCGACATGGAACACCAGCAATATGAAGACATAGGAATCGACAGCCTGGAAAGAGACGACAACATCTTTACAAGAGCAACAGAACCCTTCAAATGTGAGTGAGTAGAAGAAATAATGAAATTAGTCAAAATAGGAGATGACCTGTCACATGAACAAAAGGAAGTTGTTCAACAGTTCCTCCGTGATCATGCTGATGTATTTGCATTATCAGTCAGCGAAGTACAACAGGTTAAAGGAGCAGTACATTCACTAAACATACCACCAGACACGAAATTCAAGCTGAAAGTTCATCAGAAGCCCCTCAATCCACCACAAAGGAAGTACCTACACGAACGAATTGATGAGATGCTGGCTGCAGGGATCATAGAGAACTGTAAACCAGACGATGTTAAGTGTATCTCACCAATAACACTAGCGCAAAAGACTCACCAAGGGAAAGGGCTGTCCTTGGAAGAACTACAACAACGTGTTAATGAAGAATGTATAGCACATGGCTTTGAGCCCCAATTTACAATACCACCACGAATGGAGCCAATACCACCTAACAATGAGAAGGAGGAAGCTACCAAGTGGAGGGTCTGTCAGAACTTTGGTGAAGTCAACAAAGTGACGCAGATTGCACCTATGCCACAAGGAGATATAAGAGCTAAGCAACAACGCTTATCAGGTCATCGCTGGATCTCATGCTTTGACTTTGCAGCAGGATTCTATGCAGTTGAAGTAGAACCCAAATCACGACCGTACACAGCATTCTATGTGGAGGGACGAGGTTATTTTTGGTACAAGCGTATGCCATTTGGTCTCACAGGGGCACCATCCACCTTTGCAAACATGACTGCAGAACATTTGCATGACTTCCTAGCAGATGCAACTATGGAGCTTTTTGTGGATGATGGGGGAACAGCAGCAGACACCTTTGAAGACATGATGGATAAACTGACAAGAATCTTTACCCGCATTCGTGAACGAGGATTATCATTGTCTGCAAGTAAGTCTGAGTTCTTCAAGACTGAGACAGTCTTTGCTGGTGCAACTATAGGAACAAAGGGCGTACAGCCAGACTTAACCAAACTATCAGCAATTGTAAACTGGCCAACACCAGAAGATGCGCTGAACCTATCAGCATTTGTGGGACTCACTAGCTGGTTCAGAGACCTTATCAAGGGCTATGCCAAGATAGAACAACCATTACGAGATCTGCTGCATGCAGTGGATATACCAGACAAATGCTCAAAAACGGTGTATCGCAGGATAATGAAAGGATACCAACTACAAGAGCACTGGAAGGAGGAACATACACGGGCATTCATACAAATCAAGGCAGCAATGACATCAGAACCAGCATTGCAAGGACCTAAATGGGATGGCACACCATTCATAGTAGTCAGTGATGGGAGTAAAGACACATTTGGAGCAGTCTTGATGCAACGATCAGACACAATACTGCCAAGTGGGAAGAAGACCTCAAAGTTACATCCTATTGCATTTGCATCCAAGCACACATCACCAGCAGAAGAGAAGTATAAGCCATTTCTACTTGAGTTTGCTGCACTGAAATTTGCCCTAGACAAATTTTCGGATACAATTTGGGGATTCCCCGTAGAAGTGGAGACCGACTGCCAGGCACTACGTGACCATCTCATGAATGACAAGCTAAGTGCCACCCATGCACGGTGGCGGGATGGCATACTGAGTCATCAAATTATAGATGTGCGACATGTCCCAGGAAAAATCAATGTCGTCGCGGATGGCCTCAGCAGGGCTGCAGAAGGGAAGGACAAAGAACATGGAGACGGAAGCGAATGGACAGTGTCCGAGGATTGGGAAACAGCAACAGGACTTACACATGACATCTTCCACGTCACCAGCATAGAGGGCACCAGTGAACTACAAGAACGCTTCAAGGATGAACCAGTTTTCCGAGAAGTTATAGAGGCATTGCTAGTACTGGACCAAGACAAGAGTATCAAGGAACGTAAGAGAGCTCGACACAGGGCATCAGAATATATGATTGAGCACGGCAAACTGTGGAGGATAAAAGGGGGACATGGCATACGAGGACGAAGCAGGGTGGAATGCATCACAAGGGCAGAAGCAGCAGATCTGGCTCGAGTGGAACACCACACGAATGGGCACTGGCAACGGGACGCCATCAAGAAGGCACTGATGGACAAGATATGGAGCCCTGGTTTGGACCACTCCATCATACAAGGCATTACCGATTGTGCGCACTGCAAGAACTTCGGAGGCACACACCTGCATGCACTGTTGGACCCAATCACGAGGCGACATCCATTCGAGCTGCTGGTAGGCGACTACCTGTCAATGCCAACAGGGAAAGGGGGATATCACACAGTGGGCGTATACCTGGACACATACTCTCAGCACGTATGGGCCTTCAAGTACAAAACAGCTGGAACAGCAAAGACAACAACGGATGCTCTATCCCGTATATTCCAGGACTTCGCACCACCAGAAACGTTCATGACGGACGGCGGATCACACTTTAAAAACAAAGACGTCCGCGCATTGTGTCAAAAGTGGGGAACGAAAACACAGATTGTCGCCGCATATGCACCGTGGGTTAACGGATTGGTGGAAGGTACGAACAAAATCCTTCTACATGTTTTGAAACGGCTGTGTGCTCCTGGTTTAGGTGAAGATGAGTACGATGCAATGAACATTGAGGACCTACTCCGGAAATGGACAGACCACTTGGACGAAGCCATCCGCATATTAAACTGGCGCCTGCTGCCCGCACTAAAATTCTCGCCAAAGGAGCTGCTGCTAGGATTGGTTGTCAACACGAAACCAACCCCAGTGGAAGACGCAGGTGTACCACTTAACGAAGATGATGTCGAAACCCAGATGGCATATGTGGCGCAACAACGCCTTGATGGCTACGCAACAGCAGTACACCATGCGATAAAACGGAAAAGGACATTCAACAAAAAGGTGTTGGCTAGAAAACCAGGTGAAGTCATATTCCCCATAGGTGCATTAGTCCAAATCTATCGAAGTGATTTAGATTACACTTTTAAAACGGAGCGGAAACTCATACCAAAATGGTCAGCACCAATACGAGTATCCGCACGGGTCCTCAACTCGTACACACTAGAAAACCAACACGGCACGCCAATACAAGGGACATACCATGCACGTCGATTGCGACGATTCATGCCAAGACCGGGCACATTGCTGGCAAAAGAACAACAGGATGTCGAGCAAAGGATAAAAGGGACACTGGAAAGAAGTGACCTGGGCACTGCCAGTGCTGGAGAAATAGAAGCCAGAACGCGTGATTCAGACAATGGCCATGGAGAGGTTGCACACACTCAGCAGACAAAGAAGGATGTCATACAGGAAGAACCATAAACGGGATATATTACGCAGGGCGACGAGGACGCCGCCATAAAGAGAAGGGGGCACATGGAATGTCGCGGAGCGACATCCAGCAGGAATGACACTATTTGCACATGAGTGGCAAGAGCTTCGGTATATTAAGTAATCACAGTACTATACGAGGTAGAACGAGACCGGGGAGAGGGAACAATAACATTGGGACGCGTTCATTCTCGTATTAAGACAGGCCACGTTGTTCCAATGGTATGTAACAGGCACTGAGTTGAGTAGAAATGTGGGATTAATTCATAAGATCCAGAAACAATATTTATGGTCGTAAGTGTAAGCGATACATAAAATACTGCTAGAGTCGCCGTCAGGCCTTCACCTAATTATGGCCTAGATTGTCTTCAAATATATCCTATTAGTATTCTTTGTAGAAACTGCTCGACTGCCTCGTTACGGCATTGGTTTTCCCCTTCTCTGGATATACATATCTATCAAATTCTCATGAATTCACTAAAGTAGATATGTGGTTGTTGACCTCAGTTAGGTCGACTTCAGCGTCACTCGAAGCCTATTAGCTATACTATAGTAGAAGCTTGATTGACTCCTGTTTGCAAATACTTTGACGTCCCCAAAATTCTGACTAGAAAAAATGAGTCACTGGGGGACTCAAGCCTTCAACGTTTCAACGTTCAGATCTCGGATTTCATGCTGCAAGCTGTTGCTTGGGGCGGAGATTTAAAAATGCATAGCCAAACAGTTTGTTTACCAGTTGTTTGCTTCGGCGTCAAGTTTCAACCATTTCAATTTTCAACACCGGGCCAGTGATTTATATCATTCGCATTCTAATCTGAAATCTATTCAACTCCAACATTGTGTTTGCCATATCTTCCTCCATTGCAAAAAATGTCACCTGAGGTTGTACTTCCGAGAATCAAGCTCAAGATTCTCGCTGCTGGTGTGTACCGTGTTTGTCGTATGTCGTTCGAACATCTAACGAACAAGCTTCTACAGTTCACACAGACAACAGCCCGCATTCTCTCTTACCAAGACACCATAACCAACCTAACAAGCTAACGTAGAAATCCTTAACGATGCCAACGACCCCAAGTACTCCACTAAACACCAAAACCCCCCAAAGCCTCCGGACACTAGGCTCATCCTTCATCGATTCATCATTCCCAAACGTCCCGGCTCCATCTCAAGCATCTCCAGTGCCAGTGACCTCTCCAACCGCCCCCCCTTGCACCGGTAGCGCGAGCAACCTCCTCAGCACCACGCACAAGAAATACAAAGCCCTCTATCCGCCGAATCATGCGAGACCGTCAAACACAATCTCTCCACGTCGAAAAGCTTCCTGTATCGGGTACGCCAACGAAGGGAAGGAGCACGGGTTGACATAGGACGCCTGTGTCCCCGAGGAAAGGGGACGGAGAGTCCGAGCCTGTTGCCTGCGACTAGCGAGATGGACATGAGTAATGTCGATCCGGAGCAGGTGCTGGTGGATTACCAGACTGTTGAGCCTGGGGATATGTCGTTTGATGCTGAGGATATGGTTTCCGTTCGGTGCGTTTTCCCCCCTCCCTTACTTCCCTTGCTAACGACTAATGATAGGATGATAGTATGCGACTATGAAACAACCCTAGCGCATGATCCCCTAGTACGAATGAAATCTCCCTCTTGCCTGCGTACCAAACCTACCACCCCAGCGCCAACATTCACTTTCGACTCTATCCTCACCGGGTCGGAGAATAAGCCCATATACATCACCACCGTGCGTAAACACGTACGCGCCGCAATGGAGGGGTACAACGCAATTGTCTTCGCATACGAACAGACCGCCTCAGGAAAGACCTACACGCTTACAGGAGACGAAACCGACCCGGGTATCGTTCCCCGCTACATGAGACATCTTCGCATACATCCGCAACATGCCAGAGCGGGAATACCTTCTCCGTTGCTCGTACTTGGAAACCTACGACGAAACGATCATCGATCTCCTCGCTACTCCCTCGTTAGCCTCAGCGAGCCCGGTACAGATTCAAGGGACAGGGACCGATGTTACCCTCGTTCCACCTCGCGAGGAGGTTGTTACGAGTCTGGCTGGTGAGCATGGTGTTTTGAAGAGGGGCGAAGGGAATAGGAGGACTGCGAGCACCGATTGGAACGAGAGGGGTGGTCGGAGTCATGGTGTTTTTTGGGTTGATATTGAGAGTCGGGAGAGGGAGAGGGGGAGGGGGAGAGGCCTGTTACGCCTGTGCCGCCGAGTGGGAGGCATACGCCTGGGTTGGGTGGGAGGCAGACTCCTGGGCTTGGTGGGGCTAGGTTGCAGGCTAGAGGTAGGAGGAGTGTGAGGACGTCCGTTTTGGTTTGTCTTTCTGCTTTATGGTGTGGGTAGATGCTAACGAGGTGGTTGGTTGTTAGAGTCTGATTGATCTTGCTGGGTCAGAGAAGGCTACGTCCGACAAGGGACGGACGACGGAGGGGAAGTATATTAGTACTAGGTTCGTTGTTGGTTTTGTGGTTGGTTGTAGGATGCTGACGGTGTGTAGTTTGTTGACGCTAGGAATTGTTATTGTGACTTTGACGGAGAATTCTGCTCATGGGATAAGGGGAAGACGTATGTTCTGCCTTGCTAATTGTCGGTGTGCTTGTTGAGGATTGAATACAGGGATCATGTACCATATCGCAACTCGAAGGTTACGCGTATTCTGCAACTTTCCTTGTCTGGTAATGCACGTATAAGTGTCATCTGTACAGTCAACCCCGACCCCTCTGCTGTCACCGAGAGCACGAGCACGCTGTTGTTCGCTAGGAGGGTCAAGGGCGTTCATGTATGTATTCCCTATCTTCGTTTGTTGGGGACCAGTCTCTAACGTTGTTCCATAGCTCAACGCACTGAAGAGATCGTCAATACAGATGCGCTCATTGAGCGGTATAGGAAGGAGATAGAGGATCTCAAGGGTAGGCTTGCGGAGCGTGAAGCTGATGCTCCTGTTCGCCATCGTCGGTTGTTGGCTCGTGAGGTACGTTCTTTTCTCTTTCCATATTACCGCCTGCGCTGACGGAGACATTGAAGCAAATAGATGAAACGGGGGCGATGGGCGATTTGAATGGGCGCATTAAGCAGCTCGCGAAGCTCATCTTGACGAGCCAGACGGTGAATGATGCGAAGAGTGATGATTTGAGGCCGGTTAGACCTACTAAGGTCGACTTTGATATGTCCTCGTATCAGGTTTGTCTTTCCCTTGGTCGTGTTGTGCATTTGCTTATGATAATGATAGCTCCAATAAGAGCTACTTGCTGCCCGCATGCAAACGGAGTCTCAAGCCAACCAGCTTCTGTCGCTTGAAGCTGCGCTGATTGCTCGTCCGCCTCTTCCTTCTACTGCCTCTGAGAGCGAGAAGGGTAAGCTTATCGCTGAGCAGGGCAAGACGATCCGGGAGCTTGAGATTGTCGTTAGGGGGTATGAGGAGAACTTGGGCGAGCCGCTGCGGAAGGTCAAGGAGGATGTTGAGCGGGAGTGGAAGGAGAAGTTCGATGAGGAGGTTAGGAAGAGGGAGAAGGGGCGGTGGGCGGAGGAGGTTGTTAAGCAGTTGGAGAAGGAGAAGAGGGTTTGTCATTTGCTTCTCGGTGTTGAGCATTGCTGATTGGATTGGACGTAGGCGAGGAAGCAGCTCGAGGAAGAGCGTCGTGGGCTCGCTGCCTTTATTAGCAAGTTTGATGCACTGGGACTGGGACTTGATGCTGCGCCCGTATCCAAGCTTCAGCCACCGAAGCCAATCCCTGGAGGAGCGGCTATTGCTTTCTATGAGAGACAACAAACGAGACAGCGTCTCTCGTTATCCTCGACGTCTATTTTTGGGTCCACCACAGCGAGCACGAGCAAAGTGCTGGAAGAGGAAGAACACGATATCACTCTTGCTTCCTCTCCCGTGCCTCCGATTACTTCTGTACCGATGCAAAGCTCCCCCGTACGGCTCGAGCTTTCGTCGTTTCCTGCTCAGCCTGGTCTGCTGGACCATGAGCCGGAATGGCTTGGTGGAGAGGCGAGCTTTGGCTCTATCTTAGAGGTGGAGAATGCTATTTTGCCCCCACCGCCTATGTTGGGAGTTAAGAAGTTGGATATTGGGCCTGCGACTCCGCAGAGCCCAGTGAGGGAGGTGTTGGATGATAAGGAGAATATTGCTCCTGCTGCATGGTGATGAAGCACTGGGTGGGAATTTGGATACGTATTATTAGGGAACTGGACGTCCATCTCAAGTTTTGCTTTTTGTTGCTTTTTGATTTGCTGTCGGTTCTTTGTTCGGAATGCTTTGTATTTTTATTCATGTGGATCTGGGAAATCTACTTTCTATTGAGGATATATGTTACGGTTACAGTGGTTATTGGTATTGTTCACTAGGGAAAGTTGAAGGAAAGTATATTTAATTTGTACGCAGTAGTTGATATTTACGACCTCATGTATAAGCATTAATGCATCACTACTCTCTGTCCCAGCATATTAAGTTTCAAGAGTCGCCAGGTAGGAGTTGTAGCTATCATCTTGATCAATTGCTGTCAGCGACTACCTGAGGATGCGAATTCCACCTCGCAGTTCTGCAGCGCTCAAGTCACTCGTTTCGCTCGTTATCTCTACTCTGTTCCAAGTTATGCTCACTGGAAATCCCTCCAGAACTTCGTCTCAAAGATCTTTCTTTTATTGCGACGTCAAAACCGAATCTGATATACGTTGTTTTCTACCTTACATCATTATTACATCATTACTGTCGGACGGACCTGCCAAGCACTACAATCCCGACTACTTTCGTTACAATCCCTATTCGTAGTTCGTCTACTCCCTCCTCCCTTTTCCAAACACCACGTACTCTAGAAAGACTCGTGAAACTTCCTCGCGGAAGGGGATTAGGGTATCATTCCCTGTCACATGGATTTATACGAGATTCGCAGAGGCATCCCCTTCATTGATCAGCACGAGCGCCATGGTGACGCTATATGCGTCTAAGGTAGGGGAGATTGTAGCGGGATGATGGCAGTTAGTGCATGATGACTGGTCTGTCTGGTAACGAGACTAATATGCACGTCATTCGTGAAATCCTGCAAGACTGCGTTTCGTACCGCCAATACATCAACAAGACAACAATGTAGGTAATACATCATCCGGGTTTGGTTCCCCAGCGCTAGCCCCATAGCAATCAGTGGATGCGAACCCTGTCCACTTCGTGGTCATTGTAGCGTTGGAGTGTTCAATGAGGATTTGAGACGGCATTAACAAAGGTCTGGACTGTAGAACGCTCTACGTGGAAACGGAGACTATAGGTGTCAGAAGCGGGATACCGGGTACGAATGTGGTGAACATAGCTTGTTGCTCCGCTCCGTACGAGTTCTTCATGGTGGGGGTCGCAAGGTGGTTGACGATGATGTTAGCTACGACGAACGGTTGATGATAGTGAAGAGCTCTAGTTGAATATCTGTGGGCATGCCGATAATGCCGCCACCATAGGCTATGCGCAGAAAGAATTTGAAAAATATGATACAAGCCCTCTCTGACGTCCAAGGTCGAGCTCAGGACGACTCTACATCATCTTGTTCTACAAGAGATCTGACACTTTTATCACACGCAAGGATACATCCCTCGTCATGAGTCTGTCCTCCGGTACAGGGGTTGGCGGGTGGGGGGACATCGAGGTCGCAAAATAGTTACGTTGACGTGGGCTACGAGTGGTTGTTAGCGAGGTTGAATACGTGTAGGCGCAACGTCAACGCTGTCACCATGAGCTAAGTGCAGAAAGAATCGTACAAGCGCACGTCTGTCGTCCAAGACGTCTTCTTCGACTCTCGAGTCTCAATTGCCATTGCCTTCACTCCAACTGCAACAAGAGATCCGCCACCGCCACACGCACGCATAACTATATCCTCATCAAAATGAGTCTGTCTCAAGAAGTCCTGCGTCCAATCAGAAAGTTTCGTCGAGGCACCTGGAACAGAGATCACGTCGAAGAGGTGATTGGAGAAGTTCAAAGTAACGAAACAGTCATTACGAGATACTATGTGTGTCGGACGAACATAGTGCATGCTTCAGCATCGACGATGGGGTGGTATGTAGAGTCCATGCTGGGCGGTTATAATATTCTGCGTAGCAGGTTCGGAAGAGGGGTTGTAATGCGCAAGGTAGAGCTAGAGATGGTGCAGCTTGAGATGCAAGCGAGTGTGTACTATGTGGTGAGTGTAAGCATAAGTAGGGCGTACAGAAAAAGAGGCGAAGGAAACATACCTGTTGCGTTCAAGGTAACGTAATCCCAGCACACCCAGCGGAGTGAGTTTTACAATCGCCGATGTGAATGCGTAAGAACGTTATCCTGTGATAAGACGAAGAGTTAGTGAGCACAGCGTTTATACATAGTGAGACAGTGAAAGTGAAAATGGAAAGATGTTCAATGACTATATATCAACAGTGAAGAAGAAACGAAAGCAGAGAGGAGAAAGCACCTACTTTAGTTGTACCTGATAGCACCTTCTCCTCCTTCTCTACTCCCTCACAAACATGGATACTGCAACCTCGTTGTCCGTAACTTGCGAAGAGGACTGAACGACGTGCACGTGTGTGAGCACCTCGACTCAACTCAACTCGATTCCACGTCCTCTTAGGCCACTCGAACAGTAGGGCCTACGTCACATCCTCACGCATGTGTTCAAGTACAATGCACTTTGCGCGCCAGAGGTAAAGTCTACTCATACGGTGCTTTCAAGATCCGAGTAGCATCATCGTGGAGCGTTGCGGATGTACGAGCAGTATGGGTGTTCTCTGTGGGAGGAGTCAGGACAGAGCTGCCCGTGCACATCGACAACGATGTGTTTCTTCACTATGATCCTACTCGCAATACCAACCACGGTCCGTTCAGTCCTCTTCGTGGTCAGTGCAGCGTTGGAGTGATGAGCGGGGACAGCATTGGCATAGGTCTGGACCGCAGAACGCTCTACTACGTGAAATCGTAAGGTATGAACGGAGGAGGTACGGGGGTTGGGGTTGGAGGGGGACCCAGGACACAAGTGTGGCGGAAAGGGAGACGATATAGGAGTCGGAAGGGATACTGGGTGCGAGTGCAATGAAAATAGCCTGCTGCTCCGTATAAACCCTTCGTGGTGGGGGTTGCAAGGTAGTTGATAACGGTATTCGAGAGCTTCAGTGGATGGCAGAACAGTAGTACGAGCGCACGTCTGTCGTCCAAGAAGGATCCCAGGAGCACTACATCGTCGTCTTCTGAAAAAGGTCCGAGACTTTCACCATACGCAAGACTACATCCTTCGTCATGACAAGTTTGTCCTTCGGTAAGGGAGGGGGCTGATACCTGTGCCGTGAAAATAGCCTTATGCTCCGTACGAGTTCTTTATGGTAGGTGTCGCATGGTGGTTAACGCTGATGTTGGGTACGGCAGGTGGTTGATAACGTTGAAGAGCTCCAGTTGAGTACGTGTAGGTGCGATGTTAACGTCGTCACTATGGGCTATATGCAGAGAGAATGGATCAAGCGCCCATCTGTCGTACAAGACGTCTCCTTTGACTCTCGCGCCCCAATACTCCATTTACTCCAACTATAACAAAAGATCCGATACCTCCACCGCACGCACGCACGACTATATCATGCTTCGTCATAACGAGTCTGTCCTCCCTCAACAAGTCATCCACCCTCAGTTCTCATTTAGGCCTAGGAAGCAGAGACAGCGCCGTAGAGGCGATTGGTAAATCCCCGAGTAACGAGATAGCCGTTACGAGGTGCGTGTTGAACGAAAAAGGTGCATGTTTCAGCATCAACCATGGTGTGGTATGTGGAAGAGAACCGGGTATTCTTTACTGGGCAGTTATGATGCTCGGAACGGTTGTTTGGAAGACGAGTCCCAATGCGTACAGTAGAACTAGAGATGGCGCTGGTTGTGATGCAAGTGATTATGCTGTGAGGCAGATGTAGGCGTAAGTAGGGCGCACGGATAGATACGGGAAGGGAGCGTACCTGTTTCGTTCCAAGTAGCTTCGGCCCATCCAGCCTAGTGAGTTTTATTGTTGCCTATTTGAGTAGGCAAGAACAACGACCTGCGAGAAGGCGAAGAGTTAGCGAACGCGGCGTTAGTGAGTCGAGTAAAAGTGAAAGGGGAAATGTGTGCAATGAATATGCATCGACAATGAGGAACGAAGAGCAGAGAGGCCGCACTTACTTCAGTCATACACGATACCACCATCTTTTCCTTCATCTACTCCCTCTCAAGATCTCAATCGTGAGCGATTGCAACTTCACTGTCCACTGGCAGTGTTCAGTGCGCCGAAGAGTTGCCGAAGAGGACTCAGAGCAACACCTTCAGGATAGCGAGCCATTTATGAAATCGTTAAACTGAAAGTCAATATGGATAGCTTAAAGTTAAAAACACCGAGTCTTGCCATCGGGGCAGTAGAAGTGGGATGGTGGAGGTGTATGAAGGTGTCGTCGGCAATGCTATTGCGACTCTGAGAGCAATCTGAGAGCCTAAAGGTTGGTCAGAAGTTCGGAACCCGAACAGCGTCGGTAGCATTCGATTTACATGCATCATGTGATGCTCAATCTTATCATCAGCCAGCAAATTAGCCAAGTCAAGCGCTCAAGCACCTCCTTAAGCTGCATCTGCGATTAGATTCCACCACAAAAGGAAAACGAAAGTATCCCATCGATAACACCATCTTTATGTGACCATTCTCATCCCCGCCTTCCACATGCACTCATCACACGATCTAATGATTAATCCTACTGTTCCAATCTACCGGGCTATCGATAACAACAGAAATAAAACGACGTGCACTGGTTAATCAATACTTGCCAATGATAAGTTGATCCTACCAGGCCCTTTGATGAATCATTGACACTGGTGAGGCCTGAGGCCCAATGTACTGGCAATTCCATTTGAACAGTAAGTGAATCATTCAATCCACCAGCTGGCATCATGGTTCATTTCCACATAAATGATTAAACACTGAAGTAACACATTAGCTTGCTCCCTTAATGTATGGTGCAGATTCACCAGTGTTGTCACAAAGAAGTCCAGATACATATGTGAACTAAGTACTACAAAATGAAGAAAGCCCTTCTACAGTCTGCTGAGTGGCATGTCTCACTGTAGTAGAATGCTTTCAATTCTGCACAACCCCAACTTGGTTGCACATCAGAAGGAGGATGGGGCTATGTCATGCAACTGTGTGGAGCAATCCATTAGGTATCGACATGAGAACATTGCTGGACAAAATACAATTGAACATGTTCAGCAATGAGCAGACACTTGCAGGGTAGGAATTATTTCACATAGTACAGTGGACTACCAGTTACCCTACTATCTCTTCAACTTTGTTCCCCAACCAGACTCTCTTGCTGGGGTGGAGAAACTACTGCACTCTTGAGTGAATCTTCTGACTTCATCATAAAAACCATAATGAATCTTAAAGGCATTGCAAATATCAAGTCACTGATGTAGGACAGATCATGATTCACAATGCATCAATCTATTTGTTAGTAGATGATACCAGTAGGTTGCCAGTAAGTCTTTGATAGTGATTCCTTATCCATAGACTAGACAATAAAAGCTTCAAATTCTCAAAGATAGTGAACATACTTGTACCACAAATGTACAGCCATCACACAATGAATGATTATTCCCACTACCTTTAAGGTAGTTGGGTTATAGGGACCTCTGGATTACCCTATAAGTCAATTTGTGGATCGCAGTCGGGATCTCACTTTCTGGCAATATGATTGGCTGGAGCCCCATTACGCTCTATGATTGGTTGGTAGACAGATTGATCGATCACTTGTGACATTTTGTGACAAAGGGCACTTTTAAATATTGATTTTATCTCATTTTGCTGCTGTTTTATTCCTCATGCATATTTCCCTGTTGATTTCCTCTGTTTATGCTTTTCACACTTTGCTCTTAAATACAGTGTTCCAGAACCGCAAAATTTTTCAAATTTGCTGAGTGCTCAGTGCTAAGCGCAAGATTCAAATCGTTGATCTACAATGGCTGTGTGACGACTCTGACGAGTAGCTGTTCTGTCACGCTAGTATCACCTTGCTATCGTCATTTAACCATGTTGGTGACTACAAGCTTCTCCTTTGTCAAATCCACAGAGCAGGAAGTTGGAACAAGTTAAATGTTTGTGGTATGTACAAGTGCATAAGTACTGTCATATGCACATAGCACATACACTGATGCCCATTGATTCATCATTAGCTGTACACACAACTGGCGTAATTATTAATATATTGCTACTACGCTGGAGTGATGCTGTCACCTCTTGCTCACTGATGATCTTCCCTCCACTATCACCATCTCAATTTGAATAACACAAATAGGTCTGCCAGCCTGCAGCCTGAGGTCCCAATACCATGATGTGAAAGAGAGGCTCTGTATGGGACATCCATTGGTACACAAAGAAATTTAGGCACTCAAAAGTGCCGTGGCAGTACAGGACCCTGTCACCTCAAAAATAAGATGCATGTCGTATCTACAAGCTACATTCCCCAACTTTGCAGGAGCTCGATGACGAAGTTGGGGGGGCTAGGAGTAGTTATGAGAGAGTTTGTGTTCGATCCTGATGTACGCTGTACACTGTTGATACTATTGATTCTCTACCACAATACTAACACACTAATCACCCATCCAGATCATAAAATTATACTGCGGCAACCTCCCCCCCCCCAAATACTCAAACAGCCCCCTAGGCTAAGATTCTCCTGGTCCTTGCACACCGTTCTCTTAGCCCTACTCAACCCTACTTATCCAGCACCCAACTCTGACACCCAGCACTGTGCAACAAGTGCTTTAATAAACCCGAGGAAACCAGCTTACCTCAATGTATTCCTAACAGGGGTCTCCACTTCCAGCAGTCCATCAAAATCACGGTAAGGGACGGAGTTGTGGTTGGGATAGGCTATGAAGGCATGTTGGGGCAGGTGATGCTTGAGTAGTGAGCGATGAGTGTACTTGGGCAGAGGTCAGTCAGAAGGTTGTTGGTGCCTCTGCTGCTTCTAAGATGTAAGTTCCTCCATCCTTACCCTTTTTTTGTTTTGTGCTGACATTGTTGTGGGTCTGTCATAGAATATGTCTGACTTCCCTGGCGATTCAGAAATGAGCAGGATCATCTCGAGACTATGCTTGATTGGCCATTACTTAAATGCGAAACATGGCAAGGGATATGAACATCCTTGACAACACAATATGCAGGAAGCAGCCAGCAGGAGGAATCCTGCATTGACAAAAGGAATGGTTTTAGGAAGGACTTAGGAGGGTACATCTGTTGTTCTACTCATTTCCATTCATTGAGCTGGAGACAGGGATAGGCGATACGATGATACTTGTGTAGGGTGCATACTCTATCACGTCTATGACAATGGGGACGGCACCAGTCGTACTCATGGAACCATTAGTGCTGTGTTTGGAGTGACTGTGGCATTCGTAGTTACTGTCAGTATGACCTTTCCATTCTCCCTTCCCTCTTGCTCCACTTCCTTGCTGTTTTTCTATCTTTCCCTCCTTCCTTGCTGATTATTCATGGAACTTATGTGTTATCATTAGTTTGATTACCTCACACGTGCTATGGCTGTTAACATGCAACATAATCTATTATATAAATGTACACAACAGATCTATAGAATGTACACAAAAGGTTGATGATCATTTCTTTCCTTTTTGTGTTTAAATAAGGGAAGAACCTGATTGGAAGAGGGTAGATGTATTACACCAAAGACTCATTCTTGAGTTACGCCAAGAAACTCTTATCAGAAACTTTGAGTTGTTAATTCATGCATTCAAGAAAAGATTTTTAGCCTTTGGCACATCAAGAACTCATACACTGCGAGTCCACACTCTGTTTCATCATCTGTCCTCTACTCATCTACCGACTTCTTTGAAACCAAACAATCAAAAGTTGAAGACTTAGGCATAGGAACTAAATACGCACAGGCTGTAAACACATTTGGAATCATATCCAAATTCGCTGTTGCAGCGCCCAAAGATCCCACCCATGAAGGGCACATGGAGACATGTCTCTATGATACCATTGGCGGAGTCACACTAGCCTTGCCTGACACATGTAATGCACAAGTGAAAGAGATAGAAGACTTAGCATCCAAATGTCGATACAGTGGGTGATGCTGGGTCAAAGGGCTGAAATGACTGGATGAAGGGGTGACACGCATGGGATGAATGGAGGAGAGCACAGGGTGAACAGTAGTGTTCTCTCGGTGTTATGTTGTATTGCACGTATAAGCGACTATTAGTACCCTTTTTGTGTCGAATTCCAATGGGACATAGTTTGGAGGACACGAATGCCTATACATTGTCATTCCTACTGATACATGTCATTGTCCGTTCTACTAATATCTTTGATCAAACAAAATGTAATGTAGACCTTGAAACTTGCTCAACAAATTTGCCCCTTTATTTATTACATTTATTTTCATTGACTTAGCTATATAGTTCCAAGAGACATTGACGTTGGTTCACAGCCAGTTAAGTCATCGTGAATTTCAGTTAAATAAGGAGGTAGTGGGCCCTGCCGCTTGTTGGCCCTATTTCTTTATTAGGTGTAACATACACAATAGCATGAGTTTAAGCAATTCAAAATGTACATCTCAGTGACTCTCAATAACTCATAACTACATTGAACCCACAGTTTAGAAATCCCTTATCAACACACACCAAGTGTGTGATATCAACATGTGATAGGGTAAGGCTGTAAACATGTTGTCCAAGGATATACATAGAATGAGAAGGTGTATCTTATAACAGCTGATCATACCAATGATTTGGCTCAGAACATGTTTACCATGCCTTGCTTGAACAACTGCTTTAAATTTCTCTTCTTTAATAGAACTAGTGTCTGTAAATTCATTTTATGCTTTCACAATAACAAAATGTCATACATTTTGAATGAGATGATAATGATCTTTTGGATGCACTGGAGAACCAGTTCTACACTGAACCCAGTCAGGTCCACAAACAAAATTTGTTAAATCAACTTGACACATTGTATAATTTGGTAATATTTGAAAAGTTTCAAGGCCACACAAATGTGCTCTATGATGTAAAGGGACCCAAAGCAATTTATAATCACTGTGATCTTTCAGCCACCCATCTGGATGACAAGATATAAACATATTTGAACCCTCAAGTGATTTGTAGTTTTTGAAATGATCTGAGGTGAGATCAATATTATACACTTTGACAGTTTGATCATATGAGCCAGACACCACTTGTGTTCCATCTGGAGAGAATGCCACTGATCTCACATAATCACTGTGGCCTTCAAATGGTCTGGTAATGGGTTTTCCACTCTCCACATTCCACACTCTGACAGTTTGATCACTTGAGCCAGACACCACTTGTGTTCCATCTGGAGAAAATGCCACTGATCTCACCAAATCACTGTGGCCTTTAAATGGTCCAGCAATAGTTTTTCTGCTCTTCACATTCCATACTCTGACAGTTTTATCAGATGAGCCAGACACCACTTGTGTTCCATCTGGAGAAAATGCTACTGATCTCACCCAATCACTGTGGCCTTTAAATGGTCCAGCAATAGTTTTTCCACTCTTCACATTCCACACTCTGACAGTTTGATCATTTGAGCTAGACACCACTTGTGTTCCATCTGGAGAAAATGCCACTGATGTCACATAATCACTGTGGCCTTTAAATGGTCCAGCAGTTGTTTTTCCATTCTCTACATTCCACACTCTGAGAGTTCGATCATTTGAGCCAGACACTACTAGTATTCCATCTAGAGAAAATGCCACTGATCTCACAGAATGACTGTGACCTTTAAATGGTCCAGCAATTGTTTTTCTATTCTCTACACTCCACACTCTGAGAGTTCGATCATTCGAGCCAGACACCACTTGTGTTCCATCAGGAGAAAATGCCACTGATGTCACAGAATCACTGTGGCCTTCAAATGGCTCAGCAAAAGTTTTTCCACTCTTCACATTCCACACTATGACAGTTTTATCAGATGAGCCAGACACCACTTGTATTCCATCTGGAGAAAATGCCACTGATGTCACAGAATCACTGTGGCCTTTAAATAGTTCAGCAATAGTTTTTCCACTCTTCACATTCCACACTATGACAGTTTGATCATCTGAGCCAGACACCACTTGTGTTCCATCTGGAGAAAATGCCACTGATGTCACAGAATGAGCGTGGCCTTTGAATGGTTCAACAAGAGTTTTTCCACTCTTCACATTCCACACTCTGACAGTTTGATCATCTGAGCCAGACACCACTTGTGTTCCATTAGGAGAAAATGCCACTGATGTCACCCAATTACTGTGGCCTTTAAATGGTCCAGCAATAGTTTTTCCACTCTCCACATTCCACACTCTGACAGTTTTATCACATGAGCCAGAAACTACTTGTGTTCCATCAGGAGAAAATGCCACTGATGTCACAGGATAACTGTGGCCTTCAAATGGTCCTGCAATGGTTTTTCCACTCTCCACATTCCACACTCTGACAGTTCAATCATTTGAGCTAGACACCACTTGTGTTCCATCTGGAGAAAATGCCACTGATGTCACAGAATGAGTGTGGCCTTCAAATGGTCCTGCAATGGTTTTTCCACTCTTCACATTCCACACTATGACAGTTTTATCATTTGAGCCAGACACCACTTTTGTTCCATCAGGAGAAAATGCTACTGATGACACCCAATTACTGTGGCCTTTAAATGGTCCAGCAATATTTTTTCCACTCTCCACATTCCACACTCTGACAGTTCGATCATTTGAGCCAGACACCACTTGTGTTCCATTAGGAGAAAATGCCACTGATGTCACAGAATTACTGTGACTTTTAAATGGTCCAGCAATGGTTTTTCCACTCTCCACATTCCATACTCTGACAGTTTCATCATTTGAGCCAGACACTACTTGTGTTCCATCAGGAGAAAATGCCACTGATGTAACAGAATGAGTGTGGCCTTCAAATGGCCCAGCAGTATTTTTTCTACTCTCCAAATTCCACACTCTGACAATTCCATTTTTTGAGCCAAATACCACATCTTGTCCATCAGGAGAATATGCCACACATGTAACAATTGAATTACTATAATATACTGTATGCAATGCTGCATTCCATATTTTGTCTCTTCCTTTTACAATTGAAACTGTTTTCTGAAAGAAAGGTGAGAAAATTTTCACAATCAATGAGTCTTCAGGTGCAAATGGTAATGCTGACAGATATATACTTGTCATGCTTATTGTGATGGGAATATAAAAATTTGTGACAAATTTTATACCATCTTCAATAAAATCAAGTTGATATGAGCAAATCTGATTAAATTTAAGTATTTCATTTCTTTAAATATCTGATGGCATACCTTTGTACAAAATGTTAATTTTTTCAGCAATTCTTGTGCTGTCTGTACTTCATTTAAGAGACTCATTATTTCCAACCAGAATAAGAATTTGCAGTATAAAAATTCATTTAAATCTGTTATTAAAGAATTATAGTGGCATTTCTTATCCCCAATCATTTCAATATAATGTATGTTCCAATTCCTGCAGCAATATTGAAGATGTGTAGGTATATACTGTTTTATTTTTTGTGATAAGCTTTCAATGTCTTTATTTGCTGAATAGGATGATTCAATATTGCAAATATTAAATTTCAGCTCAGTATTGAGAATTCTAAAAATCATTTTGGTTATTCTTGGAATGTGTTTGACTTTATTAATTAGAAATTTATTATTATTTAAACCTCTTTCCAAAAATTCAACAAATGATAAATGATGAAATGCTATATTGTCATTATTTGTTGAAATGACAGGTAGAAGTTGATGTGTAATTCTTTTAACTTCATTTGTAATGGCATTATCATTTCCACTAACATCCAAGAAGTGCTTGATATCCTCTATTCTCAATGGTGATTTTGCCAACAATAATGTTGCCAATACTTGTCTAACAATTTCCTTTCTATGTTCTGACCATTTTCCAAATGACAATTGAAGCATTTGATAATAGAGATCTTCGATCCCATGGCTTATATTCCATGACAGTACTTCTTCAAGCTTTTCATCTGGTGAAAGCTGGTCATCTTGCTCTGGAGTCAGGGTGATGTATCTGACTGCAGTAGATGCCCAGATAAATAATCCAGCAGCTTGTTTGCACATCTTCTTTAGCTCATTTTCTGTTAAATCAAATTGTAATTCATCTTTGAAAGTTTCAAAACTTTGTTTCAGAAAGAAAGAAATATCTTGATTTATCTCTGAGTCATAGAGTGAATCAGTTTCCAATATGATAGTTTTGCATATGTCTTTATTCTGGATAATGTCTGGTAGAGAACCAGGCCTTCCAGTCAAAATGAGCTTGTATTGTTTAGGAAGTACTATCCAATCTTGTAATGTCTTTTTCAAAGATTTTAAAAACTCAGATGATCTGCATTCATCCAATGCATCAATAATAAATGCAGGTGGATGTGATTTCAATTGTTCTTTGCAAACATTCAGTGGATTAGCAATCAGGTGTTTGAAATGCCATTCAATTCTCCCAAGTTGGAAAGTATTATTAAGCAGTTCTTCAATTTTCTCTTTCACAATGGAATACTTGGAATTAGATGCTAAATGTGCAGCTATTGTTCTCCAAACCACAGTTGCATCACTTAAAGTTTCATCATCTCTCTTGAAGAAATGATATCCACCAAGTCTATTATTGTATTCATTGGAGCTAAGAGTTCCAATCAGAGTGGAGGCTATTGCAGATTTTCCTGAGCCAGGACTACCAGTAATCCACATAATGTTTGTAGTTGACTCTTCTATAAATTAAATTAATAATTTTGTAATGGTTCTACATTGAATATCATACCAAAATCATTTAGCCACTCATATATATCATTCAGAATGGTAACTCTAGTCCCTTCCATACATGGAGGCAGATAATGCAAGTTATGATCAACAGGCTTCAATAACTTAAGTTTTTCGGAGATTTCATCATTTTTTGTGTTGTAATTATTAATTTGATCACGACCGACAGCATTCAGCTGAGCACCAGACACATTGACGTGGTGGGAACCGGAGAACATATGAAGATTTTCAGCTATTGCAAATGCAGGAGAATTTGACCTTGAGCTTGTAAGATGTTGTACTTGAATAGTAAGGCGTTTGAGATAACGAGAGAGGGGAAGTGAAAGTTAGTGTGAACAGGAAATATATGTAGAACAATCCAATTGATACGCGTGGTAAACGTGTTCCGAGCCAAATTGTTGGTATGATCAGCTGTTCTTCTATAATAAGATACACCTTCTCGTTCTATGTATATCGGACAACATGTTTACGGCCTTACCCTATCGCGTGTTGATATCACACGTTTGGTGCGTATCGATAAGGGATTTCCAAACTGTAGGTTCAATGTAGTCACGAGTTATCGAGAGTCGTGGAGATGGACGTTTGGAATTGCTTCCATTCACGCTATCGCGTACGTCACACCTAATAATCATTTATCGCGCGATGGCTGCACTTTATAATACAAATATGTTCGCTTTCTTTGAGAAATTGAAGCTTTTATAGTCTACTCTATGGCTAAGGAATCGCTATCGAAGACTTACTGCCAATCTACTGGTATCATCTACTAACAAATAGAGTGATGTATTGTGATTCTTCCTATATCAGTAACATCAATCGATACCTGCAACGCCTTTAGGATTTATTATGGTTTTGCGATGAAGATTCGCTCGAGACTCTGAGAGTGCAGTAGTCTCTCTTGCTCAACATGTTCAATTGTCTTTCAATGCCCAGCAACTTCCTCATGTCGATGCACTAATGGATCTATATGATCGCATGACGCGGCCACGTCCTCCTTCTGATGTGCCACCAAGTTGGGGCCGCGGAGATTCGAACTTAGCATTCTACTGTGAGACCTGTCGACTGGACTGCAGAAGGGCTTCCTTCATTTTGCGGTACTTATTCACATACGTATCTGGACCTCTTCGTGACAACGCTGGAAAATCCGCACCTTACGGTAAGGGAGCAAGCTAATGTGTTACTTTAGTGTTTAATCATTTATGCGGTAATGAACGCCAGCTGGCGGATTGAACGATTCACTTGCCGTTCAAATGTAATCGCCAGTACATCGGGCCTCAGGCCTCACCAGTGTCAATGATTCGTCGAAGGGCCTGGTAGGATCAACTTATCATTGGCAAGTATTGATTAACCAGTGCACGTCGTTTTATTTCTGTTGTTATCGATAGCCCGGTAGATTGGAACAGTAGGATTAATCATTAGATCGTGTGATGAGCGCATGTGGAAGGCGGGGATGAGAATGGTCACATAAAGATGGTGTTATCGATGGGATACTTTCGTTTTCCTTTTGTGGTGGAATCTAATCGCAGATGCAGCTTAAGGAGGTGCTTGAGCGCTTGACCTGGCTAATTTGCTGGCTGATGATAAGATTGAGCATCACATGATGCGTGCGAATCGAACGCTACCCAGGCCGTTTGGGTTCCGAACTTCTGACCAACGTTGAACCTCTCGCAGAGTCGCAGTGGCATTGCGGACGACACCATCCTACACGAATCCACCATCCCGCTTCTGCTGCCCCGATGGCAAGACTCGGTATTCTAAACTTAAAGCTACCCATACACATCACCCGTTAAACGATTTCATGAAGAGCTATCCTGATGCTGATGCTCCGAGTCTTCTTCGGCGCACTGAACACTGCTAGCGGACAGCGAGGTTGCAATCGCCCACGATTGAGAGGGAGTAGAGGAATGAGAAGATGGTGATATCTGATGCAACTGAAAGTAAGTGCCTACTCTCCTCTCCGTTCTTCGTTTCTTCTTTGCTGTCGACACATGGCGATCGCGCGTTTTTCCACTTTCACTTTCACTCGACTCGTCCACGTTATATTCACTAACTCCTCGCCTTATCGCAGGTCGTCGTTCTCGCCTAAGCATGTAGGTGACAATCAAACTCCCTGGACTCGATGGGCTGAAGCTACTTCGAACGAAACAGGTACGCTCCCTTCCCGTATCTTTTCGTCCGCCCTACTTACACTTACAGTTGCTTCATAGTATACACTCCGTTGCATCTCAAGCCGCACCATCTTTAGTTCCACCTTACGCATTACGGCCCCTCTTCCGAACCAGCTAGTCAGAACACCATAACCGCCCAGCAAGGACAGCTGGTTCTTTCCACATGCCACCCCATCGTCGATGCCGATCCTTGCGCCGTCTCCATCCAACACACCTAGTAACGACTATTTCGTTACATGGAACTTTCCCAATCGCCACTATGACGATATCTCCGCTCCGGGTGCATCGACGAGACTTTCGAATGGAACGTAGGACTTCTTGACCGGGATGGACGTCTTGCGTGCGTGTGGTGGAAGTGTCGGATCTTTTGTTATAGTTAGAGTGAATGGGGTATTGGAGCTGGAGAGTCGAAGAACATCTTGGACGATATACGCACGCCTGTACCATTCTTTCTGCGCAGTCCATGGTGGCAACATTAACGTCTCGTCTACACGTACTCGACTGGAACTCTTCACCAACGTTATCAACCATATGCCATACCCAACATCAGCGTCAACCACCATGTGACCCCTACCACGAAGAACTCGTACGGATCAGGAGACTATTTTCACCGCACGGGTACGCAGTGTCCCCCCAACCCCTGTACAGTGGGGCAGACATGTTATGCCGAACAACGTAGTCTTGCGTGTGGTGAGAGTCTCGGATCTACCGTTATCAAACACCTGGCGATCCCACGCGAAGACTTGTCCGGAGTAAGAGGCTCTCTTCACCACACTCGTATCTGGCGCCCCCTCCGACATCTATATCATCTAGTTTCTGCCGCACGCGTATCCAGCCCCCAGCTCCCGTGCTGGCTCCGCTCATAAGCTCCTTACGAAGCTTATGCTTTCAAGTAGATTGTTCTTACAGTCCAGGCCTATATCCATCGCCATCCCCGCTCTTTACTCCAGCCCTACAATGACCACGAAGAGGACTGAACGGATCGTTGTTGGTACTGCACGCCGGATCATAGTGAAGCACATCGTTATCGATGTGCACGGGGAACTCTGTTACTCCCACAGGGCTCACCCATACTGCTCAGTGCTCATACATCCGCAACGCTCCAGGATGATGCTACTCGGATCTTGAAAGCACAGTAAGGGCAGCCCTTGCTCCTGTCGTACGGTCTGCGTTGGGCTGGGGGGACGTGGGATCGGGTCGGGTCGGGTTGGGGGTGGTTCTATGTTTCATGTTTGCTCACGTATGTGCGCGTCGTTCTGTCCTCTTCCCAAGTTACTAGTTACTCGCGACAGGTAGCGTGTGTGTGGGATTCCTGCACAATTCCTTTTCCTCCCTCCAGGACACTGTCTGGACGTCTTACATCTACTGAGGTTCGCTTCCTCTGATTGCTATGAGACCAGCGCTGCGGAAGGAAACTAGGGTGAGGACCTACCTACGTTGCTGTCTTGTTGAAGGATTGGCGGTACAGAATGTAACCTTGCTCGATTCCACGAACGACGTACAGTCCCTTCTGACTCCTGTGTATATCGTCTATGTTTCCGCCACACGCGTATCCAGTGTCTTCCAACCCCCGCACCGTCTCCGTTCATACGCCCCTTACGAAGCTTACGCCTTTACGTATAGCGTCCTACAGTTCATATCTATGTCAATGTCGTTTCTGCCCCCTACTCCAACACTACAGTGACCGCAAAGGGCACAGGGTTTTGCTTCCTCTGACCGCCACGAGGTCGGGAGAGGGGGAGAGGGGGGGCCTGTTATGCACGTACCGCCTAGAGGGATGCAATAGCCTGGGTAGGGCGGGTGCTAGACTCCGGAGCTTGGTGGGTTGGGTGGGAGGGGTGTACGGGCTTCGATTTTGGTTTGTCTTTTCCGCTTCATGGTGTGAGGTAGATGCTGACAGGTGGCTCGTAGAGTCTTATTGATCTAGTTGAATCGGAGAAGGCTACGTCTGATAAGGAACGGACGAGGGAGAAAAGTATGTTAATACTAGGTCAGTTGTTAGTTTCGTGGTGGGTTGTAGCGAGCTGACGGTCTGTATTAGATTCTAGAAACTGTCATTGGGACTCAAGCTGAGAATGCTCCTAGCGGCGACACCTACGTTCTAGATAGCTTCAACAAGAGCCCCTCGCTGCCCGGATGAAGATCATCGAGTCTCAAGCCAATCGGCTTCTGTCACTTGAAGCTGCGCTGGTTGCTCATCCACCCCTTCCGACTACTGCCTCTGAGAGCCAGAAAGATAAGCTTATCGTTGAGCAGGGCAAGATCCCGGAGTTTGAGATCGTCGTTAGGGGATACGAGGAGAACTTGGGTGAGCCGCTGCGGAACGTCGAGGAGGACGTCGAGCGCGAGTGGAAGGAGGAGTTCGATGAGAAGGTTAGGAAACGGAAGGAAGGTGGAGGCTGCTGCTAAGCAGTTGAAGGTAGAAGGTTTGTCTGTTGCTTCTCGCTATCGCGCGTTGCTAAACGATTTGTATATAGGCGACAAAACAGCTGGGGGAGTGTCGCACACTCGCTGCCTTCGTCACTATATTCCATGTATTGGGACTGGGGCTTGGTGCTGCGTCAGTTTCCAAGCTTCAGCCACGGTAGCCAATCCTCGGAGGAGTGGTTATTGCTTTCTCTTAGAGACAGCAAGCGAGACCGCGTCTCTCCCTGTCGTCGACCTTTATCTTCGGGTCCACCACCGCTAGCAAAGTGTTGGAAGAGGGAGAACATGATATGACTCTTGCATCCTCTCCCGTGCCTCCAGCTACTTCTATGCCGATGGAAAGCTCTCGTCGTTCCCTGCTCAGGATAGTTTGCTAGACCATGAGCTGGAACGGCTTGACGGACAGACGAGCTTTGATTATGAATGCTATTTTGTCCCCGCCACCTATGTTTGGGACCCCGCAGAGTCGTGTGCGGGAGGTGCTGGGTGATAAGGAGAATATTGCACTTATTAATAGGGAACTGGACGTCCATCTCAAGTTTTATTGTCGTTATTGTCGTTGTTGCCTTTTCGATTTTTGTCTGTTCTGTATTCGGAATACTCTATTCATATGGATCTGGCTTCAATCAGAAATGTAATTCTAGTATGTTTGTACGCAGTCGCTGATATTCAGGACAATATTTATTAATACATCGGTACTCTCTGTACCAGCATATTCTTCCAAGATGTGGGTGAAGCAATTATTATAATCTTTCCACATTGTTCTATCAGTCCTTTTCAAATATCTGCAATTTCTTCACGATAGCGCCGGAGCACATACAACTTCCATATCAATGTTCTACGGTCCTTACGCCATTCAATGCCTTCAACAGAAATCTAGTTGCGAAAAGATGCGTGAAGTGATATCCTGAAGCAATGTATGTTGCTCTTGAGCCACTGCTTCCAAAACTTCTACATTGGTATTGTTGGTCAAATCGGAGCATTATTGTTCGACAACTATAGACAATCAGCTTTGATGCAGCTCTCGCTATCCCGCTAGCAACCCCATATTTCTATAATGGTCATAACGTGGCATGTGCACGAGTAAATACAAGAACCACTTATCAAATTGGACAATTGAGCCGAAATGATCGTCCGACACAAAACTAGTCAGACCAATTCTGAAAAACCATATAATACTACGAGAAACAGTATTCATCTACCCACACACGTCTTACGCAGGTATTTCTTTTCATCCAATACTAGTAGCACTGTAGCACAACTCGACTTCTACATTCTGACTGTATTTTACTCGAAAAAGGCTATGTGTACACAAGAGTAACAAATAGGAACGAAGCAGTGAAAGCCTAAGGGGGGGACAGATCAAGTAGACGAGCGTAACGAATCTAAGAGGGGGCGAGACTTGACAATGAGAGCAGTGACATGAAATTCTATCTGGCACTGGTTAGCGCTCCACAAGCGCTCATTGATAACATCGGGGATTGAGTCGGAGATAGTTTTCTAAGCGCCGTCCACGTCACTTGACTAGGGACTAACACGGGTTAGCATATTCCGGGTGCTAACCCGAAATTACGTCACCCGTGCGGGTTAGCATCCACCCGGGTGATGAACGGGTGTCACCCGCGGGTGAAGGGGGATACGCGGGTGAAAAATATGAATTTTAAACTCAGCCAACCTGTTCTCCTACCTATGCAAAACTTTCATTTCATGTTGTATCAGTGGGCTGATAGTTTCTATATATTGCAGTGTATATTAGTGTACTTATACCTATGCAGATGTTTCATTGTATGATGTATTAGAATGAACTTTGGATGGTATTTTGTTATTTAATTAATAAATTTGATGGGGAATACAATTATGAAGTAATTGACTTCAAATTAATTAGCGAGCACACCACATAATTAGGTACAGTATACAACTGTCATGCGTCACATGTGACAGAAAATATGATGTCTTCATAACTCTTTTCTCCCTCCTCTAATTTTTACAAAATCTGTATGGGGAGATAGCGTAGTAGTACTTTATGAATGTTACTGCAAAATATTTAATACATTTGATGGAGGGAAGCTGGT
Source organism: Cyathus striatus (assembly GCA_025738555.1). Classification (NCBI taxonomy): domain Eukaryota; kingdom Fungi; phylum Basidiomycota; class Agaricomycetes; order Agaricales; family Nidulariaceae; genus Cyathus; species Cyathus striatus. Next base: position 3,086,504 of record JAOVFP010000012.1, read on the forward strand.
CAAATATGCAAAATGGTGGATGGGAATGGATTTTGATCAGCATACATGGCGTGACAGTCAATTATTTATTGCGAAGCCATTCAAAATTAGTAGTGCCGAAGTCCCGGATCAGTTTATAAATAAAGTTTTGATGTCATGCAAGATGGTGAATATCACACAATCTGTAATTCTATAAAGATATGACACGCACAGGTCAATAAAAGTAATACAAAATATAAATTATTGCTTGTATTCAACAACTGTATACTTTAAGAGTGATTATTCCTGATTTTTTACGGTGATACAAGCCACAGAATTTTGAAATTCACTAAATTATCCAAACCCCCCATTTTGTTTTGCATATAGTCCATAGGAGTGTGAGTATTTCGAATAGGTAATTCATGGAACATTTTTACAGCATGCTATTCCTTACTATTCAAAAAGAATTGGTGTAATAGGTGTACATTTAGGATCAGGAGAAGCAAAATGAGAAAGATTGTCACGCGACGCAATGACATCACGCGCGACGGCGGAATACTGTAGGGTCTAAACAGGGTTCAAGGAACGGGTGAGTGCAGGTACCCGCAGGTATGCGCGCACCCGACCCGAATTTGCTAGTCACCCACGGGTGCCACCCGCGTAAGGCCCGGGTCCACCCGTGTTAGACCCTACGTGACTTGACCGAGACACCATACCAACTTTACCTTGGCGAAATCAAGATTCTCACTCCTGGTGTGTACCGTGTTTGTTTTATGTCATTCGAACATCTAACGAAGAAGCTTATACAGCCCACACCGACAGTGCATCTTCGCTCTTACAGAGAGAGACACCATGAACAATCTAACAAGCCAACCAAGAAATCCTTAACGATGCCAGCGATCCCCAGCACCCCACTAAACTCCAAACCCTCCAAAACCCTCCACACACCAGGCTCATCGTTCACGTTCAACGTTAACGTACATCGATGCCATCACTCACAAATGCCCTGGCTCCATCTCCAGTGCCAGTGACCTCTCCAACCGCCTCTCCCGCGCCGAGAGCAGCCTCTACACCACGCACAAGAAATTCAAAGCCCCCCTATCGGTCGAATCGTGCAAGACCATCAAACCCAATCTCTCCACGTCGAAAAACCTCCTGTACTGGGTACGCCAACGAAGGGAGGGACCACGAGTCGACACAGGACACCAGTGTCACCGAGGAAAGGGGCGGAGCGTCCTAGCTTGTTGCCTGTAACGAGCGACATGGACATGAGTAATGTCGATCCGGAGCAGGTGCTGGTGGATTATCAGACTGTTGAGCCTGGGGATGTGTCATTTGATGCTGAGGATTATCCTGTTGAGGTGAAGAAGGCTGATGATGAGGTTATGGTTTCTTTTCGGTTCGTTTCTTCCTCTCTCTTTTGCTGCCTTTGCTAACGACTGGACGATATAGTATGCGCCCTTCGAACAACCCCAGTGCATGGTCCCCGAGCACGAATGAAATCTCCATTTTGCCTGCGTACCACAAACCCACCACCCCAGAGCCTACATTCACCTTCGACTCTATCCTCACCGGGTCGGAGAATAAGCCCATATACATCACCACCGCGCGTAAACACGTACGTGCCGCAATGGAGGGGTACAACACAGCAGTCTTCGTGTACGGACAGACCGCCTCGGGAAAGACATACACGCTTACAGGAGGCGAAAACGAGCCAGGTATCGTACCCCGCGTACATCCGCAGCACGCCAGAGAGAGAATACCTCCGCTGCTCGTAACTAGAAATCTACAACGAAACCATCATCGATCTCCTTGCTCCCCGCTCGTTGGCCTTAGCGAACCCGGTACAGATTCAAGGAACAGGGAATGATATAACTCTCGTTCTACTCCGTGAGGAGGTTGTTACGAGCTTGGCTGGTGTGAATGGTTTTTTGAAGAGGGGCGAAGGGAATAGGGGGACTGCGAGTACGGATTGGAATGAGAGGAGTAGTCGGAGTCGTCGTGTTTTTCGGGTTGTTATTGAGAGTCTGGAGAGGGGGGAGGAGGAGAGGCATACGCCTGGGTTGGGCGGGAGGCAGACTCCGGGGCTTAGTGGGGCTAGGTTGCAGGCTAGGGGTGGGAGGAGTGTGAGGATGTCCGTTTTGGTTGTCTCCTTTGCTTTATGGTGTGGGTAGATGCTAATGAGATGGTTGCTTGCTAGAGTCTTATTGATCTTGCTGGGTCAGAGAAGGCTACGTCCGATAAGGAACGGACGAGGGAGGGAAAGTATATTAATACTAGGTTCGTTGTTGGTTTTGTGGTTTGTTGTAGGGTGCTGACGGTGTGTAGTTTGTTGACGCTAGGAACTGTTATTGGGACTTTGGCGGAGAATGCTGTTGGGGGAATGGCGTACGTTCGTCGTCGCAAATTATCGCTGTGCTTGCTGATGGATTGAATGTAGGGATCACGTACCATACCACAGCTCGAAGGTTACGCGTATTCTGCAACCTTCCTTGTCCGGTAACGCACGTATAAGTTTGATTTGTACCATCAACCCCGATCTCTCCGCCGTCACCGAGAGCACGAGTACACTGTTGTTCGCTAAGAGGGTCAAGGGCGTTTATGTACATTTTACCTATCTTCGTTTGCTGGGGAACGGTTTCTGACTTTGATCCTTAGCTCAATGCGCAGAAGAGATCGTCGATATGGACGCGCTCATTGAGTGGTATAGGAAGGAGATTGAAGATCTCAAGTGTAGGCTTGCGGAGCGTGAAGCTGATGCTCTTGTTCGTAATCGTCGCTTGTCTGCTGGTGAGGTACGTACATTTCTTTTTCCACATTACCACCTGCGCTGACGGAGGTATCGAAGCAAATTGACGAAACGAAGGCGATGTGCGATCTCAATGCGCGCATTAAGCAGCTCATGAAGCTCATTTTGACGAGCCAGACGGTGGATGATGCGAAGAGTGACGATTCGAGGCTTGTTAGTCCTACTAAGGTCGACTTTGATATGTCCCCGTATCAGGTTAATTCTCCGTCTTGGTTGAATTGTGTATTTGCTTATTATGATGATAGCTTCAATAAGAGCTTCTTGCTGCCCGCATGCAGATAGAGTCTCAAGCCAACCAGCTTCTGTCGCTTGAAGCTGCACTGATTGCCCGACCACCTCTTCCGCCTAGCGCCTCTGAGAGCGAGAAAGATAAGCTTATCGCTTAGCAGGGCAAGACGATCAGGGAGCTTGAGATCGTCATTAGGGGGTATGAGGAGAACTTGGGTGAGCCTCTGCGGAAGGTCAAGGAGGATGTTGAGCGGGAGTGGAAGGAGAAGTTTGATGAGGAGGTTAGGAAGAGGGAGAAGGAGTGGTGGGTGGAGGAGGTTGTTAGGCAGTGGGGGAATGAGAAGAAGGTTTATCTGTTGCTTCTCAGTGTTGGCCATTGCTAATTGGTTTAGATATAGGTGAGAAAGTAGCTGGAGGTTCGATGCATTGGGACTGGGGCTTGGTGCTGCACCTGTATCCAAGCTTCAGCCGCAGATGCCAATCCCTGGAGGAGCGGCTATTGCTTTCTCTGAGAGACAGCAAACGAGACAGCGTCTCTCCCTGTCCTCGGCCTCTATTTTGGGGTCCACCACTGCAAGCACGAGCAAAGTGATGGAAGAGGAAGAACACGATATCACCCTTACTATCTCTCCCGTGCCTCTGATTACTTCTGTATCGATGGAAAGCTCCTCCGTACGGCTCCAGCTTTCGTCGTTCCCTGCTCAGCCTAGTCCGCTGGACCATGAGCCGGAATGGCTTGATGGGGAGACGGGCTTTGATTCTCTCTTGGAAGTGGAGAACGCTATTTTGCCCCCGCCGCCTATGTTTGGAGTTAAGGAGCTAGATATTGGGCCTGCGAATCCGCAGAGTCCTGTGAGGGAGGTGTTGGGTGATAAGGAGAATATTACTCTTGCTGCGTGGTGATAAAGCACTGGATGGGAATTCGGATACTTGTTATTAGGGAACTAGACGTCCATCTCAAGTTTTGTTTTTTTGTTGTTGCTTTTCAATTTGCTGTCTGTTCTTTGTTCGGAATGCTTTGTTGTATTTTTATTATGTAGATCTGGAAAATCTACTCTCCGTTGGGATTGTCACAGTGGTTATTGTTGGTCTTGCTCACTAAGAAGAGTTGAAGTGGAGTATATTGTATGCAGTAGCTGATATTTAGGATCTCATGTATTAATGCATCACTACTCTATGTCATTGAGTTCCAAGAGTAGCCAGGTAGGACTCGTAGCTATCATCTTGATCAATTGCTGTCAGCGACTACTTAAGGGTGCGAATTTCACCTTGCAGTTCTGCAGCGCTCAAGTGACTCGTTTCGCTCTAAGCTGTCGTCTCGCTCGCTGTCTCTGTTCTTTTCCAAGTTATGCTCACTGAAAATCCCTCCAGAACTTCGTCTCAAAGATCTTTCTTTTATTGCGACGTTAAAACCTCTGATGTACGTTGCTTTCAACCTTACATCCTTACTGTTCGACGGACGCGCCAAGCACTATAATCTCGACTACTCCATTCGTTCCAATCCCTGCTCCTAGTCCTTCTACTCCCTCCCCCCTCTTCAAAACACCACGTACACCAGAAAGACTCGTGAAACTTCCTCGCGGAAGGGGATTAGGATATCATTCCCTGTCACATGGATTTATACGAGATTCGCAGAGGCATCCCATTCATTGATCAGCACGAGCGCCATGGTGATGCTATGTGCATCTAAGGTAGGGGGGAATGTAGCGGGATGATGAATCCTGCAAGACTGCGTTTCGTACTGACAATCCTTCAACAAGACAACAACGTAGGTAATACATCATCCGGGTTTCCTTTCCCAGCGCTAGCCTCATAGCAATCAGTGGATGTGAACCCTGTCCTCTTCGTGGTCATTGTAGCGTTGGAGTGTTCAATGAGGAGTTGAGACGGCATTAACAAAGGTTTGGACTGTAGAACGCTCTACGTGAAAGCGTAGGCTTCGTAAGAAACGTATGAATGGAGAGGCATTTTGCCTGCTCTACAGTTACAATGCACTTTGCACGCCAGAGGTAAAGGACGTCGGTATTGTGCTTTCAAGATCCGACATCAGCAAAACCGATTCTACTTAGCACTATACTGCACCCTTTCGACGACTGTCGTTCGTCTCCCCCACCTGGGACATCACATGATATTCCAAATCTAGAAATATATTCCCGCGCCCATATATACATGAACATAAACTGGTTGTACTTTATATTTTATACCCCTCTATAGTGTACTGGAATACAACCTGTAATGTTGTTCTAGTGGTACTTGAGGTTGTGTGTTCAATTCTCAATGTGTGAGTTTTTATTTTGCACCTCAGGTGCTGCCGTGCCGGTGTGCCGGTGTAAGGCACTGTAAGCTAGAGACTTGGGCTAAGTGCACCGAGGCCAGGGCTGTTGCGCCTAGCATTTGCATCAGCATAATATAAAATAGCATTACTCATATGTCAGGAAGAGGCGGCATGATTCTTGTCACTGACAGGCGAGGGCCGAAAAAAGAGACTGGCGTGCAGACACAAAAAATAAAGAGACTACACACACAGCTGGAGAAAAACAGTGCAGGGATTTCTGATGTGATAACATTGGAAAAGTGTATGTGTGTGAATATACCTTGGGCTGTAGAGATTGAAGCAGAATTAAGTAATATGGATTTAGGAGAGATCATTGAATTACTGAATGCCTCATTATTATTGCTTTATCTATGACATTAATTCTATCTAATTGGTTTGTACTATTGTCATTGCTTGCCACTGCCAAGCTGCTACATTGTCTTCATCTGCATGTCATAATTCTGTACACATGTCAGCAGTAGTTTCAAAGCACATAAGTACTTGCGACAAGAGGTCTCCCGGGTAGTGATATTGCCTGTGCTGGAAGTCACGTGATGTCCCAGGTGGGGGAGAGCAAGGGGACTTCCTTTTGACCAACTGTTCAGTAACGCATCACACGATGCTGTGAACTTGAACAGATATATGTTTTGTCATGCATCACAGCTCCCCATGAACAGAGGTACAAGGAGATATTTAAAATCATAAAATATATTTGTTGCTTTTTTGTGAAAATTTAGCTGAAATTTTTTTAGTGATGAACAGATCCTCAAATTGTCACGCATCACACTGACCCTTGAACAGATCCTCAAATTGTCATGCATCACACTGACCCTTGAACAGAGGGTCCAACTGTTCATCGTTGTCACAGCATAATTCAATGAACAGTTGGTTGAAAAGGTGCAGTATAGTAGCAATGACAAGCATAGCACCAAAACAAAGACCCCCCTTTATCAGAAACTGTATAGGCTTCTACTTGTGCTATAGAGATCTATATAGTTTGTACTGTATGCTATAGATTGCTATGGAATGACTGACAGCACACTATGGAGCACTATGGAGCCATCTGAGCACACAGCAAGTTGCTATGGTAGTTATACAGATGCTAGCATATATATTTAAAATACTACTGCTTCTTGCTTATGACTTTGTGATGTCAAATTATGGATTATACTTAAAATGATATTATATATATATACAATTTCCCCAGTACCTAACATTTCAGACCACCTACTTTATAACTGTACCTTCCTACATGCCTTGGCTCACCACCCCTCACCATAACATATCACTCACCATTTGACATCCTGCTGCCAGACTCTTGACCATATTCCTACTAATTCTCTGCCAGCACACAATACCCACATCTGCAATTATCACATTCCAAACAGTGTTATGGTCTTCGACTCCTGAGTGGGATTCCAGGTGAGATGGAGGTGAGCATTTACCCAAGCTTGTGAAGTGACATGGCATTGTCAGAGTTTACATGCCATGGTAAATATACCTATATGCTTTTAGTAAAAGAGGAAAGAAAATAAAAGCTACACTCACATATTGCTCAGCATGAGTCAGCAAAATGGGTTATAGCTGAGAGAGTAAATGTCCAGACATAACTTGAAGGCAAATCTGGTGGTGAGACTGATATCTTTGAATAAGGCAACATCACAATGAGCACATAAACCCTGGTAGCAGAAAAAGAAAGAACAATATGAGAGAGAAGTGGACTCCAAAACTCTTGGTGGTAAGTTGGTGGTTGACATTGACATTCAAAACTTGAAGCTTGGTGCAGACAAACATTGGCTAGGACTTCACATTGATGAACTTATATTAATATCACGATGATGAGCCAATGGGTTGGCCATGGTCCATGTGAGCACTTGTTCTGACAACTCAGAAATGTAATTCAAGAGTTCTCAAGAAATTGAGGTCAAAGACTTTCTGACAGTGATATCTGACAGTTGTCATGAGTGGCAAGATTGACACAGAAACAAATTCTGTCACTATGTTGAAAAACAGGTGATGTTTGTAGTGTTTCAGTTGAGTGTGGTTGGAAGTGTTCTCTCACTAGCCTGAGTGTTACAGTGGGTAGTCCAGGGGGGTCCAAGGAATTTGCTAAGGTGTATAGGGTCAGTTTATTTTTTAAGCAGGGTTCTGGGTACCCTCCATCCCCTCTAGTGTTGTTGTGGCTTGGCTTGAGGAGCCATAGCTGGTTCTACAGCTAATGGCTTAAGCAGCTAACTGTACAGCTAAGGGTATTAGCCATACTCAATTCTAATTTTTTGCCAAAGGTTTTAACTCACATAAAGGTACCAACCATAAGTGAGCAATAAGTGAGAGTGCTCCACATGGTCCAGATAGTGCCAAGCCTCAGGAGCATTTCATTATGGAGTTTCTGAGTTTAAATGAGTATTTCACTACCACAGAGCCATACCCCAACCACTTCATAGTGATTTGTGCTGATGTCTGATAATAGACAACTTTCTTTTCGCCTTCCAATGATATGGCAAGAACCAGAAATGGAAGACATACATTTTCACAGACAGAAAGGTTCAAAGCATGCAAGAATGCTCTTCAAGACATTGAAACACTTGCTATCCTACTTCTAGCTGATGCAGATTGCAAAGATGATGAAATTGCTGCCTTAGGAATCGCAGAAATTGCCTTAAATGAAGGAAGAAATATTCAGAATATGTGTTCAGGAAGGTATGGAAGGCAGGGTGTGTATGATATGCAATCAAGTTGTCAAAATTTTGGCTGCTGGAGCAAGTGTCAAGGTTCATGACACTCAGTAAGGTTCAGTTGAATTTTGTTCTCCACATCAATTCTCATCACCCTGAATTTCCCCCTGACTTGGCAGAGCACTCTCACTTATTGCTTGCTTATGGTTGGTACCTTTATGCAAGTTAAAACCTTTGGCAAAAAATCAGAATTGAGTATGGCTATTAGCTGATCTCTTTCCTAATTAGGATAACAGTTCTGGTCTCAACGTCATTGCCCTGAGTCAAATTACTCTTGCTACCAATAATTCATGCATATTTAATGTAACTTCAATTGTTTATTCTAGTTGAAACTCTCAGTAAATATATAAGTATCTTAATAATGGTCATTCTAATTAATGTCATAGACCACTGTATTTCAAGTTTCAATATCCATGTTGTTTACTAGTAGTTTACTAACCATCACATTATTGCTCAGGCTCAAAATGCGAAATTTGAAACATTAAAAATGACACTGTGCTTTCAGAAGTGTTATTGCTCTCTGCATTTCATAATGTTTACTCTACCAGTAAGTTCTTTTATAATACTAAGCACATTACAGTCCATACACCTCAGACAAGGGTGGATCAGATCACTGTAAATATGGTACAACCTGAATTACTTAACAGTTAGAATAGTTATTAAAATGACATCTGACCAATATGTGAGCAAATCTTAAATATGTGCAAGAATAGGAAAACTGACTGATTGTCATAGCTGTACCTTTCCAACCTTTTCCCCACACTTCTTCTCTGCACTTTCTGCACTTCTTACTGGTATAGATCTCATCCTTTCACTTTCCCTTTCCACTCTTCTGACTGAAGGTTGCCAAGCTTATGTCACCTTACTCATCCAGTTCATTATCCATTCTCCATTATGCTTTCTCCATCATACTCTGAGTATACTTGCTCTCAGCATTCATCCCAATCCTTGGTTCATCCTTGGTACATATTATATTCACTTACTGCTCCACCTTCCACCACCATCTTATTATCTTTATCAACTAGTATACTATTATCCCATTTGTTCACTGGTCATCAGTGAAGTTGTATAGTACTTAAGTAGCACATCTTGTACTAAGACTACTCAGTTTGAATATTGACTAAGTTACAGTCTTCCCCTACTTGTCTTTGAGTTCTAATCACCTCTGGCTTAATCATTGCCTCCACAGTAATGACTCTGCACTCTGCACTCTGCACTCCTGTCCCTCTCCTGCCTCACACTTCTGCACTCATCTTGTACCTCTGCCTCACACTTCTGCACTCATCTTGTACCTCTGTCTCACACTTCTGCACTTCTAAATACTTGGACCATGAGAACAACAAGGGGCACAGCACACAAGCTGAAGCTGACAGTCCTTCCTGTCCTGCACTCCCTACCTTGCACTTCTGACCTTACATAGAAATACTGGTCTTGACAGTATATTCAAACTCACATCTTGAGTTCTCACCCTTACTCATATCTTTTGTCTATGGCTACTAGGACTAAAGGTTCCCACACACAAAAACAAGCTGCTTTAGAACTTGAGGCTGCCAAAGCACCACCTCTGTCTATCAGTGCTATCATAGCACAACCTTCAGGTTCTACATCTACTACTATCCATTGCCCATTGTTACCTGCACACAGTATCCATTTCCACCCTCACTCTATTCCTCTTGCACCTGCAGAAATGGAACAAGCTGCTACTGTACCTGGGCTCTCTCACACCACTCCCACATCTGAAACCCACTCCACTTCCACTTCCCAGCATGGGGAAAAACAGGCAAGCCAACCTGTTATTCCTCCTCCAACTATTCCAGTTGAGGAACATGCTGATAACCCCATGCCTGCACCACAAGGTGCACCTGGGGCAGCTCCAGGAGCTCCTGGAGGCTTGGGTGACCCTGATGGTTCAGATGAACCAGATGACCACAAGGTGGTCATCATTGCTCTCATCATCACTTCCACACTTGTTCTCAATCTTGCTCCCAATCTGATATTAACTGTGAGACCTTGAATGTGATTCTGCATCTTGCAGAATCTCTTGCTATTAGGATTTCAACCTCTCACATACCTCAGTGTAAAGTCAAGGAGCCTGATACATTTGATGGTGTGAGTGTAACCAAGCTGGAACCCTTCATTCTGCAGTGTTTCTTAGTTTTTCGAAACAATGAGACCATGTACCCCACCAACTATTCCAGAGTTAACTATGCCATTTCTTACTTGCAGGGTATGGCCATGAATCTTTTTGCATCACACATCTTGAGCAGTACCAATGAGGACTGGATGTCCTCTTGGCCATGCTTCCTTGTAGTCCTCTGCACTCACTTCAGCCTTGCTGACCCTACTAGTGATGCAGAATCACACATTATAGTTATCCACATGGACAATAACCAGTGCATCGCCACTTACAAAGTAAAGTTCAATGAGTGTGCATCTTTACTGGACTGGGGCAAGACTGCCCTTGCAGCCCAGTACTATTGTGGCCTCTGTTCTCGCATCAAGGATGACCTTGCTCTCCTTGACTTACCTCCTACCCTAGAGGATAGGAAGTACCTTGCTCAGAAGGTTGATATGTGCTACTGGAAGTGCCAAGCTGAATGGAGTTTTGAGTTGAAGCCTTTGATATGCCTAGTAAAATAAGAAGGCTATTTTTCGAAATACAATGGCCATCTAGTATCAGTAATATAATATAATGAATCAAGCCTGAGAGTCCAAGAGTTGGGGCAAGTCCCAAGCCACCAGCTAAAGTATTCTACTCAAGTACACTATCAAGGGAGGAGTCCAAGGGCTGGGGTTAGCTCAAAGGTGCTCAAATGTTTAGGATTCAACTTGGAGTCATCATTTCCGCTGCTGCCATGTCTGTGCTCAATGAGGACCCAGCAGATCTTGCAAATGTGCCTGCTGAGTATCATGAATTTGCTGATGTCTTCAGCAAAAGCCATGCTGACTCCCTTGCCCCACATTGCCCCTATGACCTTCAAACCAATCTTGAAGAAGGAGGATCCCCTCCTGTAGGTACAATCTACTTGCTCTCTCTCAGAGTGAGCTCAGGGCTCTACATAAATTTATCAATGAGCATCTTCATATTGGTTTTATCTGTCCTTCTCACTCACCATATGGTGCACCCATTCTTTTTGTCTGCAAAAAGAACAGCTCACTATGGCTCTGCATTGATTTTAGAGGACTCAATGCCATCTCGAAGAAAGATTGATACCCCCTTCCACTTATTTCTGACCTCCTTGACTCTCTGTGCAAGGCCTGCATTTATACTAAAATTGATCTTTGCCATGCCTACCACCTGGTCTATGTTGCTGAGGGAGATGAATGGAAGCTGGCTTTCCACACTCAATATGAGTCCTTTGAATGGTTAGTAATGCCATTTGGACTCACTAATGGAGGTCATTACACTGCCCCATGAAATCAGGTGGAGTCCACCTGGAGTCCAGGTATTCCACCTGAAGTCCACCTGAAGTCCACCTGAAGTCCACCTGAAGTCCACCTGGACTTTACTGGACTCTACCTGGATTCTACATGAACTTTATATAGAAAAATTGTAGGATTTAGATAGACTCCAGCTGGACTCCAAGTAAAGTTCAGGTAGAGTCCAGAAATAACTGGAATACACCTGGAGTCCACTGGACTTAGTCAACTGGGCTTCAGATAGACTCTACCTGGAGTTCACCTGGAGTTCAGCTGGACTTGACCTGAACTCTACTGTACAAAGTAGCTTAAACATTACCTGGGGTTCACCTGGACTCCAGCTGGACTCTACCTGGACTCTACTTGTACTAAGTAGTTGAGACATTACCTGGAGTTCACCTGGACTCCACCTGGACTCTACCTGGACTCTACCTGGACTCTACCTGGACTCTACTTGTACTAAGTAGTTGAGACATTACCTGAAGTTCACCTGAACTCCAGCTGGACTCTACCTGGACTCTATCTGTACTAAGTAGCTTAGATATTACCTAGAGTTCACCTGGACTCTACCTAGACTCTACCTGTACTAAGTAGCTGAGACATTACCTGGAGTTCACCTGGACTCTACCTGGGCTCTACCTGAACTCTACCTGGACTCCACTGAACTCAAGTGCCTAAGCTGTGTGTGAAAGTGTGACATGTTGGAAAATGTTGGAACAAGTGTGACATGTGTGGGAAAAGTGTGACCTGCGTGACAAGCGTGGGAAAAGTGTGATATGATGTCACACTTTTCCCACACATGTCACGCTTTTTCCAACATTTTCCAACATGTCACACTTTCACACATGGTTTGATAACTGTAGAAAACATGTTACAACTGTAACAATAGAGTCTAGGTACAGCTTATGCACTTGAGTTCAGTGTAGTCCAGGTAGAGTTCAGGTAGAGTCCAGGTGAAGTCCAGGTGAACCCCAGGTAATGTCTAAGCTACTTTGTACAGTAGAGTTCAGGTGGAGTCCAGGTGAACCCCAGGTAATGTCTAAGCTACTTTGTACAGTAGAGTTCAGGTAGAGTCCAAGTAAACTCTAGGTAATGTCTAAGCTACTCTGTACAGTAGAGTTCAGGTAGAGTCCAGGTGGAGTCCAGGTGAACCCCAGGTAATGTCTAAGCTACTCTGTACAGTAGAGTTCAGGTAGAGTCCAGGTGGAGTCCAGGTGAACCCCAGGTAATGTCTAAGCTACTTTGTACAGTAGAGTCCAGGTAGAGTCCAAGTGAACCCCAGGTAATGTTTCAACTACTTAGTACAGGTAGAGTTCAGGTAGAGTCCAGGTAGAGTCCAGATGAACCCCAGGTAATGTCTCAACTACTTAGTACAGGTAGAGTCCACCTGAAGTCCACCTGAAGTCCACTGAAGTCCACCTGGAGTCCAGGATTTTACCTGGACTCTACCTGAAGTCCACCTGATCTTGTGGGGCAGTGCAATATACTGCACTAATGCTTCTGCCATCCAGCATTTCATGAACAATGTATTCAAGGATTTACTTGATGTTTGTGTAACCATCTACCTCAATGACATTCTTATATACTCAGATAACCTTGCTGACCATCAGAAGCATGTTTGTGAAGTCCTCAAATGTTTATGCCAACATGGCCTTTATGCACATGCAGACAAATGTGAATTCCATTCTGAGTCTGTTGAGTATCTGGGTTATATTCTTTCTCCAAGTGGACTCACAATGTCTCAAGAGAAAGTAAAGACCATTCAGAATTGGCTGGAACCCAAGAAAGTTAAAGACATTCAGTCCTTCTTGGGGTTTGTGAACTTCTATCACCATTTCATCTTTAATTATTCTGATATAGTTGTGCCACTTACATGACTAACTCAGAAAGGCCTCAAGTGGGATTTCTCTCCTGCTTGCCACATGGTTCAATTCACTCAAAATGGCTTTCACCACTGTGCCAATCCTCACCCATTGGATTCCTAATGCACAACTCATTGTTGAAACTGATGCCTCTGACTATGCATTGGCAGCCATCCTCTCTATCATCACTGAGGATGGTGAAATCCACCCTATTGTGTTCCACTCCTGCACTTTACCTCCCCTGAACTTAATTATAATATTCATGATAAGGAACTTTTAGCTATCTTCAAGGCTTTCTGCATCTGGTGCCATTACCTTGAAGGTGTGGGTTCTCCAATCAATGTTGTTATGGACCATAAAAACCTGGAATATTTTTCCATGACAAAAATTCTCACCTATCAACAAGCCTGCTGGTCAGAGTACCTCTCTCAGTTTCATCTTGTTTCCATCCTGGCAAGCTTGGTACAAAACCAAATTCATTAACTAGACACCAGGATGTCTACCCTAAAGGAGGGGATAGTGACTATGCAAAGGTTAATCAGCATAATTTCCATCCTGTGTTCACTCATTTCCAGCTCCAAGCTTCGCTTTGAGCTACTGCACTCATTTTTCTGACCTTACATGCTAGCATAATCATGGATGTTGAACACTCCATAATGACATTCTTGCTGCATTGCCTTCCGATCCCATTGCATGCATTCACCTTGCTAACCCAGTTAACTGGTGGTCTGTTGATGACAAAGGTTTTCTTCATCTAGACAATTGTATTTGGGTTCCTGCCTCTCCCAACTTTCCTGACCTATGACTCCACATTCTTTTGTACAAACACAATCACATCCTTTCTGGCTACTATGGCCAGAACAAGATGTTAAACTTGATCTGCTGCAAATACACCTGGCCTGGTTTTTGTACCTTTGTAAAGAATTATTGTAAGTCTTGCACTACTTGTATGCATAACAAACCACAGCAACACTGGCCATATGGAACCTTGAAGCAATTGCCAATTCCTAAACAGCTGTGGAACTTGATATCAATGGATTTCATCAGTACCCTACCAACCTCATCTGCTTATGACAAAGAGTTCAATGCCATACTTGTTGTTGTTGATCATCTTACAAAACAAGCCATATTCATTCCTACTACAAACAAGCTTACCTCAGAAAAGCTAGCTGAGCTTTTTGTCCTCCATGTTTTCTCCAAGCATGGTATTCCATCTCATGTTACATCAGATTGAGGAAAGGAGTTCATTTCCCACTTCTTCTGTTCATTAGGTACCATTCTCAATATGAACCTTCATTTCACCTCTGGTTATCATCCAGAGGGTGACAGTCAGACTGAGTGCACTAAGCAGACACTGGAACAGTACATCTGCATTTATTGCAACTACCAGCAAGACAATTGGGCTCTACTCCTCCCCCTTGCTGAGTTTACATACAATAATGCTCCTAGTGCCACCACAGGTGTTTCTCCCATAAGTGTCAGCTAAAAAATTTTGAGTGCCTATTATTGTATGGGTAATGATCATAAACAATCATTACTGCACTAGCACAGGAACCTGGCCACATTAGCAGAAAATTTGAATTTGTTCATTCCAAAAACTGTGCACTTAGAATTAAACATATGTGCTAGATAGTAGACTTCATATAGAATTATATAAGACTTAAATCATATTTTTTGAGGCACTCTGAGAAATGTTATGAATATTTTTGTCATGAGATCTTGGAAACTGGGAAAACTGGGAAACTGGCCACCCCTTATTAATAATACAATGGCTTGTTTAGCAGCTGAACTAAGCTTATTGTACTTATTTGGATTTTACAGCTGAAATATCATCTTTCTTCTGAGATTGACAATGATTTGAATATTTGAAGCAATAGCTCTGCATATTATAACCAACTAATGCTTTTATAATGTTAATATGTATTTCTTTTACTTATAATGATTTTATACAGCACTCTATTTGGTCTGTAGCATCCAATATTCAATGTATTATGATGAAACAATGAGAAGCAGAGGTTCAAGACATATCTGCAGTTTTCAAGAAAAGGAAAATTGCTAAAATTAGTGTAAAACATGGATAGAAATGTATTGATTGTATATATTCTGCATTATAAATTTTATAGCATATATTTATCATGTAGGAAAGATACAGACAGTTCAATATATGCCTTGAAACTGTATCTTTCTAGCATTCTTTCATGTAGATTGATGAGATAGAATAGAAATGAGTGAGAATGAGATTTTTAAACTGATTCCAATAAATTCAGAGGGCTTTAAATTATATATATAGCCTGATTTTATGCTTTGGATGTACTGCATAATGTTGCAGCATTATCTACTTTCCAAAGTGTGAGATTCTGCATCTTAGATTTAATCTATTTTGGTTATAGCAGTCAACTAACTCTTGAATTTCTCTATGTACAGGAGAGCAATAGTCTAAATACTTATATATTATATAGATACTATAGTAATATACCCAACTGTATCAATAAATTGTACAAGTAGTCAATGTGGAAGCTGGAGGATGAGCCATGACCAGATTCCAGGTGTGGCCAGCTTCCTGATAGCCAACAGTAGTTGTTCTAATTGAATACTACTATTGTGGGTATATATCAGGTGATCATAAACAATCATTAGTTGTTCTAATTGAATACTACTATTGTATGAATATTTCAGGTGATCATAAACAATCATTAATTGTATCAAATTCAATACTAATTCTATATGATAGTTTAGGTGATCATAAACAATCTGTTATGTACTGATTCTCTTCCTACTGAGAAGCAGATGTGAAGATGCCTGGAAGGTGTGGAAGAGCTATAATGGAAACCTGAAGTGAGTACAGGTGCAGGATGTAGAGCGGGAGTGTGGGAAAGAACTGTGGCTTCAGCTTATGTGCTGTGCCGCCTGGATATCCCCAGGGGAGTGGTGTCAGCCAATTTGATCATAGTTTGCCCTGAAAAAATGATTGCTAGCAATCACAAAAACAGGGCAAAAAATGAGTGTCATTTTTATAAGGTGTATTGAGTGGAATGTAATGTAATGGTGATCATTGGCACTCATTTAGTTATTATACTTGATTACTGGGCTATAATATTATTGAATATGGGGGCACTCAAAAGTGATCATTTGAAGAATATTAAGTGGTGATCATTGGCACTCATTTAGTTATTATACTTGATTACCAGGCTATTGTATTAGTTGAATATGGGGGCACTCAAAAGTGATCATTTTCGAAATATTATGAGGCAATCATTGGCACTCATTTATCTATTAATTGTGATTACTAGGCTATTATATTACTATACTATGGAAGCACTCAAAAGTGATCATTTTCGAAATATTATGAGGCAATCATTAGCACTTATTTGTCTATTACTTGTGATTACTAGGCTATTATATTACTATACTATGGAGGCACTCAAAAGTGATCATTTGCACTCATTTCAATACTAACTATATCACTTCCAAATGATATGACACTCAAATGTATGTTATTTGTCATGAATGTGACGTGTGTCACGCTTGTCACGTTATGCGCACACGTCACGCATTTCCTGCGCATCACAATTGTGATGCTTTCATGTGTGTCGTCACATTTGTCACATCATTCCCATGCAACACATCATTCCCACATGTCATATCTTCGTATGTGTCACATTTGTCACATCATTCCCACGCGTCACACTTTCTCGTATGTCACACATGCTTGTCACATCATTCTTGTGTATCACACATTTCCTGCACATCACATTATTGGCATTTGTCATGCTTTGGTGCATTTGTCACACATCACTATTGTGATATTTTTTGAAATGCATTATGTGTTTTCATGCACATGGTATTTCTCAAGTGTATTGCAACATTTTTGCAAATGTCATACTTTCCAATCATATTAGATTTGCCTGTCTGTACAACTGTTCAAATTGTCATGGGAGTAGTGTAAGTATCTAATAGTACAGAGTAAATTATAAATGTAGAGGTAACAATATGTACTTGTAGAACTGGAAGACTGAACATGGAAAATGACAATCAGAATGTTGTGGAAGTGTACAGTCCGTGACAAGCAAAACCCGCCAATTTTTTGAGTGAACTTAAGTGAGTTTTTCAGCAATGACAAATAAGTTTTAAACTCCGAAAACCGTCGGAATAGCATAGTTACAATGTATTAATTAAGATTCCACGAGCCGATTTTTCGATTTCTGATTTTTTTATTTTTTGACCCAAAAATTTGGCACTCAGCCATAAAAAATAGTAAAATTCATGGAAAATGCATTTTTAGCATCCTCTCATCAATTACGATATGATCCTGCAAAAATATAAGCCCCTGAATTGCCTCAATTGGCACCAAAAATTCATCTTTCTAACCACCATGCCTGGAGGTTGACCCAAGAAAAAGAGCTGAAATACAAGTGGAATTTGCAATAATCAATCAAGAACTAATCTTCAAAGCTCCCCCCACCACCTGTCACTAATACATCCTCCCCAGAGCCCAATACAAGTCCTAAAAATGTGATCAGTGGGGGATCTATAAGTGTGTCTAAACCACAGCTAATCAGTGAGGATCATGAATTACTTCAAGACCCTTACTGCTCAGATGAGAATGACTTTGAGCTTGACTGGAATCATGTAGCATGAGTATATTTTCTATTATAATCCATGTCTAAATTATTCAATACATTTTAACAGTACTGGGGGTGGGTAAAATATTTGTAATGTGAAAAAGAGAAAAGAACATTTCAAGATGCAAAAAATGTGGTTATGAAATACTTAGATGCTTGTTCTTTGGATGTTATTTGCCATTTTATTAACTGAACATGGTGATTCATGAGTGCTTATAGGCATTGTTTAACAGGCAAAGCAGCAGGATAGGCTGTGAGGAAGCAGTACCAACACCATCAAGTCTCCAATCAGGCCATAATGGCACTTGAAGCTATTTTATCCTAAAATAGGTCATGTAACATGTCAATTTTTTTGCCAAAAAATTTGGCAAACCTATTTTCTCGTGGGAATTTCTTAAAAACATCATTTTTGTATGTATTTTGACTTTCTGAATCTGAATCTGTAATTAGTTTGTCCTAAAAAACTTGTTTTTGTACTGAAATAAAATTGGTGGACTTTGCTTGTCATGGACTGTAGTAATAATAAGATACTAAAATGGAAGATGTAGAGTGTGTATATAGTTGAAGCCTTAGTCCCATTGACAGAGTATAAGAAATGTGAACATAAAATGGTATGAGATGTTTTATAATCAGGACTAGAGATGTAATGAAAAGACAAAGTTAAAACTATAATGGTTAGTCTGGATATGAGAGATGATGAAGTTATTAAAGAAATGCACATGAATAATAAATGTGAAAGAATGGTGAATATATGTGATTCCACATTGCATCAAATTCACATGTATCAGTCATTAGTTGGTCATGATTCTTGTATAAACTATTGGTTATCCTTATACCTTCAACACACATTGCTAGGTCACAAATATGCTTACTCCATATGATCACATGACACTTCTACATTGTCATATGTGTTTCACTTCTCTGAAATATTCTATATAGCTCTGTTAGTATTAGTATTCATTCATACATATGAAAAACAACCACCTATACTTCTCTACACTTTCTTACCCAGTGGCCATTACTGACTTGCTTTTCCATTCTTTAGTTTAGTATCCACTAAAGGGTCACATTGCCCTTTATTCTCTCTTGAGGCTTGTCTAATATAACTTACTATTATTTCTCCATAGTCATGCACAGTATTGTCATTGACATGATCAGACCCCATCTGTCAAAATTATCTGAATCAATTACTAATAGTCATTGGTCAATCATTGAGTTTTCAATGCAGAATTATTAATATAATAAGCTGAATTACATTACTAAGCAATGGGCTGGGGGTTTAATGTGGCATCACCAGGTGCTCTAATTCATTGGTTGTGAAAAGTTTAGGAACATGTTCATTAAAGACCTCTTGGAACCCCATCAACATCATGACACACATGGAAGCATGATGTACATGTAATGTATGATACACCACAAAAATGTGACACACTTCCAAAGCATGACAAATGCCAATAATGTGATGCACAGGAAATGTGTGATATGCGAGAATGATGTGACAAGCGTGTGTGACATATGAGAAAGTGTGACACATGGGAGATATGTAACAAATGTGAATGATGTGACATGCAGGAGATATGTGACATATGTGATGTGCACGAAGATGTGACATATGTGATGCATGTGAAGATGTGACATGTGAGAATGATGTGACACACGGGAGTAATGTGATGTGTGAGAATGATGTGACACATGGGAATGATGTAACAATTGTGATATGTGCAAAGATGTGATGTGTTGGAATGATGTGATGCATGGGAATGATGTGACATATGTGACACGTGGGAATGATGTGACAAATGTGACACATACGAAGATATGACATGTGGGAATGATGTGTTGCATGGGAATGATGTGACAAATGCGACGACACACATGAAAGCATCACAATTGTGATGCGCGGGAAATGCGTGACGTGTGCGCATAACGTGACAAGCGTGACACACGTCACATTCATGACAAATAACATACATTTGAGTGTCATATCATTTGGAAGTGATATAGTTAGTATTGAAATGAGTGCAAATGATCACTTTTGAGTGCCTCCATAGTATAGTAATATAATAGCCTAGTAATCACAAGTAATAGACAAATAAGTGCTAATGATTGCCTCATAATATTTCGAAAATGATCACTTTTGAGTGCTTCCATAGTATAGTAATATAATAGCCTAGTAATCACAATTAATAGATAAATGAGTGCCAATGATTGCCTCATAATATTTCGAAAATGATCACTTTTGAGTGCCCCCATATTCAACTAATACAATAGCCTGGTAATCAAGTATAATAACTAAATGAGTGCCAATGATCACCACTTAATATTCTTCAAATGATCACTTTTGAGTGCCCCCATATTCAATAATATTATAGCCCAGTAATCAAGTATAATAACTAAATGAGTGCCAATGATCACCATTACATTACATTCCACTCAATACACCTTATAAAAATGACACTCATTTTTTGCCCTGTTTTTGTGATTGCTAGCAATCATTTTTTCAGGGCAAACTATGATCAAATTGGCTGATACTAGTGCATTGCATGTTTCACACATGTCTTGTTGGTATCCAGTTTTTTATCATCTCAGACAAGGGTGAATCAGGTTGATGTAAATATTGTACAACCTGATTTTCTTATCAATTAGAATATCTGTCAAAATGAGTTAGATCACCAATCTGTCAGCAAATTCTAAATATGCACAACAATAGGATAGCTGTCTGATTTATATACAATATTTTCAATAATCTGAACCCATCTATTTGTTACTACATCTGTCACACTACAAATTTGATAGTATTTCCTAATTGTTAATAAAATCAGAGTGTACCATATTTTCCACAACCTAATTTTGGCCTGTCTGAGGTGTATGTGTATCACATCTTTCAAGTGCATTGCAAGCTTTCACAAATGTAATGCTTAAAGTGCATTTCTGCACCTCAGATTTGTTATATTTTTGGTCTAAAATCCCATGTGGGGTATGTTTTGTTTATCTGAACCAGAACATAACTACAATTATAAGGTACTGAACCTTTGACAGCCAAATTTTGAAAGGGTACAAAATGTTTTATATTCAGGACTAGAGATGTGATGAAATGGCTAAGTAATAACTATAAAGATTAGTCTGGATGTGAAAGATGATGATGTTGTTGATAACATATGTGATAAAATGATGAATATATGTGATTTCACACCACACCAAACTTATACATCTCAGATATTAGATGATCTTATATCTCCAACTCATATAATTGAGTCACATATCAGATTACTCTATATAACTACATGACAGTTTTCTACATTTTATTGAAACAAATATATAATGAAAACTATTCCCACTCTGAATGATATTGTGTCACAATCAATATTCACATCTAACTGTTATATGTGTTTGTTCAAGTATGAAAACTCCATTCTGTACTTTTCTGCTCTTTTTTGAATCTGGCCCAGTTATCATTATCTAACTTGCTTTTCTATTCTATATTTTAGTATCAATTACATCATCACTTTCTATTCTTCTTGTGATGTTCCTGAAGGATGCATTTGTCTCTTCTCTCTTGCTTAACACTTACCATCATTTCTCTATAGTTATGTGCAGCATTTTCATTCACAGGACCCCTGGTTATAACAGGTAGTGACTATGTAACAAATAGGGGTAGCTGACTGTATACAATGGACTGAGAGTGAAATGTGGCATCACTTAGTGCTGATTCTTTGGTTATGAACTGTATCAGAATATTTCCATAATGAACTTGTTCAAACCTCATCAATGTGTTACCATCATGATACATATGACATGCTATTCCATGCATATTCAAAGTGTTACAAACATAATACATATAAAGAATGTAAACATCAAAATCATGACAGATATGCATGCATATCTGAAAAATGTGACACATGTTTCAAGCATGACATGTGTGAAGCACATCATAGACTGTGATGTGTGTTTCAAGTGTGATATATATAATTTGCATCAATGATGTGACAGACATGACATGCATTTCAAGCATGACAAATGTAATGTGTGGGAAATATTTCAAGTGTGGAAAATATGTAATGTGTGGGATATGTGTGAAGCATGGGAAATATGTGACACATGGGAATATCATGACATATGGGACATTTGGGCAGAACATGACAAATGTGCAGTGTGGAAATATGTGTGACATATGTGACACATGTAAGAACGTGACAGATGTGAAGCACTGTGACACATGAGAAGAACATGACAAATGCAATGTGTGGGAAATTGCCAAAATTCTGGACTTGAAAATCAACAAACATCTTAAGTGCAAACTCAAGTACTTCATACAGTGGAATGGCTATCAAGACACTGATGAGGAGTTCTTCTGGCTACCCACATCTGAGCTTGATAATGTGGCTGAGTTTTTTGAAGAGTTTCATACTCAGTATCCCAACAAACCTGGTCCTAAAGACACTGAGAAATTACTTCATCCCTCTTAGTCTCACACCTCTGATTACTTATATTATTTTTCACTTCTGCATTTCTGCACTTCCACATCTCCAATTCCAATCTTGCTTTATTTCTGCAAGATGACAAGTACAAAAAAATATTAAAACTAATTATTGGGTCCCTTGTGTCTGGGACCCAATCACTGGCTCATTATCCTCCTCTGCACTACCCACACTACTCACACTACTTGAACTACTTGCACTCCCAGAACTGCTCATTTCTTCACCCTCTACTGCCTCTGTATCTGCATGTCTCAAAGTTCCCACCTGGCCTTGAAGAGTAGTCAACTCCTGCCACACCCCCCACAATTTGGCCACAGCCTGCCTCATCTCTTCCACCAAGGCCTGCTGGAGTTCTGTTGATCACTGTTGCTCTTCAAATATTGCAAGTCAAGCAACCCACATTTCCTCCATTTGAACCTCATGGGCCTGTTGAACTTCCCTCAACACTCCCACTGGTCCCTCACCATCTGCTGCATCATATGCAGCAACTTCCCTTGCAGACCTGCATCTGCCTCTTGCTCATGATTGGGCTCAGGTTCATCTTCATCCTCATCATCAGACTCAGGCACAGTTGAGGTTCATGGATGCACCTTCTTGAAAGGCTGCCCCTCCACATCATTACCAACCTCAGCTGACCCCACTTTTCTTTTCTTGCTGCAAGTCATGGTGGTGGTGGTAACCAGCTTGTCCATGGTGCATGGCCAATGTGATTCTGCACAGAATTCACATGGGGAAAACTCATTGTCCCTATCAAAGAATTAGTAAGTTTTCAAAATACTTTGAAAACTACTTACCTCTCTTGGTTGCACTTCCCTCTCTTTTGAGGATCCCTCCACACTTGGCAGACAGTCCTTGCTCTCCCCCACTATGACACCATGTGACTTACCAAATATGGAAGGTGTTCATCCACTGATGACCTCAAGTACATTCCGATCATAATTTTACATTGCTCAATGGTGTAGTGGTTTGTTGACCCACAATAAAGATTGTTTTTTGCATGAAGTGGGGTTCAATTCCCAGTGATGTCTTATTTTTTTTATTGCTATTTTTACTAATAAAATTGAGGTTGGGCTAGGTTTGGGGTATTGTAAAACAGTAATTAGTTAAAATAACTGTTAGAAAATGTGGTTAGGTTAGGGAGGTTAGGTTAGGGAGGGTAGGTGAGGGAGGTTTAGGTTAGGGAGGGTATAATAGAACTAGTAATTAGCAGAAGTTAGGGCTGGGTTACCCCAGCCCTAACTTCGTTGTCCTATGAAAGAATAGAGGTTAGAGTTAGAGGTTAGAGTTAGAGGTTAGAGTTTGGTTTGGGATAGTTAGATTAGGGATATGGAGTATTAATATTTGAAAGAGACTTGTTACAGTTGTCAGTGAGGGATTACATTGACACTATTGTACTTTGTATTTAATTTAAAGCTTAGTACATACTATTACAATGACTAAGTATTACAAAGTTACAAATTACTTTGAAATTACTAGTGTGGTTTCATGATGACACATGGTTATGAGCAGTAACCGGTTGCCAATGGTCACGTGGTGTCATAGTGGGGGAGAGCAAGGACCGTCCACTTGGCAACAGTGACAGACCTTCATGCTGGACTTGTATATGGGCCCAGGCTTCTTGCCCTTTGACAAGTCTCCCACTTCACCACCTATGACCTCATTTGTGGGCTTGGGATCTGGTTTGTTGTCTGTGTTCTCTTCATTACCTTCTCCCTTGTCATCAGAATCCTCCACTACTGACTTACTGTGCATGAGGGTATGACTTTTCTCTTTACCCTTTCCCTTTCTTGAACTCCCTGCCACCAATGCAACTTCCATCATTTCCAACCTTTGTGCCTCTTCCACCTTTTGTGCCTCCTCTGCTTCTCATGCCTCTTCTGCCTTCTGTGCTTCCTCTGGTATTACTGGTGCAGGTGTGTCTGATTGCACCACCCAATGTAGTGCTTGATGCATGTCTCAAAGTGCTGGGGGACATGTGGTTTCCTGCATGGCTGCAGTGATGGGAGAACATGTGGGTGTTCAAGGGTATTAGATAGTGGGCCAGAGCAGTACCAGAACTATGACAACCATAACAGGTAAGACATAGATTACAAAGAGAACCTCAGGCTGAGGTATATTCTGAAGCCTTGTGACTAGTCTGACTTAGTACTGGGAACATTACTGGTGGTGCAAGGAGGATACAGATATGTTCCATAGTAGCATGTTCAGGATTCTACTTTTCTGTATAGTATAGCTATCTATTACTGGTAATTTATACAGGAATCATTGAGCTGCCCAAATATATTGTTGTCATATTGAATCCCTTAATTCGTATCAGAGGTGATACTTTGACTGGCAGTGTGGGGCTCAACCCAAGCCCTTGGACTCCTCCCTTGATTGTGTACTCAAGCAGAATACTTTAACTGGCAGCTTGGGACTTGCCCCAACTCTTA
Organism: Cyathus striatus; assembly: GCA_025738555.1. Taxonomy (NCBI): domain Eukaryota; kingdom Fungi; phylum Basidiomycota; class Agaricomycetes; order Agaricales; family Nidulariaceae; genus Cyathus; species Cyathus striatus. The sequence goes on from JAOVFP010000012.1 coordinate 3,111,362, forward strand.
GACTCTCAGACTTGATTCACTATACTATATTACTGATACTACATGGCTATTATATTTCGAAAAATAGCCTTATTATTTTACTAGGTGTATCACACTGAAGTAATACATTAGCTTGCTCTTTTAATGTATGGTGTGGATTTTCCAGTGTTGTCACAAAGAAGTCCAGATATGTATGTGGATTAAGTACTGCAAAATGAAGGAAACCCTTCTGCAGTCCACTCAATAGGTCTCACAGTAGAATGCTTTCAAATATTCATGGCCCTAACTTAGTGACACATCAGAAAGAGGACAGGGCTACACCATTTGATCATATAGAGAAATCTGTTAGTGTATTGACATGAGGAAGTTTCTTGACAGGAGATAATTGAACATGTTGAGCAATGAGCAGAAAATCACAGGGTAGGAATTATTTTCACATAGTATGGTGAACTACCAGTACCCTACTACTTTGTTCCCCAACCAGACTCTCTTGCCAGAGTGGAGAAACTACTGCACTCTCAAGTGAATCTTAAATGCATTGCAAATATCAATTGATGTCAATGATGTAGGATGAATCACAATTCACAATGCATCAATCTATTTGTTAGTAGATGATACCAGTAGGTTGCCAGTAAGTCTTGGATAATGATTCCTCATCCATAGAGTAGACTATAAAAGCTTCAATTTCTCAAAGATAGCAAATGTGCTTGTACCACAAACATACAGTCATTGTGTGATGAGTCATTATTAGGTGTAATGTACATGATAGCATGAATGGAAGCAATTCCAAATGTCCATCTCCACAACTCTCAATAACTCATGACTACATTGAACCACAGTTTGGAAATCCCTTATCAATATGCACCAAATGTGTAGAATTATATTACCTATTCAAATGTCACAATGATACTCATTCCATGCCACCTCCACATATGCATTTAGATAGTTTACTATACCTTTTATGTATTTAAGTAGTTTAAAATGTACCATAAATACTTATCCATTTGCCTCTGGCTTTCTCCCCCTGTGTGCTTTGAGGCTAAATGTAACAATGTTGTTGTTGATGCATCATTTATTTCAACAAAATGTGCAGTGCTAACACACAATAGAGTAACTGTCATATCCATGACAAGTGTCCCAGACCTATTGAAGCCAACTCCAGGTCTACTCTGGATTATGTACTTTTCCTCCAGTTATGTGTTACTATTATATATCAAACCCTCACTTATTAATGTTTACTTGTATCTGTCTACTTGTTCCTTCCCTTTAATATTGTTTTACTCTGTTCTCCAGCCTTGGCCTTTTTACCTATGACTATAATCTAGAGGCATACTACTAGTTTACTATGGTCTACATTCCATGGAGTTTACTAATCCCTAGGATGCCACAAACCCATGGGCATTTACTCTGTACACATCCAGACAAAGTAGTTTACTATATAAACTACTTTTGTAATGTAGATAGACTTCAGTTTCAAATTGACTATGTTTACACCCTTTCTCCCACTTGGGCCTTGAGCCAACTCTGCTATTTTGTCACTTACTCTGCTTTGTTCTAAATACAGAACTGGAAGTCCAAGGGACACAACACACAAGTTGAAGTCAATGTTCCACTACTCTCATACCTTGTTCACTACCTCCATGCACCCTACTAACATGTACCAGTGTGGAAGAATAACCTAGACTACATGTAGTGAGCAGCTATCCAACTTAACTGGCCACAGGAGAAGAACTATAAAACAATGTTAGTTTGCAACATTGAAAAAAACTTAGCTTTTAATAAAATGATTCTTGAGTAACTTGAGAGGTTGACGCTCTTTGTAAGACTTAAAGCTTGAGGTTTGTTGTTGTGCAGTAAGGGATAAGCCATAAAAGAGGTGAATTTCAGATATCAAAGTATCCTCATAATATACAATGGCAAAGTGTTACTGGAATAATCTGACACACACATGCTCTCACACTGTCGGAGCCCAACAAAAACATAAATGGAATAAGAAAAGAGATGAATATGTAGAATGGCCATAATTTCAAAATCATAGAAACAAGAATGGTAAATAACAAAAAAAACTCAGCAATCAAGATTCCTTGAAACCAATAGAACAACAGTGGCAACTTGCTTCTTAAGACTGCTCTATGATGCCAGCACAATGACATATCCTACCCCTCCCCAAAGGTAGATGCAGTGGCCCAGACTGCAGGAGCAGCATGACAATCATAGTGTAGTGTGATGTTGCCCTGCCATTCCCTTGTAATGATGAATTCCAATTTGCCAAGGTATAATGTATATGGTACCATAGTGCACTATTGTATTGTACAATAAAAGAAAACTAGAATGAAGAAAAGGAAGTAAGCAAGACAAAACAAAAAGAACAGGAACATAACCCCTGTCCTCAACCCATAACCCTCCTTCTACCATGGGATGATGACATGTGAGGAATGACAATGGTAAAACCCAGTTGCCATGTTTGATCCTCCCTTGAGGTAATGCCAGAGGCTTGAGGAGTAGTGAGGAGGGGAATAGCAAGTGACAAGAGCTTGATGTAAATGAAAATACTCAATGCATGTTGAATGCATGATGGCTGACATGTTGGTCAGCTGACTTTGTTTGGCAAGAACTTGTTTGGCTACAGCATTGAACTCACCATGCCACAATTCCTGTAATGAAGACTCAAAGAAAAGGCATATGTTAGTATACATTGAATAAAGGATAAAGTAAACAGTTGAATAAAATAAACACATAGATAAGCATAGGAAAGAGAGGCACTAGCAATAAACTTGGTAATGATACAACACCCCAAATCCACCCATGGTCCAACCATCCCCTCCACACCAGTTACTCTGCTACTAGACTATCCACTCTGCAGTTCAATCCCTAGTGGAATAGAACAGGATGTGACAGTAAGGCTGTAGACATGTTGGCAGATATACATAGAATGAGAAGGTGTATCTTATTATAGAAGAACAGCTGTTCATACAAATGGCTTGGCTCAGAACACATTTACCACACATGTCAATTGATTAAGAACTGAAGTAGATACAGTATATTGAAATACAGTAGATACAATAATTTTGATTAATTTAAATTATATAAATACTAGCATGGATTAGCACAGATTGGTGCCAAAATCTGTAATAATTGTTGATCCATACCCATATCTGGTGGATAGCCATAATTCAGATTATGGGTTGTGACAGATCAACCCATGCATGGACCTAGTCTGTACTGACTACCACTATGGTGTCTTGGCCAAGTACTTGCATTACATTGGAGTAAGGGACAGGGTTAATAGCTAATGGTGTATTCTTGAGTTTTGCTGTGTTACTCATAATACCTATAGCTTTTGAATATGAACTCCTTGTGATACAAGTTTTTAAGCTTGAGCTCAGACCATGCTCATCTAGAAGACCCCATTTAACCACTAGGTCTATGTTATCTATGCTGAATGTAGGTGGAGTAATTATATCCTCCTCAACTACTGTTACAGTGAAAGGCTTTGAGAGTGGGCTAGGGACTTCCTCTGTCCCTCCCTGGTGTTGACCAACATCCCCCAGATGAGCTGTAGAGGATATGTTGGTGGCAGCCACCTCTGAACCTTGGTGTTCAGCAGTCTGCTCTTCTATGCTATTAACTACAACATTGCTTTGAAATTTAGACATCTGATTTTATAATAATAAAATTGTTAGTGAGAAAATTGAAGAGAAATACTCACCTGGTAGATCAGGCTGGATGTCAGTTATGAGAGTTTAAGTGAAATGCAAAAAAATTCAGGATTTCCAATTTAAACACAGAGGGTTAGTAAAATTGAACTCTTAGGTACAGGGTCTATTTACTGGGTTTATATACATATTTATGAGAAGATAACAAGTCAGAATGAGTAAATATGAGTCAGTGAAAAGAATGTATGTATGTGTTTTGTAAGTACTGAATCAGATAAAAGGAGTACAGATAAGAAATTAAGAAGGGGGATGAAATAGTGAGTTGAAGGAGAAAGGTACCAATATAATGTAGGCTTGAGGACAAGTTTGTGAATAGAACCAGGAGCCAATAAAATGGAGGAGCAAGTGCAGAGGGGTTGATGTGGGAGAAACAGTCACATGACCAGCACATTTGAACTCTGTGGAACATAGATACTTAATACAAGGTCAAGACCTTACACTGTAGTCATGGCTTGAACAACTGTTTAAAGTCTCTTTCCTTTAATAGTAGTAATGTCTGGATTAAGATCTTTGGGAACTGTTGGAGAACCAGTTTTACACTGTACCCAGTCAGATCCACAAACAAAATTTGTTAAATCAAGTTGACACATTTTATCATTTGGCAATATTTGAAGAGTTTCAAGACCACACAAATATGCTCTATGATGTAAAGGGACCCAAAACAGCTTATGGCCACTGTAACCTTTCAGCCAACCATCTGAATGGCAAGATTGAAATATCTTTGACCCCCCAAATGATCTACAGTTTTTGAAGTGATCTGAAGTGGGGTCTATATTCATCACTCTAATAATTTGATCATGTGAGCCAGACACCACTTGTGTTTCATCAAGAGAAAATGCCACTGATGTCACAAGACTACTGTGTCCTTCAAATGGTCCAGCAATGGTTTTTCCACTCTCTACATTCCACACTCTGACAGTTTGATCATGTGAGCCAGACACCACTTGTTTTCCATCAGGAGAAAATGCAACTGATGTCACAATATCACTGTGGCCTTCAAATGGTCCAGCAATGGTTTTTCCACACTCTACATTCCACACTCTGACAGTTTCATCATATGAGCCAGACACCACTTGTGTTCCATCAGAAGAAAATGCCACTGATGTCACAAGACTACTGTGTCCTTCAAATGGTCCAGCAATGGTTTTTCCACTCTCTACATTCCACACTCTGACAGTTTGATCATGTGAGCCAGACACCACTTGTTTTCCATCAGGAGAAAATGCCACTGATCTCACAAGACTACTGTGTCCTTCAAATGGTCTAGCAATAGTTTTTCCACTCTCTACATTCCACACTCTGACAGTTTCATCATCAGATCCAGACACCACTTGTGTTCCATCAGGAGAAAATGCCACTGATGCCACAAGACTACTGTGGCCTTCAAATGGTCCAGCAATGGTTTTTCCACTCTCTACATTCCACACTCTGACAGTTTCATCATCTGAGCCAGAGACCACTTGTGTTCCATCAGGAGAAAATGCCACTGATATCACAGAATACCTGTGGCCTTCAAATGGTCCAGCAATGGTTTTTCCACTCTCTACATTCCACACTCTGACAGTTTGATCATCTGAGCCAGACACCACTTGTTTTCCATCAGGAGAAAATGCCACTGATTTCACACAATTACTGTGGCCTTCAAATGGTCCAGCAATGGTTTTTCCACTCTCCACATTCCACACTCTGACAGTTTGATCATCTGAGCCAGACACCACTTGTGTTCCATCAGGAGAAAATGCCACTGATCTCACAAGACTACTGTGGCCTTCAAATGGTCTAGCACTCTCTACATTCCACACTCTGACAGTTTGATCATATGAGCCAGACACCACTTGTTTTCCACCAGGAGAAAATGCCACTGATGTCACATAATCACTGTGGCCTTCAAATGGTCCAGCAATGGTTTTTCCACTCTCCACATTCCACACTCTGACAGTTTTATCATATGAGCCAGACACCACTTGTTTTCCATCAGGAGAAAATGCCACTGATCTCACAGAATCACTGTGGCTTTCAAATGGTCCAGCATTAGTTTTTCCACTCTCTACATTCCACACTCTGACAGTTTCATCATATGAGCCAGACACCACTTGTGTTCCATCAGGAGAAAATGCCACTGATGTCACATAATCACTGTGGCCTTCAAATGGTCCAGCAATAGTTTTTCCACTCTCTACATTCCACACTCTGATGGTTTCATCAAATGAGCCAGACACCACTTGTGTTCCATCAGGAGAAAATGCCACTGATGTCACATAATCACTGTGGCCTTCAAATGGTCCAGCAATAGTTTTTCCACTCTCTACATTCCACACTCTGACAGTTTTATCATGTGAGCCAGAGACCACTTGTATTCCACCAGGAGAAAATGCCACTGATGTCACAAAATCACTGTGGCCTTCCAATGGTCCAGCAATGGTTTTTCCACTCTCCACATTCCACACTCTGACAGTTTGATCATCTGAGCCAGATACCACTTGTGTTCTATCAGGAGAAAATGCCACTGATGTCACAAGACTACTGTGGCCTTCAAATGGTCCAGCAATAGTTTTTCCACTCTCTACATTCCACACTTTGACAGTTCCATTTCTCAAACCAAATACCACATCTTGTCCATCAAGAGAATATGCCACACATGTAACAATTGCATTAGTATAATATACTGTATGCAATGCTGCATTCCAGATTTTGTCTCCTCCTTTAACAATTGAAACAGTTTTTTGAAAGAAAGCTGAGAAATGTTTCACAATCAATGAGTCTTCAGGTGCAAATGGTAATGCTGACATATATATACTTGTTATGCTTATTGTGATGGGAATATAAAAATTTGTGATAAAATTTATACTGTCTTTAATAAATTCAAGTTGATTTGGGTTTATCTAATTAAAGTTAAGTCTTTCATTTCTTTTAAATATCTGATGACACACCTTTGTACAAAATGTTAATCTTTTCAACAATTCTTGTGCTATCTGCATCTCATTTAAGAGACTCATGATCTCTAACCAGAATAGGAACTTGCAATATAAAAATATATCTAATTCTGCCCACAATGAACTATCATTGCACTTCTCATCTTCAATCATTTCAATATAATGTATGTTCCAATGTTTGCAGCAATATTGAAGATGTGTAGGTATACACTGGTTTATTATTTTTTGTAAATTTTCAATGTCTTTATTTGCTACATAGGATGATTCAATGTTGCAAATATTAAATTTTGGTTCAGTATTGAGAATTTTAAAAATCATTTTGGTCATTCTTGGTATATGTTTGACTTGATTCATTTGAAATGTATCATCATTTAATCCACTCTCTAAAAATTCAACAAATGATAAATGATGGAATGTTATATTGTTATCATATATTGAAACAACAGGTAGAAGTTGGTGTATAATTCTTTTAACTTCATTTGCAATGGCACTCTCTTTTCCACTAACATCCAAGAAGTGTTTGATATCCTCTGTTTTCAATGGTGATTTTGCCAACAATACTGTTGCCAATACTTGACTAACAATTTCCTTTCTCTGTTTTGACCACTTTCCAAAAGATATTTGAAGCATTTTATAATAGAGATCTTCAATTCCATGGCCTGTATTCCAAGATAGAACTTCTTGAAGCTTTTCATCTGGTGAAAGCTGTTCATCTTGCTCTGGAGACAGGGTGATGTACTTTACTGCAGTAGATGCCCAGATAAATAATCCAGCAGCTTGTTTGCACATCTTCTTCAGCTCATTTTCTGTTAAATCAAATTGTAATTCATTTTTGTAATTTTCAAAATTTTGCTTCAGAAAGAAATATATATCTTGATTTATGTCTGAGTTATGGAGAAAATCAGTTTCCAATTTAATAGTTTTGCTTATGTTTTCATTCTCAATTATGTCTGGTAGAGAACCAGGCCTTCCAGTTACAATGAGCTTATATTGTTTAGGAAGTGCTATCCAATCTTGTAATGTCTTTTGCAGAGACTTTAAAAACTCAGATGGTTTGCATTCATCCAAGGCATCAATAATAAATGCAGGTGGATGTGATTTCAATTTTTCTTTGCAAACATTCAGTGGATCAGCAATCAGGTGTTTGAAATGCCATTCAATTCTCCCAAGTTGAAAGGTAGTATTAAGCTGTTTTTCAATCTTCTCTCTCAGAATGGAATAATTTGAATTAGATGCTAAATCTGCAGCTATTGTTCTCCAAACTACAGTAGCATCACTTAATGTTTCGTCATCCCTCTTGAAGAAATAATATCCACCAAGTCTGTTGTGTTCATTGGAGCTAAGAGTGGCAGCCAGAGTTGATGCTATTGCAGATTTTCCTGAGCCAGGACTGCCAGTAATCCACATAATGTTTGTAGTTGACTCTTCTATAAATTAAATTGATGATTTTGTAGTGAATGCATAGAAGAACATACCAAAATCATTGAGCCACTTGTTTATATCTTTCAGAATGGTAACCCTAGTCCCTTCCATACATGGAGGCACATAATGCAAGTTATGATCAACAGGCTTCAATAATTTAAGTTTTTCAGACATTTCATCATTCTTCATATTATAATTATTGATTAGATCATGACCAATAGCATTAAGCTGAGCACCAGACACATTGACATGGTGTGCATAAGGGAACATATGAGCAGCTGCATTGGATTGATTTTCAGTCATTGTAAATGCAAGGGAATTCAACCTTGAGCTTGTAAGATGTTAAGTTCTTGAGTAGTAAGGCGTTTGAGATGACAAGAGAGGGGGAATGAAAGCTATCGTGAACAGGCTATATATACAGAACAATGCAGTTGACACGCGTGAATAAACGTGTTCCGAGCCAAATTGTTGGTATGATCAGCTGTTCATCTATAATAAGATACATGTCGTTTTATGCATATCCGTCAACACGTTCACGGCCTTACCCTTTTGCGTGGTCGTTTGGTGCATATTGATAAGAAGTTTAAATATAGATTATTAGGGGAATTCAAATATGGCGATACGCGATACGCTACAGTGATTTCTGTATCATTGCCAAGAAGAACGAGCGGCGATCAGTTCGGAGTTCATAACGTTTGGATCGTACTTACAAGAATCACTTCCTTTCACCTTACGAAAATATATAATTTATTAGATAGAATGTTTGAATATATTAATATCTACCCAACCTTCAATTTTTTAACGAAATTTCAAAGTGGAAAAGAGTAAAACATAGGGAACATTTACGTTAGAACTCTCCGTTTGAATTTCTAATCACGTTTTTCGGCAAGGTTGTAGCGACTGTTCCGTAGCAACATGTAGTAACGCTACAAAATAGACATATTTGAATTCCCCTATTGTGGGTCCGAGTTATCGGGACTCCCAATGGACATTTCGAATTGCTTCCATGCATGCCATCGCGTAAGTCACACCTAATAATCATTCATCTCTACGACGGTTGTACGTTTGTGGTACAAGTATGTCCGCTATCTTTGAGAAATTGAAGCTTTACAGTCTACTCTACTGGCAATGTACTGGTATCATCTACTAACAAATAGATTGATGCCATGTCGTAATTTGTTGAGAGTCACATAGATCGATATCTGCAATGCCTTATAAGTCCATTATGGTTTTGCAATGAATATTCGCTTGAGAGCGCAGTAGTTACTCCGCCCCGGTAAGAAAGTCTGGTTGGGGAACGAAGTCGACGACCCGACAGGATAATCGATGGTCCGCCGTACTACGTGGAAATAATTCCTACTCTGCTAGCGTCCCCTCAAAGAGTTCAATTTTGTTTTGTACAGCTGGCGGTAAATTCTTCATGTCGGTGCACTAACCGGAATGTTCTATATGATCGCATGACGCGGCTCCGTCTTACTTCTGATGTACCACCAAGTTGGGGTCGCGGAGATTCGATAGCATGCTTAGTGAGACTTGCCACCGAGCGGACTGCAGAAGGGTTTCCTTCATTTCGCGGTACTTAGTTCACGTACGTATCCACCTCTTTTCGACGACGCTGGCAAATCTGACGTCTTATTTCAGTGTTTAATCAAATATGTGGAAATAAATGCCAGCTAGCGGATTGAACGACTCACATACTTCGATTATCCGAATCTATCCTTAGTTCAATGGAATCACCTGGTACATCAATGTATCAAGTATCTGAAGTGCCAATGATTCGTCAAAGGCTCGATTTGATCAATTTAAGTCTGACAAGCATCGATTAACCCGTGCATGTCGTTCTATTTCTGTTATTATCGATAGCCCGATAGATTGGAACAGTAGAATTAAATTGTGCCATGATGCGCGCATGTGGAAGGCGTGGATGAGAGTTTCAATGATCCCAAGTTTCAGTTTCGGCGCTTGTCGAAGTACATAAGTGTAGTGTTATCGATGAGATATTTTCGTTTTGCCTTTGTGGTCGAATCTAATCGCAGATGCAACTTGAGGTGCTTGAGCGCTTGACTTGGCTATAGCCTATTGCTTGGTTACAGCGCTTTGCATATCGATATAGACCTACAATTATCTTAGTACACATCTGAGTTCCACCGGCAGCATGATCCGAGCCAGTCTGCTGGTAGGATCTGCAGGCCATTCCTTAAAAGGGTTATGACGCCAAGGACGCTTGCTGTATGACACTCGACGCGCCAGGTCTCAATTATCTGCGGCGGTCGCAAGCAATACACAGTGAGGATGTCCCTTAGTCGTTGGAGACATGAACGACCAGCTACCCGATCCCCCGATGGATATGTCGACGTGGTCCGGGCATTGTGGCAGTAGGGTGGGTAGGTACAGGATGAGTGAAACGACGTGGTGGCGGTTGGGACACTGACAGTAGGGTGGGTAGGTACAGGATGGGTGAAAATACATGGCGGCGGTTGGGACACTGACAGTAGGGAATAGGTGCAGGCAGGTGAAAAGACACAGCAGCGGTTGGGACACTGCAACGCGGTAGCGCAGTGGAGAGCAGTGGGGCAGCCAAGATCCAGTGGTTTGGCTGTGGATCCGGCAATGATGGCCGTATAACTCCGATTTATACTAACGAAATTTTAAGTCTATATCGATATGCAAAGCGCTGTAATTTGCTGGCTGATGATAAGATTGAGCATCACATGATGCGTGTGAGTCGAATGCTACCGACGCCGTTCGGGTTCCGAACTTCTGATGTCGACCAAACTCTCACAGAGTCGTAATGGCATTGCCGACGACACCTTCCTATGCTTCTACCCATCCTGCATCTGCTGCCTCGATGGCAAGACTCGGTGTTTTTAACTTCTAGCTGCCCATATACATCGCCCGTTAAACGATTTCATGAAGAGCTATCCTGAAGCTGATGCTCTGAGTCCCACTGAACACTGATAGCGGACAGCGAGGTTGCAATCGCCAGATTGAGAGGGACTAGAGGAATGAGAAGATGGTGGTATCTGGTACGGCTGAAGTAAGTGTCAACTCTCCTCTCCGTTCTTCGTTTCTTCTTTGCTGTCGACACATGGTCATCGACGTTGTTCCATTTTCACTTTCACTCGACTCGACCACGCTATGTTCACTCACTCCTTGTATTCTCACAGGATATCGTTCTTACCTACTCGTATCGGCGACAATGAAGCTCACTGGGCTGGATGGGCCGAAGCTGCTTGGAGCGAGGCAGGTACGCTCCCTTCCCGTATCTTTCCGTCCGCCCTACTTACACCTGCACTTGCCTCATAGCATACACTCGCTTGTATTGCAAGCGACACCATCCCCAGACCCACCTTACGCATTACGACCGCTCTTCCAAACCAGCCGGTCGGGACACCATAACCGCCCAGCAAGGAACAGCTGGTTCTTTCCACATGCCACCCCATCGTCGATGCCGACCCTTGCACCGTCTCCATCCAACACGCACCTATGTAGTAACGACCATCTCGTCGCATGGAACTTTCCCAATCGTCACTACGACGCTATCTCCGCTCCGGGTGCATCGACGGGACCCCCGAATGGAACGTAGGACTTCTTGACCGGGATGGACGCCTTGCGCGTGGGTGGTGGAAGTGTCGGATCTTTTGTTATAATTGGAGTGAATGAGGTATTGGGGCTGGAGAGTCGAAGGAGACGTCTTGGATGATATCCGCGCGCCTGTACCATTTTTTCCGCGCATAGCCCGTGGTGGTGGCGTTAACGTCTCTCCTACACGTACTCGACTGGAGCTCTTCACTAACGTTATTAGCCATCTGCCGTACCCAGCATCAGCGTTAACCACCATGCGACCCCTAACATGAAGCACTCGTAGGGTGTAGGAGGCTATTTTCACCGCACGCGTACCCGGTATCCCCATAACCCTGTACCGGGGGACAGACTTGTCATGACAAAGGATATAGTCTTGCGTATGGTGAAAGTGTCGGATCTTTTGTAGAAGAAACCGATGTGGAGTGCTTCTGGGATCCTTCTTGGATGACAGACGTGCGCTCGTACTACCATTCTACCATCCATCGAAGCTCTTGAATACCGTTATCGACCACCTTGCGACCCCCGCCACGAAGGGCTTGTACAGAGAAGCAAACTGTTTTTACGCACTCATACCCGGTGTCCCTTCCGACTCCTGACCATCTCCGTTTCAGCCGCACTCATATCCAGTGTCGCTCCAGCCCCCATACCGTCTCCTTTCATACACCCCTCACGACGATTGCGCTTTCACATACAGCGTTCAACAGTTCTGGCCTATGCCAATGCTGTCCCCGCCCTCACTCCAACGCTACACTGACCACGAAGAGGACTGAACGGGCCGTGCTTGGCATTGTGCGTGGGATCATGGTGAAGAAACACATCGTTGTCGATGTGCACGGGCAGCTGTGTCTTGACTCCTCCCACAGAGCCTACCCATATTGCTCGTACATCCGCAACGCTCCACGATGATGCTACTCGGATCTGGAAAGCACCATATGAGAAGACTTTACCTCTGGCGTGCAAAGTGCATTGTACTTGAACACATGCGTGAGGAGGATGTAACGTAGGCCCTATTGTTCGAGTGGCCTAAGAGGACGTGGAATCGAGTTGTGTTGTGTTGAGGTACTCACATACGTGCACGTCGTTCAGTCCTCTTCGCAAGTTACGGACAATGAGGTTGCAATATCCATGTTTGTGAGGGAGTAGAGAAGGAGAAGAAGGTGCTATCAGATACAACTAAAGTAGGTACTTTCTCCTCTGCTCTTCGTTTTTCTTCGCTGCTGATATATAGTCATTGAACATCTTTCCATTTTCACTTTCACTGCCTCATCATGTATCAATGCTATGCTCACTAACTCTTCGTCTTTACACAGGATAACGTTCTTACGCATTCACATCGGCGATTGTAAAACTCACTGCACTGGGTGCGCTGAAGTTACATTACCTTGAACGCAACAGGTATGTTTCCTTCACCTCTTTTTCTGTACGCCCTACTTGTGCCTACACTCGCCTCATAGTACACACTCACTTGCATCTCAAGCTGCACCATCTCTAGGATGCTGAAGCATGCACTATCTTCGTCTGACATACATAGCATCTCGTAATGACTGTTTCGTTACTTTGAACTTCCCCAATCACCTCTCCGACGCGATCTCCGTTCCAAGTGCCTTGACGAAACTTTCTGATTGGACGCAGGACTTCTTGAGGAAACAGACTCATTTTGACGAGGATATAGTTATGCGTGCGTGTGGCGGTGGCAGATCTCTTGTTGCAGTTGGAGTGAAGGCAATTAAGGCTCGAGAGTCGAAGAAGACGTCTTAGACGACAGACGTGCGCTTGTACAATTTTTTCTGCGTTTAGCTCATGGTGACAACGTTGACGTTGCGCCTACACGGATTCAACCTCGCTAACAACCACTCGTAGCCCACGTCAACGTAGCTACTTTGCGGCCTCGATGTCCCCCCACCCGCCAACCCCTGTACCGGATCTCCCGTTAAACGATTTCATGGAGAGCTATCCTGAAGCTGATGCTCCGAGTCTTCTTCGGGGCACTGAACACTGCTAGCGGACAGCGAGGTCGCAATCGCCCACGATTGAGAGGAAGTAGAGGAAAGTGAACATGGTGGTATTTGGTACAACTGAAGTAAGTGCCAACTCTCATCTCCGTTCTTCGTTTCTTCTTTGCTGTCGACACATGGACATCGTGTGTTTTTCCACTTTCACTTTTACCCGACTCACCAACGCCACGTTCGCTAACTCTTTGCCTTCTCGCAGGTCGTCGTTCTCGCCTACGCATGTAGGCAATAATAAAACTCACTAGGCTGGATGGGTTAAAGCTACTTAGAATAAAACAGGTACGCTCCCTTCCCGTATATTTCCGTGCGCTCTACTTACGCCTACATCTGCCTCACAGCATACTCACAAGCATCACAAGCAGCGCCATCTCTAGTTTTACCTAACGAATTGCGACTCCTCTTCCAAACCAATCGTTCCGAACATCATAACCGCCCAGCAAGGAATACCTGGTTCTCTTCCACATACCACACCATCGTCGATGCTGGAGCATGCACCTTTCCCGTTCAACACGCACCTCGTAACGGCTATCTCGGTACTTGGGGATCTACCAATTGCCTCTACGGCGCTGTCTATGCTTCCTACGCCTAAATGAGAATTGAGGGTGGATGACTTGCTGAGGGAGGACAGACTCGTTATGACGAAGTATGATATAGTTGTGCGTGCGTGCGGTGGAAGTATTGGATCTTTTTTATAGCTGGAGTAAATGGAGTATTGGGGCGCGAGGGTCGAAGGAGACGTTTTGGACGACAGACGTTCGCCTGATCCATTCTTTCTGCGCATAGCCCATGGTGATAGCGTTAATGTCGCACCTACACGTACTCAGCTGGAGCTCTTCACCAACGTTATCAACCATATGCTGTATCCAATATCAGCGTCAACCACCATGCGACCCCTACCACGAGAACTCGTACGGAGTAGGAGGCTATTTTTGCCTCACGCATATCCGGTGTCCCCCCAACCCCTGTACCGGGGGACAGACTTGTCATGACGAAGGATATAGTCTTGCGTATGGTGAAGGTCTCAGATCTACTGTTATCAACCTCGGAGCAGAAGGCTCTCTTCATCGCACTCATATCCGATGCCCCCTCCGACACCTATATCGTCTATGTTTCCGCCGTGCGCGTATTCAGCCCCCCAGCTCCTGTACTAGCTCCGCTCATATGCCCCTTACGAAGCTTATGCTTTCACGTAGATTTTTTTTACAGTCCAGGCCTATGTCAAGCGCCATCTCCGCTCTTTACTCCAGCGCTACACTGACCACGAAGAGGACTGAATGAACCGTGGTTGGTATTGCGCGTAGGATCATAGTGAAGAAACACATCGTTGTCGATGTACAGGGGCAGCTCTGTCCTGACTCCTCCCACAGAGCTCACTCGTACTGCTCATACATCCACAGTGCTCCAGGATGATACTACTCAGATCTTGATAGCGCAATATCGGTGGTCTTTACCTCTGGCGTACAAAGTGCATTGTACTTGAACACATGCGTGAGGAAGATGTAATGTAGGCCCTATTGTTCGAGTGGCCTAGAAGAACGTGGGATCGAGCTGAGTCGAGGTGCTCACGTACGTGCACGTCGTTCTGTCCTCCTCGCAAGTCACCCATGACGTGGATGGTCAACGATCTTTCGCTTACGAAGAAACTCTGTACGGCAGTGTGATGGATAGCTAAAGGCAGCGCGTATGGGATTACGGCCGCTGCATGATTCTTTTTCTTTCCCCCAGAACATTGTCGGAACATCTTTCATCTACTGAGGTTTCGCTTCCTCTGGTTGTTATGATGCCAGTGCTGGAGAAGGAAACCAGGATGGGGATCTACCTACCTACGCTGATGTCTTGTCAAAGATTTGCCAGCGGAACAGAATGCACCTTGCTGGATTCCACGAACGACGTACAGCCCCTTCCGACTCCTATGTATATCGTTTATGTTTCTACCGCACGCGTATCCAGTGCCCCCCAATCCCCGTACCGTCTCCGTTCATGCGCCCCTTACGAAGCTTACGCCTTCACATAGAGCGTTCTACAGTCAGATCTATGTCAATGCCATTTCTCCCCCCTACTCTAACACTACAGTGACCGCAAACAGGACAGGGTTTTGCTTCCTCTGACTGCTATGAGGTGGCGAGAGGGGGGGAGGAGGCCTGTTATGCACGTACCGCCTAGAGGGAGGCAATAGTCTGGGTAGGGCGGGCGCTAGACTCCAGAGCTTGGTGAGGCTAGGTTTCAGGCTTAGGAGGGAGTTGAGTGGGAGGAGTGTACGGACTTCGATTTCGGTTTGTCTTTTCTGCTTCATGGTGAGGTAGATGCTGACAGGTGGGTCGTAGAGTCTTATTGATCTAGCTAGACTGGAGAGGCTACGTCTGATAAGGAACGGACGAGGGACGGAAAGTATGCCAATACTAGGTCAGTTGTTAGTTTCGTGGTGGGTTATAGCGAGCTGACGGTGAGTTAAATTCTAGAAACTGACATTGGGACTCAAGCTGAGAATGCTCCTAGTGGCGACACGTACGTTCTAGATAGCTTCAACAACTTTTGTCACTTGGAGCTGCGCTGGTTGCTCATCCACCCCTTCCGACTACTGCCTCTGAGAGCGAGAAGATAAGCTTATCGTTGAGTAGGGCAAGATACGGGAGTTTGAGATTGTCGTTAGGGAATACGAAGAGAACCTGAGTGAGCCTCTGCAGAAGGTCGAGGAGGACGTTGAGAGCGAGTGGAAGGAGAAGTTCGATAAGAAGGTTAGGAAACGGAAGGAAGGCGGAGGCTGCTGTTAAGCAGTTGAAGGTAGAAGGTTTGTCTGTATTTCTCGCTATCGCGCGTTGCTAAACGGTTTGTATATAGGCGACGAAGCAGCTAGGGGAATGACGTACACTCGCTGCCTTCGTCACTATATTCGATGTATTGGGACTGGGGCTTGGTGCTGCGCCAGTTTCCAAGCTTCAGCCACGGTAACCAATCCTTGGAGGAGTGGTTATTGTTTTCTCTTAGAGACAGCAAACGAGACAATGTCTCTCCCTGTCGTTGACCTCTATCTTCGGGTCCACCACCTGCTAGCAAAGTGTTAGAAGAGGAAGAATATGATATCACTCTTACATCCTCTCCCGTGCCTCCAACTACTTCTACGCCGACGGAAAGCTCTCGCCGTTACCTGCTCAGGATAGTTTGCTGGACCATGAGCTGGAATGGCTTGACGGACAGACGAGCTTTGATTATGAATGCTATTTTGCCCCCACAGCCTATGTTTGGGACCCCGCAGAGTCGTGTGCGGGAGGTGCTGGGTGATACTAAGGAGAATATTGCACTTATTATTACGGAACTGGACGTCCATCTCAGGTTTTGTTGTCGTTATTGTCGTTATTGTCTTATTGATTTTTGTCTGTTCTGTATTCGGAATGATTTATTCATATGGATCTGGCTTCAATCGGAAAAGTAATTCTTGTATATTTGTACGCAGTCGCTAATATATAGGACAACATTCATTAATACATCGCTACTCTCTGTACCAGCATATTCTTCCAAGATGTGGGTGAAGCAATTATCATAATCTTTCCATATTGTTCTACCGGTACTTTTCAAAATATCTGCAATTTCCTCACGATAGCGCCGGTGCACATACAACTTCCGTATCAATGTTCTACGGTCCTTATGCCATTCGATGCCTTCAACGAAAGAACAGAAATCTAGTTGCGAAAAAAAGCGTGAAGTGATATCCTGAAGCAATGTCTGCTGCCCTTGAGCTACTGCTTCCAAAATTTCTACATTGGTACTGTTGGTCAAATCGGAGCATTATTGTTCGACAACTATAGACAATCAGCTTTGATACAGCTCTCGCTATCCCCCTAGGAACCCCATAGTTCTATGATGGTCATAATGTAGCATGTGCACGAGTAAATACAAGAATCACTTAACAAATTGGACAATTGAGCCAAAATGACCCGTCCGACACAAAACTAGTCAAACCAATTTTGAAAAACCATATAGTACTATGAGAAACAATATTCATCTACACACACACGTCTTACACAAGTATTTCTTTTCATCCAATACTAGTAGCACAACTCGACTTCTATATTCTGACTGTAGTATTTACTCGAAAAAAGGCTATGTGTACACAAGAGTAACAAAGAGGAGCGAAGCAGTGGAAGCATAATAAGGGAACAGATGAAGTAGACGAGCGTAACGAATCTAAGAAGGGGCGAGACTTGACAATGAGAGCAGTGGCGTGAAATTCTATCTGGCACTGGTTAGCGCTCTACAAGTGCTCATTGATAACATTGGGAATTGAGTCGGAGATAGTTTTCTAAGCGCCGTCCACGTCACTTGACCGGGACACCGTACCAACTTTACCTTCGCGAAATCAAGATTCTGGTTCCTTGTGTGTATCATGTTTGTTTTACGTCGTTCAAACATCTAACGGGCGGAAAGCCCTAGCTTGTTGGCTGCGACGAGCGAGATGGGCATCAGTAATGTCGATCTAGAGCAGGTGCTGGTGGATGATCAGACTGTTGAGCCTGGAGATATGTCGTTTGATGCTGAGGATATGGTTTCCGTTCGGTGCGCTGTCCTCCCTCCCTTACTTCCCTTGCTAACGACTAACAATGGGATGATAGTATGCGCCCGTCGAACAACCCTAGCGCATGGTCCCCAAGCTCAAACGAAATCTCCTTGTTTCCTGCATACCACAAACCCACCACCACCGCGCCCACATTCACACATTCGACTCCATCCTCACCAGGTCGGAAAGCAAACCTGTATATATCACCACTGTGCGTAAACATGTGCGCGCTGCAATGGAAGGGTACAACGCAGTCGTCTTCGCGTACGGATAGACCGCCTCAGGAGAGACATGTACACTTACAGGAGACGAAACCGAGCCAGGTATCGTTCCCCGCGCTACAAGGGACGTCTTCGCATACATCCGCAACACGCCAGAGAGGGAATACCTCCTCCGCTGCTCGTACCTAGAGATCTACAACGAAACCATCATCGATCTCCTCGCTCCCCTTCGTTGGCCTCAGCGAACCCCGTACATATCCAAGGGACAGGGAACGATATAACTCTCGTTCCACTCCGCGAGGAGGTTGTTACGAGCTTGGCTGGTGTAAATGGGGTTTTGAAGAGGGGATGGGAATAGGAGGACTGCGAGTACGGATTGGGATGAGAGGAGTAGTCGGAGTCGTAGTGTTTTTAGGGTTGTTGTTGGGAGTGGGAGAGGGGGGAGGAGGAGAGGCCTATTACGCCTGTGCCGCCTAGTGGGAGGCATACGCCTGGGTTGCGTGGAAGGCAAACTCCCGGGCTTGGTGGGGCTCGGAGTTGCAGGCTAGAGGTGGGAGGAGTGTGAGGACGTCTGTTTTGGTTTGTCTTTCTGCTTTATGGTGTGGGTAGATGCTAATGAGGTGGTTGGTTGTTAGAGTCTTATTGATCTTGCGGGATCGGAGAAGGCTACTTCTGATAAGGAACGGACGAGGGAGGGAAGTATATTAATACTAGGTTCGTTATTCGTTTTGTGGTGACTTGTAGGATGCTGATGGTGTATAGTTTGTTGACGCTAGGAACTGTTATTGGGACTTGGGCGGAAAATGCTGCTAGAGGGAAGACGTACGTTCTTCCTAGCTAACTGTCGATGTGGCTATTGATGGACTGAATGTAGAGACCACGTACCATATCGCAACTCGAAGGTTACGCGTATTCTGCAACTTTCCTTGTCTGGTAACGCACGATAAGTGTGATTTGTACTATCAACCCCGACCCCTCCGCCGTCACTGAGAGCACGAGCACAGTGTTGTTCGCTAAGAGGGTCAATGGCGTTCATGTATGTTTTACCTATCTTCGTTTGCTGGGGAACGGTTTCTGACGTTGCTCTGTAGTTTAACGCGCAGAAGAAAGAGATCGTCGATACAGATACGCTCATTGAGTGGTATAGGAAGGAGATTGAGGATCTCAAGTGTAGGCTTGCGGAGCGTGAGGCTGATGCTCCTGTTCGCAATCGTAGGTTGTCGGCTCGTGAGGTACGTTCTTTTCTCTTTCCATATTACCACCTGCGCTGACGGAGGCATTGAAGCAAATTGATGAAACGAAGGCGATGGGCGATCTCAATACGCGCATTAAGCAGCTCACGAAGCTTATTTTGACCAGTCAAACAGTGGGTGATGCGAAGAGTGACGATTCGAGGTCTGTTAGTCCTACGAAAGTCGACTTTGATATGTCACCGTTGGAGTCTCAAGCCAACCAGCTTCTGTCGCTTGAAGCTGCGCTGATTGCTCCTCGCCTCCTTCTGCCTACTGCCTCTGAGAGCGAGAAAGATAAGCTTATCGCTGAGCAGGGCAAGATGATCCGGGATCTTGAGAATGTCGTTAGGGGGTACGAGGGGAACCTGGGCGAGCCGCTGCGGAAGGTCAAAGAGGATGTTGAGCGGGAGTGGAAGGAGAAGTTCGATGAGGTTAGGAAGAGGGAGGAGAAGGAGCAGTGGGCAGAGGAGGCTGTTAAGTAGTTGGAGAATGAGAAGAAGGTTTGTCATTTGCTTCTGGCTGTTAGGCTTTGCTAATTGTTTTGGATATAGGCGAGGGGGCAGCTAGAGGAGGAGCGTCGTGCGCTCGCTGCATTCGTTAGCAAGTTCGATGCGTTGGGACTGGGGCTTGTGCCGCACCTGTATCTAAGCTTCAGCCAGCGAAGGCAATCCCTGGAGGAGCGGCTATTGCTTTCTCTGAGACAGCAACCGAGACAACGTCTCTCTTTATCCTCGACCTCCATTTTGGGGTCCACCACTGCAAGCCACGAGCAAAGTGCTGGAAGAGGAAGAACACTCGGATATCATTCCTACATTTTCTCCTGTGCCTCCGACTACTTCTGTACCGATGGAAAGCTCCCCCGTACGACTCGAGCTCCCGTCGTTCCCTGCTCAGCTTAGTCTGCTGGACCATGAGCCGGAATGGCTTGATGGGGAAACGAGCTTTGATTCTATCTTGGAGGTGGAGAATGCTATTTTGCCCCCGCTACCTATGTTTGGAGTTAAGAAGTTGGATATTGGGCCTGCGACTCCGCAGAGTCCTGTGACGGAGGTGTTGGGTGATAAGGAGAATATTGCTCTTGCTGCGTGAAGCACTGGGTGGGAATTTGGATACTTATTATTAGGGAACTAGACGTTCATCTCAAGTTTTGTTTTTTGTTGTTGCTTTTTCGATTTGCTGCCTGTTCTTTGTTCGGAATGTTTTGTTGTATTTTTATTATGTGGATCTGGAAAATCTGCTCTCCGTTGAGACTGTCACAGTGGTTATTGTTGGTCTTGCTCACTAAGAAAAGTTGAAGTAAAGTATATTATATGCAATAGCTGATATTTAGGACCTCATGTTTTAATGCATCACTACTCTATGTGATTGAGCTCCAAGAGTAGCCAGGTAGGAGTCGTAGCTATCACCTTGATCAATTGCTATCAGCGACTACCTAAGGGTGCGAACTTCACCTCGCAGTTCTGCAGCGCTAAAGTCACTCGTTTCGCTCTAAGCTGTCGTCTCGCTCGTTATCTCTTCTCTTTTCCAAGTTATGCTCACTGAAAATCTCTCCAGAACTTCGTCTCAAAGATCTCTCTTTTATTGCGACATTAAAACCTCTGATATACGTTGCTTTCTACCTTACATCCTTACTGTTGGACGGACGCGCCAAGCACTATAATCCCGACTACTCCTTTCGTTCCGATCCCTGCTCGTAGTCCTTCTACTACGTACACCAGAAAGGCTCGTGAAACATCCTCGCAGAAGGGGATTAGGATATCATTCCCTGTTACATTGATTTATACGAGATTCGCAGAGGCATCCCATTCATTGATCAGCACGAGCGCCATGGTGACGCTACATGCGTCTAAGGTAGGGGGGAATGTAGCGGGATGATGGCAGTTGGTGCATGATGATTGGTCTGTCTGGTAACGAGACTAACATGCACATTATTCGCGGAATCCTGCAAGACTACGTTTCGCACCGCCAGTCCTTCAACAAGACAACAACGTAGGTAATACATCATCCGGGTTTCCTTTCCCAGCGCTAGCCTCATAGCAATCAGTGAATGCGAACCCTGTCCTCTTCGTGGTCATTGTAGCATTGGAGTGTTCAATGAGGAGTTGAGACGGCATTAACAAAGGTCTAGACTATAGAACGCTCTACGTGAAAGCGCAGGCTTCGTAAGAAACGTGTGAACGGAGACAGCACGGGGGCTGGGGGACACTTGATACGCATGCGGCCGAAACGGAGACTCTATAGGTGTCAGAAGCAGGATACCGGGTACGAATGTGGTGAACATAGCCTGTTGCTCTGCTCCGTACGAGTTCTTCATGGTGGGGTCGCAAGGTGGTTGACGTTGATGTTAGCTACGAAGAACGGTTGATGACGGTAGCGAGAAGCTCTAGTTGAATATCTGTGAGCGTGACGATAATGCCGCCACCATGGGCTATGCGCAGAAAGAATTTGAAAAGTATGATACAAGCCCTTTCTGACGTCCAAGGTCGAGCTCAGGACGACTCCACATCATCTTGTTCTACAAGAGATCTGACACTTTTATCACACGCAAGGATACATCCTTCGTCATGAGTCTGTCCTCCGGTACAGGGGTTGGCGGGTGGGGGGACATCGAGGTCGCAAAGTAGCCACGTTGACGTGGGCCACGAGTGGTTGTTAGTGAGGTTGAATCCGTGTAGGCACAACGTCAACGCTGTTACCATGAGCTAAGCGCAGAAAGAATCGTACAAGCGCACGTATGTCATCCAAGACGTCTTCTTCGACTCTCGAGCCTCAATTGCCTTCACTCCAGCTGCAACAAGAGATCTGCCACCGCCACACGCACACATAACTATGTCCTCGTCAAAATGAGTCTGTCTCCTCAAGAAGTCCTGCGTCCAATCAGAAAGTTTCGTCGAGGCACCTGGAACGGAGATCGCGTTGGAGAGGTGATTGGGGAAGTTCAAAGTAATGAAACAGTCATTACGACATGCTATGTGTGTCGGACGAAGATAGTGCATGCTTCAGCATCCTAGAGATGGTGCAGCTTGAGATGCAAGCGAATGTGTACTATGAGGCGAGTGTAGGCATAAGTAGGGCGTACAGAAAAAAAGGTGAAGGAAACATACCTGTTGCGTTCAAGGTAATGTAACTTCAGCACACCCAGCGCAGTGAGTTTTACAATCGCCGATGTGAGTGCGTAAGAGCGTTATACTGTGATAAGACGAAGTGTTAGTGAGCACAGCGTTGGTACATGATGAGGCAATGAAAGTGAAAATGAAAATATGTTAAAGGACTATATATCAACAGCGAAGAAGAAACGAAGAGCAGAGAAAGCATCTACTTTAGTTGTACCCCATAGCACCTTCATCTCCTTCTCTACTCCCTCACAAACATGGATACTGCAACCTCGTTGTCCGTAACTTGCGAAGAGGACTGAACGACGTGCACGTATGTGAGCACGTCGACTCAACTCGACCCGATTCCACGTCCTCCCAGGCCACTCGACCAGTAGGGCCTACGTCACATCCTCCTCATGCATGTGTTAAAGTACAATGCACTTTGCACACCAGAGGTAAAGTCTACTCATACGGTGCTTTCAAGATCCGAGTAGCATCATCGTGAAGCATTGCGGATGTACGAGTAGTATGGGTAGGCTCTGTGGGAGGAGTCAGGACACAGCTGCCCGTGCATATCAACAACGATGTATTTCTTCACAATGATCCTACGCGATACCAACCACGGTCCGTTCAGTCCTCTTCGTGGTCAGTGTAGCGTTGGAGTGAGGAGCGGGGACAGCATTGGAATAGGCCAGGACTGTCGAACGCTGTACGTGGAAGCGTGATCGTCGTGAGGTATGTATGAAAGGAGATGGTATGGGGACTGGAGCAACACTAGATATGAGTGCGGCTTGCGGCTGAAACGGAGACGGTCAGGTCTCTGTACAAGCCCTTCGTGACGGGGGTCGCAAGGTGGTCGATAACAATACTCAAGAGCTTCGGTGGATGACAGAACAGTGGCACGAGCGCACGTCTGTCATCCAAGAAGCATCCCAGGAGCACTCTACATCATCATCTTCTAAAAAAGGTCCGAGACTTTCACCATACACAAGACTATATCCTTCGTCATGACAAATCTGTCATTCGGTAAAGGAGGGGGGGCTGGATACCTGTGAGGTGAAAATAGCTTCATGCTCCGTATGAGTTCTTTATGGCAGGGGTCGCATGGTGGATAACGCTGATGTTGGGTACGGCAGATGGCTAATAGCGTTCGTGAAGGGCTCCAGTCGAGTACGTGCAGGCGAGACGATAATGCTGCCACCATGGGCTATGCACGGAAAGGATGGTACAGGCGTTCGTATATCGTCCAAGATGTCTCTTTCGACTCTCCAGCCCCAATACCCCATTCACTCCAACTATAACAAAAGATCCGACACTTCCGCCACACGCGCGCAAGACGTCCATCCCGGTCAAGAAGTCCTACGTCCCATTCGAAAGTCCTGTCGATGCATCCGGAGCAGAGATAGCGTCGCAGTGGTGATTGAGGAAGTTCCATGTAACAAAATAGTCGTTACTAGGT
Source organism: Cyathus striatus (assembly GCA_025738555.1). Lineage (NCBI taxonomy): Eukaryota > Fungi > Basidiomycota > Agaricomycetes > Agaricales > Nidulariaceae > Cyathus > Cyathus striatus. The sequence continues at coordinate 3,135,568 of JAOVFP010000012.1, forward strand.
GCGTGTTCGATGGAAACGGTGCAAGGGTCGGCATCGACGATGGGGTGGCATGTGGAAAGAACCAGCTGTTCCATGCTGTGGGGTTAGGATATTCTAAATAGCTGGTTTGGAAGAGGGGTCGTAATGCGCAAGATGGTACTATCGATGGTGTGGCTTGTGATGCAAGCGAATGTATGCTATGAGGCAAATGTAGGTGTAAGTAGGGCGCACGGAAAGATACGGGAAGGGAGCGTACATGTTTCGTTCCAAGCAGCTTCAGTCCATTAATGCATCAAGCCCAGTGAGTTTGAACGTCGCCGATGTGAGTAGGTAAGAGCGATATCCTGTAAGAAGACGAGGAGTTAGTGAACATAGCGTGGTCGAGTCGAGTGAAAGTGAAAGTGGAAAAACGCGCAATGACCATGTGTCGACAGCGAAGAAACGAAGAACGGGGAGGAGAGTTGGCCCTTACTTCACTTGTACCAGATACCACCATCTTCTCATTCCTCTACTCCTTCTCAATCGTGGGCGATTACAACCTCGCTGTCCGCTAGCAGTGTTCAGTGCGCCGAAGAAGACTCAGAGCATCAGCTTCAGATAGCTCTTCACGAAGTCGTTTAACGGGTGATGTATATGGGTAGTTTGAAGTTGAAAATACCGAATCTTGGCATCGGGGCAGTAGAAGCGGGATGGTGGAGGTGTAGGAAGGTGTCGTCGGCAATGCCATTGCGACTCTGTGAGAGTCTAGAGTAGTGTTGATGTGAGTTCATTCCAAGGTTATCCAAGGTCTCGGCTAATTGACATCGAGGTGCCTCGAGGTACATACACCTCAGACAGGACTGAATCGGGGCGGGGTAAATATGGTACAAACAGATTTTCTTAACAATTAGAATGTGTATCAAAATCGGCTCCTTGAACAGATTCATGTTCATATTTAGAAAATAATGATGGATTGGTTCTAAACCCATATCGCGCTTCCATATTGAGAAAATGACAATAGAACAAAGGTAGAATCTGTGTGAAAAATTGGTTGTTAACGCAGATTCTTGCACAAATCCTGAATTGGGACGCACATTTGTTCACTGATCCTATCTAAACACAGATTCTGGCTATGTTCGGTGCCCCTATCTTATCACACATTCAGAATTTGTCCTGGTAACAGAGTCTGGATTGGTTCGTTCATCAGACACGGCAGGTTTTCAGCTGTCATGTAGTGATCGGTGTTGCACTGTAGTGAGACCTGTAGTGGATGCTGTCATGTAAGATCTTTCAAGATCATCAGTCACAGGCGTGATAGTAAAATGAGCTGGTTTACAAACATGTGATAGCAGGTGATCACAATGAAATTCTATTGGATAGCTGTAAACAATTTCTACTTTGAACCCAAACCAGAATAAGCGAGCACACATGCTACATTCATGCCTCGCGTGAACATCATTATGAATGTCTTTATCTTGTATTGATCTCGTAAACATTTTATCTTCAGTATAGATTTGTAATTATAATGGTGTCCTCACGATAGGTATGTAGTTTGAAGATAAAATAGTGCTTAGATTATACTGCAGGTACAATATTGTTGTCTGCCACAAAAACAAGCGAAGGCAGGTATTTGCTTAGTTTAAAAATAACTTCAACACGGGGTCGAACTTACGACTGCATGTCATAAAAACCTAAATTTCAGTGGCATTCTACCGTTAATCTATGTAACGTTATATAAATTAGATGATAATATTGATTTATTGTATACCCTTCACTCACTGGTAAACCTGTAACAATTTGTTTCTCTCTCCTTTGATCAATACTCAGTGTCAACCTTCGACTGCATGTAATAAACATGATTTACGATGTATTGGCATAATTCTTCTATGTACTTTTCTTTGCCAATGGGAAGCGTTCGCAATGCCTGAACTGTCTAAGCGCTCTACTATGTAATTTATTAATAGTTCATAGATACAACATTGAATTTTGAACATCCGATCGTGAATGAATTTTCCTATTCATAACGAAGTATAGAAATAAAATATAACAATGGCCACTAAAACACATACCATGTATAAATCAAACACTTGAGCTCTTCTTTTCCTTTCATTTGCACCCGTATTCATAATTTCTCAAATGGTATATCACACTAAATTTCTCATCACATGGTCGTGAACTGGTTCAACTGAATGTCACTTCCGTGTGACTGATTATCTCAAAGATCTACATGACAGCATACACTACAGGTCTCGTTACAGCGCAACACCGATCACTACATGACAGCTGAAAACCCGCCGTGAGATCCACTTGCCAATTCTAAATGTAATCAAAAATATGTTGTCCTACCCTATGTACATGCAGATTGTAAATATGGTAACATATCATATTGATTGTCCTGCTCACAGGGCCACTCACAGGCCACTCACACCTGCTCATAACCCACTCAACTCCCCATTCCATCCCACTCAGTTCCTGCCCAGGGATGGAGCCGCGATATGGTAGAGCCAGGAGGTTAGATTGTATAGGACAGTGAATGTTACGTATTATAAGCTCTTTGTAGTAATAGTGATTGAGAATACAATAAGAAACAATAACATACTTATACGCTATAAAAGAGGATAACAAGCTTGGCTCGGCAAGTGCCCGGCATCATATCTAGCATTGAATACTTATAGTCATGGTTTATTCTGGAGTCGTTAAGTCACAATGTCTAACTTGTCGATCCAGGAAGCAGAACGGGTTCTTCAAAGAGCTGTTGTTCGTGAATCTGCACTCAGGTCCTTCCCATACCACATTCTTCAGCAACTTTGTAAAGACAATCATGTGAATGTTCAAGCGACTGGTTGAAGGAAGCTGGGGTTACCAATTAAGAATGACTTCATAGTCACACTTGTTGCATATAAGAAAGGTCAAACCAAAACATTATCAACAGCTCCTAACTCAAGGAAACGACCAGCGAAAGGTGAACATGAAGAGTCTTCAAAAAGAAAAAAAACAAGGTTAGTCGTTAAGACTTCTCTTCAAATGTCAAAATTCACTGACTGATATTGTTTTACAGAGGAAATACTTCCAGCTCGAGAAAACGATTAGCCGAAGGCGAACACGAGGAGTTGCCGAAACGAAAAAAAAAGAGGTATGTCCTAAGGCTTCCCTTCTGCCTATCTCATGGAGTATCCTGGATATCCTACAGAGTACACGAACATCCAAGCCACACTAATTTTCAGTATCAGCACCTCCCTTATGAACTAACAGATCACAACACACCAGAAGCAGTAACACAGAACATCGAGTCCCTACAATTAACACACATGAAATCCGATACATTTATGGATGTGGTTAGAAATGTAACATATTCTACGAAACCTCAACATACCACAGTGAAGGTGCCGTGAAATAAGGATGTTACTGTTCGAGTATACAAATCTGCAAAGGACTGGTGACATATACACAAAATATCTTGCATCGTCGATGACAAAGGGACTCTTCATCTTTCAACAATTGAAGAGCAGCTCCAAACATCAACGACAGTTCTAGTATGAAAAATTTATGCACTCACCATTAATTACTGATTATTCGTAGCCCATAGACCCTAAGAGATATCATCCTTATTATCAATATAATTCGGGAAAGCTTACTGTCGATGAATTGGAAGACCTCATGGACTCAGAAGGATTCCTACAAGTAATTTTTTGCACCGATAAAAATATAGTACATAAAGTTCGCCAATGAAATATAATATTATGTACAACTTAAAATACCATGCCGAAGTCGAACAAAAAATTATAATACATGAGCAATGTCCAAGATGTCATAAAGGCATGCGCTTAAAAAAGTTTTTCTACAAATACTCCGAGATCCTGAGCTGGTACAACACGCATCTTTTTTGCTCTGTTCTGTCCTTTCACAGGACAGACTTCAATTCCGTGTTCCATCAGGCCAAGTACCATGAATACTTCCCTGTACAACTGGTGGTTATGATGGTTTACAACTATTACACGTTCTCCCTTCCTACTAGGGGCCTCCAGGTGCACATACTCTGCTGGGACTTCAAGTTCTTGTCCGCCTGTTATTTCCACCCAGATAGATCTATTACTTCTCACCAATCCCAGGTAGGTACCGCTGCATTTTTCATATTGTCCCCTTTCAAATCCAGAGCTAGCAGCAGTCAGCAGAGATCCTGAGATAACCACATGAAGATATCTGCGATCCAAAAATGAGCTGTCTGCTTCGAGAAGTTGATTTATCCAATGGCCTATGAAGATATTAATATTGGTCAATATTCCAGAACTGTAAGAATGATACACACTATTGAATGCATCTGCAGAAGCATCACAAGCAGATGACCCTTCGCCAATAACAGCCGTTCTCATCGAGTTTGGAAGAGGAGTAGAAGCTTGCAAGGCAGATGTTGAGGCTACGTTTTCTGGAACTATTAACTGCTATTAGTGATGTACGACAACATCAAGATGAGTAACTAACTTCGATGGGGGTAGGCAAGCTCTTCGGCGGATACAACATTGGAAATCTAATCCGAATATGATCAAGAATCAATCCTTTGCAAATGTAATTATAAGTACTTACTTGCGGGGTTCTAGAGCTAGGATCCCAAGCCGGTGTTTGGGACCCGATCCCAGAATCATTTTCCCAAGCAGGTGTCATACAGACACTCTGTGAAGGATGATCTGTAGCTCCTTCTAGATCAAATGGCAATATATTCGAAATGTTGTATCTGTAATAATTTCTTAGTTTTATAGATTGGAATGCATATTGAGATGTGTAAATACCCAGGAATATATAAATCCGCTATTGAAACTTCTTCAAGTTTTCCCGTACTTATCAGGCAGGCTTCAACTTCAAGCTCGGCGCGACCATTAGTGTTGACACTCTTTAGTATCCCAATATCCCCCTTTTGAGGACCAGAGGTGACCACGCCATATAACCCATAAAGTGACTGATATGGATCATTACGCATGAGCCTATCCTCAACAGTCTGACTACCAGATGCATCTGCAGTGCTTGCGTCATTACTATCTTCCCACCTAAATGTACTATTTCTATGAACTTCACTACAGAAGTCCAAATCTGAGGAATGAACTGGTATGTGTTTTCCCTGCTTAATCAGTCAGAATAAAAATAATCTGGCATAAGTGGATTCAAAGTTACCTTCTTTAATGGAAAGGCGACAACTGTAATATTTTCCTTGCCTATATGCCCACATGCTTCCACACTTGTGACCATACCGACAACTCCTTTGTGTACACCAGACTTTACCCTAACTCTGTTGCCAATCTTGAAGCACTTCTCAAGTAAATTTAATGGATATTTGAAAAGATCATCTGGTGAATGAAAGAGCCTTATCGTCGCATTTTCTTCCATGATGTCTTCGACGAAGGCCAGCGAAACTATTCCTTGAAGGACAACCTTTACCTGATCGCGTATACGTATATTTGCCAATAATACTGCCCACCTTGTCTGCTCTAAAACCTCTTTAGGAATGTGGCTACAGCAATCAAAGGATCTCAGTTCTTCCTGTTAGATATTCTGGGTTGCACAGCTCCTTTGACAGCTGTCACTTGTCACCTGTCATACTTGACAGTTCTGTGATTGACAGATTCTTGATTGACAGTTCTGTGATTGACAGATATGTGATTGACAGATTGACAGCTGTCAGTTACCTTAGTTACATGGACCTTGGTTGGGACTTTGGTAGACAGCCTCAGTATATATACACTCTGTAACTTGGTAGTAGTAAACAAGTTTCCTCCCCATTTTGTGTCTGTGTCTGTGTCTGTGTCTGAGTTCTTGCTCCACTATCACCCTCCTTTCCCTTCATTATCCTCTATCCTCTCTCTATCACCCTCCTTATTCCTTGTTACTTCTCACACTTCCATTGTCGGTATCCCTTTGACTTGATAGTACTCGTCAGAATCGACTTCCCAACATAGTAAGAACCCATCAGCCATATAAAACGACCCTCAGAATATATATCCTTTTACAATTTTATTATCGGTGTCTTCATATTGGACTTTGAACTTATCCGGGCATGTTTGCCTTGCAAGGTCAGGGTTGAATAGCTCGCAGGGTGGTTTCGAGCTCGACGACGACGACGGCTGCTTTCATTTGGATGAATTTGTGTATTTTACTCGAGGCAATTGAACAATGTCAATCCGAAATGTGCAATTGCAGACATTTATAATAAATGCCAGGTCATATCAGAATTCTCCTTTGAGTCATACCCAAGTGTGCTTGTAGGGTGTATAGCTCACTCCAACGTTTCCAAGATAAGTATCCCACATAATATTTGGTGCACGATGAATACGGGACTGGTCGACTTCGCCAAAGATTTTGGTACACTTCTTAATTTCCTCAAGATTAAGAGCCTTGACGTAAATGTGCCCTGGGATAATGGACAATGAAAAGGCACTTCGAACGTGCTTGGGACCAGCATGTAAATTGAGCTGGTATACAATCCATTCCTCTGATCCGTTCTACAAAATGTGAATCAGATACTCGTCAACGATTGCAACTCACTGACTTTAACTGGTACGTCATAAAGGGGCCAGTCCCGAGCTACTCGACTGTGATGGGCGACATTGTGCTTGCTTATGGGGGTTGTTGAACTATGGTGCGGATCGCTTAGTCACCACTAGTTTTGTACAGCGGCAAAATTGGGCCACGAAATTTTTTGAAATTTTTGTGCCGATTTTGTTCATCTTTTTGAAGGTTTAAGAGTATATTATATCTGTATGATATTGATACTTCATCAAAAGAGTAGATTGTAAGGTGAAATGCTAGCTTCCTCACAAATTTTAAGCATAAGAATGATGACTAACCATGTCTATTTATAGTAATTACCTTCCCGATATGGTAATTCGGCAAAATCTGGAATGTGTGAAAAATATAACTCGCTCAGTTTTGGGAATTTTGACAAACTGTTTAGTAGAACCATCCAGTTCATCAAAGCAAGCATTTTTACAAGAGGAATAAGAAAATGGGGTTATTTTGCGTGAGAAATATCAAGTGACTTTTCCTTGTACAAAAGTTGTGGTGACTAAGTGATTCGCACCATAGGTCCAGCAAGCGAATGTGCACCTCCGCGTGAGGTGACATACTTTTTGTAGAGACAGCCGATAATTTCTGGTTGTCGTTCAGCTTGAACCGAGCGCACTAGCTCCAGCCGGCAAACAGGAACGTTGGGATCTTCATTGTCATCTTCGTTATCTACAATAAATTCTACAAAAATAACTCTCAATCAGAACATTGCATTCAAGTATTGCCATTTTATACACATACTGTCCAGTTGCTCTTCATCATCTTCATCCTCAGAGTCAGAACCCACTTGAGCTTCCAGATCTAAAAATGTCTATGCCCTGGTGTTAATGATTGCATTACTATATTCAGATTGGTTCATTACCGCTACTTTAGCTCTCTTCGCTTTCTCTGCTGAGGTTGAGGCACTTCATCATCAGGGTCAAAATACCATTGAATCTGACTCGCGTCCTTCAAGCTACCATCTAGATTCAGTGTGCAATTGTCTTCAGCCATTGTATACTAGAGTATGCTAGAGTATCTACTGTGATGTCGGGGCAATGAAACTATTAAGGTAAGAACCCGCAACACCCGCCTTCTATATATTGGATATGAAAACGTTTAGGGCAGACTCTTCCAGCATGTGATATCCCCACATGTTCCCCGCTCATTCCCCGCTCCATTCCCCACGCACTCATATTCAAGGCAATACACTCTTGTATTGTCTAACATACAAATCAAGACCAGCCGTAGTTTAATATCATTTTTTAATGCACGTAGTTTTATGTCCATAGTTCGATATCATTATTTAAGGCGCGTAGGTGTTATTTAAAGTGCGTAGTTGTGAAAACTGAAATCTAAATTCCATTTCTCCAATGACACTGATGCCACATGCGTCTGAACCCACTCTGTAATTGTCTCGCTTGATAATAGTGCCTGGAAACATAGAACAATTAATATAATAGATAATGTCTGCATGTAGGTCAGTGATTCAGTTTTCGGGACTTTCTCTCGAGTGGAAGTGCCCTTCGATGTGTTATGCTTGTAGATGAAATGATCAACAATAAATGCGAGCAGCAAGATAGAAGGCTTACAGCAGAGGTTGAGTTCCATAGCTTAATTGGATAGTGTGTTTCATAATTATCAGCTTCTGACGATCCTGTGGCAATTATACATATCGAACTGATTGCGGCACACTTAAAGAGAGCATATTAGCTTGTCTCAATTTTTAACGAAATATGCTTATGTCCACAATCTGCATTAGAATGCCTCTCTCATGTGGCAAAGACGTCTGCATATTCCCGAAGTGCGAAAACACACGCGGAAACCCGTCGTCGCTACCAACAATTATAAGGGAACCTTGTCGACCACATGCAAGGTGCATGGGGTAATTGCGGGAAATCGGATGCTCGTAAGTCTTTAACAGCTGGGAAGGTGGAAGAGCATATGTATTGACACCATTGAACAGGTTGGAAACATGCATCTCTTTTCCAGACATGACTGCATGTCCACTGGTATAGGTAAGTGGAAGGCAAGACACTTAGCACGCAATGTAAATACCTACATTCGAGACCGTAAGCGACGACTCCATTGGTGAGTCCAAGGATTAACTTGATAGTTTATACTATTGCAAGAGATCAGTCATAGCATTCTATTGTAATCGTGACAGTTATTACTCACATTTCATGCGTTTCCAAAACAGAATATAAGATCTGTTTTCCATCGTCGTGAAAAGCGACGCTATGAAATCTATACTTAAAATCTGGTGCCGGAGTTCCAGCATACTCGTCAAGGTCACCTGTGTCCTTTGTGAATTCCTGAGACATCATGTTTGACAATGCGTACCTTTGTGGTTGACCGTCCATACCAGCAAATGGCCGTCGCCAATACTGGCGAGACGCTGACCATACCGATCAAATGCCAAATCCTCTATATGATTTTTGTGTGCCTCTGTAACACTCTTACATACGTACTGGAAATGAAAAGGAATAAATACGTGAATAACATATAGGTTAAGCAATGAGATACCTTGCTACTTTCATGGTGATATACCATTATGGAACCATCCGAAGACCCAACTGCGAAGTTGGAACATGTAGTACCATCTGAACTAGGCATTCAGACAGCAGAAGACACAGGTCCATGAAATACCAAGTTAATTTTTTCGAGACTGATCCCGCTCATGGCATCCCAAATAACCACCATTCCGTCGTCTGCTAGTAGAGTGAGCGGCAAGTCTGTGAGTATTAAATACATGCAAGTACTTACCTCCACTTAGAAGCTTTGACGCATCCAGACTTAGCTTCAAAACATTTATGGGCTTCATATGGTAACTCAGTGTTTGAGTAGTATTGAACTAAGTATTTTTCCGTTAATCTGTTGGTTCAACTAGGACGTGAAAGCAACACTACACACCTTAGGAAGATCGGCTTGAATGGACATTGATGCAGTCGAGATTGGTTATTGAATGAAGAGTACGAAGGGAGTATGAAGTTCATGATAAGAGTGCGTGTACTATTTTATAGGAGATAGGTGCCAGCACTATTGTTGTAGGAAAACACGTCGCTAAATACAGTTAATTGTAATATTCACTGGCGGTGATCGCAGGCTTACCTGTTGAATGAGGAGTCGTAATCTATTATCACAAGATTTAGTTAGTGTTTCAAAGATGACAGCAAAACAACTAACTGGCAAATATTCCATATTTTGGAACTGTCATTGACGTTGATAATTACACAACACCCAATTGTTCGCATCAGTCTCCATTAAGATTAGTTCTTCGTCAGGCATCCTTGCAACGCCGCACCCCTCTCTCTCACTTACACATAGTATTGTTAGTAAAAGTATGTTGTACGTAGAATAATTGTATATTACCAACAGTCCCTGCTCACTCGCCACTCATACCGTTACCTAGGACTACTGTACTGATATTTAGTTGGCTTGCCAAGGATAATAGGATAATAGAAAAATGACTTACCAGCATTCCATATTTTGGCGCTATCATTGACGTTGACAGGCCCAATTGTTCCTTCCATTCGGATTAGACCATCATCAGGTGCATCTTTTCTCTTAATATTATCCTATCTAAAAGTACTACTATCTATGTAAAAGAACTGAATACATCCCTATACTAACTACAGTACCTATGAAGAACATGAGAGTAAGGAAGAAGGGAGTAGTGAGTGTGGGTACAATACGACTGTTTCGAAAGCATTTAGGGCAGGTCAGCTGACCTGGCCAACCTGCCCTAAATGCTTTTGAAACACCCATACTGATCGCAACGCCGTGTCCCTCTCTCTCACTTACACCCATGTGCTCTTGTAGTTGTACCTTATAGTAGCTGTAGTAATAGTTGATAATACACAAACCAACAGTAGAATAATCGTATAAGGCCTTAAATTATTAGTAGTAATGGTAATGCACTGTAAAACAAAGTGTCCCCGCTCACTCCCCACTCAACAATTAGTACGTTACCTAGGACTATGTTATTGATTAGTTTACAGTGTACATTCTCTCCTTGTTCATTTTATTTACCCTGGATACCTGTATTGTTTAGGTTGCACAAGTGGTCATCGGAACGGATTATCTCAGTATTTAATGCTCATTCGTCAGGCAGAAAACGATGCACACTCCACGATGTCGAACAACCAACACCCTCCTGTCGAACCTGGTCATCCCTACTACCCCATTCCTAAAAGGTTGAACCATAATCGGTCTCAATCTCTTGTCAATGAGCCAGTGCGTACAGTTACGCAACGAAATAATACCATGAACTTACATCTACTTTCCAGGCAACTACATGATACACCCGTGTTAGGGTTGAATGAAGGCCTGATGAATATGAGCCAGCGCCAGTAACTGAGAATCCATTTGCTACCTGGCAGCCAGACGCAGAAGACAGCCAGGTATCTGAAGTGGTGGATAGGACTTCCGGGCTACGTCGTGATACACCAGTATGTAGCCAAATTGCTCTCCCTTTTATTCCCTTAATCTCATTGTGTAGAACCCCATTCTAGCGGGGCCATCCCCAACTGTGCCACCAGTGCAAACCGGATCCTTGCCCCCCCGGCTTTCTGGTAGTGTTGTTCCTCTGCCTCCACCTTTACCTCCGAGTATCCCTTCCGGCCAGGCACCTGAAATGGAGGATAGGGTTTCTGGGCTCTATCGTGCTACACTAGTAAGTAACCGCGTTGCTCGCCCTTTTATCTAAATTTATTTGCATAGAACTCCAGTCTAGCAGGACCATCCCCTACGCTGCAGGCTAGCGCAGCAGCATCGATTATACTGCCTGGGTCCTTGCCCCCTCCGCCTTCGGTGGCTGTTGCTTGACCCAGTTCTGTGAACAGCCATCATCCTACACCATATGGGTCACCATCCACCGCGACCGAACCGCAAGCCTCTGCAGTCCTGTCGTCTAACATTCCCGTGCCAGCACCCGGTATCCCTGGTCCAAGTTCACCTCCCGATGTCCCTGCTCCTATGCATCCTCTCCATTTTCAGATGGAAATCGATGGCATGGCATCATCCCACCAAGATCTGCCCTCCGGTATGGAAATTGATCCAAGTTTACTACTACACCAGCTGTCTGTAATCCCCTCACCCAATGATCCTTCACCCAATCCCCCGCCCAGCCACCAGCAAGCCCAAGCCAATCCATCAGCTATTCCCTCGCCCGACCACCAGCAACCAACAATGCCTTCAAATTTTCAGCCAACCGTTTTTCCACAGTGCTATTCCCTAGAGGAAGTAAGTATCTACATACTTGTATACCGTGCCTTATCTCAACTTTTTAGATAACATTTCTATCGCGGCATGTCACCACTTCTCTTGAGCCAGAACTTCAACGTTACAATGACCAGCTTGTCCAAACCCTCACAGGTTTACTAAACACGCTCCCGGGAGCTAATACGAGCCCTAGCCCGATTAATGGCCCAAGTTCGTCTGAGGATGATGGTATGGACGCTGTGGATGAAAGCAACGGTTTAGCGGTATGATCTCCTAGGAAGCGCTCCAAAAAGAACACAGATGAATTACAGTTCAACGTAAGTTTGACCTTTCAATTACAGGACTGAACCTTCTAATGATTCTCACAAAGGAACACCTACGAAATTACCTTGTTGCGAAGAGGCTGTGGTATAAAGATGCTACAAATTTTCGCAGTCCTCCATCCAAAGCGCTTCTCGAAGAGTTTGAGGATCGTAGAGCAGTACCAGATGTTGCATCCCCAACGCTCAATTGGATGTCTCCTTTATCATCTGATTGGAACACAGAGATGATCCGGCTCCTCACTTTGGACTACCAAGCACTGCTTAATGATCAAAGTACACAGGATAATATCATCATTGCCCAGGATGATATGAAGATGGAAGCCCTAGCAGTTAAGATCAAGAGTAGATTAGGACGTAGTGTTACGGCATATCGGGCCTTACAGCCACCATCTGAGGACTCCGATGAAACACCACATTCAAAGAAAGAGAGAATTAAGCTAAGTGGGGTTGCAGAGAAAGTAAGAAACCGACATTTCACCCATAGGGAAGGGGTATGTGTTCCATTATGTTTGTTATCTAACTTCGCACTGCTGAGATTCTTATGCAAACATGGAAACGCCGAGGAAAAGTTATCAAGGCTCGCCTGTCTAGTAAAGAAGAGGACAATGAACTATGGAAGGAGGTCAAACACATTCATGAGATACTGGGAGTCGATGGGATGAGCTCGGACGAAACGGAAGTCGAAGGTACAACTACACGGCGGAAAGTAGTTCGGCGAAGGGTGAAAGCTTGGCGAAACGATAGTATTTCTGATTTATTGAGGAACATAGAAACTTACGGCACTGGCCTTTGTAAGGGAGGTGGTAACATTCATTGCTTCAGGGAACATGGTGCATCTACATCCGGAACAAAGGCCGGAAAGAAGACCAGGAAAGACCAACAATGTGTCAAAGGACTTCCGTCAAACTATTATGATCAAACTTGGTATAAGGCTCTTACTAAAGGCCAAAAGACTGTATTGGATCCTCAGCCTCCACGGGAACTACCTGACACAGTTCGTAAAACTTTCCTTATACTATGTATTAGTTGCTGAAGAGTGATAAATGCAGACCGTGTTGCTGAAGTGAGGGTTGATACAAAGAAGCTAATATGATATGTATGTATACACGAAGTCATATATATTAAGCACAATTGCATACACGATCTCATTTTTACTTCTTTTCTTGTTTATTGTACATATGTAATATGTCGCCTCGGACCCCACATGATGCTCTCGTATATTGTAAATATGTAATATTTTTCCTTGGACCAGAATGACTATTGTTTGTATATACCTTGATTTCATTTTTACTTCTTTTCTTGTTTACTGTACATATGTAATATGTCGCCTCGGACCACAAAGACTATTATTTGTATATACCACTTTCATACAGGTTATACTGTATATACATCAAATACTGCTACTTCCGTTCTCGCGAGCAATTTTTCATACTTGCATGAATAAAGTCGATAGCTGCCCAGTTTTTTTCGTAGTCTAGTAGTATTGGGAACTCTTGATTCATCTACACATTAGACGTTAGTAAATTTGTAAAAAAAATGTGCGCGCTCACCAATTCCACAACAAGGTCAAATTTCTCTTTGGTTGTGCGCTAAATGGCTGACCCTTCTTCATGTTTTCAGAAATACATATCTTCGCAAACTTCTGCTCTATAGATAAGTAACCATGATATTTTAGGTGAATACAAAAGGCCTATATACCTGTACCCTTGTATACTTATCTTTTTCCCAGCATAGAGAAGTCTGCAATGAATACCCCCCTCTGCTTGGCCAGCCCAGTTCACCACGTGGTTTAGGGATCAGGGACGATCCCTTAAGAGTCCGTGCACTCCCTGCGACATTAGATGTTTTTCCCAGTATTTCAAGTGGCCATTCTTTGTGTAGCGTAAGGATGCGGTGTGGTTTCGGTAAAATTTCTCTTTCAAAAGATCGATGTAAACTTAGAGAGTGCAAATTTAGGGAACTCATTGTTGGAATGTCAACCTTGGACTCATTCTTAAGTAGTGCATTAAATCATACATGCCTTGTAATGCCTACCATAACGATGCCTTGTTTTATAAGCGACCATGTTTGTCTGAGTAAATCAGTTCAGCTGCAATGTCGTCTATTAGGACCTGTCTTTATTCTGTATCCTGCAGTTATTATATTATAGTAACTATAAAGCTTCACCGACGCTCTCCACTCTGCCCACATCAACAGCTCAGCGTCTAGTAAGTGTTTTTACTACCATAGATTAGTGCACTCCTTACTGACAGCCTTTTCAAGAATGCCACGTCCTAATAAGGAAAAGAAACTTACTGTTTGCTATTGCAGTCGGTGTAATGGGGTAATGATGACAGAAGCGCAATATCTTGCACACAAGGAAGAAACCAAGGCTGAAGCCAATCTTCGAGACCTTGAAGATTGAGTATTTTCCATCACTCTCCAGGATGTCTGTTCCTTGCCTACCCAAGACTCTCCACCGTTTCTTGCCCCACCTCTGTCGTATGAAATGGATGCACAAATGATGTTCCAAAATTTATTTGAGTATGATAGGAATCTTGAAAGTTCTTGTGATAGCATCCATGCTGTGTATTTTGAGTGGCTAGAAGATGGAACACGGAATCCAGCCTCACAAAAAGAGGGTGCCAGGTTCCTCGCAAGAAGTGATGCACATGCATTTCTCGTGAACCAAGAAACCTGGCTATGAGACCTTATAGCTAGGCTTCATCTCATTCCCACTTCAGGTGACAATGCAAATACTTCATTCAAACATTCGATACAGGAACGAGCAGAGAATCTATTGGTGGACATCCATGTGTGCATTCGACGTTGGAGCAATCTGGGCATTTCTTATGGGAAATACTATGATACTAGTGAGTAACTTCGATGTTATTGAGAGTGCGATTAGTAACTTGATTGTCATAGGTAGTCACTTTGACCATCCCTTGCGCCTCGGCCATCCAATCATTGCAGCCTCCCTCTTCCTTACTGTCGCTGTCAATGTTTTTGTGAATACTGCCAGGCCTACTTGCAACTTTATCCTCCATATGGTCAAGCTTTTACTCGGTTCAGTTCTCTCAGCTGATCAGAAATCCGTGCTCGAATCGATACCTGAAGACTTGCGAACCGCAAGAAAAAAGTTCAACTTGGATCCCAAAACAACTATATTCGCTACTTGTCAAGCCTGCACATCTATTTATCCCCCAGATGAAAAGGGTGGATACCCTTTTCGCTGTACCTTCAAACGCTTTACTGGTGTGAAACTGTGCGGAGTGCGCTTAACAAAGCATGCTGTTCAGAATGGTATAACCATCGCAGTTCCTTCGAGGCCATATGTAATGCAGGACTTTACGGCTTTTGCGGGAGCACTGTACTCGCGCCCTGGAATAGAGCAATTGATCGATCACACTAGGCACGCAATATCTGTTGATGGGATTCGAGATATCAATCAAGCAGTAGCAATTCGTCAGTTCGTTGGTGCTGATGGTAAAGTATTCATTGACTCAAACGAAGAACTATGTACTCTCTGGAGTATAAGCTACAACGCTTTTAACCCTTATCACAACAAAGCGGCAGGAAAATCGGCGTCAGTAGGATCATTGGCTCTTGTATGTCTTAGCTTACCCCCAAGTTTGCGGTACCGTTCAGAGAACATCTATCTCGCTGGGTTGATACCAGGGCCGCGTCAGCCATCATTAGATGGCCTAAATCCTTACTTAGCTCCATTAGTAGACGTCCTTCACAAGAGCTATCATCAGGGTACTTGGTATAGCCACATACGAACATCCTAATGGGATTTGTGGTCGTGAGGCTATTGTTCCTGCAGTTTGCGATCTACCTGGCTCTTGTAAACTTACAGGTTGTGCGTCGCATTCTGTGACAATTTTTTGTTCTCTGTGTCATCTCCGGAAGCCAGATATTAATAACATCGACTGCTCTTCCACCAGCTGGATGCCAGTTACATATGAAGAGCACTTTAAAGCGGCGGCCGACTGGCGAGATGCTTCCACTAAAACTCAAAGGAATAATCTTTTTAAAAAAAATGGAGTTCAATGGTCAGAGCTTCTCTGTCTGGAATACTGGGATCCGACAAAGTATGCAGTCGTCGATGGAATGCACAACTTATATCTAGGTCTGGTCAAACATCATTTTCGTGTAATCCTTGGTATGAATTGGGAAGAGAATCGGGAATATAACGAAACTCCGGAAATGAATGAACCCACGGCCAAGTCAGTTCAGAAAGGGTTAGAAGTCATGTCGTCCCAGCCAACATCTTCAGGACTATGCAGGCTGTCTATTCCCGTGTTGCAATCACTTTGTCGACACTTCAATGTCTCAGAAAAGGTGAGACGAGTCAGTTGAAGGGTTAAGAAGCAGCAATATGTTAACGTACTGGTAAGTCATTTCTTTTTTTAATAGTTCACCATCAATTAATTAGATGAAAGCTTGAAATCTCAGGATCCAGGGAACGTAATGATGATTCTCATTCGATAGAACGTGCACGTACAATCATCCATGATTTTGCCGATATCGAGATAGATACTGAAGGAACAAGCCCTGAAGAGGAATTCTCTAGAACTCCTCTTCTCGAACACGATGATTTAAAGGAGATACAAGAAGATATTTTGCATATGATCCGACCGAGCTGGCAAGCAGGTCCCCCAGTAAACTTTGGTTCACCGTCTCATGGGAAATTGAAAGCCGATCAATGGCAGACCTGCATTGACTACGACCTGACTGTTTCATTGGCGAAAATGTGGGGTGGTGGAGAAAGTAAAAACTCAGAAATAGATGGAAGGAAACAAAAAGCGGTTGAAAGCACGCTGCTTCTCACCATTGCTATTCATTACGCTACATCACACTGAGTTCAACCTGGACTTCATGACATGGAATTCAAGAAGTTCATATTAGCCTATCTTCATTCAATTCGAGAACTGAGGCCTGATGTCGACCTTCATCCCATTCATCACAATGCTATCCACCTGGCGACATACCTGTCATTGTTCAGACCAATTCATGGTTGGTGGATGTTCCCATTCGAGCAGTTAATTGGCAATTTACAAAAAATAAATATCAACTTTAAATTTGGCGAGTTTTATTGGCTACTTCGTATTACCTGCACTGATGGATCTTTAGGAGAGCTGGAAGCATCGATGTTGAATGCTTTCTGTGCTGCGTCGGAGCTGTGTGTATTCTTACAACGCCCAGGATGTCCTGAAATTATCAGATGGAGTAGTGAAATCGTGCAAGAGTGTTTTCCTGATGTTCAGTCTGGGACATTGATTCACGATATGCGATTGTTGGCGGATGATACATGTCAGCCTACCAGCAGGAAAGATATTAAGCTCGATTTGGAAGTGTTACAAGCGGCCGGCTTCGCGGATGATACTAGAGTCACCGAATATGATCGATATATAGTCAATGGACGCCAGCTATCATCAAAGCATAACACATCGAGAAATAGCATAATATTCTATAAAGATCCTGATTCTGAGCAGCTAATTCCAGCCATAATTCGACACATTTTTGAAGTAATTGACGAACAAGGATGTATTTTATTCGCAGTCCACCCTTATAGGCAACAGGCAGACATACCAAGCGTATTCGACCGATTTGAAGAGTTCAGTGTCAGTCTCTGGAAGGATTTATTAGATGAGAGAGTTTGTGTAATCTCAAACAAGATTCAGATCTACCCCGCGAGCAAGTGCAAATGGACTGATGGAGTTTTGGCCTTGAAGCCCTATATTCATATACGCATTGCTATTGGGCTATCTATTTAATATCGACGACTTATGAGATGATTGCTACAGGATTTCTAATGCATTTTGCAAGGTATATACTTACGTACATATATGTTCCACCACTACATTGTTATTAGTCCATTTCTTTAAGTAGTTGCTTTATGAAGTCACCGCTGTCGGGGCGACGTATCCATATGTCGGGAGAACAACTTACTGACTCCAGCTCGGGGCAGTACATCCGAAGCTTTGTTATAAAAGACTGCATGTAGTCCTTGCTTTTGGTGAACTGCAGGCTATTTCCATAAGGTGGGTGTATCGTTAGGCTCCTTAGCCTTGAAGCATGCTTCATTAATTTGATAAAGTAATCCTAATAATCTAATTCAGGTAGATGGCTGGGAAAGATGGCAACACAATGCACATGATAAAGAATTTCTGAACAATCCAAACAGATATCAATCTTTTGACATTTGCGTATGGCACTAATGTCGGGTATGGAGCACTTGCACTGCATTTTGGCTACCATATGTTCATCCATTGAGTAAGGAAGCACAATGGTAATGCTCGTGTTGGAATCGAAAACGTACATGGATTGGAGAGGGGAAGTAATGTTCGCTATGGCCCTGCAGAATTCGTGATTATCTGGATTGGGAAATGAATTGGATAGTCGAAGCTGAATTGTCTTCAATGAAGACGAGACGGCTGTCAGCTGGAACTGCTCGCTACATGTAATATCGGTAACACTCTCTGGTATCTTGATGAACCCTTTCCTGACTGACTTACATCCTTCCGGTGTACAATAGATCCATAAATGTTGTAGTTGGCACATAGTGGAAGACGTGGTGGATGGCACAAATGAAAATGGTTCGTCACAGGAGATCAAGAGTGTCTTTAGGGTCTGCAGCGATCCACAAACCAAGATTGGTATGATATCTCTTCCACTTTTCCCTTTGATGCTTAAAAATTCTAGCGACGGTCCGTCCAGAAGCACAGACAATATGTCAAGCATTTTAGAATCACCGAATATGTGAGTCGCTATACGGAGGTTTCGTAGCCCAACTGCAACACCGTTTTTGATTATGTCGCAAGGTATCTCCGGCAGACACGGTAAGGCTATCGTGGAACGCAGTACTCGTGGAGAGTAGGTGCTGTCAAGGCCAACACTTGTACATGAAGGAGGGAGGCTCACCAGAATAGCAGTGATGGAACAGATGACTTGGAGCTCTGCCGGCAGAGTATCTTCTCCGTCATCATAACTATGAACTATGGTGAACTCTTCCATACCAGAAGCCTTGCTTAAGAATGTACGTAGTCCTGTAAGGTGCTCTAGCACACAGTGTAGGCTGACATCTACTCTGAGGCGTCGGGAACGTGTGGATAGATTGGCTAGAAGATGAATTGCAGCCGGACTAACGACTCCTTTAAGCGATATATTGGTACGTCCGAAAATGTCAGTGTTCAGTGCTCCTTGCCTTCTAAGAAACACTTCCGTAGTAGCATAGCACAATTGTCGATTAGTGTGGATCAGCGACAACAAGCAACCATCCTCTGCTTGAATAATTATCAAGTCAACCAATTCCACTGGAAGGTTCAGAATGGGGAAGACAGGAGCCGTTTTACACTGCTTCTTGACGGTAATCTAGAAGTTGAAAAGTTAGACATGAATTGTTCAAGTGTCTATTTGCTTAAGCATACCACTTTTCGTCGTTTTCAAATGCCCTTACTTCACAAGGGGCTGTCAAGCTTTTGAGTACCGCATTTGTAACTACCACCCTTTACACTGATGTCTTTGACAAGGGTCCTTCTGATCGCCCGCGCAACAGAAGAATACTCCTGAGTTATTTGGTTAGATATCGAAGAACATAGCCTGGTAAGTTTCTATTACCACATACCAGGTCGCAGCTGAGAGGTCTAACAATGTTTCGGATATTTGCCATTTGTCGAAATGAGTTGAAGATTATAGCTTAAGACTGAGGAGGAAATATATGCACAGTGAAGATTGGGGAACGGTAATGTTGATATGCTTCGGCATTGAATGAATTAGTAATTAATTTATACAAGCTGACCATTTGTTTTCGAATGGGTGTATAGAATTCATTCGCAAATCACAATTAACTTTAGCCTCTCCACAATTCACAAAAGGTTGATGAATCATGGCAATGATAATATGTATTAGCAGCCTTCGATATCGAGGGGGCATCGGTCTGGTAGTCCCTAGGTCCGATCCGTAAAATGATGCGTTATGAAACGCAGTGGCGTTCAGCAACGGGATGGACTCCACTGTCAAACTGCTATTGTTTTTACTACCAATCCGCTGAACAAGCACCAGTCGGTCTCCATAAGAGATTCAGATGGTGTCGAACAATAATTTGTTCACCGAGTCGTCCTCTATCTTTCTTTTATCTACATGACTCACAATTCCATTAGACTAGCTAGATTAAGCATGCTCTACTTTCGCTGAGTAGAAAAATGAGTGAGGAAATGAGGTATCAAAACAATACAATAGGTATGATACACATCTTGATACTTATACTATTGCTACGAGGTGTGGTTCCATCACACCACCCTCCTCATGAAGTCAGATACTCTCACTATGCGTACTTATAAATTTTGCGTTTGCTTTGAGGAATTAATTTTCGCAGTTTGACTTGGAATATACGTTCACTCGCCATTCGAAGGCGATCAACACATTGAAGATAAGCCCAGATGGTACAAAATTGGCTAGCAGTGGTAAGTGCAATTTTGTACTATAGATTGAGCATTATACGAATGAATAAAATACCCTTCCAGGCGATGACGGACTTGTAGTAATATGGGACCTGGATTCTGGTGAAAGCCTTTGGGAAGCGTCCGTGATTGGGGAAGTTACTACGATCTGCTGGGCCTCGTTCCCCGAAACTGGTACCACAGTGTTATATTTTGGAACTGGAAGTGGTGTCATACGAGGATATCAGGAAGATACCTTTGGTGATAGTTATGAACAAGTGTTGGCAATCTCTGTGCATGATGGCCCCTTGGAGGACTTGAAGTTCGACCCGTTCCATAGTCGACTTGCTTCACTCGGAGAAGGTTACCTCAAGGTTTGGAACTTAAATTTTCCAGGTAAGCAATTCATCTTCAAAATCCTATGTATTTCCCACCTAACCTCTTTAGGTCAGGCCATGTTGTATGTGGAGACAACTCCTCTTCCTCACATGGCTAGAAATGTCGCATTTATTGAGAATGGAACAGAACTAGTTCTCTGTTATTTGGAATCCCGTGAAATGTACGTCATATTGTCCCTCCATTTGTAAAAGTGTTAAATCATGCGGTACCAGTTTCTGCTGTCAAATGTCACCTTGGAAGATGCGATGGATCCATGAGATACACACCAGAATGTTAGTCTTTTGCCGTCGCAGTTACGTTAACTCACCCAGTACCATTTCTTAAGTGGTCATGCAATTGTTAGTGCTGACAACGATACTTTAATTGTTTCAAATCTTAGAGATGGTGTCAACATTTATGCTATACCTCTGGTACAGCCGCTTCGATCACTAAAACATGCCATTCACTCAAATGTACCTCTCGTTGTCTCAACGGCATTTGAAGGTGAGCTGGTTGTTGTCGGCAGTGATGATGGAGTAGTACACATATATGATCAGTGTTTGGGAACATTAATCACATTATTACCCCATGGCTATGGTAAGTTATTATGGTATATGTATGCGGCTGATGTCACATTAACTATTCTGTTGTTAGTTGGTACACTAGTCCAAATCACTGAGGTTCGTTCAATGTGCCTAGTACACAAGCAACTCTAATCACGGTTACAGGCATTCAGTTCTGATGAGCATTGTGTGATTGCGACTGGGACATTGGATAGGGACGCCATCGAAATAAAAGTATGGATGTCAGGTACCAGAAATTCACCCACCAGTACCTTCCCGAAAAATCGTCCGTGCCCTACTTCTGAACAGACATCTCATATGCAAATATTTCAGCGAAGAATGCCAGCAGTAATTGAAGTGGCCGGCGGGATCGCTATCTTTTGTCTACTATTTATTTACATTGTAGGGTACGAATACTTGGCAAACATTGTGGCCTTTGCATTGTAATTCGCTCGTCAAATGCTACAGAACGTCTCCGACAAACGCTGGGCATTATACGAGAGATTTGACACGTCAAACACCCATATGGCTTCCAGGCCCCAAGACAACCACCTCATGGTGCGTGCTCCCCCAGGGATGCCTCCGTTTACCCCCTCCTGGTGCCCTACCCTCGGTATGGCATCCCGAGCTACATTATATAACGACAACAGGCTACGCATACTTTCCCTTCTCCTTTATGATACAGCATATTTCCTAACCCTTACTAACTGTACATTCTCCTTGCATTCTCATTCCAGTCTCTTCCAAAATATTATTAATCACTACAACATTACAACTTTTCAGCTATGTACTATGTATTCCATTCAATTTCCGCTTTCGAGCACTAACGATATGGTAGATAGAAAAAACACAATAGTTACAGATACTTACGGGTAACATATATCGTACCAGCCCACCATCCTACAACTTCTTGGTGTCTTTCCAGTGCACACATAGAAGTGGACTGTCTATTATGAGGATGGGTCAGTGTTAATTGGTTTGCATTGATACGAGACTTACTTCAACTTCTGTAATTTCAAGCCCTTTTGCCCTCCTCTCATCATTTTCCTCTCCTTGATGATAAATGCCCAACAGCCTAGCCGCTCTCCAATGCCCCCCCGGGCTGCCCCAGCGCACCATAACCCGGTCGCCTACCTAATGTGATCTTGGTGTCTAGAAAACAAGAAACTGAAGAGAAAGGTATTCACATTATAAAACTCAGCCTGCTTCTTATAGCTGATGAAGGTTGGTTCTATTGCCATGTTTAAAGATCACCTGCAAACATTATTTCGAGAAAACCACCTGAAATAACAAGAATCTACCTCAATTTTAGATCTCTGAATGCCCGGTACAATTCAGTAGACGAGCAAGACGATGTGGGACTTGAGAAGCGTTTGAAAGCTTATTTCGAACGGATACCTGCCACTACCCCACCTACTCTCCAAATCGGTGACAACACTTGGCCTACTTCCCCTCCCCACGACTAACCAACAACCAATGACGACGACGTTCCCCCACCCACGATCCACTCCCCCCCCCCAAACACCGCCCCACAGTGTAGACGGCTACACCTACACTGACGCCTCCACAATGCCGCCCCGCTCACGACTCTTCTTGCTCCCCCAGTCCTCGACCTACATCTCAGTGACCCAGTGCCGCATCTCTCCTCCTCGCTGACCCGTCCCTTACCTCAACGTTCCCCTCCTCAACTCGCTTCCTTCTGCTGTCACCATCACCGCCTCCTCGCCGACCCGTCCTCTACCTCAACGCCTCCCACCTCAACGAGCACGCATCCTCTACCACGCGTCCCCTACCCTCAACGTCCCCCACCTCAATGCGCTCCTTTCTGCCACCACCACCGCCTCCTCACTGACCCCTACCTCAACGCCCCCCCACCTCAACGTTCCATTCTGCCATGTGATACTGACACCACGCGCATACGTCGGAGCCTGGTCAGCCCCTTCCCCTAGCTCGAGTCAACGCCGCCTGCTACGTCACGTCTCACAGCGCCATCTACACATCATAGGCCCTGTCCACCCCTCCTCTGCGGTCCCCTTCTCCCACCTCCTCCCACCACTGCCTTGTCTGGACAACTCCATGCCGTCGCCTTCTCCCCATTTCGTCTCGCTATGACCGCCCCCTTCCCTGTGTCTGCATCACGATGGCTGTCTTCTACGACCACAGCGTCCCCTTCTCCTGCCTCTCATCATCACCGGCCTCGTTACCTTATCTGGGCTGTACACCGTACCATATGGAAGATTTTTTTAAGCTCGAAAGAACGGTACGGTCTGTATTACGGATACGGGACGGATTTATATGGTATACAGGTCTTATTTCAAAAATTTTGTTTGCAAATCGCTGCCATCTCCATCCGCCACAATATCAATGTCGCCTTCAAGTGCCGCAGATTACTCACCTCCTTCTGCTTATGGACAGGTAAGTCTGAGATAAGTTAGAGGTGTTCAGTTGCTGATGGTCTTGCTTATAGACTGATATGCAACCCACTACAGCATCTTCAGCGCAGGGGCCACAACTTCTTATTACTTACCTCACCACTGCTAGTAGGTAAGGCAATTTTACTGCATTTTACAGATATAATGTTAACCTTGATGCCAGTGGTTGTGGTCGAAGTCCTCTTTCACCAGAAGTTGACTCGCCTGACGGATTAGCCGACCTACCTCTCATTTCTCCATTAATCACTATGCCAGTAGACTTATTCCCCGATATCCCAGAAGCTCATTGACCACTTCTTGATTCTCCTATCACTTTCGCGGTGGTCCCACCTCAGACTGTCGTTTTCGAAATGGATATGTCGCACGCGCCATCGTCACCACCCCCACACTCTAAGTCATCATCTCATGACTCTGTCGTCACGCAGGTATGCCCACCAGTGTCCAGCAACGTATTGCAACTTGTTGAGGCTGAGATAGAACGTCAGCTTGAAGGGAGATCGTTGTTGCCGTCGCCAGTACTTACTCTGACGGTATCTCTTGTAGCTTCACCGATGTCTGGGACAAAGGAGGAAGAGGAATTTGCTTCTACGGTACGGTTTTGACCGTAAACAAACCATATGAATACGGCCATATTATGGTTATATATGGTTATACAGTTCAACTTCTCGATACTTTGTTATGGAAAGTGACTGGCACGCATTTCTCCATCCAATATAAATATCATATGCTCGGGTTCATCTACAGCCCATTCCAGAATAGGACTCGGTTTTGCAGCCATACCGTATGAAGAAGTCTCTAAAGCCTCGACGGGACGGTTACGGGTCCGTATATACGACTACCGTATAACCGTATCATACGGCGACAGTGTACAGCCCTATAATGTATCACCATCAGCAACACTATGCCATCTCGCAGCACCACCACCTCACGGTTTTGCACCACCCCCATCTTACATGACCACGTCACATCCACCTCAGTGCTTAGCCATGGCCTGTCTCTCCCACTCGCACCCCACACCGTTGTTCTACCTCTACACCAAGTAGAGCCTCTCCCCCTCACGATGACTTTATACATATTCATAGATTTATCTATTAATTAAAATATATTTTAATGTACGTTTACTATCTAAGTACTAAGTTTTAACCCCCTCCTATACCTCACCCTTCGACTTCGATCACAGCTACACTAGCACGCCCCTCATGCTTCTGCGACATTGCCCGGCATTGCCACAAGATAATCACTGGCAACGTCAAATTATGGGGCAATGTCAAATTCTAGTAGCCTATAGTGTCGGTGTATTACTGCATTTAACATACTTTATTGTTCAGTCCTTGACCGAATAGTACCTCCAGAACTCTATTGTCTCATTCTCCATACCAACCCATCTATTCTTATTTGGTGAGGTGATATTGTTCTGAATTCTACATGTTTCCTTCCTTGTTAATTATCTTCTTTTTTGTTTCTCAGACTATAAGTACACATCTATATCATGATGTGTACATTAAAAATGCCTGCCACTAGAAACTACCGTGTTTTGCGCCATTTTTCTCCATTGACTATATGCTCATGATTTTCGCTGGAACGTATTCTGAGCTCACCTCCGTGCACTCTTAGGACTTGCTTTCCCCAAGAAGAGGACACTGAACCGTCAACAAGCTCTGGAGTACTTATTCCTAAACCCCGGGGCGAGGCAGGAAAAAATTATAAAATAGTTGACCATGTGGAATGCAGCCAGGAGCGGCTTAGCGATATAGAGGTGATAATTTATTTCAGAGCAATATTTATTTTCTTACCATTGTGACATGCAGAACTATATTATTCAATTAGCCCACGAGGAGTTGGATTTCGGAATTACTTACGCTGCTCAGGAAAGCAGTAAACTTGACATTGTATGTGAGAAGGTACATCTTTCCACAAATTATTGTGACATTATCTAATGACCGCTTCTGAAGGCTGCAGGTCGATATCCTGATCTTTGCAAATATGACAGCAATTGGCTCATTCTTGATATTATCAAGATCAAAATGCGAAATTTCCGAAAAAGTCGCTGAACACCGGTCACATCTGCAGCTGAAGGAGGATCTGTAATGAAGAGGAAAGAAGCCAGGGTCGTTCATGGCACAGGAGCTTGAGTAGAGTTTCAAATTTTCATTTTCTATGTCTTTGCAAATATGGACATATTTACGGTGTGGGAAATTGTATATATGTAGTTGAGTGGGGATGGAGCGGGGAGTTGAGTGGGTTATGAGCGGGTGTGAGTGGCCTGTGAGTGGCCCTGTGAGCGGGACAATCAATATGATACATTACCATATTTACAATCTGCACGTACATAGGGTAGGACAACATATTTTTGATTACATTTAGAATTGGCAAGTGGATCTGATGAACGAACCAATCCAGACTCTGTTACCAGGACAAATTCTGAATGTGCGATAAGATAGGGGCACCGAACATAGCCAGAATCTGTGTTTAGATAGGATCAGTGAACAAATGTGCGTCCCAATTCAGGATTTGTGCAAGAATCTGCGTTAACAACCAATTTTTCACACAAATTCTACCTTTGTTCTATTGTCATTTTCTCAATATGGAAGCGCGATATGGGTTTAGAACCAATCCATCATTATTTTCTAAATATGAACATGAATCTGTTCAAGGAGCCAATTTTGATACACATTCTAATTGTTAAGAAAATCTGTTTGTACCATATTTACCCCGCCCCGATTCAGTCCTGTCTGAGGTGATAGTCTCATACCCATTCCGCTTTAGGAAAGAACATCGTGAGAATTTGAAAATTCTGCTCCTGCGTCGCTACGAGCCCTTCCCTACAATGTCTGGGGCATTTGGGGGCGTGATCCATACCTCTAGGTCACAGCACTGTCACAATTGCACGTGTGGTCACGTCAAGTGCGGCACGCGTTGTTGATTGTTCAATGAAGTCGTTGATTGTGGGTTTCAACTTTCTAGTCTCATACGCTTACCATGCACATCTCCTATTTTCACTCTTTTATTTCATCCTTTCCCTTTCTACTCCTTTGATTCTGAACTTGAAGATGACATCTGAGGCGACACCCCTTCACACTCACAGTCAACAACTTCTTCAAGAAACTCAAAATGGAACAGAAAATCATGACTCTGAGCACTGGTGGCAAGACATGATTCAGAAGTTTGTCTCAAAGTTTGGAAAGGAGCTGTATGATTGGCAGCTGGATGTAGCCGAGGCGCTGATCTTCAAGATTGACTGTCTTTGTATAGCAGGCACAGGGGCAGGCAAAACTATGCCCTTCATGATGCCGTTGATGCTGAATCCATCAAACAAGGCATTAATTATATCTCCCCTCAAGATCTTGCAAGAGGAACAGGTGCATGATTTACTTCTTATTGTCACACACACTGTATTAACATGATATTCTCAGGCCATTAGGTTCCAGAGGATGGGTATCACCACAACAGCAGTTAATCAGGAAACATGGAATCCTCAACTTAAGCAGATAAGCCATGTTCACGAACACATATAAGAGAACCCCAGCTGAAATTCCCCTCCAGGATATTGAAAATGGCAGATTCCAGGCACTCTTTGCCTCACCTGAGATGTGCTTGCGCAATGAAGAGTTCCGAAACCTCTTGAGTAGGCCAATATTCATGGATAACCTGAAGATGGTTGTGATAGATGAAACACACTGCATATCTCAGTGGGGGGGTGATTTTTGAATGGACAACAGTCTCTTATCAAAGCTACAATCTTTTTTCCCGCCATCTGTCCCATTTCTTGCGACATCTGCCACATTACCCCCGGCTGCACTTCGTGATGTATGCAATCAACTCCAGCTTTATCCTCAAAGTACATATATAGTCAATCTTGGTAATGATAGACCAAACATTACAATGTCTGTCAAGACAATTGATTCCAGCCAAGATTTTGATTCTGTCCTATCCCTCCTCACACATGATAGTTCCCCACCAAAGCATGCAGATGATTTAGTCAAGACTTGTCTATTTTGTAGAATTATATTAGCTATTCAAATGTCACAATGATATGCCACCTCCACATATGCTTTTAGATAGTTTACTATACCTTTTATATATTCTACAGACAATGTGCTCCGCTTTCTATGTATTTAAGTAGTATACTATGTACTGTATTATCTTATCCATTTGCCTCTTGCTTCCTCCCCTTGTGTGCTCTGAGGTCAAATGTAATGCCGTCGTCGTCGATGCGTCGTTTATTTCAACACAAATGGATCCTACCCTACTGTGTGGGGCTGTAGCCAATACACCAGCTCATGGCCTCGGTTCTAGGCCTGTCGCTTGCTTGATTTCATCCTCTCACCATTGCTTGCGCTCTCATCATTTTATCGTGCCACCGTCGCCATCTTTCGAGCCGAAACCCCATTGTCGTGCCGCTGTCATAGTCACCTGACACCGCGCCCGCCGTTATCATCGCTCTTGCCATTTTGCCGCCATTTTGCCGCCATCGTCGTTGTCGTCGTGTCACTGCCGTTTTTTATCCGCTGAAACAGGTACTTGTATTCTAGATGTAAATTCTGCTATGTTTCCACAGCAAGATCACTTCTAACTTGTACAAAAACTCCGAAAATGCGAGTGACGGGTAAGGTAGTGCTCCTCTTTATGTTAAGGTATCTTTAAGTTCGCTTTTCAATCCCAAATGAACCGAAACAATAATGATTTATTGTAAGAAAAAGAAGTAATACTCCTTGTACTACTCCGAAATTGCAAGACTTTAATTAACACCTTTGTGCTAACTTAAATCCTTCAAACTGGTTGAAAGCAACCCTTTGCTTTCCTTGATTTCGCTTTACTCAAAATCCCAAATACTAGACCCTCACTGGAATCTCAGTCCTTTGTACTTTGTAGTAAACACACAATTCCGATAAAATCACTTTAAATTCCTTTGAAACACCTAGACCAAAACCACTACCCTATACCTATGTACTGGGCAAGAAAGGCGCTAAGCTGCTTCCTTTGCCACCCTCTAATGTACCTAGTTATATACAGAATTGAAAAACATATTACAAAGCAAGTTCTCAGATCATAAATACTAAATATGTACAGTGAAAACATATGGAAACACTACTCTTATCTATTAGTCAGATCTTCATTACTATTGGTAATATTATTACCCAGGTCCAGGCTGTGAAGCACTGCGCATTAATCATTCATAACCAATCTCCTATGTTTCAGGACCTTAGATGTCCTTATCAATGCTATTTCTGGTAGATAAGCATCATTTACATATCTGATTGGTTTATCAGCCTTATATCGGCCGGAATCCCGTCCGTTGCATTGCTAATCATGGTCGATTAACATGTGTTTCCTTCTAGCTTCGGAACGAGCCCAAGGTCACCCATTTTCATGGAGATTTGACCTCTGTATGCCCTCAGAATATATGCTGATCATTCCATTACTGCAATTTACCATTGATACAGTATATTACACTTGTTCTTTAGAATAGATTTCATTCATTAGAGGTATGTATTACTCATAGACCAATATTTACATTCTGTAGAGTTTTGTACTCCGAGTAATGCATAGATTTCCTTATTAATATTCCATTATATCATGTCTGACTAATTGTTTAATATCATTCCTGTTGCCAAATAAACAATTATATCGGTCTTAGAACATAACAAACACCTGTACAAGTCATGTGACTGATGCTAAAGCGGTCCATTTTAATGATTATATTCTCATTCCTTTATTTCCAGGTGAGTGGTAGGTTGGACATTGGAGCACTTATACTGTATAAGTATATTTGTGGGTGGTTTATGACTATGAATATTAAGTCAATTTGTTGAGTGCTTGCTATTAAATAGCAGTCCATGGATCTTTATTTATTATATGGGCTTCCTCAATGTGTTCAGCTTTAATGCTGAAAATGATAAAAATGCACAATTTTACGCCTAAATGCGCGAGCGGCGTCACACCGCCGTCATTATTGCCCGGGGAGGCCGAAGTCCCTACTTGCCGTGTTTCATGTCCACCGCTCACCAATCCGTTGATCGCACGAAGTCGATTTCCATTTTGGGAATGCGTGCCACTCGCCTACTTCGATTCATCACTCGAAACTCGCCTCGTGATGCCGCCTGAAGATTCTACAACCGGAGCTGTTGCATGGGTCAATGAATGCATAATGGATGCTATTGCTGGGTGAAGGGATTTTGGGTTGTGATAAGTTTATGTCGCATTTTTCGTTGCTTTGGGGGATTTACTTATGCAGTATGTTATGCTTCCGGGGGTGTATTACTTTCATTTTTCCTTTTCATTGTCGCCCCTTGATCATTGTTCCATTTGTGGGGGTGTGTAGAATTATATTAGCTATTCAAATGTCACAATGATATGCCACCTCCACATATGCTTTTAGATAGTTTACTATACCTTTTATGTATTCTACAGACAATGTGCTCCGCTTTCTATGTATTTAAGTAGTATACTATGTACTGTATTATCTTATCCATTTGCCTCTTGCTTCCTCCCCTTGCGTGCTCTGAGGTCAAATGTAATGCCGTCGTCGTCGATGCGTCGTTTATTTCAACATATTTGTCAACAAAATCACTCTGGCACTTGAGCTGCATTGTTATATCGAAAGCCATATCCCTGCCCCCCTCAGCCCTTTAGTCGACCTTTTACATTCACTATGCTCGGTGTCAGCAAAATGGCAAGTGATGAAACAATTTTACCAGAGGTGATATAAAGGTTCTAGTTGCCACAGAAGCTGCTGGTATGGTAAGCACTATTTTACTCAGATGCAATCTTAACTAACGATACTTTTAGGGTGCTGATATTCCTGATATCGAGCAAGTTATTCAGTTTTGTGTCCCCTTGTCACTGTCGGTTTGGGTTCAACGTGCTGGGTGTGCTGGGCAGTCATTAGGTATCAATGCATGTGCAATTCTCCTTGCTGAATTTTCGATGTTTAAGCAACATAAAGTGAGCACAAAGAGGACAAACAGCATGGAAGGTAATGATGATCTTGTTGAAGGGAGGGAATGGGTGAAGAAGGTGGAAATGCATTTACGGCGCTGGATAGAAGCTAAGGGGTATTGGCAAGATGTACTTGATGCATATTTTGATAATCCACCTGGCCGGAAATGTGCACCCATATAATTTTGTGTTTATTTTTGTCTTCTGACTATTTAATATAGCTGCAATGCATGTTTGCTGTGATAATTGTGAAGGGACTGCTGAAGTCCTTGATGATAGTTGACTGGTTACTCCAGTGTCTCAGATGTCTTCAACATCATCAAGCACTCAGTCAACACCTTCTCACCATGCTAATAGCAATGGAAAGCACTGTATGAGCCAACATTTGGCACTCTCTGTTACTCAGGCAGCTTATCAACATGGTGACCACCTCAAAGCTGCTTGTGATGGGTCCACCTCATTTTACCTGTATGCTCCAACTCTCATTCTCATTCTTGAGTATCCATGTGATCTTCATTGTCAGACTCCAACCAATCCTCTGTTATTACTCATTTGAATGCCTGCCCATACTTCCATTTACTCAATGTCTTTCCAACCTGTAGCTTTGTTACCCTCTTCAACAAGTAATCCACAGTTGTTTCTGATGCACCTGCTTTCTGGCCCCTTGTATATACATGATATTGCAATACATGGTAATTTGATTGCAATTTCTGAACATCGAGCTCAGCACTGGGTGTTGTGTGCTTAAAGCCTCACATGATTGCTCCAAACTCCTTCTCAATAAATGTTGTGACTGATTGAATAATGTGTATAGCAGGGTGTAACCATTTCATGTAGTCCCACTTGATGTTAGGCCCTTGTGAGTGATAGGTCACCTTAATATCTCGAATATTGTGCTCTTGTGCCATATCAACCAGACAAAACCCTTCAGGCTTTCCTGTCATATTGACCAGCCAGCAGTGATGTTTTATAAAGCTCCTAGATGATATAAACAGTGAGCATGTATTTGGTATCCTATGCTACTAACACCTACACAATTTCTTCTGGCCATTCTTGGTAGAGACCTTCCATTAATTCCAATACCTCAATTGCATATTTGCTATTTCCACCACCAATAAACCGATATAGCGGATGTGGCAGCATACTTTCCATCAAACCTACATCTCCATTCTTTATTGCTTGACCAAGAACAAGATATTGTAGTATGTCTTGGTTCTGCATTATGACTTGCCGAAATTCTTCATCCATCATATCTTTATCAAGACAGTCAAGACCATCTATGGCCTCACTTGAAGCATGCTTTTCAACAAGCTCAGCTGCCAATGTCTTCAGCTCATCTCCAGTTTTCTCTTGCAGTTGTGCAATATTTTGAACTTTTGAAATCTGAATCCAGTCTTCTCAAATATGGGCCACTGCTATATGGTGAAGTGCTTCGTCAAGGTTATGATGAAATAGACCTTGAGTCATAACCTTGTTTAGACCCTTTCTATTCAAGAGATCAAATGCTTGCTGTAGACCCTGGCCCTTTCCAGTTCCAAGGTATTGTTTGTGCAGTGAATTGGCATATGCCATCTGAAGGTGGAACCATCCAAACATCAATACAGAATAGTCCATATGGTCATAGGAATTGTCATCCTTGCCATGGAAGATGAACAAATGATGAAGTCTGTCCATTGTGAGTTGGTCACCGATCCATGTTACAATATTGTTCAATGTGAATTGCTGTTTATCAGCAGCTGTTGTCCATCCCAGTTGTTGGAGCCATTCGTCAATAAGATGACTGTTATCTTGGTAGCTGGCTTCTGTGATATTAAGAGTACCCAAAATCCACTGCAGGGTGACATGGTCTTCACCTGTTGGCATTTGGTCAATGCCTAATGGTTCTTGAAGGGCTGAATTCAGGAGTGTCAAGCAAAATCTGCAGAACGATATACTTCATTTGTTCCTGAATGCAAGAATAACTTGCATTTCAGAGTTGAAGAATATCAAGTTCTGTAAGTGGTGATTTCATTCCTGTGGCTTGCCTTTCCTTCAACTGTTTGTTGATTCCCTTGCTCATATTTGGAGCATCCCATTTAATATATACAGTAGCTGCTGTCCCATTTCCAAACTCGCCCTGATTATCAATGTGTTGTGAGAACACTCAGAAAGGAATATTTATGTTGTCATATGAAATCAACCATGGGTGAGTTTCAATTTTCTGCATGACCTCATTCATGCAATGTTGTGACATCCTTCCCACAGAATCACAGGTCCACCTATGGCTCATTGTCAAGCCCAAAGCATGTAGTGTATCAAAGCCTTTTGATGATATACCATGAAACTTGAGGTAGATTGCAAAGAGTTTTTGAAGATGATTGTGGTTATGTGATTGAGTATACAAAATCATTGAAATTATGGTGAGTGCAATCTATATTTCATTTTTTAGCCTCTCCCTTAATCAGTACTTAATTAGAAATGAACTGGCTCCCACTTCTTCTCTGTGTTATTTGAAATACAAAGCATTTCTTTCATTAAATTCCACATAGTTGGTGAGCTAACTTTGACAAGTTCAATAAGATCATCTAGATTGAGCTTGGTTAGCTCAGCTGGTGAGATATCATCTCCAGTCCCCATATGAAGCTTAGGACCAAGCTTCTTAAGTTCCTGATTGACATTTTTAGTTGTGATTTTGAGAGACATGTCATTAAATATCGTGGAAGCACCAGCTGGTCTGGTCATTGAGTGAGAAGAGTGTGGTGGTTTCTGCCATCACTCAAGGATAGATGATAGCTTCTTGCTGTGTAGTAGTGAAGTGCACTCAAATTGAATATTACTGTCTCTTGTACAGTCCTCCTTCCCCTAACTGATATCATTGAGAAAGATAGGTAGGTCAATGCCTACTGCTTTCATCATTATTATCACCTTGAGCAGTACTTATCCCTCCCCCACCCTTTCACCTAAACTTCACGTGAATTTCACGTGAAGGGGTGAAATTCACATGAAATTCACATTGAAGTAACATTTTCACATGAAATTCACGTGAATACATGTGAAGTCCACATGAATTTCACCTTTGTCTAGGATGTTCCAAAATCACAAAAATTTGGTGAAATCCAAGTGAAATTTAAATATGAAATTCACATGAAATTCACGTGAAATACACATGGAATTCACATGAAATTCACATAAAATTCACATGAAATATATGTCATTTCCTACAAAAAAAAAAGTATTTGTGGAGGTAAGTTTATACAACATGCATTACTTGCACAAATATGTTAACAGAATAAGATGGGCACAGATCACTTGTGCAAATGTGTTAATAGTACACAACATGCTTCACTGGTCCAAGTGAGTTATCAACAAAATGTATTATAATGGTGTGCAAGAACAAAACATTGTATATTAATATTAAAGTAATTAAGTCTCCCATCCCCTCACTGTACACCCTGCCCTTACTATGCATCCCCCCCCTCGCTATGTGTCCCTGTCGTTATCCATCCCCCGCTCACTATGCGTCCCCCCCCCTCTCGCTATGCGTCCCCACTCGCTATGTGCCCCCCCCCTCACTATGTGTTCCGCTCCCCTCACTATGCCTTTCCCCCCCTCACTACACATCCCCCACCTCTCGCTATGCGTTCTGCTCCCCTTGCTATGCATCCCCCCCTTCACTATGTGTTCCCCCCTTCGTTATGCGTTCCCCCCCCCTCGCTATGCATTCCCTCCCCCCTCGCTATGCGCTATGCTCGCAACACAGGGGGGGACAGAGACGGTGGCATGGCGTTGTCGTTGTCGTTGCGACGCAGAGGGAAGGAAACTGGGTGGCATTGTGTCATCGTCGTCGTCATCGTCGCGACACAGAGGGAAGGACGGGGACGCTGGGTGGCATCGGGGCGGTGGCGTGGCGTTGTTGTTGTTGTTGTGATGCTGGGTGGCATCGTGTCGTCGTCATCATCGCGACGCAGAGGGGGGGATGGAAACGGTGGCATGCATTGTCTCGCTATGCTCTATACACACACCCCCTCGCTATGCACTATGCGCTATCCAACCCCCCTCACTATGCTCTATACACCCCCCCCCCCTCGCTATGCGCTATGCACTATCCAACCCCCCTCACTATGTGCTACGCGCTATCCATCCCCCCCTCGTGCGCTGTCCTCATCCTTGTAGTGTGTGTTGGCGTTGGAGCGGGCGTTGTGGTCGGCTGGGTGGCATGACGTCGCTGTGTCGAGACGCAGAGGGGAGGATGAGGGCGCTGGGTGAGATGAGATGCGTGGGGGTGTCGCGACGCAGAGGGAGGACAGGGGCGCTGGGAGAGTTGAGACAGGGGACGTTGTCCTCACCGGCTGGGTGCCATGGCGTCGTTGTTGTCACAACGCAGACGTGAGGACGGGGGTGCTGTGAGACGTGGGCGCTGGGTGACGTCGCAGGGACGAGACGCGCGGGGACGTAGCTGTCCTCACCGGCTGCGTGGTATGGTGTCATCGTGTCGCAACGCAGAGGAGAGGACGGGGGTACTGTGAGGCGTGGGCGCTGGGTGACGTCGCGGGGACAGAAGCTGTCCTCACCGGCTGCATGGCATGGCATCGTCGTGTCGTAGTGCAGAGGGGAGGACGGAAGCGCTAGGTAACATTGCGGGGATGAGACGCGTAGGAATAGGGCGCCTTCCTCACCGGCCGGAGGGGTGCCAGCCATTTTGATCATATAACAGCAGTGTTATATGATTGTCCCAATCGAATAAGCCATGCCATTTTATGATTGGGATCATAAACAATCATTGATTTGTTCTAATTGAATATTACTATTGTATGGTTGTATTAGATGATCATAGGCAATCATTGATCTGTTCTAATTGAATTTTACTATTGTATGGTTGTATTAGGTGATCATAGGCAATCACTTATTTGTTCTAATTGAATATTACCATTATATGGTTAAATTAGGTGATCATAGACAATCACTTATTTTTTCTAATTGAATATTACTATTGTATAGTTGTATTAGATGATCATTGACAATCATTGATTTGTTCTAATTGAATTTTACTATTGTATGGTTGTATAAGGTGATCATAGACAATCATTGGTTGGTTCTAATTGAATTTTACTATTGTATGGTTGTATTATGTGATCATTAGATGATCATAGACAATCATTTATCTGTTCTAATTGAATATTAATATTCTATGGTTGCATTAGGTGATCATAAACAATCATTTATTTGTTCTAATTGAATATCACTATTGTATGATTGTAATAGGTGATCATTGACAATCATTGATTTGTTCTAATTGAATATCACTATTGTATGGTTGTATTAGGTGATCATAGACAATCATTGATTTGTTCTAATTGAATTTTACTATTGTATGGTTGTAAAAGGTGATCATAGACAATCATTGGTTTGTTCTGATTGAATTTTACTATTGTATGGTTGTATTATGTGATCATCAGGTGATCATAGACAATCATTTATCTATTCTAGTTGAATATTAATATTCTATGGTTGCATTAGGTGATCATAAACAATCATTTATTTGTTCTAATTGAATATCACTATTGTATGGTTGTATTAGGTGATCATAGACAATCATTGATTTGTTCTAATTGAATATCACTATTGTATGGTTGTATTAGGTGATCATAGACAATCATTGATTTGTTCTAATTGAATTTTACTATTGTATGGTTGTAAAAGGTGATCATAGACAATCATTGGTTTGTTCTGATTGAATTTTACTATTGTATGGTTGTATTATGTAATCATCAGGTGATCATAGACAATCATTTATCTATTCTAATTGAATATTAATATTCTATGGTTGCATTAGGTGATCATAAACAATCATTTATTTGTTCTAGTTGAATATTACTATTATATGATTGTATTAGGTGATCATAGACAATCACTTATTTGTTCTAATTGAATATTACAATTATATGATTGTAATAGATGATCATTGACAATCATTGATTTGTTCTAATTGAATATTACTCTTGTATGGTTGTATTAGGTGATCATTGACAATCATTGGTTGGTTCTAATTAAATATTACTATTGTATGGTTTTACAAGGTGATCATAGACAATCATTGATTTGTTTTAATTGAATATTACTCTTGTATGGTTGTATTAGGTCATCATTAGGTCATCATAGACAATCACTGATTTGCTCTAATTGATTATTACTGTTATATGAATGTATTATGTTATTATAAACAATCGTTGATATTATATAAAAGAATACATCTATTTCATGCATTATGAAGGTATATTACATTTATACCAGTTTTACAGATAATTATTAACACTCACATATTAATTCTGAATCTTTCAGAAAATGTTAATTAAAATTAACTATTTATTAATGTACCTATAAACATATAAGCTACATTGGATATTAACTGTCATGACCTGCTAATACCAATACTAATTCAGATCATTACCAGTATTTTCACTTACATAATCCTGCCAATATTCCTCTTCATTATTTCCAATCCCAACTTCACTATCATCATTACTATCATCATCATCACTAGCATCACTACCATCAACATTATCACTATCTTCACTACTATCACTATTGTCACTATCATCATTATCTTCATCAGTTGATATTCCAGATATTAACATGTTATTGTTTTCAGCCCAAATTGGTGTATAACTGTCATTTTTAACCACAGGCAACCACTGTTTGGCAAAGCGCTGTGCAAATCTTTTACAAATGGATGCTTGTTTGAGTGCATAGGCCTTTACTCCCTGCTTAATATCTGATTCTACATTTATTTTGTAGTCTCTTATATCAGATATACTTGTCCACCATTTTTCTTTCCATTCAAAGTATGCAATAACCCGTCGCATTTCCTCTCTTAGAATAAGTACTTCCTCTTTCCATCTATCTCTTCGTGCACGAGCTTTTGCCCATTCCAGCTTAAGACTATTATTTCCTTCATTCTTCCCTGATGAATTATTGGATACCAGCCAAATCCATGACATTTCAAATCTCCCACTACTTGATCTATCATCAGGATCTTGTCCTGGTCCTTGTATATCCTCATCTTTTAGTTCAAATAAATTTGACTGCCAATTTCCATTTGGGTCAAGTGAAACTACTGCTGCATATGCTCTTCGATAGCTATCTGCATGAAGCTGTGTTTTGTTTTTAAAACTTGTCTGCAATTTTCTCATATGAGTATTTGGTTCATTTCCTGTGCCAGATATATTTAACTGTTTGAATGTCTTTACTGTGAAGATTATGCGAAGATGATGCCGGATGTTAGCTAGTGCATCACTTGCTTGTGCCAGTCGAAGTTTCAATTCTAATTGTGCTGCTTTCTTAATTGTTGAAGTTGTATGTAACTGTACTGGAAGTCCTGAAGGAAGGTTTAAAGGAACTGACTCAACTTCAACTGCCATCTTATCTGAATTTGCTTCCAAGTTAGAAGTTATTAAACTTTTAACTTCAGGCATATATGTTAACTGAACTTCTTGCCATTTCAAAATTTTGCTGGCAAGAGCAATTTGTTTATTTTGAAGATCTGCAAGGTCTTTTGATATTGGATTTTCTTTGAGATTTGAAACTTCAAT
Source organism: Cyathus striatus (assembly GCA_025738555.1). NCBI lineage: Eukaryota > Fungi > Basidiomycota > Agaricomycetes > Agaricales > Nidulariaceae > Cyathus > Cyathus striatus. The sequence continues at coordinate 3,173,906 of JAOVFP010000012.1, forward strand.
CTTGAGTAGATGTCTACATAACAATATGAGATATGTACATATGTTACATATCAAGACTTACTGTTGTTCTTCAAGTTCAAATCCTTGAATCAAAAATTTAGTTAAAGTAATTTTATGTTTTGAAGCAATTTCTATTCCAGCATTTGCTACTTCTTCACGAGTTAATTCCAGTCTAACATCTTGCAATGTTGTAGCTAATTACTTGTTAGATTGAATTTAAATACATATAATTTACTCACTGCACTCTGGATCATCATATGGGTTTGGCTTTGTATGATCCATCTCCCATGCTACTACTTCTGCTTCCCATTCTGCAGTAATAGAAGTATCAAATGTAGCATTAAACTTTTGAAATATTTCTTCCTGTTTACTGCTCATTGTAATAGCTTCCTTATATCGCTTAATAAAATGTTTGTCTATTATAATTTACTTAGTAGTGTGTTGCAATGGAAAAGTGAATGGACTAACCAAATCCAACAATCTTCTGGAAGTTCCATCCAACCCATTGATCATTTAGTACTTCATGACGGGAGGCAGGTCCCATTTCACGTGTACTTGGGCGAAGATGATTGCTAGTAGACCATGTAGTTTCTACTTCCTCTCCACATGTTCGACCTGCTCCTGGTAAATATGCCAAAGCAAAGTTACTTCTACAGGAACTACCATGGCCATTAATATGCCAAGAAGGAACTGCAATATCAATATGCATATTAGAAGAAACTCTCATAGACTCAGGATGTGTTTCAATTCGCTTCTTCAGATTTTTAGACCATTGACATCCAATATCATAGGTAATCACAATCCAAGTGAGTGAAATGCCAATAAGTGTTGAGAGTATAATGTAATCAATATTGCAATACCTATTATACCAATTATTATATAATAATATTAAACAAGTGTTTACTTGCCTTTCTCCTTTTTGTAAATCACCTGCACCATTACGGCAAATTAGAGTATGCCTAGAACATATGACAAGAGCTGTTCCAGTCACAGAATGTCCTGGAGCTGATCGTATGCCAGCTTGCAGAATTGCATCATGTTGTGAATCACAAGTATTAATCTACTATATTATTAATAAATTGTAATGATATATTATTCATCATACCTCAGGATTTTCAATCTGCTTTTTAAGATGTGTTTGATAATTTTGTTCTTCAACATAAGGACCCCAACCAGGCATGAGCTCCATATCCTTGATACCACGCTCTTTGCAGCTCAATTTGAAATTGGCATCAACAGCCAGATACATTATATACAGAAATCTTAAATCTTCTGATTTTTCCCAGTCTTCCGGAAGATTTTTATCTGGATGAGGGCATGCTGGACATTCAACTGTCAAGTCACCTTTCTTTGTACCTGCTATTCCTTCTGTGTGCTGACCTCTACCACCACGTTTACACATAAACAAGATTCTCCAAATTCGCATAACAAATAGAAATTCATTGTAATGCTTCTATAATATGAAAACTGTTAGTTTTAATATATTATTACAATTAATGCCCACCTTTTCATCTTCAAATCTGCACTTGTCAGTTTTTCTGCAAAGAGTATAATACCAGTCATAAAGAGTTGTCTTTGCTTGCAGTGTAAGCTCATGAAATGTATCAAGGCATTCAAATGTGAATACAGTTTGAGGTCGAACAAAGCTAGCTGGAAACCAGCCAGCACGCAAAAGTTGGATATATCGGGGATAGGTTCTGTTTTGCAATCACAATATGAAGCTAAAACATGATGGACTCCAGTAACATCAACAACTGTCAAGTCAACAGTGGTATCATCTGGACTGGAACAATGTGCTCCCCCATGTCCAAGCTGAACACAAAGTCCAAGGTTCATAAGGTGATCTTTTTGAAAATAAGATCCATTCCATTTCTAAGCAATCATAAATTGTAATTGAGCTGCATTATCAAATTAATTTCTTACCTCTAATCGATGAAGTGGCAAATGTTCATGTCCCTTTATAATGCATTCTCTACATCTCAAAAGACAACCATTAAAACAATCTTTACATTTATAATGTCCATCTTCTTTTTTGCACTCTGAGCATTTATTCTCACTAGTATAGTCACCCTTGCCATCATGGCGAAGGAGCTCATCCAGAAACTCATCTTGATATTTTACCCAGTCATTCAGTTTTGCCTATATAAATATTATATACACAGTCCATAAATATTAAAAAAAATTCTTACTGATACTTTTTGATCACGCTTTCGTGACTTTAAAGGTTCAGGAGGTTGTTCAATTGGAATAGATTCATTAGCACTATATTTTGGTATTTCATTTGGTATTTCACTTGGTAGAGATGGTTGCTCTTCATCCTGTATAATTATGTCTTCATTTATAGTATGATCAACTTTGCGATGTCTCTGAGGCTCCTTCTGGAATTTTGTCTTGCCATTACTCTTCACAACTGACAGTGACGTGATATGTGAAGTACCACTATTTGAACTAGAGCCTTGATTCTGTTTTACTGACACATCAGAACTATCTGCAGCTCTATTATACACAGCTGATTGAGACTGAACAGCTGGACGGAATTGGGCAGGACGGAATTTGGCAGTTGTGCTTGATGATCTTGTAGCTGATAAGCGTCGTGAGCGCTTTTGGTTATTTTTAGATGTAGGAGAGCCTTGTCTCTTTGGAGCCATTGTGGAGAATTGGCAGTAGTAGAATGTTGCACTACTGAAAACCTAAAGCAACTTTAATACTCATCCTGATATATAATGCATTCTGTGATGTGCATAGTCACAAGCAGTCATAGATAATGGATTGAAGTACTTGATCTGAAATGCGGCAGATTTTCGATCATCACACAGCTTGATATTAATAAATCAATGTAGTATCATGTATTCCACCTGTCAGGCAGCCGAATTTTCTCATTAGTTCTTTCTTGGCACCTCTCCCTTGGCACAACCCCCTGCTAGCACCCGCTACAACTCACAATAAACTCCATCCCCAATTCTCTATCCACAGTCTGACTCGCAAGCATCTCACCTGAAAATGTGTTCTTCGATTCAGCATCACGACATGCATTGTATTATCCATATGGCTATACACCCGTATCTATAATAATAGCTCTTCGATCACACAACTTAATATTACTCACTTGCCTCCACTACAACTTGCAAGTGTCTCGCCCGAAAACGTGTTCTTCGATTTGACATTGAAACGTGCATTGTGTCATCGATACAGCCATACACTCATATCTATAATAATAGCTCTTCGATCACACAATTTGATATTAATAAAGCGATGTTATAGCGTGTATTCCACCTGTCACATCAGCTGAATTCTCCCATTGGTTCGTTCTTGACACCTCCCCCAAATCTTTCTTCGATCACACGACTTGATATTAATAAAGCGATGTTATAGCGTGCATTCCACCTGTCACATCAGCTGAATTCTCCCATTGATTCGTTCTTGACACCTCCCCCAAATCTCCCCCCTTACCACAACCCATTGCTTGCCCCCGCTACAACTCACAATCAACTCCATCCCCAACCCTCTGTCTACTGTCTCTGTTGCTCAACTCAACATCGCAACGTGTATCATACATTTGAATTTAGCACACTGGGTAAGTCTATCAGCTCCATAAACTTCCCATTTCGACTTCATTCAACTATGTTTCTCAAAGAGCACTATTTTTCATACACAGGATAACCTCTGGTAAAAATATTCTGCCTATCACCGTTCTTAATATTTGTTCTACTGCAGGAAGCACCTGAGCTCTGGTATGACATTGGCATTCTCTATGACTGCTAAGGTATGCTCGGCCATGTGGAGGGAGCCTTATTTCTGTCCTTAGAACGAACAATGGTGCGTTTCATTTTCTACCTCTTAAACTTTGATAAAGCCAATAAATTTCTATCCCGTTTCAGCATAGTCTACAAGCATCAGCGCACATATGAAGATTCGATGCATCTCGTGCAATCCTGTGATTCCACTTGCTAATGTCAACATCTGGTTGTAAGTGACCACTCGACGTCTATTACTCTGCGATGAAAAGCTGAGCTAAGGCTCAATGGTTGGTGGTTCGCTCAGGGTGCTTTTTTAGGTGTGGATTGCATACCCTCATAGTAAGTCATACGCCAGTGATGTATTGTGCATATATTAGTGCTAACAACACTGTAGATATAGGATACATGTTTGTCCCCATGTACGCAGGCTACGGCGCACTTCCTAGAGCTCGGGACACTACAAAGGGCTCGAAGCTTTAGTGGTGCAAACTACACACTCTATGTCTTAGTGAGTATTACACTAATTGTATCCGCTAGCTTTCTATTGCATATCTCACTCAAATTTCTACTTGTACACCATGCAAGTCTAATTTATATTCTTTTACTGTGACTACTGTAGAGCAGGTGTTTCATCAAAAATCGACAATCTTCGAAGTACAACGACCAAGTCACGTGACCGTCGCGTATGTCAATCGACGCATCAAACTACGGTTTACACGTTATACGTCTTTTTCTTCTCTCTCTTCACCGCTTCTCTTCATCCCCTTGATGCTGACCCCCGCTAAACGCTCCAGTTACGCACATAGAACACTCAATCGTCAAATCGGTGCTAAAGCAGTACAAGAAACCCCGACAACTCACCAGCTTGGCACTCGCCTATAACCGAGTCTCCCCATCCCCAAATTCCCTCTGAAAATTTTATTCTCAACTCGAACCACCGCTCTATCTCTCTCAAAACTTACGTCTATCCTACGGTCCGACTTCCCTTAACTTATGTAGTAAAACTATCCCTCAATAAGTAGCTTACCCAACCTCTTTTCCTATATAAGCCTGTATCTACCTGCTTTACACCCCAGTAAATATATCCCTCACTCAAGAACAGATCATATTCTTCGTCTATCTCATATTTCATCTCTATTCATTCATATCTCGCTTTCTACCGTCTTAGAACCAGCTTTACATGACGTTGCCACCTCTAACGCTCTCAGGACTTATCCAGAACTCATTCCAGAGTTCCGCTGTCAACATTACGTTCCCAACCGCTTCATTTTCTCGCTAACAGTTTGTTTGAGCACCTTAGGACGCCACAGGTTGAACGGTATTCAACCGACTCACTTTACATTTCTTTGTTTAGGTAATAAGCTCGCCTTTTCCCTTACACTACATATGTCGAGGCTCTTCGGGTTTTGGTTTGGGTAGGACTTTTGTTCTTGGTGTTCCCTTACACTTGACGAAACCTGCTGGTAGCACATCTAACGTTGTCTGAGTGGATCCTTACGACCAATCAGCAATCAACATGAGAACATGAGAGATGTGACTATTCCGGAGTCGGCTCTTCTGATTATTGAATTGGACTTCAGGAATGCTGAATTGAAGTGTAGTGTTCTTAGAATTTAATTTAGGACTGATGGTTGCATCTGAGCCCGAAGTAATGGAGTCGATGATTGTATAAATTTAATGTGAATGATGAGCTGTATCTACTACTGACATCAAGTGGGAAACTATGAAGTATTTCAGTCTAGTAAATTGGATGCGATAACATAGTGTGAAGATGTAATGAAATAAGTACACGCTTGTACAGACTTTGTCGGCCTTCAGGTACGGAGTAATGAAGAAACTGACAGATTCAGTGCGTATATGAGTGGATAACATCCAGTCCGGTGTCAGTTGTGTATATAACTTAATAACGAAAACATAGTGACCAAGAGAAGTGTATATATTATTAGTTTTGTGAAAGTTTGTATCCATTTCTATCTGTATGTTAGTATGTTTGTTGTCGCCAATACTTACTTATTATCCTTGTTCCTTTTAGACCACTAGTGCACCAGTTTACGATTTCAATGGTGATATGGATATATCACCATTGCAACTGAACACAACACAACACACCAATACTAGTCATATTCAACTTAGGACTGTACTGTACATGTATATGGTAACCATATATATGGACCCGTAACCGTCCCGTTGAAGGTTCTTGGGAGGGTTGATATGGTATGGCAACGGTTATGGCTCTGTCAGTATAGAGACCATAAAAATACGGCTGTATAACCGTCCTTTACAGTTATATGGTATATCTCTCAAATATTTCCTCAAAACAAATTAATGTCAAGCAAATTTCAATTCAAATTTTATAAATGTATGTTAAAGAATAAGCGCTAGCTAAGCTTAGTACAATAAAAAGGATCTGTGGATGGACAGGTAGTGCAAAATAGAGAGGAAACAATTATGATTCATGTCCTATCACTCACATCTTTTTTTCTCAGTTAGCTGTCATCTAGTAATTTCGTTAGGGTATCTAGAAATATGATGGTTTTGTGTCCGAACTCTGCTGCCCTGTGGCTGAGATACATGAACTCTTGCTTATTACTCGCTGTTGAACTTACTAGCCATTTTATATCTATATTATCGCTGTGCTTTGCACACTTTTCATTTTTGATATTATTGTACCTTACGACTAGAATCATTCACTTTGACCACGATTGCGAAAAAAGCCGCCCATATACCATATAAAACGGGCTGCAACCGTAAAACGAGTCTGTACTGTTTTTTCAAGCGGAAAAATTCCATCTATATGGTATGGTTTATGGGCAAACCATAACCGTCAAATAGCTATACATTATACAGTATCAGTTTATCTATTCACTGTCTGTTCTCACTGTTCTCAACGCTGAATAATACATTACACCATCATTATGTCCACTTTCAGTCTCATTCATGTCAAAGTACAAATTAGATAGAATGATTGGAATGTGAATGTGCTCTCGGCTATATGAAAAGTCATCTTGTCAAATACTAGAATATATACTGTCTTTATATTCTATTATCTATTAATGTATGAAATAACACTCATTTTATTTTTTATCATGCTCTTATTTTTAGCCTCACGGAGTACTTCTAAAGTGAACTCTTACTAATTCCTTCTCTTAATACGGCATGGCTTGACTTGGGCTTGACTAAACATTTGGGAGCTAATGCCAAGCAGTACGTGACTCGCCTGTGCATCGTCGTGTATCGCTAATGGTCTCAACACGTCTCTGCTACAGTTCCTCTTTGATGTCCTCACTGTCTCTGCTATATTACTTCTTATCTAGTAGGCTTCTACCCATCGTTCTCAAGAATGACACGATATTTTGGTATTGTCGAGGCGCGCTATGACTATCGGATGGCTTGACAGCTAGAACTTCTATATGGGTTTACACCTACTCAGGACCCCTTTCCTGCTTTGTATCTCTACTTGTCGCCATAGAATGAGATATATCGGATCGCCGATTACTCTAGCTAAGTCCTCGGTACCATCTACTTTACTAACTATTCTGCTCTAGGATTGTTGTAGTTAATATCCACTAATCAGGAGTAATGCTCGGCACGCATTCTCGAGTAGTAATTTCTCGCCACCACCAGCAGCTCGTGAGTTAAACACTAGGATTTTCCTCATGTACCCACCCCCTATTTTTCCTCTGACAATATTGACAAGTCTTGTAAACGTTACTGCAGCGTTGATACATATTTAACAGTACTGCAAATTAGGAGTACCCAAGTGTTAGTGCTCAACAACGAATGTAAATACAGTGCATTCGATTCAAAATCATTGACAGACGAAATAGAATGCAGGGACCCTTTCCCCGAAGCATGTGAAGATCCTTCCCCCTCCTTTCCCCTTCTCCAAGCTCATGACTCATGATCCTGGATGTATACAATGGTCTGGCACGCAAACAGGAACCGAGAGAAAAACTTACCTTTTCCCTGGCTTTGTAGTAAGTAGGGCTCAACCTTTACGGTGACTTCTGCCTTGCTAGCAGTTCTTTCTTCACTGTTACATTCACCTTTCACACTGTCAAGTTGTGCAGGCCGAGACATTTGGGATGACTAGGGACTCGTGGGCTACTGCTGATCAAGGTGACTGGCTCATTGCCAAAATACCAGGGTATATCGAAGCAAGGGAGAGTGGGAAGTCGAATGCGTGGTTTAGACGCTTATACAGCGATTGGGACAATGAGTGGGGACGACCGACTGATATGAGTTGGAAGGACAGGCGTACAGTAAGTGACATCAAATAATTATATGCATATTAACTTACAATACCCCACTATCATAGCAACTGAGTACTTGGTTTCGAAACCATATCTGTGATTCTACAGCAACGACTCGAGGTATCCTGGATGTCAAACTAAAGAAGACACAGAAGAAGATACCTCAAGAATGGGAGGTATACCATGAGCTATACCATGATTATATTGAGGACTCTGTAGATGCCGAGTGGGAAGAATATCTTTCATCAGTTCCACAGGGTGTAAAGCCAGAAAAATCACGATCTAATGTTGAACATGAAGTGGCCCAGAAACTTTACGATATTGAAGATGAAGATACTAAGAACGAAGTCAAAGCTCACCTGCAAGAGATACAGAATAGCAGCTGCAACGACACCTTGAAGTTTAAAGACAAAGCATCTTGCAACAAAGCATATGAGAAGTGAGTATATTGCTCTTGAGTATATTCAATGGACTTACACATAATTTAGAGCAATAGATCGACTTCCTGCCTCGATTAATTCGAAAATTGAGCAATTCATCAAGTTAACCGGGTGGAACTTCACTGTTTTTGCAGGCGGTCCACGTCCTCGTCGTGGTGGAAAGATTGACACGCTAATGTAAGTCAGCTTTGTACTTGGCTTGCCTGATTTACGTGAATAATGGCATCTTACATTAGCCTTCACTATGGTACAGACCCAGATGGGAATAACTGGAAGGAGTCTATAGGACACGAAAAGTTCGAGCAGGAAGTTGAGAACTTGTTTGACAACTTCCTGTATAAGTGTTTCAGTAAGCACATAGCTACTACATTTCGATGTTTGAAAAGCTAATGTACATACCAAAGCTAAAGGACACTGTGATTCACGAAGTCTCGCTACAAGCTCAGAATCTACATCTGGCTCTGGACGCAAGGATGCTGCTGAAGGAGGTGGCCTGAGTGGGGGGGGTGAAGGAAATGGTAGCGGTGAGAGTGAACAGGAGCAATGTCCTGAGAACCGACCAAAACTGAACCTTCCCCATATCGAATATGTTACTACATCCAATGGCCAACGCATGTCTAAATATGATGCTACAAGGGACGACAACATCGCTGCGAACCAGAAGCATCTTGCGGAGTTAGGATTAGGACCTCCACCCATCACTAAATGAAAGAAGCAGAGCTCGTCTTCCAAGATGAAGAAATCGCGCAGAGAGAAAAATGGCTCCGATACAACAGGAGGATCTGGGCGATCAATAGGACAGAGGTAAAGTGCTTCATGTGATTCATTTCATGAGCAACTGATTTCATGTCATAATACAATCTTCAGGACTTCTGTGGGGTTGTCAAACATTGATGACAGCATCACTGATACGTCAAAAAGCTCAGACTCAGACAACATCCTAGCGGTAAATGGGGTGGTTCCCGGGTGGGTTTGACAGTTGATTTATTTTTGCATATCTAACTCCTTTTAATATGAAGAAATTCTCCAGGCGCTGATTGTGATGCACACACTAGTGATGCTCTTGAACAAAGAGAGCAGAACAGCACCATCGAAAAGGACACCCACCAGACTGAAATGTACGTGCACAAATTATGTTACTTTCATTGGTGATCCTCAATAGTGGCAGTATGAGTGAAATTACAGTTAATGAAGTGGTAAATATAGGACTGCTTCCAGATTATGCACAGGCATACGTAGGATACCTAAATAATGTATCATCGGACCTGCGCTGGAAAATCCTCGTTGCTGAGTGGAAGAAGTTCAAACTGAAGAAACCTGTCATATTAGTAAGTAATGACTTCGTTGCAAAGTTATGAAGCTTAATGCATACAATACTAGCCTTTTTCTACTGTCAAACGCCCTGCAGAAGTAGCCTGGTGGATCCAACGTCACCGAAGCGCATTAGCTGTACCGGATATAATGGCACCGAAATTCGGGTCTGCTTGGACCGATTGGTGGGCCTCAATTCAACCTCAATGGCGTGTTTCAGACAATGGATTGCTTACAAAGTCCATGCCATCGGAGGATTTTGAATGGGCTTCCTTATTCCGTGGAGGGCCATTGGGGCTATGCTGTGTTGTTATATCGTTATCATGGTGGGTTTATGCAATTCAACAGGCACCAGATGACTCAGCAGAGAAGCTTTGGGATGCTGTAGAAGACGTCACCTGGGTTTTCCAGCAAGTCGGAACCCTACCGGTTATTACGGGTGCCAAACGATCTATGGGGAATGGTTCAGGTCCCGTAAAACCAAAGAAGCGGTGCGTAAATATATTATATCATTTGTGCTATTAAATAGAACCTCATATAAATATGAACAGCGCTAGAAAGTAAATAGAAGAATGGAAGAATATCCGTAACATTGTGTCCAGACAACACCCTACTAACCAATTTAAATCGCTTTAAGTTCTATATGATCATTTTCAGTTATGATTCAAATTTAGATACATTTACATTCCTTTAATATCTACATTTTAATAATGGACCATTTTCTGCTTTCACTATCACTAACGCTCCTTTATATTTCTTTACTTACATCAACCAACATTTTAATCTGTTCTTGAACATTGGCTTTGATTAAATAAATTTGATATTATTGAAGTTATGCACAAGCGACAAGTGCAGGTGAGACCGATCGACAGGAAGCAGGCAAAGCACTGTTTGACATAGTGTAATCATGTTGTCAGATTGTGCTTCCATGCATCGCTCCCATACATTCTAATGCCTTCGATCCCCCCTCTTCACTCGCCCCCCACCCACTTCCGCTTTCCCCTACTGCCAATGCTCCACTCATCCCACATTATCACCCATGCTCTCTGTGTATGCTCTCCCCCATATGCAACGTTCAATATATTTATAAGCTAGTTCCTTCCTGCTATCTCGCTCATTACTATCTCGCTACCACACTTCGATTGCTGCTGGATGCGAGTCCACGGATGCGTGGCGAGCGTCGCACCTGGACTGATAGAAAGTACTACAAAACCCTAGAGCAGAGTAGTTAGTATGGTAACAGAGTAGCGAGGACTTAGCTTAGTTGAATTAGTTATTATCATTGACACTTCCTGTCGACTTAGTAGCTTGATAGACTTAGTATGCGCGCGCCGGGTTAAAGTCAGTAAAGGGAAGGTAGAATTCTTCTCGAGTCCTAACTCGAGGTATATACACTAACGGCAATCGAAAGGGAATAACGCACGCGTGCTCTCACGTCGCCAGAGCCCAGGAATTTGGTAAGGTAATGTAATCATATGGAATAGAAGACTAGAAACGGAAGATAACAACCGAAAGAGAAATGATAAGGTAATGAGCATATAGTGATGAAGGAGAGACCGTGCTTGAACCATGAAAGATGAATAGGACAGCTTCCCATTCCCAGTACTCCTCGAACCGATGCACGACGACGGCGACACTCTCTTGATGTTACCACAGAACACATGACATTGGAGGTGACGATAGGCTACTCTCCCCAAAGTAGCGGAGCAGTGGACTAGGCTGCGGCTCGACAATGCGTGGTGGTGGCGGGGTGCTCTGTCGTCGGACACCGGTAGGTCGGAATATCGGAAAGAGAAAGAAGGAAGAAGGAATGTGTATCGTAGTGGAAAATGAGGGTGCTCATAATGAATTTGCAAAAAGGAAAGAACGATCGAGAGAAAATTGAAATAAAACGAACGGAAGATAATTATCCCCAACGCCTCGACCCAACTCCCTGTCCTTCCACCAATCGGAGCATAGCACGATGACGGTAAAATTCCAGTCACCGTGCCTCTGCATGCGAAGCCTCGGTCTTGAGGGCGAAACGAGAAGCTTGAGGATGAAAAGGGGTCTTGAGAGGGTGTGTAACCCTAAGCCCTAGCGTCTTGAGCCATCCGAAGGGCACAAAATGCCCAGAGAACCCGAACGTCGTCCAGAAAGGCCTTATTGGCACACACCGGGAGCACGAGGAGAAGTAAAAGCAGAGAGGTACTATGGAAAGCAGTAAGCGGAACACGTTATAGCGCAGGCAAGACGCGACAGCGTATACGCGCATCACGTGTTGTTTGGCATCGGCTTCCCAATATTTGGCAAAGCTGCGCCACGTCTCTAAGTCCACACTGGAGAACGAAAACACAGAAATTTGAGTGCACTGTTTGCACAGCACGTTGTAGAACCAAGGTAAGAAAATATAAATGAGAAAATAGAAGGTTAGAGTAAGTAGAAATAGGTAATTAAAGATAAATGTGTAAATGAAACGAAGTGAATCAAATTATAAGTATAGTACTGGGTTGTACCAGTGTACCAACTACTCCCTCCACAGTACTCGACACTATTCCTGTCATCGCTGCGACTACACTATCTTCATTAACTCCAAATTAAATAAAAGTAAAGACACTCCAAAGTAGGGTCCGGTTTTCTTAACATTTATTTAATGCTATAATATATTAGACTTGACCTGCTTAGAGTAAATTTTTGCGGAAATAGCTGAGACAATTCATGCAGTAATAATAGCTGACAAGAGAGACTGGGCTACTGAACTGTCATATCTATATTATACACCTTGAATAGTGAAATGAAAGATAAAATATGTCTAACAGAGCAAGCTGTGGTGAAAAAGATAGTAAATAAACAACACATTTCATACAGATGATGTGCAAGACTATTATGAATAACAACAGTATTGCATGTATAAGAATGTTGACAGAACAAGACGGTGTGCAGTTCAGCTTTTGATTGGTTTCTTGAGCTCATGATTTAAGTATTCCTGTACTGGTTTTTCACTGCTATAGTTTTGAGCACTGAGTAGAAGTGCACTGAAATAGAGAGTGTTGAGAGATATTTGACCAGGTGAGGATAGCAGAGATGCATTGTTTTGTAAATGAGCATGAGAAATATCTGCATAAAACATAATTACATGCAAAAACAAGGAGCATAAAAAGTGCTATACAGTCTGTCTACATATATAAATATCATCTTTATAATGTTTAAACATCTAGCATGTAGGTTTAACATATAATAACATGGAATATTTTGATTTTCAGCATATGGTAATTATGGCCACAAGTACAATAGTAATATTCAATTAGAAACAATCAATGATTGTCTATGATCACCTAATACAACCATACAATAGTGATATTCATTTAGAACAAATAAATGATTGTCTATGATCACCTAATACAACAATACCATAGTGATATTCTATTGGAGGGGATAAATAATTGTCTATGATCACCTAATACACCTATACAATAGTGATATTCAATTAGAAAAATAAATGATTGTCTATGATTACCTAATACAACTATACAAGTGATATTTGACTGGAAAAAATAAATGATTGTCTATGATCACTTAATACAACCACACAACAGTAATATACAATTAGAACAAGTAAATGATTGTCTATGATCACCTAATACAACTATACAATATTGATATTTGACTAGAAAAATAAATGATTGTCTATGATCACCTAATACAACCACATAACAGTAATATACAATTAGAACAAATAAATGATTGTCTATGATCACCTAATACAACAATACAGTAGTGATATTCTATTAGATTAATAAATGATTGTCTATGATCACCTAATACAACCATACAATAGTGATATTCTATTAGAAAAAATAAATGATTGTCTATGATCACCTAATACAACCATACAATAGTGATATTCTATTAGAATAAATAAATGATTGTCTATGATCACCTAATACAACTATACAACAGTAATATACAATTAGAACAAATAAATGATTGTCTATGATCACCTAATACAACAATACAGTAGTAATATTCTATTAGAAAAATAAATGATTGTCTATGATCATCTAATACAACTATACAACAGTAATATACAATTAGAACAAATAAATGATTGTCTATGATCACCTAATACAACAATACAGTAGTGATATTCTATTAGAATAAATAAATGATTGTCTATGATCACCTAATACAACCATACAATAGTGATATTCTATTAGAATAAATAAATGATTGTCTATGATCACCTAATACAACTATATAATAGTGATATTCTATTAGAATAAATAAATAATTGTCTATGATCACCTAATACAACCATACAATAGTGATATTCTATTAGAACAAATAAATGATTGTCTATGATCACCTAATACAACTATACAACAGTAATATACAATTAGAACAAATAAATGATTGTCTATGATCACCTAATACAACAATACAGTAGTGATATTCAATTAGAAACAATCAATGATTGTCTATGATCACCTAATACAACCATACAATAGTGATATTCATTTAGAACAAGTAAATGATTGTCTATGATCACCTAATACAACTATACAATATTGATATTTGACTAGAAAAATAAATGATTGTCTATGATCACCTAATACAACCATACAATAGTGATATTCTATTAGAAAAAATAAATGATTGTCTATGATCACCTAATACAACAATACAATAGTGATATTCTATTAGAAAAAATAAATGATTGTCTATGATCACCTAATACAACAATACAGTAGTGATATTCTATTAGATTAATAAATGATTGTCTATGATCACCTAATACAACCATACAATAGTGATATTCTATTAGAACAAATAAATGATTGTCTATGATCACCTAATACAACTATACAACAGTAATATACAATTAGAACAAATAAATGATTGTCTATGATCACCTAATACAACAATACAGTAGTGATATTCAATTAGAAACAATCAATGATTGTCTATGATCACCTAATACAACCATACAATAGTGATATTCATTTAGAACAAGTAAATGATTGTCTATGATCACCTAATACAACTATACAATATTGATATTTGACTAGAAAAATAAATGATTGTCTATGATCACCTAATACAACCATACAATAGTGATATTCTATTAGAAAAAATAAATGATTGTCTATGATCACCTAATACAACTATACAATATTGATATTTGACTAGAATAAATAAATGATTGTCTATGATCACCTAATACAACTATACAACAGTAATATACAATTATAACAAATAAATGATTGTCTATGATCACCTAATACAACAATACAGTAGTGATATTCTATTAGAAAAATAAATGATTGTCTATGATCATCTAATACAACTATACAACAGTAATATACAATTAGAACAAATAAATGATTGTCCATGATCACCTAATACAACCATACAATAATAATATTCATTTAGAGCTTCAATGATTGTTTATGATCCCAATCATAAAGTGGCATGGCTTATTCGATTGGGGCAATCATATAACACTGCTGTTATATGATCAGAATGGCTGGCACTTATGCCGGCCAGGTAGCATGGCTTCGTCGTGTCATAGGCAGAGGGGAGGATGGGGGTGCTGGATGAAATGGTGGCTGTCGTTAGCTTGTCCTCGTCGTCCTCGTTCTCGTTTACCCACCTGATATAACCTTCGTTGTCTTCATCACCCCTCTCCCTCTCCCTTCACCGTATATTGTCCTCCCACACGCCCCCCTGCCCTACCTCATCTGTTGCTCCTTGTTCGCCTTGTGTGCCTTCGACATTGCCAGTGGTTGGGAAGCGGGGGCGAGAAAGAAGAGGGAAGGGGAGACAGAAGGGGAGGAAGGGAGGCGAAGGGAGATGGAAGGGAGAGCCCAGGAGAGCAGAGGATGAGTGGTGGTGGATGAGCGGAGGAAGGGTGATGGTGGACGGGCGGACGTGGCAACGTCGGAGGGTGCCGTTAACCAAAACGGTCTGACACTGCCACGTACGGCTGCATGCTTGACATATACACTGAGATATCATTCAGAAATAACGCCTTTGTGGTGTAGTGGTATTAACTGCTTTAACGTGTGAATTATTTGTTTACATAATAGTATGTGAGTGCGGGTTCGATTCTTCATGGTGCCAAAATGTTTTTTTAATATAAGTAAGTATGTACAGTTGCATTTACTAATATGAAAACATGGAATCATGTTTACCTGAATTCCATGTGAATGCCAGGTGAGTTTCACCTGGCATTCACATGGAATTCAGGTATTCACGTGTAATTCACATGAATTTCATGTGGGGTTTTTCACGTGAATTTCACCTATTCACGTTGTTCCACATGAAATTCATGTGAAGTAATTTGCAGGGGACTCCCTCAAAATCAGAGAAAATCGAGGCCCAAAACTTCAGGTGAATTTCACATGAAATTCATGTAAAATTCACGTGAATAGGTGAAGTTCACGTGAAATTCAGGTGAAAAGGGTGGGGGAGAGTAAAGACCTCACCTTGAGGCACCAGTCATATATATCATGGGAGCTCAATCCATGATATTTTGCTTGGGTTATTCATTGGTAAAAGTTGGGGACTTGTGAAGTTATTTCTTCTGAGTCAGATGATAGATCTGTTGACTCAGAACTCATGTCAGAAATAGAGTCTACATCACTTTCTAAATCAGAGGCTGATCCAGATAACACAATAGAGCCTTCTTCATCAGATAATTCTTCATGTCCGTCATATGGGCTCTCAATAAACTCAGCATCAGAAGTTGCCATGAGCACAATTTTCAGGAAGTATTAGACTTTGTCATATGCTCTCTTGCCCCTACTTAATATGAGCTCTAACACTCAATCGTTTCTTCTTAGGTCACCTTACTGTACAACACAATTATATAATTACAAGTTACAACTGCTAATCTGTTGTACAAAGTATTATATATCTACCAAACAAAGAGTTGACACCAAGTTGACATGTTGAATATTGGCCTTGATGTGACTGCACATGCAATTGTGACAGTGATGTGACCTAGAGGTATGGATTGCAGCCCCAAATGCCCCAGACATTGTAGGAAGGCTCATGCAAGCCACAGACATAAAATTTTCAAATTCTCACAAAATTACTTCCTAAAATAGATGGGTATGAGACTACCTCAAGGTAAAATTAATGCACATTGATTTCTATACACTGGATTAGTAATACATGATATAAAATCCTCACTGCAGCTTCAAAAAATATTTCAGAAATGGCTTAATATTGAAAAGTACTATTCTTGTAGCTACAGTGTTGGTCTGCTCCTTAAGACACATGATTAAGATTGGCATGTATAGCTTCACCTAAAGTATTTCTGTAAAATATAAGTATATATTCATAATACAAGGTATATTGTGAGCAATTTCACCAAGTTTTGTGGTGGTTTTGTAAGTAGCCATGTAAATGTGATAGAGATTAAAGGAGGAAATAGGTTTTCAGGCAAAACCACTCCTTGAGACAGTTCAGTCACAGGTGTGACATGGATCAACAAAATATGGTGGAAGGTCTGTCACACAGACACACATTCTTGTGCAGATTTTGTTGTTGGATTTTTTATGCCCAATGTGCTCCTCCATGAAGATGAAGTTCACTACATATGTTCCTCCTTTGGGTACCATTATGCCAGTATTCATTTGAACATGAAACCTCAATGTGGTAACAAACTAATTGGCTGCAACAATTGTCTCAAGTTAGTCATAGCCTCTGATTCTGCATCATTCATTCAATATCTCAACATCCCTTCTGCAGAAATATATCAGATTTAATTTCAGAGGAGTGTAAAATATGGCAATGATTGAAGTACTGAGGCAGGCAGGAGGACAAAGTGTCTCAAGGAGTGGACCAACACTGTAATTAAGTACTATTAGCAGTCTAAAGGTATAAATCATGAAATTATCAATCATTATCAACTTTATTTACTGAGTTTATTAAGAGTTTATTTCACTCAAATTATAATCAATTACAGCCAGGCTGGACATGTCTGAACATGTTGAAAATGATCAGGTGACAGCAAGAACTTTGTTTCTGTTTGGTCTCAGACCTCAGGCCTTAAGCCCAGTGAAAAGGTCATCTACTAGTATCTAATGACACATAGTGAGATATAAGCTCTATACACCATCTATTGTCATCTAAGAACATATAGTCAAGAACTAAAATGAAGTCTTGGCTGTTGCATGCACTCAAATTCTTGGCTCATAGCCAAACTTTCGTTAAGTATAACTTACATAAATATCTATGCACATTGAGTAAAATCTAGGCCCATCAATAATGCAAAGACTTTGGTAATTTTGGTTAGTATCCCCAACATAAGTTCATCATTTCTCTAATATAACTGCGGCACTTCTCACAGAGCAACTTTCTTTCTTTCTCTCCCACCAACATTACATGTGACTTCCCATATTTGCATTAAGTCATCCCTTTCCCTTTCAGATCCATTGTGTCTCAAACACAGCATCTGAATTGTTTGAGGCCAGAAAGAAGAAACACTTGTAAGTCACATTCCTTTCCATAAATCACATGTTCTACACTGACTCAGATGTTTTGTCAGTGTCATGGTCACTATATCACTGTCAGAAGGAATTGAAATGAGTGGATGCAGGAATGTTGCTTTTGGCAGGAGTTAGGGCATGTTTGAGTTTGGCTGCAGCTGGTATGTGGTACATTGGCTCTAGGTATGTGCTTCATCACTGATGGTAGCCACATAGTAGATAGTATTACCAACATCTTGTGCATTCATGTAGTATGGTAGTAGTACTATAGTAGTAGTAGTAGTGATTTAGTCCATAGGTAAATTAGATATGTATCTCTAGTTGCATACATAATACATTTTTATTGGTTTAAATATTCCTCTTTAAAGCATATTCAATAAGTATTGGCCTCAATAATGCAACTATATATACATAGACGAGATTACAGTACACCTATGTCACTAGATGTTGCTAGATACTGCATATAGGGAAATCTGCCATTTTTATAAGTATTATACTAGCCTAGATGAGCTTTGAGCCCCAGTAAAAAATTGGCCTAGGGATATCAAACTGTATTGTGTGAGATATAGTTTCCAGGCTTTTATCAAGGGACATCTAGGGGACTTTGCCAAGACACAAAATGAAGTCTTGGCAGAATTACACATGCAAACAGTGGGACATCTCTCAGTCATTTTCTCAACAGCATCTGGGCATTTTGAGCAATATCTGGTGTAAACTGGATTGTGAGAGTGCTATCATAAACTTTCACTTATAACATTCATTTCCCATTTCCATCAGTTGCACTTACATATATAATTGTAATGCTTACGTGTAGCATATGACAGGCCCTTTCTTTTTGTTCCCACCAACTTCCCACCAACTTCTCACACCTCACACAATTTAACTGACACTATTTCACTCCTCTCTCACCTTATCCTCACCTATCTGCAAGCAACACCACATGTCTTGAAGTGGTCTTTCATAGGTATGTGGCATAGTATCTTTTCATCTTGACATGTAATCAACTCATTTAGTAAATGAACTCAGAACCAGCAAGGACTTTATCCAACTTCCCCATATTCCTGCCTTCAACTTTGACTCCCAGCAATACTTTTGTCCATAATCAATTCATCATCAGTGCTCTACCTCTGATGGTTGATCCACAAGATGGTTGTTAGATTTAGGTTGTGTTGGTTGGTGAAGCAGGGTGTGCACATGTGCAAGGTATGGTTTGAGTTAATTTTCAGAAATCCATTTCTAACACTACTTTCTGTCCATTCAGTTGCATGAAGTTGAGGCTTGCACATAGTAAGTCAGTTGACATAGTGGGGCTTGGCTAGTATAGTAGTAATGTAGCATTAGATGTGTTGGATACCAACACATGTACCCCAGTAGATAAATTTCTAATATATGTGCTTTTGATTTTATTCCTATACCTGTACAAATCCTTCAGAAATGCTTCAACAGATACAGCTAGAATAAGATGAAAGCAGCACTAGATATTGCTATATTTACCAGGAAGTTAGCAGCTTAGCAAATCCAACTTATTCTTGGCATTTGTCCAGCATCAACATACTTAGATCTTACATGAAAAAAAATTGTTATATTCCAGATTTTATTGTGATATCGAGTGAGATCTAGTCCTCAATACCACTGGATAGCACTTGACATCACTAGACTGACTTTTGACTGGGCCTCAAGCCTCAAGGTACCTCACCATCAAGGGCAACTCACCTCACAGCAACACTAGTCTAGAGGTTGGCCAGAAAGTCAGAACCCAAGCAGTGTTGGTAGCATTTGATTCACACACACCATGTGATGCTCAATCTTATCATCAGCCAGCAAATTGGTTGAGTCAAGCACTCAAGCACCTCCTTAAGCTGCATCTGTGATTAGATTTGACCATGAAGGCAAAATGAAAATATCTCATCAATAACACCATACTTATGTACTTTGACAAGCACCAAAACTGAAACTTGGGACCATTGAAATTCTCATCCATGCCTTCCACATGCACCCATCACACAATTTAATGATTAATCCTACTGTTCCAATCTACTGGGCTATCAATAATTACAGAAATAGAACAACACACACTGGTGAATCAATACCTGCCAATAATAAGTTGATCCAGCTAGGCCTTCAATGAATCATTGACATTGGTGAGACCTGATGTACCAGGCAATTCTATTGAACTAAGGATAGACTTGGAGAATCAAGGTAGGTAGTCATTCAATGAGTTTGCCAGCTGGTGTTCATATCCACATAAATGATTAAACACTGAAATAACACCTTGCTCCCTTAATGTGAGGTGTGGATCACCTTGCTTGGAAAGCAAGGTACTCTCGCACCCGAAAATGTGAAGCCTTTTTCAGTCTTCACATGATCAGTAACATGAATGTGACAATTGCATAGCTTTGCAATGCTTAATTTGCAGTTTTCGGATTTGCAATATGACAAGATCACTCGCATTCCACAACTCTGTCACTTACAATCCCAAAAAAAATCTGAGGAAGGTACAAATTGACCCCGTACCTCATCTTCAAATTTAAACTGTCCCTGTAATTATTTTAATCGTACTACAATTGTATCAGTACTTTTTTTACCTTCCCAATAACTATCGTGGTGTTACATTTATTGCAACATCCAAGCAAGGTTCATGCCAACACAGTCAGCAATTCCCAGTTTACCAGTGTCATCAAAAAAGGTTCAGATACATGTGTGAACTAAGTACTGTGAAATGAAGAAAACATTGGTTCTTCAATCTGCTTGATCATAAGTCTTGTGGTAAAATGATTTCATGTCTCCAAGACCCTGGCCTGATGGCACATCCGAAGGAGGACAGGGCTGCAATTGTATTGAGCAATCTGCTAGTGCATTGACATGAGGAAGTTTCTGGACAAAAGGAGAGGTCATTTTCAGGGTAGGAGTTATTTCCACATAGTACAGTGGACTATTGATTACTGTATCTTGTCGATTTCATTCCCCAACCAGACTCCATTGCAAATATTGATTGACATGACTCTCAACAAATCACAACACATCTATCTATTTGTTAGTAGATAATGCCAGTAAGTTTCCAGTAGAGTAGACTGTAAAGCTTCAATTCTTCAAAAATAGCAAACATGCTTGTACCACAAATGTACAACCATTGCAAATATGAGTAATTATTAGGTGGAATGTATGTGATAGCATGCATGGAAGCAATTCAAAATGTCCATTGCTGCAAGTCCCAATAACTCAGACCCACAATAATCTATTCATTTAAACTTGTTGATACACACCAAATGACCATGCAAAAGGGTAAGGTTGTGAATGTGTTGTTGGATACTGTAACATTCTGACTGAATGTTCATGTTTTTTTGGCATGACAATAAACTTTGGTTCATTGTTCAGTTCAGACCAATACTTTGTGCATGACATTGACTAAATTTGTTCAAGGTGGGTATGATGTAAGGTGTAAGGGCTCATTGAAATTTTGAAACACTGAAAACAATGGACTGTAAACTGCATGTTTCTCAAACAATGATACAGTTCCTTCCATTTGAAACACTGCAGCTGACCCTAGCTTCAATTATCCCCCCAGATGTCACACATGCAACACTTTAGATGAGAAATATCTTCTGCTAATGCAAAAACACTATGTATTCTACCAATACTTGGGGAGAATATTAGAGATCTCATTTACATGTATACCATCCTGAAAAGCATGAGAAAATTTTGAAATTTAAGCCAATATTTGTTTCACTGAACCTTTGTTCAAACCCATCCATGATGCATGACAAATGCAAAATTTGTTCAGTTCAGAAAGGTGCCATGACACATGGCTGAACATTTGGTTGAAATGATACAGTATATATAAGACAAAGTGTATCTTATTATAGATGAACAGCTGATTATACCAACAATTTGGCTTGGAACACATTTACTCGCATGTGTCAACTGCATTGTTTTGCATATATACACTGGGTGCACAGTAACATAATAAGTGAGAAAATATTCAAATATTATGATAAAAAGAAGTGCACCCTTGATTACATATTTTTTCATCAAGAATTAAATAAATATGAATGAAACATACCACAATAAAAGCTCATAAATTACCTAAACATTATTTTAAATAGTATTGTGTGACAAATGTCACACTACTTTTAAAATAACAATGGCAAAAAATATGTTATATAGTATGAAATATAAATTCCATAATAGACTACAATAGTATTAAGAGATTATGGTGAAAATTATGCAATGCATTATACTGAAATTATGATAAGAAGAATGATACATAAACATTCAAATAGTATTGTAGGTAGAAGTGTGTTACAAATTGTCACCATACTTTTAAAATAATAGAGCAGTAAGTATAGTGAAGAGTACAGAGTTGTAATTTCATATTACATCAACAAAATATGTAATGATTACAAAGAAAAGTATGGAATAGGTATGCAAAAGGTATGTTGAAAAAAATTATAAAATTTATCAACATACTTTGTTACAAATTATACAAATAATATAATTAAAATATTACACTATAATGATTCATGTATAATTCAAATAGTATTGAGTGACAAACTGTCACTATACTAAGTAAAATATGTTTACACATAATATGATGAAATATATAAATATAGACATTTCATAATGTATAAAATGATTATTTTGTAATTATGAAAATATATACATAAAGATTATGGAGAAAAGTATACAATAGGTATGCAAAAGGTACGTTAAAAAGAATTATAAAATTTAACATACTTTGTTATAGATTATACAAATAATATAATTGAAATATGACACCATAATGATTGATGAATAATTCAAGTAATATTGAGTGACAAGCTGTCACTATACTATTTGAAAATTGTTTACATGTAATATGATGAAATGTATAAATATAGACATTTCATAACATAGAACATGAATAATGAAAAGATTATCTTTAAATTATAAAAATATGTACATAAACAATACTTCCATTATAATACCTTTATAATATCTTATGAAAAAAAAAAAATTGTTGTCAAATAATTATTTACATAACAAGTTCCAATAATATGAGAATTATAATATATCAGAATAGTATCTAATAAATATGAAATATGGGGGAATAAATCAAAATAATACATATCTAAAAAAACAATTATTAATATTTATATGGCCAATGGCAAATTGAGAAGTGCAGCTGTTTGCCACCAAGCAATTGCTGCATTTGGCTCAATTTACCACATTTGCTACCTTTGCCAAATTATAAATTGAGCCATTTACCACTCACATTTGGCTCAATTTGCCAGATTTATCACCTTTGCCAAATCCATAAACTGAGCCAAATGTGGCATATGGCTTCAGTGGATATAGTGGCTAATTGGCAAATGGTAAATGGCTCAATTTATAAATTTGGCAAAGGTGGCAAATGTGGCATATGGCTTCAGTGGATATGGCGGCCAATTGGCAAACTGAGCCAAATATGAGTGGTAAATGGCTCAATTTATAAATTTGGCAAAGGTGGCAAAGGTGGCAAATTGAGCCAAATGTGGCATATGGCTTCAGTGGATATGGTGGCCAATTGGCAAACTGAACCAAATATGAGTGGAAAATGGCTCAATATATAACTTTGGCAAAGGTGGCAAATCTAACAAATTGAGCCAAATGCAGCATATGGCTTCAGTGGATATGGTGGCCAATCAGCAAACTGGCTCAATTTGCCAGATTTGTCACCTTTGCCAAATTTATAAATTGAGCCATTTACTACTCATGTTTGGCTCAGTTTGTTGATTGGCCACTATATTCACTGAAGCCATATGCTGCATTTGGCTCAATTTGCCAGATTTGGCTCAATTGGCCAATTGGCCAATATATCCACTGAAGCCACATGCTACATTTGGCTCAATTTGTTAGATTTGCCACCTTTGCCAAAGTTATATATTGAGCCATTTGCCACTCATATTTGGCTCAGTTTGCCAATTGGCCACCATATCCACTGAAGCCATATGCCACATTTGCCACCTTTGCCAAATTTATAAATTGAGCCATTTACCACTCATGTTTGACTCAGTTTGCCAATTGGCCACCATATCCACTGAAGCCATATGCCACATTTGGCTCAATTTGCCAGATTTGCCACCTTTGCCAAATTTATAAATTGAGCCATTTACCACTCATATTTGGCTCAGTTTGCCAATTGGCCACCATATCCACTGAAGCCATATGCCACATTTGCCAATTAGCCACTATATCCACTGAAGCCATATGCTGCATTTGGCTCAATTTGCCAATTGGCCAATATATCCACTGAAGCCACATGCCACATTTAGCTTTGCTAGATTTGCCACCTTTGCCAAAGTGATATATTGAGCCATTTGCCACTCATGCTCAGTTTGCCAATTGACTACTATTCACTGCATTTGGCTCAATTTGCCACATTTGCTAGATTGGCCACTATATTCAGTGGAGCCATTTGTTAAATTTACCACTCATGTTTGGATCAATTTGGTGCATTTGGCTCAATTTGCTACTTTTGCCACCTTTGCCAAATTCATAAATAGAGCTATTTGAAGTGGCAGGCAAATGAGCCAAATGCAACAGAGCTAATAGTAGCCAAATAGCTCAATTTATAAATTTTGGCAAAGGTGGCAAAGATGGCAAATAGAGCCAAATAAAGCCACATTAGGCCATTATTGAGCTCCATCACATTTAGCCCAGTTTGGTGATTTGGATCAATTTGCCACTTTCTCACTTTACAAATATGACAGCAAATTTAGCCAATTTAGTCACATACTTACAGTACATCCCTACCACGTCTTCCAATGTCTTTTAGGTTCTTGCAAATCATACTTATAAGAACAAATTTATTATTATACTATTGATATACAACTATATATAACTACACTAATATAAAAAAATAGGTACAACTCAGGGGAACAACAGCAGTGGTGGAGTCAGCTATGATGGCAGTGAGATGTGGAAGTGGTAGTGGTGGAGGTGGTAGTTGTTGTGGGCAGCCGTTCTTTCCCCTCACTGTTCTCTCCAGCAAGATAGCAATGGGCGGAGCAAGACACTTACCAGACGTCAATAAACTCATTGAGGCCTTGGCAACATCTCATTGACAACCTGTGAGGACTTGAGGGATGAGGGGGATGTCAAGGTGGGGGATGTCCTCACATATCCTTTTCAGACTTCCCCACCTCAACAAGACGTCAGCAAGGCCTCAATGTATTTGTTGATATGCCAGGTAAGTGTCACACTCCACTCACCACAATGTTCCCAACTACCTCATGTTATGGGGTAAGATGGGGGTCCTGGCATTCTATATGAAGATCTGTAGCATATCAGTTAGCCAAAAGAAGGTAAGGAAAGGAATAAAACGAGCCTGAAACACATCCCAAACTTCCCATCTACGGTGTTGATTGAACATCACCCAGACTCACCTTAAGGTAGCATAACAGGATCCAGCGTAGGGCGAGGAGAAGGTATCCTAGGCCAACAGAACCGAGACCTAAGCCTAGAAATGTGGGGAAAGGGGGGCTGGAGGAGATGGGTGCAAGGAAGAGATGAAGAAGCAGGAGAGAGGGTTGTCACGGCATTGTCTTCCTCATCCAAGTCGTCGCCTTTTCTTCAGCATACTGTCATCTTTATCAGCACACCCAGATTCTCAAAAAGAGTAAAGAATCGATGAACGAAACATCTGTATTCCATCCCCTCGCTCCCTGAACAAGCACCCTACAAATATCGGATTTGCATGAGGCAAAGACCATACACCGAAGACCCTGAATATGGGGACATGCTCAAACTAGCCATAGGAATACTTGAGCTCTGACATGGACATGATCAACTGTTGCGTTTCAAGTTGCTTGAGAAAGTCATACATAGTTTAAGTGGGCTTGCAAGCGTTCCCTTTGGAGGCAGTGCAGGGAGAGAAGGGGTGCGTGTAAGGTTACACATTACTGTGGAGATGTGGTGGATGAATGAAGGTGGAAGGGAACAAGGAAACGAACGGAGAAGGAAAGAACTGATAGAAAGAGATCTAGACTAAATAATACAGCAGGAAGAAACGAACAATACACGACAATGACAGCAGCTCTCCTCGACATGCTTATAACACCACCCTTGTTCTAGATGTTGCGGGTGTCGTTGAAGAAAGCCTTTTATGTGTCACAGAAGTCCTCAGTAACGGAGTTGAATGTGGTCATTCCAGCGATGTTGGTCTTGGAGTTCTAGATAACCTGATAACCTTGCCATCCTGAGTGTACGAGCGGCAAATCTTCTGAAGGTTTCCGGTGGTGCTGCTGTTGGTAAGTGAGAAATAGTGTGACGATGGCTAGGCTGTTTCCATAGGAGGTCTGTGCAAGGGTGGGGGGTGAATGCAGCCCCATCGTTGTTGACTGCCCAGGCGTTCATCTCGTTACAGCAGGTACTGAAACTTCCAGTTCCAGCGTTAAGCTGGGTGGGGGAGCCATTCTGTCATTAGGGCATGAAAGCCAGCATGGCTATAGAAATGTATATATTTAGAAAACAAACCACTCTGATAATGAAAGCAACCAGTACCATACTTGGCACCTCTTCGTCATACCACCATCAGCATCCATGTCAGAGAAGTAGAGGGCTCTGTTGAGACGGCAAGGAAGGAAAGTCAACATTGAAGGTGAACTCATTTGGGAGCTTGAAAACTTTGTACTCGGTGGGCGAGTTAAGAGGGTAGACGTGGGAGACAATGTTCTTGTTCACACTAGTAGTGACGAACTTGAGCATTACCGCTGGTGTGTGAAGCCAGCACCAGTAGGAGTCGAGGATGACAGCATCTGCAAACTGGGTTGTATACCCTGAGCCAGTACGTTTTTGCCTGGGAAATGCGGAGTGGTTTTCCGCTGTCTGTGTACCTCATTGCTGGGCACTGACGACCACAAGGAACCTAGGCGAGGGAGGTAAGAGTGAGTTTAGGGAACATATCGAGGCCGATTAGACTAGTTGTAGAATAGAAGACCATTGTCCTGCTAGAATGGTCATCAGAAAGAAAATAATGTGAAAATTTATTGTTTACCACTACTATGCACGATTCACCATTTCTACACATAGATTACGGCCGAAAATATATGAGAACACCCTGCATCCAGGAACGCTACTTCTACTCCTGCGTAACTGCGACCATATGTAATGGCCCTGGGACGTAAGGTCATTGAGCATTCACAAACAGAAAAATAAGTGCAGAGCTGACTCAATAATGGCGACAGGTATGAAAACATGAACAGATGCCAAGTACAAATGCACAGCGAGAGAGATTTGAGCACTAGCTCCTTCAGGTACGTTGCAAGCGAAGAACAATGGCATTGCTTAAAGATGTTGTGACTGGTAAGGCATCATTGTAGGCTCCTCTCATATGGGGAATCGAGGGCCCTACTCACGCGTGGCGAGCAGAGCACCGGCCTGACAGGTTCAGTAGTCGCCGAGTGCTACAAGAAAAGAAAAGAAAATGTGCGGACTCTGATTGGCATTGCAACTGCTGGCATGAATGGCGGAGCAGCCATCGGTGCCACGTCAATTACTTCCTGTTGCTCATCTGTGTGGGAGGGAGCGTGGGAGTGACTTCATGGTCTATATCATTATCAGATCATGAAAAAAGTGAGAAAGGGAGGAACAATGAACCTCAAATAAGCCCCAATATTCCCCATCTGACTCCTCGACAAACTGGATGAAACAAGGCTAACAAGCATCTCCGTCCCCTATCCCCACTCCTCTCCAGGTCATTCACTACCTCCCTTTCCCTAGGTCTGCAATACAAAAACTCGATTGGCCCAGGCCGTGAACTTGAGCTCCCACTCTTGTTCCATGTTTGCCCATCCTCCGCCGCTGGTACCCGCTGTTTAACAGTGGACACCACATCGACACTAAGTCCATACTCTCTTAAATTCATCACCAAGTTTCGCCTGTCATCACAATCCTACAAGAAGAGAATATTGGCGACGATTGTGAAAGAGTATCATACAAAAAACTGACTTGGATGCACAGAAGGAATACAACGCCAGTGCTGTAAATGAAGCAGTGGCGGCTCGTGTACTGCTGAATAATGTTTGCCAGAGCCATCTGCGCAAGCTGTAGAAAGAGAAACAAAAACAAAACAAAAAACACAAAAAGAGTTAGATATATGTAGTAACACTATATACTACTACCATGTAATGACATTGTTTTGTTTAATGTTCAGCTAACAAGACCTAGGAAGAAATGGCTCTAGATCCAAGTCAGCGGTAGTTAAAAGAAGGCTCAATAGAGACTCACTTCAACACCATCACACGTAGATTCGAATTGTGCTGAAATGGCCATACTGGCTATCAAGAAGGGACACTTTCATGGCAATGTGGCCATGTCAGTAGCAAACAGACCTTACACATGAAATGGGTTACTACAAAGAGAAAAAGAGAAAAAGAGAAAAAGAAAGAACATACTTGATGACAGTGATTGGCATGCAGATCTCGATGGCTGCCAGGTACTGGCGCACCACACGTGAAGTGCGACTACAAACACACTGGGTGGCAAAGCAGGAGAACATGATTGCAGTCATTGGAGGAGATAAGCGAAGTAGAAGCATTGGAGGTCACAGTTACAGAGAAAGTTAGCACGTTGCGCCCGAGAGCCCGATGAACTTTGTATGTGCGCGTCATTGTTGTTCAAGCCTTTCTCCAACAAACATTGTGCTTCTTTCGACACAGGACCTTCACCAGGCAGTTGCAGACTCTTTGCAAGAGCAATCTCAGTCCTCCAACCATTTGGAAAGCAGATGTTCCACTAGATCGCCGTTGTTGGCACTACATGAAAAGTAGATGTGGCATCTACATTAACAGGTCAGCAGGTATTCACGCAAGCAACCACTAATACATACCCCTTCATCAGATTTTCTTCAGCGGGTGAAATAAATTTCGAATACAAGAAATCGACTGCCACCGTGTCACACAGTAAGCAAAACTGGGTTGCATCCATCAGGACATCGCAGGGTGGGCAGGTAAGGCACCATACGCAATACAGATGACCTCGACTCTAGCGTATTTCATGAAAGATGAACACACCAGGAAATGAGCATAAGGCGACGATGAAACGAGTGTCAGACACCCTATTGCTACCTACCAGTCATGACATCGTTCACATGAGCGGCTAATGTCCCAGTGCAATCGTTTCTAATCCCGAAACACGAGCTACTGAAAAAGGTGTTATGAAGGCTCAGTAGGTGTTATAGCCGACGCCGTGCTCCCACTACGGGTGTCGGAGGCCATCCAACATCTGCTACCTAAACCAATCTCCCCAGTTGTTATCATTGTAGGCTCTTCTCATGTGTGTAGTTTATACCAACATACATGTAGTGGCACACTGTCCATTTCCAGCTCTATGCCAGTGCGAGCCCTGGAGGTTGTGTGTCGATAAGGAGCCCACATAATCGCAATGAACACTCTTGCACGCATGCTTCAATGTGGCACAGGAGGTTTGCTGTACAACTAGACTAGATCATTATACAAGACAGTGGCAAAGTTATGCTGGATGAGCGGAATGCGGTGGGAGCTTCCGGGTAAGCTTGTATGATATCCAAGACGTTGGGAAGCCTGTACATCTGAGCATGCGAGAACCTGCTGGGAGACGAGCTTTGGGCTATGCATGTATGATGCCTATGCTGCTGGGAAGCCCATGCATTGAGACACAAAAGTCTGCTAGCAAACAAGTGGCTAATGGAAAGAGAGGGCTTAGATGCACTCAGCCCTGCGATGTTGAAGACCACATACCTTAAGATGCCAACTTTCGATTACAGATGCATGTGGGCAGGCCTGAGGTTGTTTTGTTCCTGGAGATGGTCAAAAGATGTTCATGGGGCATTCTTGAGAATTCTATACATGTGAACACAAGAATCTATCACAAGTCGAGCTTTGAGGTATGCGTACACACTGCCTATGATGCTCGGAAGCCTATGCACCTAGACGATATCCATGATGCTGGGAAGCTCGTACAAGCCGGAGTCGTATGTATAGACAATGAATACCATATCAATGACATGCAGAACTTGAAAGCTTGACGGCTTAACCAGATTGAAAGCATTGGTAAAACCAGACACTATGAATCTGAATGAATTAATGAGATGCATAGATGTTATTGTTGAGTATATCGATGGACATTTTGTATTTGTGCTAGATGCTGTAGGCAAACAAAGAATACAACTCCACTTGATACGACCCCCACTTGAGGTCCCTCGTGAGTTTGGCTGTAACATTTTGTTTATTGTTTGTTGTCACACTTTTGTTTACATTTGCCACATTCCAATTGCAGCATTTGGCTCAATTTGCCACTAAAGTACCTAGTTTAGCGCAACGTAGTATAAATTAAAATATATGTAATTTCACTCACACCACGTACACTCACTAAGAAGGTGCTCGGTGGGTAAGACTCGGATGCAAAATGCTTCCAGGCAAAGTAAAATAAAAGGGGAGGTGTCAGAGACCGACGTTCACGAAGGGAAACAGCTTAGCGAACGCTTTGATGTGCATTTTGATGCGCATTCCTTAATCTCAGACTTAGCACAGGCTTATGACTTCTCACTTCACGTTGCACTTAGAATCTCAAAGCTCACACAAATACTAAAGCATGACGCTAGATGGTATTTCTCGGGGCACAGGAGACTGCCCTTCTACTACACAAATCTACCTATTAAATATCTTACAGAACACAGCTAAGAGAAACTATATAGTTAATACCAAAGCAGTAATTACACATCAGCTAAGCTGTAAAGTAGACTTTTAGACTGGAGACAGGCGTCTGGGATGGACCAGAGTAAATCACGAATATACCAAACATACGAGCGCCAAGAATGCGTCCATATGGAAAGATAGCGAAGTACAATAAGCCATATCTGCAGGTGAGACGCTCCATATGAAGGCATGATGCCGCACGCTTTGACGCGTGGAAATGGGAAACACTGAATAAGCTGGCCGGGAATGCCGGGTCTCAGGCCTATCCAGGCGCCTATGGCGTGCTGATGCACAGCACTGGTACAGTGTGGTTAGATAGTGGCATTTGCCGTGAGTCTAGTTCTCATGTCTTTTCCTATGCCGCAATAACATGGCTTCGATAATCTATTATTAGAATAGACGCGCGCTTAGCTCGATCTCTGGCCTTACTGGTAACTATTTCCCACCGATGTCGAGAATAAACTCTGACGTTGGTGTTTCTATTCTTAGACGCTTTCCTACTTAGGCTAGTTATGTCCCTTATTAGCGCGAATCGTTCCCACGCTAGCTAACGGTCCGGGACCTCTACCTTAGCTACTAAATACAACCCATGTATATTATACCGTTTGTAAGTAGTGCGTAGAATATAGAAATAATGTTTTTATAATAGGTAGAAGTACGCTAGGCGTATTACCACTTTCGACACCTTTGCCAAATTCATAAATGCCACCTTTTACCTACATTTGCCACATTACATTTGCAGCATTTGACTCATTTTACCACATTTGGCTCAATACATATGCCGCTTTTACCACCTTTGCCAAATTCATAAACAGCCATTTGGAACCATTTACCTCAATTGTTACTATTAGCCGCATTTGGTTCAATGTTCTCAATTCATAACTTAAATTCCACTTTCACTTACATTTGCCACATTTGGCTCAGTTTGGCTCAGGTTGCCAGTTTCGACACATTTGCCAAATTCATAAATGCCACCTTTTACCTACATTTGCCACATTTGGCTCAATAAGTATGCCACTTTTACCACCTTTGCCAAAATCATAAACAGCCGTTTGGAACCATTTACCTCAATTGTTAGCCTTATTTGGTTCAATTTTCTCAATTTATAACTTAAATGCCACTTCTTACATTTGCCACATTTGGCTCAATTTGGCTCAATTTGCCAGTTTCGCCACCTTTGCCAAATTGAGGCAAATGCAAAATGTGGTAAACTGAGCCAAATATGGCAGACCGAGTGAGATAAAAAGCAACAAATGGAGCCAAATATGTTTGTGAAAGTGGCAAAACAAGTAGACAGACTATCATTTTCAAGGCCCTTGCAGATGCACAGGCTATCCAGCGTGTACCGTGCATCTTTCCTAGCACTTAGCCTCCGGTGCACAGGCTATCAACACTCTTCACCGAGGTTCAGGAGAACTTTTCTGCAAACTGAAATTGATGAAATGAGAAATTCAGCGAGAATAAGACAGCCTCCTGTACGCGGGCTATTGACACTCTTCACCAAAGGTTCAAGAGAACTTTACAGCAGACTGACATTGATAAAATGAGAAATGTTGGCGATGGTAAGAGCCAAAATTGGATATCATTTTTAACACCCGTGCAGGTGCATGGGCTACCGACTAGTAAAAACTACTAAAGTGGAAAGGTCCGCCAGTTAATCATACTGGTAGCGGGAATCGAACCCATTAAACAAACAACTTTGTTACAAGGCTGCCAATGTGACTTGTGTTAATAAGATACACCTACATCATTAATCAAATTAGAAAATCAAGCCACATGCATACACACAAACTTGACTCGTTATCAATAATACACTACAGAGTCAAAAAAAAATCCTCTAAGGTGGATAACATGTTCGTTCATATAGAAATATCATGTAAGATTGCATTGAGAGGCTTTGCTATAATGGGAAACTCTTCAATCCACCTGTGCCCACACCCAGCCGTTCCCAAGAAACCATGGACACCTGTAAGATTTCGAGGTGTTGGCCACCAGCTGCTAGGTCCATCTTCAAGCAATCTGATATGCGACACTGTCATTGGCATCCATCATGTCCCTGCACAACTACAACGGTCACACTGGGCAGGATTGAAGCATCGTGCACAGTCAAGCACGAGAACCAGAGGAATGTACAGTGTCATACTTCAATCCAAAAGAGACTCGTGTATGTAGCGTGAATGCATGCTCAACCAGCATAACTGAGATCAATACCAGAGAATAACAGCCGCCTCGTTCGTATTGTGGGTAGTTGGAACGCACCCCAACGCATCCCATCCCAAGCTGACGACTACGATCCCACTCATAGACAACCCCACACATGACTACTCGATGCAGCTGAAGTTGAAGCGTGCCCCTTCCCCCTCGCCACACCCCCCCAAACCAAACTTCCACGGGGTGAACCCGCCTTCCTTTATTCCTTTCCGCACAGGGGACATCAATGTCGGCACCACCTCATGCTGTTTCCCCGATGAGGGAGGAGCTCTCCCACAGAGATGGGCAGCAGCAGGATGGAACAACACATGGTGTCAGTATTTGCTTAGATATGCGAGGAGTTGGAGACTTATATGAACATCTTCATGCCTATATGGGCCGGCAGCGTCTGCGTGATGTGATGTCGGATGTGCTGAATGGTGAGCGGTATGGGGAGCAGATCGGGGCAGGCTGTGGGGACAGTGGGGCGGATGGTAGCATTCTGGTACCGCTGGGAGTTGGGAAGGGTTGACCTGAGGATCCCAGACAGGACGTGCGATGGTGGTACTGCTGCAGTCTCGGGCGGATGATGATGCTTCCAGTAGGTGTGCCGCTGCCTAGGGGTGTCGCGGCGGTGGTGGAGAGATCAGTATCGCTGTTGTTTTGTGAGAGGTGGGAATGGGAGGGGAACAGATCTTGTAGTGTGAGATTGTGTGAAAGGGAGAGGTTGGCAGTTGGTATAAATTAAGTCCATAGATTTGTCCTAGTAATCAGAATGAAAATAAGCACCTCTTGGATATACCTGCTCCCCTCCTAAAGCCCTTCTCTCATCAGCTTCCCTCTGTGTTCTAACAATCTCTGTAGCCGGTGTCCCTGTAGTCCAACCCACAAACAAAGAAAAGTCCTCCCATCAAGGCCACCAGCCCAACGTACCCCGCTGCCCGCACGAGTCCCATCCCAATCTTCATCCCCAGCTCCTACTCCAACCGAACCTGCCCTCGCATCCCGCAGCCGCTTCCAGCTGCAACATGCCAAACACATGCTACACGAGCAGAAGAGTTCACACCTCCATGTGGAAACATAGACGAAATAACTCGGGCAAAGGAGGCAAGGGAGGTGGGGGAGGAAGAAGGCAGGGAAGAGAGCGCACCAGAACAGAGCACAACAAACCTTGGTATTGATTCCCCCAACGATATTGATGAAACAGACCATAACAACCCTAAAAATATCGCTCTCGAGACAAAGAAACGGTAATCCTTGGAGCAAAACCTTTAACAATAACATATGCCCCACTATCACGATAGCTCGAATGACTATACATATTTCCATACTTTCGAGTGTAGCTACAATACGTAAGATTCTTCACAATGGCCATCAGAAAAAATAACTCGAAAGATCCAGTCGCTTACCGCTACTACTTATGATCCACCACTTTTGTCTACGCGTAGAGAACAGTCGAAAACAGATGCAAGTAGCTCACATCAAGAAAAGCTACATTTGTTCTTGCAAAGTTGCCACCATAAGTAACGGTCCTGAGACGTCTTTCAGTGTTTAAAATCAGGAATACAAGCGCAGAACTCACTCGACGACAACGTTTGGCACATAAACATGAACAGACACTAAGTATTGAAGTACGGCGAGTGAGATTCGGGCTCGTGCTCCAACAGGAACATTACAAGCAAAGTGTAGGAGCATGGCTAGAAAATGCTGCAGTAGGTGAGGCTGGATTGAGAGTCGTTGAAGCTGTTGAGAAGGGATTGACAACAGTCATTTAGAGTTGGGGAGCAACTTTGTTTGCATGTGTTGTCGTTTACCACCCTGCCTTCATGCAAATAGCAAGCTTCTTTGCAACATGCAACACCTTCGCCTGCCCATCTCCCTCATGACTACTCCGTCAAGCTACCCCTCCAATGACCTCCTCAAGCACGATGATACTCGACTCTCCCCAGCCAACTCACTAGCGTCTCAATCAACAGCAGTTGAAGTGAAACGGAAGGACAAAATGGGGAGGAGAGGACAAAGGCTTTTAAAGCTGATTGGGAGGCTATATTGTTTGAAGGCGAGGGTAGGGGAGGCTTGTGGAGTTGAAGGGGACGAAGGGGAGGGACCAGACTTAAGTAGGCTATGGAGAACCTCCAGGTAGTTCTTCATCCTTTTTTAATCTTGTACAAGTAACACAGTCCAACGGCCTCTTCAACCGCGCATGCTTGACCTTTGACCTTTCCCAGCCCACCCGCCAGCGCCCCAATCAACGGCAGTTAAAGTGTGGACTACCCCCCCCCCCTCCCCCAAACGCCAATGTGACGGCTCATGTCTCCTCATTCGGGGCTCTTCATCCATGTGAGCACAAGTGCGATACGTATGCCATGCTTGCACCTCCTTCAACACGGGTGCCATCCTTCCAACGACCCTCCACAGCCATGCATACTCGACCTTCCCTAGCTAACTCACTAGCTCCTCAACCAATGGCGGTTGAAGTGAGACTTCCTCCTACACCCCTCCTAAAATGGCAATGTGACATTCATCCACGTGAGCAGGGGTGGAATCCATAGTAATCAAAGTGAGGAGGAAACATTTGCCTGTTGTATATCGCATTGGAACCTGACGCCCGGTGGTTGAGTTCCAAATCCATCTTCAAGTCCCAGTCAAGAGCTGATTCAGAGTGCCGCCTTTCCCGTCTGCATTGCCTTTGAAACTCCCAGTCACATCCATGAGGGAGGCTTTGCAGGCATACACTGTTGCTTGTTTTGTATCCTTACTCATGCAGATTCCAGAAGTTCCATAAGCTGAGTGTTGGGCATCCAGGTGTAGAGCTCTGGAGGTTGCATGTTGATAAGATAATTGTAAAGAACACACTTCGCCTATGCTTCGATATGGCAGAGGAGGTTCGCTGTACAACTAGAGTAGATCGTTATATAAGACAGTTGCACAGTTACGCTGAACAAGCGGAATGTGGTGGGAGCTTCTGGGTAAGCTTGTATGCTATCCAAGACACTAGGAAGCCCATACACCTGAGCGCGCGAGAACCTGCCGGGAGACGAGCTTCAGGGTATGTGTGCACGATGCCTATGCCCCCGGGAAGCCCATCTAGACACAAAGGTCTGTTGGCAGACAAGCCGCTGATGGGAAGAGAGGGGTTAGGCGCAATCGGTCTGCGATGCTGAAGACCCCATACCTTAAGATGCCAGCTTTCGATTTCACATGCATGGGTGCAAGCCTGGGGTTGTTTTGTCCCTGGAGATGGCCTACACTGCCTCGATGTTGGGAGGTAATGCCAAACACAATGAAGGGGGTTGATAGTAGGTGTGGACAGTCGAGTGTGGTTCGAGTTGTATCCAGAGCATTGGTAAACCAGATGAAGTGCTGAAGGAAAGAGAGGGGTTAGGTGCGCTCCACCTGCAATGTTGAAGACCAAATACCTTAAGATGCCAACTTTCGATTTCAGATGCATGCGGGCTGGCCTGAGGTTGTTTTGTTCCTGGAGATAGTCTACACTGTTCATGAGAATGGTCAAAAGATGTTCATGGGGCATTCTTGAGAATTCCATACACCTGGATGCAAGAATCTGTCACGAGTCGAGCTTTGAGGTATGCATACATGCTGCCTATGACGCTGGGAAGCCTATGCGCCTAGACGATATCCATGATGCTGGGAAGCTCATACAAGCCAGAGCTGTATGTATAGACAATAGATACCACTATATGTCCACATACTGTGATGCACCCGATTGCGACTCCCTGTATTATACATCAGGGTAATCTCATAGCACTTAGCTCCATCACTGCTGATGTGCTTTATGAGATGCATCTCGTCATGTTCATTACCGGAAGGCTTAACTAACGCTCGCTCAGTTCTCCATGACAAGCTCTTGAGATGCTTTAACTTGTGCATGGACGATGAAAAGATGGGGAAATCATGCCCTTCGGAGGATGCCTACAGCATGAGTCAGCGAAACCACAACATATAAATGAGCAAACCTACTACCATTGATTCTTGAATATTAAGATAACGAATATTTGGCAATATGTCTATTAATTTCTCCAACAAGTTGCTGTCAGCATTTGGCAAAATGAGCCTCACATCATATGCTGAAAGGAGCTGAGGAACTCCAACTAGGGACCTTGACATTTTATTGAAATGAAGGGAGATAGTGCCGGTGCTATTGGGGTCCCCCATTGAAAGCATGCATGGCACTCCCTTCAGCTCTCTCAGACGGAGATTTTTAATGGAGTGGAGTCGGCATCTTGATGAGGCACATCCACCAAGGACCACAGATTGCAAGTCTATGTGCTTCTGTAAGAAAGTTGCACAGCTATTATGAGGGATTCCATGCCCCTCAAATTCACGAAGGCTAGGTAGCCATATTCCCTGAAACAAATACTTGCATTCCAGCTCAGACCATCCCGATACATGGACTGAAAGGATGGTCAATAGTGGAAGATGGAACAGAAGTCGACGGAAACATTGAATTAATGAAGTGCCAAACTTCGTATTTGGAAGGCAGTTCATGCAAGCCTCAACATTGCATATGGAGTCGGTGTTCACATACGCATGCTGGGTAATAGCAAGAGCATAATGAAGTGTTTCTGTAGTCACAGTGAGTAAGCCTGTGTTCTAAATTAGGACATAACCATCAGCATTTATAAGTATTTCTTTCCATCAGATCTGTGCATCGTACCTTGTTATAGCATATGTTGTGTGACAAAGTCTACGAGACGGGGATACTGAATTTAATACAGATTGCACTCATGAGAAAATACATTTAACATACTTTGGCAGATTGGGCAGAACATGTTAGAATCATGGTAAGTAGGTGGAGGTACTGAAGAAACAAAGCCAGTGATAAATCCTTTCATGAAATCATAGTGGGCGAGTGGCAAGAGGAAGTTATCACATGCACCCCTAGCCAGTAAGCATCATGATCATGATTCGTGGCCACATGGTCAATTCGTCACAGCTATAATTCCTAAGCTAATCTTCTTCCTTTTATCTCTGTTGGATCAATTTGTATTATTTTTTAATTGCTATGGATTATTTCCCTTTATCAACTCAATTACATCTAAGTACATGAGAAAGAATTTTATTACCTACCTGGGAGGCAACCTTAAACCAGTAGAGAGTCAGTAATAAGTATGTTGTATGCATCGATGCGAGGTGAAGTTTATATATTCCTCGCACTGGACCATTTATTTCATACGAACACTATGGCTAGAGCCAGCAATGGTACATGCCAATCTCTCACCATCACGAGACGACGTAGAGGTAAAGGGAGAGGTAGTGCTGGTGTGTGTGTCGCCAGGCATGGTGATTGGCAGTAGTAGTGCTGTTGTGTGAATGAGAGTAGGATCATTATTATCATCATGTACAAAGTCAAACCCATTAACTCCTAGGCCAACACTGTAGAAAAGACATGTACCTTGGAACAAACACCAGGCACCACAGCCCCTCCCTCAAGCGAGCAAATAGAACAACTAGAGTAGATAAGTATGACCACCTGCGTCCTTAGCACCATACAGTAGCTTTAAATCCTTTTTTTAAAAATAAAAAAAACAGTAGGCCAGAGCGCTCCACCGAAGGCACGTGTGGTCGTTGGTTCAGAAGGATGATGCAGGAAAATGATGGGTAGAAGTCTTCAGAAGGTGGAGGGTAAGATCCATGAGAAAGTGCCAGCTACAGAGCTTCTATCAACACCAAGCGTTAGTTGATTCCAGTACCGGGATCTGAGGTTGGAAGAACCATTCCCATGGAGGATTAAGGCAGAGAAGTATTGTATCTGTTAGAGTGCATCTGCATGATATGGAAGAGCTATTCAACTTGGGCATGGGGAAGAGTAGGACATTCTTATATGCGTCTCTGAAAAAAAAGTAGCAATTACATTACATAAAACTAGACCAACAGACTCAAATCTAGCTTCCTTATCCTTCATTAGTGTCTGGTATTGTTTCTGACTAATGTACACTGTTGCGGAGTAATGAATGTATATGTGATGAATACCCCTCAAAACTTATGCTGGCTGGTACGGAACTGGTTTGTCTGTATCTGTCCAAGCAGTATTCAGATTTCCTTCTGAAGGGATAAGTTGTCCTTTGGCGTATGTGAGCAAAAAATGAGTACTATATGATTCTATGAACCATTCTCATCCTCTCCACCTTTTCCCTTAGCTGGTTAACATGATACTGTCCTAGCTCTTTCATATTTTCTTTGTTTTGAAGGTGAGATAGGTACCCTGTGGACTCTGCCACGCTCGGGAGGCCTTGATTCTATAATTCGAACATTTCAAATTGGACATAGCCGACTACACAAAAGCAGAACGTACATCAGGAATTGGCATGCCGATCAAAATGTAGTCATCTTCTATATCAGTTGAAGTTACTGACATATTCAAGTTCGAGCCAAGCACGGCAGACATAAGTATGGTAGTAAGAATTGAGCAGGTTAAACGTTGAAATCCTGTCACTTTATTTATAACCAAGGGGAACGATGCCACTGGCAACACAATAGAAGCGAAACACCCTTTATTAGTGTTTAGAGATGCCAAAGGACATAATGCCACTGGCAATGCAATAGCAGTGAAACATCCTTTATTAGTACTTAATGGGGGGCTGGACAATAAACATTGATTGGTTAATTGATCGCTCTGAGTAATCCTAGTACTTACTGGTGTTACCTTTGCATTCAAAAGGGTTTTTACGATAGTGCTAACAATGTGTTTGGATTTTCTGATGTGCCTTTGTAAATCATTTTTGTAGCACTGGTCATTCAAGTAATCAATTGCATTTGTTTTCTGTGTAGCATTATAAAGCCAGCTCTGACATGCCTTTGTGAATTGTCCTTCCCCACCACTTCCTCATCATTATTTTGCGTTTTCTATCCTTGTTGAAGTGACATACTCGCTGATCCCAAATGGACAAAACAGCGAATACAAGTGAGGCAGCTTGCATTCTATCTCATATCACTGGTTAACTAAAACTATTTTGTCGCTGTAGGAAAAAATATATCACCACAAATTAAATCACTTGCACTGCAAGTGAAGAACCTGCACGACATTTTGCCAAATTTAAGTAAGATACTCGCCTTCCATAGATCTGATATAAACGTTTAACCGATTTAAAGCTACTGACAAGAAATTGAAATTAATTGTAACGCAAATGACGAACTTCCACGACGAAGTTATGGGAACATTATTGCAAACCGATGACAACTGTGAGTCAACTTTAAGTACAGGAGTGTTTTTTCATCCACATACTAACCAGTTATTCCAGATGCGCAGTTAATCTATGTGGTGAAAGAAATACAAAAAGACTTCAGGAAATACAATGAAAAGTTTGATAACCAAAACTACCAGTAATTTACACTCCCCAAGAGGTCTGTACGGATCCATACGGAATTCGCACGGAATCCGAAAATTCCGTACGGATCCGTGCGGATCCGTACAGACCCGTACAGACCTGTATAGATACCATACAGAATTTATATAGTAGCTATTATTATTATTAGAGGTGATTATTCTATATGAATTCCATACATATTCTGCATGGATTCTGAGTGGATTTATGCATTGCTGCCTTGTCACACATGTCAAGTGTAACCCTAGGTGAAAAGTGTCACACTATACAAAATCCATGATACACTCAATATATAGTATCATTCTCAATGCATAGTATCACACTTAATGCATAGTGTTATGCTTAATGTATAGTGTGACACTCAACACTTAGTGTCATGCTTAATGCAGAGTGTCACACTCATCACTTAGTGTTATGCTTAATGCATAGTGTCACACTCAATACTTAGTGTCATGCTTAATGTATAGTGTTATGTTTAATGTATAGTGTCACACTTAATGCATAGTGTCATGTTTAATGTATAGTGTGACACTAACGCTTAGTGTCACGCTTATAGTGTCACATTTAACGTATAATGTCACACTCAACACTTAGTATCACACTCAACACCTAGTGTCACGCTTATAGTGTCACATTGTCACACTCAATGCTTAATGTCACACTCAATGCCTAATGTCACACTCAACACTTAGTGTCACACTCAACACCTAGTGTCACGCTTATAGTGTCACATTTAACATATAGTGTCACACTCAACACTTAGAATCACACTCAACATTTAGTGTCACACTCAACACCTAGTATCACGCTCAACACCTAGTGTCATGCTTAATGCAAAGTGTCACATGCAAGGAAATAAGTATAATAAAATTCTGTACAGATTCTGTACAGAATCTGTACAGAATTTTCAGGTCTGTAATGCGGAATTCCGAGGAATTCTGCGTAATCCGTACGGAATTTTCGGAATCTGTGCGGAATCTGTACAGACCCAAAAAAACCCCTGCCAAAATGAAAAAAATCTGTACAGATTCTGCACGGATTCCGAAAATTCCGTACGGATTCTGCACGGATTCCGTACGGATTCCGCGCGGATCCGTACAGAACATATGGCTAAGTGTAAAGAGCTCAAAACTACACAATCCAATTGTGCGAAGAGAAAATCACTGAGTTTGGGAACCTAGTTGAAAAGCTGAATGACCAGCTGAGATACCAGTTTCAAAATATTACCACTATAGACTCTTCTTTCAATGATGAAACTGTTCGCAGACTTAAAGAGAAAGTCAATCATCTAGAAGAAAATTATAAGAGCATCGAATTTCATATTGACAAACGACTAGAAGCAAAGGTGACCACAAAAGTGGATGAAAAACTGGACAAGAAACTGGACAAGAAACTGGAAGAGAAGCTGGAAGAGAAGCTGAACAAAGATGTAGATGAAAAGTTGGACAGAAAGGTGAGTGACAAAATGGAAGAGGTGGTGGACAGAAAGCTAGTGGATATTGTCATCCCAAGGGTTGATGAACAAGTATAGGGGTACATGGAGTCCCAACAAGATATCACTGAGACTTCCAACAACTCTCTATTGGGAGAGATACTTCGTCAAAATGCTACAGTGCATGAAAGCTTCACAAAAGACCCTCAGCTGTGGAACTTGGATCTCGACAGCATGAGTGAAAAAAGCAATGCTGATGACAATCTCGAGCATAGCGATCAGCATTGGGAGTTGATCAAGGAGCTCGACGATTCTACGCTGGGTGGCTCAGAAACTTGCGAATCTTTTCCCACTCATATACATATGAAGGAGCGAACATCTGCGGAACCTATCGACCAGGATTGGTGCTATAAATCTGAAGCAGCAGTGTGCACAGGCGATGAGAGAAGTGTCAGTCTACTCTGCATGGCACAGCCTGAAAAATCATTGGAAGAAGCTGTATTTGGAAAGCACATGGAAAAAACCCCTGCGGAAGAACTCGATTGGTGGCTTAAAAAAGTCTTGAGAATATGATTCGAGATGGGATCGACGACCTTTCAATAGAACTAAAATCAATGGATTCTCAAGTATTCGATGAGCAGCCTCCAGAAGCACCTCAGTCCTCATTCCCAGTTTGCGAGTTACCCAACGACCAACATGGAGATCCACCTGCAGTGAAACTCAGCAGAGCACATGGGGGGATGCTCCATGAAGGGGCTGGAATACTGCTTCTCACAAAACAGACCGTGAATGTCGCAGAGTTCCTGCATGACCTGCCCATAGTTAATCAGAGGCTTCTTCTAGTGCTAACCACAATACCACACGTCCTACTCCAATATAGTCATAGGGCACTTCCAACTGTGCACTGAGCTTATTGCTACTTATTATCCACCATATGGACCTCAAAGGATAGTGCTGCATGGGTGAGGCATGTGGCAGGAAATGGTTTTGTGAAAGTAAGGGCAATTTGGATAGGTCACCACCCCCCGCGGCTTCGAATTTTGCTACAAATTATGGCATTTGCCATAATGATATTTATGGCTCTTATGTATGCATATGAATCACCACAAAAGATAATGCCCCCAAAAGTCATGCGACATCATCATCGTGGCCCTGTAGGAGCAGCAGGTGTTGTCTGGATTTGATATCCTGGCCGGGGCCAATGGGAATAATAGTAGAGAATCCATCACTGTTAGAGAAGTATATGCCTGTGATAATGTACATTCCACCACACCCAGAATTCATATATGTAGACCATGAGATAAGTTGGGCTGCAAGTGAGT
This sequence comes from Cyathus striatus, assembly GCA_025738555.1. Lineage (NCBI taxonomy): Eukaryota > Fungi > Basidiomycota > Agaricomycetes > Agaricales > Nidulariaceae > Cyathus > Cyathus striatus. The sequence goes on from JAOVFP010000012.1 coordinate 3,217,106, forward strand.
AAGCTAAAATGGTATAATGTTCGATTTCCAAAAAGTAGGTTTTTGAAAGCTTTGTATTCCAGGGACTGCAGTGGGTATGAGTAGTGGTACGCTTGGGGATTTAGATCGAATGGTGACGACTGTTCATGGTGACGACAACATTTCTTAGTGGTACAGAAGAAACTATTTGACTTGGGAATCGAGGACCCCACTCACGCGTGGCAAGCGGGGCACCAGCCTGACGGGTTCAGTAGTCGTCGAGCGCTACAAGAAAAGAAAAGAAAATCCGCGGACTCTGATTGGCATTGCAGCTGCTGGCATGAATGGCGGAGCAGCCATCGGTGCCACGTCAATTACTTCCTGTCACTCATCTGTGCGGGAGGGAGCACAGGAGCGACTTCATGGTCTATATCATTATCCAGATCATGAAAAAAGTGAGAAAGGGAGGAACAACGAACCTCAAATAAGCCCCGATATTCCCCATCTGACTCCTCGACAAACTGGACGAAACAAGGCTAACAAGCATCTCCGTCCCCTATCCCCACCCTGCTGGCAAGCGAGCTGCTGGTGGAAAGAGAGGGCTTAGGCACACTCATCCCTGCGATGTTGAAGACCACATACCTTGAGATACCAGCTTTCGACTTCAGATGCGTGGGGCACGCCCAAGTTGTGCCTGGCAAGCGTTCGTATGCAATGCTGTCCCACAGTAAACATTAATAAATAAAAATCCAACACGTAGAGAAAATCGACCTACATGAAGTAGTGTTGCCATGGCTCGGCTAAAAGCCGCTAGCCATAAGAGCCGAGCTGAAAATAAGCCGAACCGAGCAGTACCTTGCGGCTACATTAGCGCTGCAGAATGGTTAGCTTAACTAAGTGGCTTGCCATCACTTGTAGCCAGCTTAGCTGACAGCTAAATCACGTGTGATATCTATGCGCCGCTATCTCCCCTTGGCACTCACGATCGTGTTCCTGCACGCACCAATAACATGCTTCCTCAATGCTTTCTTTCATTGTATTGCAGAATCTCTCCACAGTACCATACATGCTACTCATTTCGTAACTAGTATGTCACCAATTTTGTCATATGTTAATATAAAGCTTGCCCATCGTCATCCATGACCAGTTTTACTATGAGTATGAGCTCAGGTGTGATAAATATGATGACTTACACCCTTCTTCACAAGTTCAACAGTCCCCTTTCACATTTCTGCATGCATCCACGATATTAAGGTATGGTTTTAATGTTTTACTGTGCAGCTGCGATGATTTTGTGTTAAAAGCAGAACAATGAGCAACTACAAGTAGCAGTGACTTCAGAACCACTACTATTGGGCGACAGTATCTGACACGGCCTCTGCAATGCCACCTCGTAAAGCTCCTAAAGCTCGCACCAAGAAGGCTGCAAGTAAGTCTTATTATTTGATTTTTCTAACCACTTTGACAAGTACACACAGAAAATACATCAAACCCAAGTTCAACTGAGTGCCCACCTTCAAGCTCTTTACACTTAGCCATGTGTTCTGTATGGATCCACATGGAATCCGTACGGAATTTTCGGAGTCCGTGTGGAATCTGCACAGATTTTTTTCATTTTGGCAGAGGTTTTTTTGGGTCTGTACAGATTCCGCACAGATTCCGAAAATTCCGTACGGATTACGCGGAATTCCTCGGAATTCCGCATTACAGACCTGAAAATTCTGTACAGATTCTGTACAGAATCTGTACAGAATTTTATTATACTTGTTTCCTTGCATGTGACACTCTGCATTAAGCATGACACTAGGTGTTGAGTGTAATACTAGGTGTTGAGTGTGACACTATACATTAAATGTGACACTATAAACGTGACACTAGGTGTTGAGTGTGACACTATACATTAAATGTGACACTATAAGTGTGACACTAGGTGTTGAGTGTGATACTATACATTAAATGTGACACTATAAACGTGACACTAGGTGTTGAGTGTGATACTATACATTAAATGTGACACTATAAGTATGACACTAGGTGTTGAGTGTGATACTATACATTAAATGTGACACTATAAACATGACACTAGGTGTTGAGTGTGATACTATACATTAAATGTGACACTATAAGCGTGACACTAGGTGTTGAGTGTGACACTATATGTTAAATGTGACACTATAAGCGTGACACTAGGTGTTGAGTGTGATACTAGGTGTTGAGTGTGACACTATATGTTAAATGTGACACTATAAGCGTGACACTAGGTGTTGAGTGTGACACTATATGTTAAATGTGACACTATAAGCGTGATACTAGGTGTTGAGTGTGACTAAGCGTGACACTAAGTGTTGAGTGCGACTAAGCGTGACACTAGGCGTTGAGTGTGACACTCTGCATTAAGTGTGACACTAAGTGTTGAGTGTGATACTATACATTAAGCATAACACTATACATTAAGCATAACACTATGCATTAAGTGTGATACTATGCATTGAGAATGATACTATATATTGAGTGTATCATGGATTTTGTATAGTGTGACACTTTTCACCTAGAGTTACACTTGAAATGTGTGACAAGGCAGCAATGCATAAATCCACACAGAATCCATGCAGAATATGTATGGAATCCATATAGAATAATCACCTCTAATAATAATAATAGCTACTATATAAATTCTGTATGGTATCTATACAGGTCTGTACGGGTCTGTATGGATCCGCATGGAATCCGCACAGATCCATACAAATCCGTACAGACCTCTTGGGGGAGTGTAAATTACTGCCACCTTCAAGTTCCAACCCACCAACAGTCACGCAATTGTGGACAGAGGCCCCCCACCAACCACAATTAGTTGCTGATTCAGGTATGAAAAATTATCTACTATTACTATAATGTTATTTATTTCTGCTTAGATGCCAATCCTTTTATTGCACAAGAACATTGCAATTCTAACTCAAATTTTGTTAGTAATTCGGAAAATCGACCCGTTTAGCGACCTGTCCAACCCACAATTCGTCACTCCTTGTCCACAGAGACCTTTCCAGCTGTTTCTGGTGCAAGTACAGCCTCTAGTGACTGCCCAGAACGACTCCCTAAATGCATGAGTCCACGAAATAATGTTTATACACAATCTCGAAGGGCTCGGCCTACTGGAAATAGGCGATATGAAGCGGATGATGTTTGGACTTGGTTCGAAGAGCAAATCATTGGTGGGGAGAGCCAAAGAGTTTGTAATTTTTGCGAGTTCATTAACATTTTTACATTTTTCTCCCTGTTTTTATATTTTAACTTATTGTTATAGAAAGGCATGCCAAAAAAACCCGAAGTTCAAGTTCAGTAACTATGCAATGTCGACTGCATCTGGTGTTCTTCGCTCTCACCTGATCAAAAAGCACCGTAACGAATGGATCGAGGCTTGTGAAGAAGATGATATTGAGATTACAGCAACTGACGGTGTGAGAGCACTCAGTGCATATAATCAGGAAATGGGCCAAAGAGCACAGCATGGAATAAAAAAATTACCACTTGACATGCAGCAGTGCCCAGAATTTTCGAATGAAGCTTTTCTCGATGCAATCACAGAATGGATTGTCTCTGATGATCAGGTGCGATTCAAATATCTGCTTGAATTTAAATACTAACACCGTGAATTGTTTAGTCAATGAATGCCATCGAAAATGTCAAGCTTCGTTCAATATTTTTAATGCTTCGTGAAGATTTATACGACTCTGATATTCCTCATCGCTCAGCAATACGTAACCATATTTTACAAATATGGGAAGAACATTTGGAGTGTTTACAAAAGGACATTAATGTTAGTTTATATCGTTATTTTTCACTATCATAGCTCATTAACCATACTGACTCACCGAGTTTTAGAATTCCATTGGAAAATACTCAGTAATGACTGACATTTGGTCTGATCCAAACCTCACTCCATTTATGGGTGCAACAATACACTGGATGCACTCAGTAACGACACAGACTGTAGAAGGCCCTCAAAAGCTACTTACACTCCAATCTGATTTAATTGGATTCTATCGCCTTCCTGATCGTCACACAGGTGCACACCTTGCTGAGATATTTATAGTAATTCTTGACCAGCTAGGAATTACATCGAAGGTAATCTATGGTCTATAATTTTCTAGTAGTATTATATATTCAAGCTAAACAAACTAGATTGGATGGGTGATGATGGACAATGCCTCGAATAATCAGTCCTTTATTAGAGAGCTGCAAAAAGAACTCTGTCATCGAAAAATACCATTCTCAGATGTTACACGGCACATCCGGTATGTATATAATTAACATTTTGGAAACTAAATTTATCTCTAAAGCAATGTTAGCTGTTTCCCCCATGTCATCAATCTAGCAGTGCAAGCGGTACTTAGTGCCATTACTGATATGGCTTATGCCCCACATGATGCCGAAGACTTTGAACCAGTTGAGGACCTTGAGCCAGCTGCATCATTTTCTGAAGCCATTACTCATGACCCAATTGCGGCATTGCGTAGTCTCATTCGGACTGTAAGTAGGGCTATTTTTATTTATAGTTCATTCAAATTTAGTTTAAATATAGATTCGTTCATCGTATCACTGCAAACAACAACTCTTAGGTGTTCTTGAGCATCTAAAAATAGATAAGCTACCATTAGTTCGCGATGTTGAGACTCGCTGGTCTTCAACTCAATTAATGATCCACCGCACTCTTCAGCTGAAAGTGGTATGTTATTAAAGATCAACTTTCCAAATATGTCAATAATAAGTATTGAATTTAGGGCCTTCAGCGATTCATCAACGTTACAGATTTAGAGGAAGTTCGCAAGTATAAACTAAATGATGCTGAGTGGGATGCACTTGAAAAATTCTCAGAAATTTTAAGTGTAAGTGATTACATTTATTACTACAGAAATTATTATAATAACTATAAACGAACTAGGTACCACATGCTTTCCAACAGTTGCTATCCGCAGAGAAGAGACCAACACTTTGTGATGCAATTCCATCATTTGAGGTGATGATACAGCAGTGGGAATATCTTCAGAAAGATAAGCTGGCTTTGGCACCAATTATACAGAAGGGGCTAGATAAGTTAGATTCTTATCAACAGCGGACAAAGCTAGTCCCAGCATATATCCTTGCAATAAGTAAGTAGTGTTTTTATTTCAATTATGATAGCTTAATAATTGTCCCTACAGTGATAAATCCAATTATGAAGCTTAAGTGGTTCTGGCAGAATATGCCTGAGCACGCAGAAACAGCAAAGAAAATTTTTTTACAAGAGGTGAGTTGTGATTTCACCTCACATAGTTACAAATTTCCAAAGGCTAGTATTCTACTAGTTGAGGCCGTACTATGTGTCATCCATCGCTATGTTATGTACCGATTCTCTTCCTGCTTAGAAGTGGTTGCGAAGACACCCGGAGGGTGTGGGAGAACTATAACGGAAACCCGAAGTGAGTATGGGTGCGGAAACGTAGAGCGGGAGTGCGGAAAGAACCGTGGCTTCAGCTTGTGTGCTGCGCCACCTGGATATCCCCAGGGAATGGTTCGTATTTCACAACAGACGATATCCAATGTAAGGAAACATTCCAGAGTACAAGAGAGGGCTTCGCCACTACACTAGGTAGCGGGAGAGAAACCCGAAGGAAAACCCGGAGCAGGTTTCGGAACTTAGAGTAGGAAGAAAGTGTACAGAGTTGATACGAATACTAAAGACTACCTATTACATCTGGAAGACTACTTATACTAAGTAGGAACCTGTAGATACGAATGTAGAAGTATTATACAAAGGACAAGTCAAAGGAGTAAGTAGGAAATGAAGTCTTGGCAAAGCGGAGTAGGGGCGCAAATGACGCGCTCAGAATGAAGAATAAGGAACTAATCTACAAAGGCCATAATGAAACGTATAAGTAGGAATGGAAGAGAGGAGTAATAGAATGATGACGCAGTGAGGCCGTCATAAGAGAAAGTACGTATCCGGGATACCCGATAGAAAACCCGACGGGTTCCGGGTACGTTCCCGGGCGGGAACGTCGGGAAGTATAAACCCGAAGCGGGTACGTTCCGGGAACGGACCGGGTATGTTAGAAGGTCATGTGGGAACGTCGGCACGATGTATCTGGACATGGATATAACACGCTAGCACTCCTCGACCAACACGAAAACAAACATCGACTTCATGGGCGGAGGAAATTCTTGGGTTGCGCCAAGTGCGGGAATCAAATTCAGGCTCAGGATTTCACTCGCTTGAAGATGAAGTTGAAGCATATTTATCAGATTCACGCTGTGGAATATGTAGCGTGACTTATTGGCAGGTGCATTATACATTTCATCATATTTTGCTTTTTAAATTAACATATGCAATGTCTTAGGAAAGTCAACTGTTGTATCCGACTGCTTTTGCACTTGCTATGGATATATTGCCTATCCAGGGGTCTTCGGTCTCATGTGAACGTGTGTTTTCATCTGCAAAAGAAACAATAACACCTCGACACAATCACTTACACCCAAAATTAATGGAGGCATTACAGGTTTTAAAGTATGCAATTAGAAATGGTAACTATGAGCTTAACTTTACCGAGGGAACCTCAATAGAAGACGAAATGCAAGCTCTTGAGGCAGATGCATTTGATGCTAGTTTAAATCCTGAAGATAAGGTAACACATTGGATGTCTGTTGCAGTTGAGCAAACTTGACTTTGTGCTTGTACAATTTGTACCATGCCGCCAATTCACTCTTAACTATTGTGATTTCAAGTAATATAATTATGTTTACATCGTCTATAGGTACTTAGGTGTATGTAGACTATTTTACTATATGATTTTGTTCTTACGTTGTCAGTTATACTTCAGAATTCTCATTTTTGAGTGAAGGCAAGCGACAACATATGTAGACGACTCTGATTACTCGGTTTATTGCCGCAAGCCATTGGCTAAGCCATAAGCCGAGCTGAAGCCGTTGAAGCCTAGCCATAAATACCTGGTTAGGCTTAAAGCCACCATGAATTTTAGCTAGGAGCCACAGGAGCCGAGCCATGGCAACACTAACATGAAGACCCAGTATTCCATGTCCAAGCTAATTTGCAGGTATAAGCAATGGGTACCAGATCAACAAGATACACTATTTGAAGCCTGACATGTGTGCGTGACGGCTTAACCCAAGCTTAACCAGATTCAAGGCATTGGTAAAACCAGACACTATGAATGGGGGTTGATATAGATAGATAGTGTGTGTGGACAGTCGGGTGTGATTTGGGTTGTATCCAAAGCATTGGTAAAACCAGACGCTATGAGTGTGATGGTACTGAAAGTTAGAAGTTGAACCCCAGTGAAAATTCAGTCCAGCAGGATCAAGCGAAGGACAGGCTGTAGCGAGCCGCAGTGAGCAGAAACAGCTGACATTAGCTGGATTGTTCACGCTCACTCTGGCTCAATTTTTTTTCAAATGCTCGATTGCATCAAGCTCATTCAAGCCAGGTAAAGCTCACATTAGCTCAATTAGATATATATAGATTATCTATTTCATTGGATACTGTACAGGGTTTTCAAATCAAGCACAATTGAGCATATCAAAGCATATTGGATCTGTAATGAGCATCATCAAGCTATGTCGGGCCTACTACCTACCTACCCCCTGCTTCACTATACCCGCCCCCGCCTCTGCCCCTTCCCCTGCTCCGGCTCACATTCCCCCCATTCACCTAGCCTGGAGCCATAAAGTCCACTACCCCACTTACTTCTTGTCCCTTCACATCACCTACATCCCAAGAAACGTAGTAGTACTGTACGAACACATAGTTAGATTGTATAGAAGAAAAGAAGTTACAGAACCTACAGATATCCACAAATCATGTGTGGAGAGAATAAGTGGATAATGGGGGTCACGGTCTAAATCATAATCAGCAGTGGTATGAGTAAAATAAAGCTGTAGGGCATACAATGTTGTGGAACAAACACGAGATGTGAAACGAAATGAAAGGGATAGGTCACATACGAATGCCAAATGAAGCGATTTTTAAATACCAACAGTAGGAGGCATGACTCTGGGAGACGAGAAGATAGGGATGGGGAATGATGAGAATGAAAATGAAGAGAATGAGAAAACACACTCGCTAAACCCAGAAATCTCCCTTCTCGGAATGGGATAATCCATCATTTGATCAAGTAGAGATTTGACTCATGTGAGCACGATTGTACATGAGGCTTGAGGGTGCCGATTGTCTCTGTAAGTGCATAGTCCTGTGAAGGTGTAAAGCAAAATCAGTTTGTTTGATGACCTCACAGTCCCAAGCAAAGGTACCTAACCATTCCTAGGCCTCCTCTCGAAACCTGAACCTGAATCAGCCTAAAGATCATGCATACATCATTCTAAACTGTTGAAAGAGGGCAGAAATCTCACTTAGTATCACAACCCAGAATCACGAGCTAGTGCCAGACACCTCCAATTGTTACAGACTGCTAGCAGAAGTTACGAGGGAGGGGAACGTAGATATAAGGGGAGATGGAGGAGGGAGGAGGAGGGAGGGGGGAGGGGGGATGAGGAGGAGGGAGGGGAATGAGGAGAGAGGAGGAGGGAAGGGAATGAGGAGAGAGGAGGAGGGAGGGGAATGAGAAGAAGGATGCAGGTCATGGAGATCGTAGAAGAGAAATGTGCGCACGGACCCGCGCAGATGTACCAAGCGGAAGTTGTTTGGCAAGATAAATAAATGACTTGGTTCCACTTCATTGAGTTTGGTTTGACTTAATAGATATTAGAAGTTACACATACTCAGCATTTCCTAGTACTTAGCTATAGTAGCGTAGAGTGTTCAAATGTTCATTAACTCTGCTTGAGATCCAAAGATAACATAAGTTGAAAACGAAAGACTTATTTGGTACAATCAATTAATCACGGCTCGACAACCACTTGATCAGCTTGATGTGGCTTGCCCAGGCTTGCCAGCACTTGTTCTCGCTCGACCGACTTTTCACTGGGGTTGAACGTTGACGTTCGTTTGAGTACTTGAGTGGTTGCGGTTAGCACTCAGCGATGGTCGTCTTCTGTTTGTGCCAGACCCCATGGACAAATAGACACACATCAGTATGTACAAACATACAAACAAACGTACCGGGTGGGCCGAATTTCTAGTACTACTCAAGTGGAATGTGTCATTGAGACTCTTGGCCTCTGATTCTGGCTACCAGGGTGTCGGTGGGCTAACCGGTGGCTGATTATAGATGAAGACTCAAGCTCAAGAGAGTCTTATAAGTCTGGGTTAGTTTGGGAAAGGAGGAAACACAGGGCGTAGGTTATTTTTAAATCATGCATAAGTAACACTTACATGACATAAACATTACGACTCCCCTATGTAGAGTACACTCTGAAACCAGGATTAGGATGGCTCGCACTTTAGGTACTTATTGCAGGTATTGCAGGTATTCATGTTAATGTGGGTCATAATCAATCTGGTGTCACGGACCTGAGAACGGTTACACTGCCTTTGTTTTGGCCATGGCTTTGTTAAAACATGATGATCCTTAGCTCGCCGAGCCACTCACCTCACATTCTTATCTCCTCACGTTATTTTCTAAAACTCATCCTCAATATGGCAAATGATGAGTATGCAGTTGAGAACTTCCTGACACCTGAATCGAGATATATTGCTGAGAATATCAAACCGCAAGCCATAACAGTGGAAACCTCACTACCTAGTGAAATGGTTTGCAGTGCCTTATTCAAAGTATGTGGGATAAAATGAGTCATGATTTCTAGTCTTTACTAACTTGCCAATGTATCGAAACAAGACATGGCAAGCCATCGCTGGTATAACCATGTTCCATATGAATTTCACTATGCTAGCGGGAGTGCTAGTCATCTTTGCCGGCACACTCTACGCTATTTTCATTCGAAGTTATCCACCGTGTCAAGTTGCACAGGCTTTTTGTCCAGGTCTTCCGCACCCAGATATGGAATGGTTCTGTGACGTCATTGTTTATTTGTTGTGCAAAGTCAACGGGCTGCTATCTCTTTCCATCGGCATCTTCAACCAACACCAACCTCATCTACACCAAACTATCACTCTAATAAGCTCCAGCACAACCATCATACCACAGTTAACGACCTCAACTTACGGAATGACTAATGTTGGTCCCCTTAAACAATTTATTCTGGATACTATTGGTGGTTATGATATGGCCAATGCATTTATCATGTCTCCAGCAGTCATTCTTGAAGGAGTGGGATGGAGTAGGATTGGAGAATGCTGGGAATTTGCTGGGTCTAAGGGTCAAGTTGGAATTCATCTCCCAGAAACAGTTTACATGGAACACTTCGCTATGGATTATGTTAGTTCGTGTTATGTCTCGACACAAGATCTTGCAAAAGCACCTAAACATATAACCCTGTGGGGCTTGGTCACTGATACCGATGCTTTCCACCTTCAGTCAACAGCCAACGTCAGCATCAAAGCACCTGCTGATTTCTGCATCTCTTCTGAGGAGTGTCCTGACCACATCTCAAAATCCAAAGCATTCACAAAGGTCCTGGACACAGAATACAGTATATATCCCACTCGGTCTCATGAATACTTTTCGCAACTAATATTGACCGTATCATCGTGCTGCCTCATGGATTTTTTCATACTCAAGGTAGAAGAAAACTACGGGGCCGATACAACTTGCCTTTACAACATTGCCATGTATGGTAGGAAGGCACCAAATGCAGAACTCACAAAAACACGAGTTCATTAATAGCAATTAGTTCCGTAGTATTACGTAAGCTACTCAACTTACATTTGTAGTGGCAGCAAGTGATATGTAGCTTGTTATTGTACCTCTAGAGGAACTTCAATTTAGACCCCGCATAATGAAATAATCCACACACACTGACGCAATCCTTTCCACCCAATTTCTGCACACACATTCGCAGCTTCTTTGACACATACACGAGCACATAAGTTACTTCAGAAGAAGAAATAGTGAGAGGTGTTGTTGATAGAAGAATGGTTAGGATCAAGCAGCATGTACAATGTATCCAGTATCCCTTAGAAAAGAGTAAGGTCAGCCAGTCAAATAATTAGCAAGTAACATACCAATTTCGATTTCTTCAACGAATCTCCCTAAGTGACAAATCACAGGTAGATGGAATTGGGCCGATGGTCCGAGTGAAGCTTTCCATTGGTACTCTTATTTGTATGTGATATCCCATTGAATGCGCCTCAGATTTACATGGAAGTTACAATCTCAGTACACACCGCACAGAGTATACATAGCATGCGAGAAAGAAGTCGTCAATGTGCAGGCTGAGTTTGACTTAGCAGAAAACATCACGATGAATTACAATGGTAAATAGTGCGAAAATGACCTTTGACATCCTTTCCCACCAGCTCTTGACATCCACAACATAAGCACTATATAAATATTTAATGTTAAAGAATACGGGTACTGAGGGTGGCTAAATAGATTTCTAGTGTACTACAGACTCTGGAGGATTGCTAGCTTCTTCAGTTAAATTATGACTTTGAGAACCCCACAACGTATTGTAGCCATGTGTGGTAATTATGAGTAAGTTGGCGACTAAAATAGCTACAACAACCTGTAAACATGTGCAAGTTGATAATTATGCTGAAGCTGACTGGTCTAATACACACCTGGAAATGTGCTGTTGCAATAATGCACAGAAAGTTACGCTTGGTGATGAATACACCCTGCACAATGCCACCTGCAGTAACACAAAACTGAAGTAGAAATATATTCCATAATAACAATGTCTGGGAGTGAGGTAGTGTAAGATTGAGAAGAATGAAGACTGGTGAGGCAATTAGCCAGCTGTCAGAGATAACATCTGCTGATACCAACCAACAAAAGCCAATTTTAAAACAAGTTAGAAATATGAAGGAATATGTACATACATAATACTTGCACGATTCCGCTCCACCAGAGCCAGATGAATTCCCATTGCCTAGTACATTGCACAAAGTTGTTACTCCCAAGAAACATCTTTAACAGAACCTGGAATACAGCCATCAACATGAACAACATTGTCATGATAATGGCCACATGTCGCATCCAGCTGGGATAAAATAGTCGAAGAATTACAATAGAGGCGCTAATTTTTACAGCCCTGCACGAAGCGCCCATGAAGTAATCGGTTAAAATATCATAAGGCGATAAAGAAAATCACACCATAGGGTAAGCGACAACGTTGCAGCCATTGCCAACTCAATAGCTGATGCCAAGTTGCCTAATGGTCTTCCAGAAAAAACTAAATGAAATGAGATAAGCACGGGTCAACAATAAAGCTAAACTTACCAGAAGGAGTAATAGTCAGTGCAATCATCATAAACACTTCAGCAATTAGACAGACACAGATGCAGACATCTGCCAAACAAAAATGTCTGGTGACATGGCGAATGTGAAGCCTGCTTATAGTGGACAGTATAGCTATTGCATGGGCTGCAACTATACAAATGTATAGTACTAAAAGAAAAGTATAACATAGGTGAGTTGAAACTCACTTTTGTGAATTATGTATTATAATATTTAGTAATGCTTACTGGAATGCATGTAGTAATGAATGAAGAGCATATATGTAGTAATGAATGAAGAGCATATATGTCAGCAGCGGATAACACAAAGGAGTGGATAATCTTCAGAGAAATAAATATTGGGGTGAATAGGAGAAGCATTTTTAGCTCCTTTATATAAACGAGTGTTCATAGCTACCAAAACATTCAAGGGACGCGAAAACCCAATGGACCTGTTTAGACATATATTAGTACATACAGTAAACTAATACTAATAAGTGTTTCTGGGTATCCATACTTAGTGTAGCGATTATGGGAAAGGCACCATTGATGTACAATTAAGCAGTTAGTGTATGTAGGCAGCCTTCACGGTGGAAATGCACAATGGAAGGTATGCACCTCCATTAAGTTATGAGATCTATGTGAATTATGATGCCCACCCCAGATAGGCCGCCAGGACTCGCTCACCCTGGCCTAAATTTTACTAGATATGATGCAGATAATTGCCTAATAAATATAATGATTGTTTGGCTAACGAACATTCACCTGCGTTGCTATAGGCAAGAGGTAGGTTGATGTTCTACAACGAAAAACAATTTCTAATCAATGAAACACTTCCAAAACAAGTAGACTCACAAGACTCATTAAAATCAGCACCTATATTATATGTCAGCTTACTGCGGAATGAGGATTGGTCAGGGAAGCAAGGACTTGAGCATTCAACTCTGAAAAGTGGTACCGAAGACAATTCCACATATTCGGAATTCGTGCCAGGGTACTAGCTCCATTATAATTTATAACAGACACGATGGAGTTACCCAGGAGTTATCTATGCTTGTGGCCAAATCATGTACTTGGAGCGCACACCCCATTCATTCACTGCTAGCAAAGCTTCTTGTACAGAAGAAACTTGGGCAAAAACGATCGTTCGCCCACCAGTCGATTGGTCATTTTTTCGAACAAACTTCACCCAATTATGAAGGTCATTCCCGAAAGCGAGCCATATGGACATGAGACCATCCCACCGACAATCACGACTGTCTTATATTAGTGTGAAGTTCTACGCCACTGCTGGAGAGCTTGAGTGGCTGTAGATGAACAGCATGTAAATGAGCAAAAGAATGCATTTAAGGTGACACAAGTTTTGATGATGCTTAAGTTCATTTGCTTTCTCTCATGGCTTCCTCCACGCTACCGGTGAAGAAAAGACACGACATGTTTTTGTTGGCTTAACGTTCAGGTCGTTAGGCAGGGGTGCACTTGATCAGTGGTTATTAGTCCTCCCTGCACTAGTCAAGCTCCAGGGTTATCAATTCTTTCCATGAAAGTTTTAGATGTGCCATCTACATTAGCAGGTCAGCGGGTATCCAGGCAACTACTAATACATACCCCTTCACCAGATTTCCGTCAGTGGGTGAAATAGGTTTCAGGTACAGGAAATCGAATGCTGCGGCATTGCACAGCAAGCAAAATTGGCTTGCATTCCATCAAGACATCGTATCTTGGGCAGGTAATGCACCATACATAATACAGCTGACCTCGACTCCAGCATAGTTCACAAAAGATGGATGTGCCAGGAAACCTGCCAATCATGACATCATTCGTATGAGCAGTTAACGTTCTGGTGTAATCGTCTCCAGCTCTGAAACACTAACTACTGAAACAGGTACTAGCAGGCGTTACTATCGTCAATCAGTAGTTAGTGTTGCCCATATATCTCACCTTTCTGACGTCTTTCCACCTCAGAATTTAGTATTTAGGTTCTCCTTATATAAACAAACACGTCTGCAGTTTTATATCTCATAAAATAACTCAAATTTCAATGTTATGTTTTGGGAAGAATGAGAGTAAGATCTATGACATATGACCAACCGAATTCTCCACCATCCGCTGAATAGTAGTCCGCTAATAGAGACCTACTATGAGAATCTTCATATCATCGATAGTTAAAAAGGTCTCACATAAACTGGATCTTCTCTTGCCTGAGGGGTAGAAAGAAGTGTTTGGAGCTTTAGCACATCAGACTTGCTGTTACGTGGTGGCGATTTTTTGCAATTATTGGCAGAAGACGCTGAAAGACATAGGTAGGTAAGGACAGCTGGCACACAATGCACATTCTCCCTCATACCAGAAGACATTTCGGTGTCATCCTCATTATTGCTGCCATTCCTGTTCTCATCATTGACCACATCAAGAAGCACTACAATAAATGAGATCAGCAAGGCCACTCTGCCCACCAACCGCAAATTCACATACTATCAGAGACACTCTTCTCATTGTCTTGGTCATCACACCATATCATTAGCGCATTGTTGCATAAGGCAATAGGAGATACACATCATTGTCATCTTCTGTATCTTCCGCGATAGACTCCTCATCGGAGCCTACATCCAAATATCGACCTGTTGTAAAGTAAAATATAAGTGAGCTTACGTCTGACAATGCAGACCCAATTACTGCGGCTAGGACCTGCATACTGGCTGTCATCAACTTTGTGGATAGAATCAATATGCCTCAGTTTCTTCTTCTTGCATTGGTGGCTGGAGATCTTTTCGGGAACGAATGAAGAGGCACTGCGATTTTCCCGGCCAATGCTCAAGTTTTGGTTTCCAGACATGCTATCATCATTGTCCACTACCTTGCTGCGACCAGGATGATGCGCATCTACGATAGAGTGAGTCAGTGTGCAGCACAAAGTGTAAGTATACACACCGCTGGAGTCGACACCAGCAGAGGCTTTGTGAGTTTTGTGAGAAAGACCGTTGTTATTGTCGTCTGTCATTTCGCCACAGCCAAGGTGATGTGCACCTGTCGAAAAGTACTACATGAGTCGATATAGCATGGATTGTATAAGATACATACCACAAGAACCTGATGGTACGATGGTTCTTGAGGCTATACAACTGGGACTAGCACCAATTTTCTCATTGTCATTGCTGTCCTCCATAGCATCGTCGTCGTCCATATCATCATCGTCCGTCCACTCATCGCCACCGTCGTGCTCCACTGTTATGAGAAAGATAAGTCAATGTTTGTGATAACTTTGTGAGTCACATAACCAGCACAGAAACTCTCATTCTTACCGTTGTCGGTCATAGTATCTTTGCAATCCATCTGCCCATCGCCACCAAGATCTAGTACCCCTGCATCCATACCTGTTGCGCCACTGCCACAATCATTATTATTGTACATGGCCACTTCGAATATCAAGCAAAAATCGTCAGGTGAATAGATGCAAAATAATAGTAGAGCAACTGACCCATTGCCACCCCAATAGAATCTGATGATTGATTGCCTCCATCGTCAGTGAACAATCCATCACGATTTTTGACTTTCTCAGTCGTTGGGCTGACAGAACCAGCTGAAGAAGTCTTGGGAGTATCTAAGCTGATCGTAAGATAAATAGATGTGAAATAATAACAGATCAACTGACTTTTGGCAGCTCCAACAGACACCTTTACATTTCGCGAAGAGCTAGACGAGCCGACACTTGTGGAGGCTTTGTGTGTCATGTGTCCAGCACGGAAACTCTCATTGCGATCACTTATAGTTTCATCCTCGCCTGTCTGCTTGTTGCCATTAAGGTCGAGCACCCCTGTATCCATCCCTGCTGCTGAGAGAGAGCGAGAGTTATCATTGTCGTTCCTATCAATAGTGTTTTTCACTACTAAACAGATTGTTAGCTGGGTAAATGCGAAACGATAGCAGAGCAACTGACCTATGGCGGCTTCGATAGAAGCTATGGGGTTATGTTGATTGCCTTCAGCACCAATGAACAAGCGGGAATGGGCCTTAGCCTTCTTAAAGGTTGTTTTCTTAAGCTCATGCTTGTTCCTGTGCACCCTTCGTTCCAGGGCTTGTGCAACATGTTCCAGCTCGACGCCTTTGAAGTTAGCATTTGAATGATGAGCGGCTTTCGCTTTCTTAGCATTTGATTTTGCCATCTGAGCATTCGAGCTGTTGCCTGCATTTGGGGTGGCATGGCCAGGTGATGTGTTTGGAGCAATTTTCGGTGAAATGGCTTGAACATTCGCTGACTTCACCTTTGAGAGCCTTGGGGTTGCATTGTGGATATTCTCAGGGTAATCAGAATATGGTCGTCTTGGAGAGTTTTGTTTGTAAGGATGGTGGCATATGTCATAGGATTTGGCACCAGGCTCGTTAGACTGCCTCAACGGTGATGTCACGGATGCTGCGGAGGATTTCCATAAGTATACGTATATGCTATGTACACATACAATGCACATAATCATTCCAAGACTCACCTTTTTTTTTACGATGTGCCATTGGGGGTGGGACTATAGGGAGAGAAGTTAACAATCACCCTCATTGGTACAACTTGTTTAAACAGTGCAGCCATGCATAAAGAGCCACTGTAACAAAGAGTTAAGAGAGAGAAGCAATTTCAGTAACAAAGAGTCAGAGTACCCAATGCAAGTACTATAATATCGAAGCTGACAAACGATTTACCCCGTTAACGAGGCGTGTAGGTGATTTTGATCATAGAAAGCCAGGGTTTGGTGATTGTCCCAATCACCAAAGTCATGCCACGGTATGATTGCAATCATAGACAATCATTGAGGTTCTAATTGAGTATTACTATTGTATAAATGTATTAAGTGATCATAAACAATCATTGATTTATTCTAATTGAATATTACTGTTGTATGGATGTTTAGGTGATCATAAACAATCATTAATTTTATTATTTGAATATTAGTATAGTATGAATGTATTAGGTGATCATAAACAATCATTGGTTTTTACTATTTGAATATTAGCACTGTATGGATGGTTAGGTGATCGTAAACAATCATTGATTTTTCTAATTGAATATTATGGTTGTATGGGTGGTTAGGCAATCATAAACAATCATTAATTGTTTCAAGTTGAATAATACAATTGTGTGGATGTATTAGGTGATCATAAGCAATCACTGATTACTACTAATTGGATATTGCTATTGTATGAATTGTCATGTTTTCCTGCACATCACAATTGTCACAATTGTCTCTCGTCTCACGCATTTCCCGCGCTCTAGACATTTCCCACGCTTCACATATTTCTCATGCATCACATTTGTCATGTTCCTCCGGCACATCACATTGGTCACACATATTCTCACACTTCATGTTTGTCACATATATTCGCATGAGTCACATTTGTCATACGCATTCATGTGTGTCACATCTGTGACGCTTTTCGCGTGCGTTACGTTTTGTCACAATTTCACATGCGTCACATTTGTCACACATATTCCCGCGGGTCACATCTGTGACGCATTTCGCGCGCGTCACGTTTTGTCACGATTCCACGCACGTCACACATGTCACATATATTCATGCGCATCACATTTGTCACACATATTCCTGCAGGTCACATTTATTATACTTTTCGTGGGTGTCATGTTTTGTCACGATTTCATGCACATTACATATGTCACATATATTCGCACATGTCACATTTGTCATACATATTCACGCGCATCACATCTGTCACGCTTTTCGCAAGCGTCACGTTTTGTTACGATTTCGAACGCGTCACGTTTGTCACGCACGTTCCCACGGGTTACATGTGTCACGCTTTTTGCGCGCGTCACATCTGTCATGATTTCACACACATCACATTTGTCACATATATTTGCACACATCACATATATTACTGCTTTTGCATGTGTCACATTTGTCATACATATTCATGTGCATCACATTTGTGACGCTTTTCGCGTGCGTCACGTTTTGTCACAATTTCACACGCGTCACATTTGTCACACATATTCCAGTGGGTCACATCTGTCACACTTTTCACATGCATTACATTTTGTTCTGATTTCATGCATGTTATGTTTGTCACCCTTTTCATGTGTGTCACATTTGTCACTTATATTCACATGCATCACATCTGTCACATATATTTGCACACATAACATTTGGCATGTATTGTACTTATGTCATACTTTTCACAAATGTTATATTTGTCACATTTTTGAGGTGTGTGATGTGTTGTCACACATGTTACATATTTTAAGTGCATTACAAGATGTTTATAGATGTCATATTTTCCATTTATTTCAGATTTGTCACATATTTAGACCTCTCAGACACAGGTCATAACAACAGTATGTGCACTTATTTATACTTTTTACATAAGGGGAAATCAAACTTGCTCACTTGGCAAAACGAAATGATTGATGGTCAAAACAAAACAACTTCCCACAGAAACAAAGAGAGGACATGACATCATTTCGAGGTGATCTTGTTACAAGCGTTCTTAGTCAATATTGTGTCAGAGCTTGAAGTTGAAGTAAGCGACTGCTTGGCTCACTTGGACTTGGAGGTGCATGCGTGAACTCATTGACTCACTCAGAATCAACTTCAATCCCAGATGGAACTCTGCTGGAGCCATCAGCCATTTGTTTCAATACAATGTGGGGGTGTCAAACCTCAGTTGGAACAAAACAAAGTTCCCACGCAACACAAAAACTGCTTGGCACAACAAAACAGCCAGTTACACCAACTTTGATTTCCCCTATTTGCTCACAATTATGGAGCCTTAAAACACAATAGAGTGAGGAATTATGTGGTACTGAACACTTAATAGTGAAGTTGAGAGAAATCAATCACATGTGTGCAGTTACCTGTATATCTATATCATTGTTTAAATTGTTACAGAAGCAAAGTATCCAAAAGTGCACAGTATATTATTAAAACAAAAAAACAAAAAAGTTCTTGTAGAATTGAAGGTTATAACATGAGATATGACAATTATAAAATTATGGAAGTGTAACAGTAATAAGAAACTAGAATGGAAAATGTAGAGTGTATATAGGTCCATTAACAAAGTATGAGAAATTTGGAATGAGATGGTATGACATGTTGTCCAATCAGAACTAGGGATGTGATACAATGGTATTGAACTAATCCTAAGTCATTATCATGATTCTTGTATCAGCTATTGGTTATAGTGATGTCTTCAACAACACACATTATTCAGTCACATATTTGCTTACTCTATATGACTACATGACAGTTTCTTTGTTTTATCAATACATAGAAGTAATGGAGACTATCTCCACTCTTAGTGATATTGTGTTACAATTAGTATGTATTCACATCTATGATATATGATATATAGTTTTTTTAGTATTTGCATCCTGTACTTCTCTACTCTTTCTTGCCCAGTGACCATTACTTTTTCACTCTTTTAAGGCCAGACACCATCTAGAATTAGCAGTGAACAGGCATTTCAGAATGTTCTGGTCCAATCTAACCAGACACCATCAGGAAGTTGTTCATGCACCTGCTATTGCTGAGTTTCCTTCTCTTGACATGGTTTTCAAATTTAAATACATTGTCAATGTCAAAGGCTAAATTACATTATTAAGAATTGGACAGAGTTAACTATAGTGTTACTGGGTTTGATTCCTAGGATATGAAAGGCATGGAAACAATTGACAAACATGACATGCATAAAATGTGTGACAGATGTGATGCATAAGTGTCAGCCATTCTGATACTTTTTTGCCCTGAAAAAAAGATTGCCACAATACTTTTTCCAGGGCAAAATGATTGTGCTTTTTTGTATGGGAAATATTGAATAACAATCATATGCAATCATTTGCATACAATGACTGATTAGTGGGCTATATTGATACTACAGCCTCTGGACAATCAAAGACAATCATTAGCAATCATTTGTATATAATAACTGATTAATAGGCTATATTAATACAGTAGTTTTTGGACATTCAAATGCAATCATTTGAGAATGTAGGGAGACAATTATTGGCAATCATTTGTATATATTAACTGATTAATGGCTATATTAATACAATAGTTTCTGAACATTCAAATGCAATTATTTGAGAATGTAGGGAGACAATTATTGGCAATCATTTGTATATATTAACTGATTAATGGGCTATATTAATACAATAGTTTCTGGACATTCAACATGCTTTGCATTTGTTACATACTTCATGTGCATCACATTTGTCACACATATTCCCACGCCTCATATTTTTCCCACGCATCACATTTGTCACGTTATTCATGTGCATCATGTTTGTCACACATATTCCCACGCTTTGCATTTGTCACATACTTCCCATGTGTCACATTCATCACATATATTCCTGTGCTTCATGTTTGTCACATACTTCCTGCATGTCACATCTGTCACATATATTCCCACGCTTCACATCTGTCATATATTTCCTGCGTGTCACGTTCGTCACAGATATTCCCACGCTTCACATTTGTCACATTCTTCCTGCGCGTCACGTCTGTCACGCATATTCCCACGCATCAATTCATCATACATTTCCCACACATCACATAAGTGACAATTTTCACGCATGTCACGTCTGTCACGATTCTCCCACACTACACATATATCACACTTGTCACGCTTTAGCGCGTTTGTCACGCTTTAGCGCGTTTGTCACGCTTTAGCGCGTTTGTCACGCTTTAGCGCGTTTGTCACGCTTTAGCGCGTTTGTCACGCTTTAGCGCGTTTGTCACGCTTTAGCGCGTTTGTCACGCTTTAGCGCGTTTGTCACGCTTTAGCGCGTTTGTCACGCTTTAGTGCATATGTCATGCTTTAGCACATTTGTAACATTCTTTATAAGTGTTATGCTCTTATGAATGTCACACATCTTGCATCTATTTGTCATGCTTTTCATGCTCATCACAGTGCATTTGTCATACTTTGTATGCACATCATGTATCACATAAGTCACATCTGTTTCTTATGAGTTACACATGCATCATATTCATTATGTCTTTGAGGCTTTCATCATACTTTCACACACATCATAAGTGTTACTTATGTCACATTTTTGAGATGTATAATACATTTCAAGCACATCATGCTTACATGAGTATCATGATTGTGACATGTTCATGGGGCTCCAACAGGTTTATAATGAAATATGTTATGTACCTTTCATATCCAAGGAATTAGATCACTTAGTGATGCCACATTTAACCCATATCTCATTATAACCCATATCTCATTACTTAGCAATGTAATTCAGCCTCTTCCATTGACAAGTCAGTCATTGATTCAGACCCTGTATGACAATACTGCATATGACTTTAGAAAAATGGTAGTAAGTTGTTCTTAAGTGAGAAAGGAGAAAAGACAAAGTAGTCTTTCTGAAAGAGAACAAGAAGAAAAGAAGGTGATGATGTGGTTGACACCAAACTAAAAAATAGAAAAGCAAGTAATGACCACTGAGCAAGAAAGTGAAGAGAAGTACAGGAGGGGGGTTTCATATGTATGAATGGATACTAATACTAAAAGAACTATATAACATAAATCAGAGATGTGTAATACATGACAGTATAGAAGTGTCATGTAATCATATAGAGTAAGCATATATGTGACTTAATGTGTGTTGAAGATATAAGAATAACCAATGGTAAATGCAAGAATCATAATCATTTAATGACTGAGACATGTGAGTTTAATGTGATGTGGAATCACATATACTCACCATTCTTTCAGATTTGTTATTTATATGTCATTCTTTCAGTATATGTCCTTTTCTGTTCAGTTGTTAAATATTTCCAAAATATTCATTTCTATTATAATGATCTCATTATCTCTCATATCCAGACTAACCATTATAGTTTTTACTTTGTCATTAATTACATCTCTAGTCCTGATTATTAAACATTATACCATCCCATTTCCAAATTCTCATGCTCTGTCAGTGGGGGTAAGACTTCAACTACATATACACTCTACATTTTTCATTCTAGTTTCTTATTACCACCACACTTCTGTAACTTTCTAATTGTTATTTTCCATCTTACAGTCTCTAATTCTACAAGTACATATTGTTTCCTCTGCATGTATAATTCACTCTATACTGTTAAATACTTACTCCACTCTCTGTCAGAAGTAACAAAGAATAAAGAGTGTGATAAAGAGGGAATAGAGGATAATGAAGGGCAAAGAGGGTGATAGTGGAGCAAAGACTCAAACACAAACACTGACACTAATACAGATGGGGAGGAAACTTGTTTATAACTACCAAGTTACAGAGTGTATATATACTAAGGCTGTCTACTAAAGTCCAACCAAAGTCCAGGTAACTAAAGTAACAGACAGCTATCAATCTGTCAATCACAGAACTGTCAAGTATGACAGATAACAAGTGACAGCTATCAAAGAAGCTGTGCAACCCAGAATATCTAACACTCTCATAACAACTTGATTAGCAGTAGAGACAGAAAATCTGATGTCATTGGAAAACATGATATTTGTGGAAAAGTTGCAATGCACTTCAAAAATGTGACATGCATGAAAAACACATGATGCATATATATGTAACATATGTGAAAAGTGTGACATGCATGCAGATCGTCATGGCATGACGCACCTCAGAGATGTGACATGCACGACGAGTGTGAAATGCATGACAAATAGATGTGAAATGTGCGACATGCATAAGAGCATAATGCTCATAAAGAACATGATAAACACACTAAACCATGACAAACACACTAAAGCGTGACAAACGCGCTAAAGCGTGACAAGTGTGATATATGTGTAGTGTGGGAGAATCGTGACAGACGTGACATGCGTGAAAATTGTCACTTATGTGATGTGTGGGAAATGTATGATGAATTGATGCGTGGGAATATGCGTGACAGACGTGACGCGCAGGAAGAATGTGACAAATGTGAAGCGTGGGAATATCTGTGACGAACGTGACACGCAGGAAATATATGACAGATGTGAAGCGTGGGAATATATGTGACAGATGTGACATGCAGGAAGTATGTGACAAACATGAAGCACAGGAATATATGTGATGAATGTGACACATGGGAAGTATGTGACAAATGCAAAGCGTGGGAATATGTGTGACAAACATGATGCACATGAATAACGTGACAAATGTGATGCGTGGGAAAAATATGAGGCGTGGGAATATGTGTGACAAATGTGATGCACATGAAGTATGTAACAAATGCAAAGCATGTTGAATGTCCAGAAACTATTGTATTAATATAGCCCATTAATCAGTTAATATATACAAATGATTGCCAATAATTGTCTCCCTACATTCTCAAATAATTGCATTTGAATGTTCAGAAACTATTGTATTAATATAGCCATTAATCAGTTAATATATACAAATGATTGCCAATAATTGTCTCCTACATTCTCAAATGATTGCATTTGAATGTCCAAAAACTACTGTATTAATATAGCCTATTAATCAGTTATTATATACAAATGATTGCTAATGATTGTCTTTGATTGTCCAGAGGCTGTAGTATCAATATAGCCCACTAATCAGTCATTGTATGCAAATGATTGCATATGATTGTTATTCAATATTTCCCATACAAAAAAGCACAATCATTTTGCCCTGGAAAAAGTATTGTGGCAATCTTTTTTTCAGGGCAAAAAAGTATCAGAATGGCTAACACCACTCTGTGATGCACATGAAATTGTGACAAAATGTAATACACAGGAATGAGCATGAAAAAGTTATGCATTTGAATACAAGTGACAAATGTGACACATGCAAATATATGTGACAAATATGATGTGTGCGAAATTGTGACAAAATGTGATGCGCATGAAAGTGTGACAAATGTACATGGGTGAATATATGTGATAAATGTGATGTGTTCGAAATTGTGACAAAATGTGACGCTTGCGAAAAGCGTGACAAATGCGACATGTGTGAATAAGTATGACAAATGTGATGCATGTGAATATACATGACATATATAATGTGTGTGAAATTGTGACAAAACGTGACACACGAGAAAAGCGTGGCAGATGTAACCCGTGGGAATATGTGTGACAAAGTGACAAAATGTGACGTGGGTGAGAAGCGTCACAGATGTGACCCGCGGGAATATGTGTGACAAATGTGACGCGTGTGAAATTGTGACAAAACGTGACGCATGCAGAAAGCGTCACAGATGTGACACATGTGAATATGTATGACAAATGTCATGCATGTGAATATAAGTGACATATGTAATGTGCATGAAATCGTGACAGATGTAACATGCATGAAATCGTGACAGATGTGATGCACACAAAAAGCGAGACACATGTAACCCGTGGGAACGTGCGTGACAAATGTGACGCGTTCGAAATCGTGACGAAACGTGACGCTTGCAAAAAGCGTCACAGATGTGATGTGTGTGAATATGTATGACAAATGTGATGCGTGCAAATATACATGACATATGTGATGTGCATGAAATCGTGACAAAACGTGACGCGCGCGAAAGCGTGACACATGTAACACGTGCGAATATATGTGACAAACATGACGCGTGGGAATATATGTGACAAATGTGACACGCCAGAGGAACATGACAAATGTGATGTGCAGGAAATATGTGAAGTACCAGAAATATCTAGAGTGTGAGAAATGCGTGATGCATGAGACAATTGTGACAATTGTGATGTGCAGAAAAACATGACAAATTCATACAATAGCAATATCCAATTAATGATTGCTTATGATCACCTAATACATCCACACAATTGTATTATTCAACTTGAAACAATTAATGATTGTTTATGATTGCCTAACCACCCATACAACCATAATATTCAATTAGAAAAATCAATGATTGTTTATGATCACCTAACCATCCATACAATGCTAATATTCAATTAGAAACATCAATGATTGTGTATGATTGCCTAACCATCCATACAGTGCTAATATTCAAATAGTAAAAACCAATGATTGTTTATGATCACCTAATACATTCATACTATACTAATATTCAAATAGTAAAAATCAATGATTGTTTATGATCACCTAAACATCCATACAACAGTAATATTCAATTAGAATAAATCAATGATTGTTTATGATCACTTAATACATTTATACAATAGTAATGCTCAATTAGAACCTCAATGATTGTCTATGATTGCAATCATACTGTGGCATGACTTTGGTGATTGGGACAATCACCAAACCCTGGCTTTCTATGATCAAAATCACCTACACTTATGCGTTAACTTTAGTATAACAACCAGAGAATTGAAATCTTGGTGAAATCAGTCCAGACTTGGGACTCCGAACCATCAAAAGAAGTTGGTCACATGATGATCTTTGTAGAGAACACTGCCAGTCTCGTCTTTATACAAAAATATTCCTTTTTTAAAAATAAATAAATAAATAACCCTACTGCGAAGGTGCTATGGATGTACTCTAATATGAGTGGTATATAAAGAGTAATTATCGAGATCATATTTAGGGAGTCACAGTTCAAACCTGTGTGTCCCGCTTATCCCACTCAAAAGGCGCCATCCAGTGGTACGAGAGTAAATAAATATTTTATTTTACCTCTTTTGCGGGAATAGCGCACAGACCATTCCTGGGATGGTGGAGAAGGTTTACACTGAGCATTGAGGATTTGGCAGGTAAGGCATGGTGCAACTAAAGTGATGAAGTGGCTCCCGATGAAAGGCAAGACGGATCAGGTAGCTGGCGCCCTGAGCAAGCATACACCTGCAGCTCCGCCTAACCGAACAGGCATGGAAAGACTGATAGACCACACAGCAGGACAAGTCATCCGTAAATCTAGTGCTGGCGCCATCGTATTTATAGGTTCTATAGAAGTGGCTAGCGAGCATGTGTACGCTGGATGAGAAGCCGATGTCGCTGGGAATCTGGCCTATGCAACGTAGTGAGCAGCCGGCAGCATTCAAAACAGCCTCATCCTTTCCTATCTGCCCCTCTGAGGCACAAGCCTTTCGTCAAGTTGAGCGTCGCTGCTGGCAGCTGGCAACAAAACACTCTCCTCACACCGACCGATTGTCACCCAGCCGACGCCATCTCATTCCTTCGACCCTTCGATTCCGATATCCTGGATGCAGATACGATGGATATTGTGGCCTGGAGTGACATAAAGGTTCAAAGGTGGATGGCGGGTTCGTAGAATGAGCCCTGCCAGCAGGATTCGACATGGGTGGTTAAGTCATCATATCCTAATCGCTGGTGCTCGCAAATGGACCACTGGCAGCATTGATGGTTGATGTTGAGTGTTTGGGAGGTGGCATACGACAGATCGAAAACAGTGACAACAGAGTTATAGCTGCTACATTCGCACCTCGAGCTGGCCAAATTTGCAGCCCTGCTACTGGTAAGGACAGCTGTGCCATCACGGTGTACTGCTTGGTATATGGGAGTTCGAGCTCAAATGGTTTCTAGTTATTTGCATGTGCATGATACACTTGGAGCTCTACTGGACAAGGCTCGTCCATGGTTCCAGCCTTCCAGTGAATCGGTATACACAACTGCCCTCTTCCAGATGCCAACAACACCCAACCGCTTTTAATGAGACCACAAAAGCCCTATGCCTGGATGGTGAAGAGGATCGCAGCTGGGTTGGTATTGCAGGAGCAAATCTGTTAAGTACTGAGGAAGGCTCGTTCGCCGTGGTTTGGACCAGGGTATCACAGACAAGAATATATGCATTGGTGCCTAGCAGCTGCAGGGTATGCCACGAGTTCTACTGAGCAAGGATAGTCCATGCCAGTGGGCTATGGTGCCCCCCAGGCAGAAAGTGCTACAGAATACGCTGAGAACGTCCATGGGTGTTGGTACCAGCGTAGACAATATTAGTCGACTAATAACTACCAATAACCTATTGTGTGCTTACAGCAGCGCCAGATGTACATGCGCAATCAAGCCTGCTGCTAGCTGACTGGGTTGCGTAGCTGTAGAAGAACCAGACTTCATTTGCGCAGTCTAGTGATTCCAAGGCAGAGGGAATCACTGGGAGCTGCATTGAGTTGCAGCAAAGTATAGGAATACAGAGCAGTCCACATACCCCACTGAACACCCCTAGTTAAATTCCCACCAATCCAGCTATTCCTCGTCCTCATCGTTCATTCGATGTTCTTTTGTTGTTTGTTGCTGTTGCTGGGCAAAACATATCCGCAGATGATGATGTGCATGGTTAGAGGCGGGAATATGTGTGCTGGTGTTGGAAATAAGCTTTCCAAAGGTTTAATAGTCAACCTTCCTCTTCCCGCATTCTGTAACCAACCACTACCTACAAGTTCCAAGTCATCGTACGTTGCTGAAGTGAATACATATGTTAGAACTATACTGACAAGTTAATTCAACAATTCTGGTAGGAACATGCCAAAAGTTGTCGAACCTACATTCATTGAGTATGATCTCCAGGCCACATTCTATGAGGTACATTCGTCTTTATGTTTGTTACTTTTTCTCCAACCGAGGGTAGACCCACGTTTGTAGGTAGGCAATCAGGTGATGGTGCACTGGGGAGGATGTTGGAGGGCTACAGAATTAGTGCACATTGAACATATGGTGCACTGGAGAGGTTGTTGGAGGGCTGCGGAATCAATACACATCGAACGTCGTGGGAAGCTCAGGAAGCCCAAGCGTAAGAACACAAAGAAAAGCAAGGGTTGTAAAACCAAACTGAAACAGGTATGTCTGTGTAGTGAAGCACAGTATGCACTTCAGAGATCTTGTGGGGAGCTACAGGTGGTGGTATTTGGGAAATTTGGCTACTCATCTGCCTATGATGGGGGATGAGAGAATCAGCTGAGACTAGCTACCCGCTAGTGAGAAGTGCTGCAAAAGCCATT
Source organism: Cyathus striatus (assembly GCA_025738555.1). NCBI lineage: Eukaryota > Fungi > Basidiomycota > Agaricomycetes > Agaricales > Nidulariaceae > Cyathus > Cyathus striatus. The sequence continues at coordinate 3,245,196 of JAOVFP010000012.1, forward strand.
CAACACTTGAGGTCTACACTGCCTCGATATTGGGAAGCCCATACACCGAGACACCAACATTGTTTGTGCTTGGAGAGGAGGGAATCCCAGGTCCCGAGACAGTAACCTGCTGCTTGAGAAGCGCTCCAAATGGAAGGGCCTTCACACTTCGGGCTATGGGAAGCAGAAACTCACGCTTTGGGCCCGCAGAGCCTCGATGTTGGGAAGCCCATACATTGAGACGCTGACAGCTAGAGATGCCACGATGAGGGAGAGGTTTATCCGTAATTAGTATCAGAGCACGTTTGCTTGTGTTTGCTCATGTTTGCCAATTGATCTAAATGTCTACTTCCCTGACTGCTTGAAAATAATACTGCATTGTGCACTGTGAGATAGCATCCAACAAGCATCCAAGATATATCATTATCCCATATACATGACCAATTTACGACATCAGACAACTATTTCCATATGTCTGGACAAACATCCTTAAGGAAGGAAATGCCCATCTCCTCATATTTGCTGTGCAACTTTGCAGTGAATGCCTGGCCTTGCATTCAGGATCTCCATGTTTGTGCTGAGGTACCTCTAGGCGTGAAGGCTGCTCAATCGGCTGTGAGTCTACCTCTAGCATTGGAGCAGGTGGTGGTGTTAGTGAACGTGGATAATCCCACATATAATCATTCCGTGACTGCGTTGCATGAGAACGTTGGTAGTCCTGCACATATTCGTCTTTGAGTTCATCCTCTTCCAAATCACATTGCAACATCCCAAGTTCATCGGAACAGTCCCACTCATTCAAGACAGGACTGTAGTAGCTGGCTTCTTCTCCATAATAGGTGATAGTATCTTCCCGGCAGCCACATGAAACCTCAGTCCGGAGCCAGGCACTGGCATCATCTGGATCCTGTTCCCAGGTGAAAACTTTTGCAGAAACAGAAGGCTTTTTCCTTTGTAGTTGCAAGAAACGGTTACGATCTGTGGGGGTAGCATCATGCATTCTTTTCTCATTGCTCTCTCGTCGCTTCTGTACAAACTCCTTGATCGATATTTTAAACTTCACAATATTGTTTGAAATACATGTTGCAATGGATTCAGCATGAGGAGGCGGTGAGGGTTCACATACTCTGGCGGGCATTGCTTGCTGTATGTGATGGCTGAGTGGCATTAGTAATGGGTCTGTACCAGGACCAACAAGGTACCAGACAGGTATTTTCCGTTCACAGAACCATGCCACTGAAGGAGATGAATTGGTCCCGTCAACTAAGACGCCGAGTCTGGGATTCCAATATGAAAATGTACACACTGAACTGTGGTGAAGACTATTTATCCATCCCAAGGTGAAAGGACCCAGCCCACAACAGATATTGGTGGATGTCACGTATTTCACCCACTTATGCTCTCCACCATCAATGGTTTCTGCAGCTGCAATAAGAAAGGAAAGAAGACCCATCCAAGCTGAGAACCAGTTTCTTCATGACTTGACGTCATTGAACGCATCCTCTTTTCTAGATTTGTAATATACTGCGTCGAAATTACTGTTTTCTGGAGCCAAAGGAAACTCCATTTCAAAGTGATATTGGGCACACAGAGCTCGTGCCAAGTCACGGAAGTTGAAGTGGAGTCTAAGCCATGAGTAGGAGGTATCGATGTCTAGGAGGTACCCAATCTGAGAGTCCCTTGTCCCATATGGAATATGGTATTTAGCAAGGCGTCCTAGTAAGCACCCAGTGTATTCGGGTTGTAAAGGAAATAATCCTATCCAACCATAACGAGAACACCAACGAATGGGAATTGTGGACCGACGCCCCAAACTATCAGTGAATCTGTGGTCAATAACTGTCCCATCTGCAAGAAGGGGTGGGATTGCATCCAAACTACGATGAGCATTGGGGGAGTAGTACATCCTTCCACTAATCAGGGTGACTACACCATGTGTCTGGTCAACTCTGTAAAAAAGATGGCTTAGATGTGACCATACTGTACTGGGATAATAAACTTACTCCAAACCAGATGATATGCGATCCATCATAGAGGCCAAAGAGTGAGATTTTCTGATTTGATCAGTTGAGGATAGGGTGACAGTACGAGGCTTGGCGCTGGCGAATGTACGCGAAGGGTGATCAGGTGGATGAAATATGACTTGACAGTGATGCGCAGAAAGATCAAAGTGTTGGAGAATGGACGCGTCCTGGGTGACAAGCTCATGCAAGCCCAAAGATCAAAACGTTGGTAAAACCAGATGCTATGAATGGGTAGGATGCTGTGGGATGATGGTAAATATGTTGATAGATGGATGGACACATGCGCGCATCCATCCATCCATCAACTTGTTTGTTTGTATCAGACGTTGTGGCCATGATACATACGCTTACGCTAACAGTGGAAAATAAGTACTATCTAAGTATGCATAACCTGAAGGCCTGAACGTTGAATGTTGAACATCGATCTCAGTGAACTCAGAACTGGTGTGCTGGGTTTTACCCGCAACAGTTTTCTCGACACCGGGAGGATGGCTCTTATGTGCTTTTCCAGGAATTCACTGTGGATATATTTTACCCAATCTCATGAGCAGTGTCTCTTACCAACTGGCCTTCGCAACATCAAGGCAGCATAGACCTTCTTGAGGAACAAAATGACTTCAGGCCTGCACCCATACATCTGAAATCGAGAGCTGGCATCTTAAGGTATGAGGTCTCCAATATCGCAGGCTGAGTGCGCCTAACCCCTCTCTTCCCATCAGAGGCTCGTCTATCAGCAGACGGATTCCCGGCAGCGTAGGCATCATGCACGCATACTTCAAAGCTCGTCTCCTAGCCTGTTCTCGCATTTTCAGGTGTATAGGCTTCCCAAGGTCGTGGATAGCGTATATGCATACTCAACTACCCATATGAGAAGAAAGCTGTCTGTTTTACAGGGTGACGATGGACAAGAAGGAACTAAAAGAAGAGAAGAGTCCATCTCTCCGTGTACAGAGTGTATTGTGGAATGATGGAAGGATTTGGAAGGATTGACTTGGATGTTGATTCGAAGGGAATCGGTGATGCATGTAACTCCTCTGTGAATGACCAGTTGACAAAGCCTTCGTGTACTGTCCGCCTTGCCAACTCACCCACTCTAGCCTCGAGATATTGCCAGAACTTCTACGTCAACATCCATAATGCAGAGGACCCTTATACAAGCACCCATCCATTTCCACCACATTCAATGTACTAGCAGGTGCGGATGGCCATCTGAAGTTATGTGGTTTTGAACATCGCAGTTAGAGTGCGCCTAACCCTTCCCTTCCTATCTGTAGCCCTCTGCTAGTGGACTCTCGTGTCTTAGCTAGGTGCATGGCCTTCCTAGTATCATGAGAAGCGTGCGCCTGTACCTGTCTTCTAATTACTGTAATACTGTTCATTTCCTAATATTAGACCACATGACTTTTTCAAACATGACTTAGCCACAGTGTCACTGTAAGGTCACAGTCACGAGAATGCAAAGAAAAAATATTTCCAGCTCAACCAACAAGGTAACCAAGGACAAGAATGAACTAAAAGAAGGCCAGAGTCTGTCTCTCCATGTAAAGTGTGTGTTGTAGAAATTTTTGACAGGATTGACCTTTGACATTGTTTTGAAGGGAATATGTGATCGATGCAGCACTCCTCTGTATTACATTTTAGTCATCCAAATGCTTACAAGGGTCTTATCCAAGTAACATGCAGACATTGTGTATGTAGACTACTCTAGTTTATTGTGTTACCCCTGACAGCTACAGTAAATATACTTATAACTTAACAATATAAATATCATTGTAAATATCTGGATTTCGTTAAAACCCCTGTTCCAAATTGTTAATAGTAATGATGTGACCCACGAAAGATTTTAAGCCTGCTCTTTCCCAGAAAACATTTAAGCTATCTGCAAATAGCTCAACTGTAACTTTAAGGCTAGCATATAGATAGGGATCTCGCTTCATACACACTTTCCATGATGTGCATCGCTCAATCATACCAGGTACGGTGACTGAAGCACAGCTGTTACGGATGTATTCGATGGAGTATATATGAGCTCCTCTTGCATTGTCTAAAGATGCATCATTGGGGTAAATGACATAAAACTGTAAGTTATTGACTTACTAAGAACTTCATTTGCATTTTGCCACTGTAGCTCTCAGTAAAATGTATATGCAAACAGGCATATCACAGCGCATAATGACATAACAACAATCGTTGTGAATAGTGAAATAACAAATTTGAAGACACATTTAATGGCACGTCTGTTATAGGAAAGTGCGATATTAACCAAATCATTATTATATAATTGCTTGATGATTACATACCTCATGCAAGTCATTCGGTATTCTGCAGAAGATGGTACAGTAGCAATTAGCAGATCCAGAGGTGGAACCCTCCAAAACATAGGTTCTATGCCAATGGGAGTGATGCCGCTCTGAACTTGATGATTTGTGTAGGGAACTACAGTATTAAAATGTGTAATCTCCGGAGCAGGTAATCGAATTAATGGAGATTCTAGAGTAGGAACCACGGCTTCAGCGCTGGTTTTCTTAACCCAAGTGAAGTGTGATATGTATGTGATGAGGTGTCTTGATCTTCAGTCCCCTTTTCCTGCTTCAACAAGTCAAGTGGCTCTTCTTTAAAGTCCATCCCCTTCTTCATACGTCGCGCAGAGCATCGAGAACGTTGATTCGTCATAATATTTCAGATTGAGGCAAGTTCAAGAATAGCTTGATAATAACGTTGAGTTGTTACAAGTGCAACGATGGTAAGCTGTAAGGTCTTTAGGAGTGAGGTACTTTATGGTAAGGGAGTGATGTGGCCATGCTCTATGAGTTCCGTAACTTCTTTATATGACTTCAACTACAAAGGGTACTTTTCTTGGGTATGATTAACCTTGTTGTGATTTTCATCATACAATGAACCTTTCTCTTCCACTCTTTATACCTAAATACCTTTATGGATGAACAGAGCATTAAGCCTATTGATGCATCCTGAATTCATGTGGCCTGAAACAAATGAACACAGCATACTGGGAATTACTCATACAAAAGCACGTAATACTTACATTGGCCGGGTTCTGGAATGTCACGGCAATTGAGCTATATATGAACCATTATATATGACAGTGTTCTCCAACATAAGTATGGCAGTTCCATTTGTAATTACTAATGAGCGTGCAGCCCCATCCCAATTAAGTATAGTAGTAAATCGTAATAACACCAAGACCTATGGAAACAACCACAGTAAAAACAGCGATAGGAAGTATGAAATAATGCCTGGTAGACTCAGTCCTGGACTCTGACCTTTTAACATGGGTGATTGTCCATGTTTGAAGTTCAGAAATTGATGCTGTCACAATTTTATGCTCCTCTAAATTACTGTCCATGAACCCCTAGCTTCGATTAATGATGGCGTACTAAAGCAAGAAAGGCTAGAACATACCATGACAATGTGCACAACTTTCTCAGGTGATTCATCTACCATCTTCATCTCTGCCACAACATTGTTAATAGCGAATCAAGTGTTATTAACTGAAAAGCAATTTACCATTTGAATGCTTCAATTTTTGCATAATAATTCGGGACGCAAGATGAAAAATTAACGCTCTGCCTTGAATGCCAGTAATCACGAACTTTCCAGAAAGGAAGAACCTAACTGTGTATATACGGTCACGGACATTTTGTCCATCATGGTTGGGAGCAAATTCAGCGACAAAAAGACCCATTCTGATACTATAGATGTCTACCCCTCGGTTGCCATTGACGATGGCAAAGATAGTACCACATGGCGAAAGGTCACCATCCAGACTAATTAAATATAATGTTAATGTCCATTTGAAATACGTTGAATATTCACTGACATTATTCCTGGTGTAGCAATTTTATTTAGGACTGTTCCAGTGCTGGTATTCCATACCCTGAAATGTAACTTAACAAGAGTACTTCTTAAAGAAAAAGCCAGCCTACAAAATGTCATGATGTTTATATGCAAGAACCAGGCGATCTTCCTGCGTTTGAAGCCAAGCAGCAGCAACAATGCTGACGGGGTGTCGTCAACTTTCTTCCGACATAGGAAGGCTAGGGAGTGTTTTATCGTGGTTCCAAGATGTGACACCATCGACATCTACTTGTAAATTCCGGATTTTGGATTGTGGGCTTAGCAAATACCTTTCTTTCTTACACCAAAGATGTGCAATATATCAGATCCGCCCACCACTAGTCGATGTTTCAACCTATCATATGCAAGAACATTTATTTCCCATTTGGAAGTGAAGCCAACGTCGCAGGATATCGCCTGGATAGCAATGAAATTGGATAGTGAGGACAAACAGCAACTATGTATCGTACCGGGGCTACGTTTTGAACATTGTGTAACGTGAACGAGGCCAATGTTCCATCTTCGTATCCACAGCAAAATGTGTTATTTGTTATCCACAACACAACACGGCCATCAGATTTGGGAAGACACTTTGCAAACCTTGGCCTGTATTGGATCCAGAAAGAAGTTTTAAATATTGTTACCGAATTACTATTACTAGCAGAAAGAAGCTTGCCGTTGGGGGAGAAAGCGACACCATGGAAAGCGGATGGATTTCCTGTGGAGACACAACTGTCCGGAATGAAATTTTGAGGCATATGTAGAATCGAGGTATGGTTACGGGCATTGAGAGAAATCAAGGTGTTTTATCCAAATAAAAGAAACAAAGGGGACAGTGGCACTGGGCTATCGGCAAATACTGGCCTCATGCTTACATAAAGGCCTGTTGTGTATCAGATACTACTACTACTATCATCAATCAGGACTTGGCGTTCATCAGGGGTTAGTGCAGGCTCCTAAAACCCCATCCTAATGGAACAAACAAAACCAAAGTCAACTCTCCCCTCCTAGCCATTGAGGACAAGTTGAGGAGGGGGGAGTTGTGTTTTTTTTTTTTTTTTTAGTTCTTTGTTTGTACATACATATTACACATCAATGATTACTACTACTGATACTAGGATGGGGCCCCCCTCAACGAGAGTTGAGTGGCAGGTTTTAGGAGCCTGGGCTAGAGGCAGTTTGTGAATCCAAAGTCGTGTGTTTCATAACCAAGATTATGAGAAAAGTATCCAAGCTGCAATTACCATGAAAAGGGATGGAACTCACAAATTCTGGACCACAGTCCCAAGGAGTTGTGCACTGTTTGCATAACGGTTCTGCTCTCCCTGTACTTACAGAGCGTCGCCACCGTCTTTCAGTTGCAGCTTCCGAATGTCTATGTAGAAAGTCTTGAACTCACAATCATTGACATTCTGAGAAGGAAAACATGTAAGTTTTACAGCTATTTGCTACACGATGTAGCACTCACATAACTGAATTGATTGGCCTAGCGCCGCCGAGGCCTAGGCCAACCAACCAGTTCGCTTAGCACACTGAGTCCACTCCACCACTCCACCCGCTAGCTGTCTCACTCTGAGGAATAGTAGCTGGTACAGCCATGTCCCTAAGCCTGAAATAACTGTAAAATATTGTAAGAAAGCATATTAAATTTGTGGGAAAGTTCAGTCTATAATTAATGTAAGCTCAAACCTATCATCCTGCTCTTCTTGATCAAGTGTCGACTATGGCTGGACTCTTCCCCCTGAAACTTGCACTCACACTCACTTCAGCTGAGCGGGATATTTGGCAAGATTTGTCTAGACAAACAAATAATCAGAGCACAAATAACTGCGCGCGTCAACAAAAGAAACAGGGCTGAAACCCCGGTTATGGCGTTGTTCTGTGTAGACCGCGGAACACTGCCACACTACCCTTCATCAGAGTCACTGAAAAAGAAAAAAGGGATTAGTTTGGGACATAGATATAAAATATCAACAATCCTATGGTGTCATTCGTGAAACGGCGAAGATTATATGTTTTCAGATGTCGCTGGTACTTCAGTGAGAGTTTGTCTTAGCGAATACACTCAGCTCAAGCAATGAAAACATGAATGAAACATACATCAATACTCAGTACATAATATATCGATGCAGGCAGGTAGACATTCGAGACAGCGCTGCTTTAACACACTCGGGAGCAAGCTCGTGACATCGAGACATCAGCAGTAAGTAAAACAAGATCGTTATGGGGTCGTGAGTTCACTTTCATAATGTTCAACTAATTGCTTCCCAATGGGGTGAAGTGCGTTTAAGTGGAAGAATTCATTGTAGGTCAGTCAACGACCCACAAAGGAGTGGGAGGGGGAAGATGCGTAAATGCATCCAGCGACGGAAGATAGAAATGCAGTTATCGAAGAGATGTTAAACAGAATTCTCAAGGTCCCTTCGTGTCCTCCGTTACCCTGTTGGTTGGGCGGGAAAGACGTTACTTCCAGACAGATAGTGGAACATACAGCTTTATAACGTTCACTTGTACTCAAGATAGAAATGCAGTATCGAAGAGATGTTAAACAGAATTCTGTAGTCAAGCGAACTTGGATCATGGAAATTGCTACAAGATCGCTCTGAGCCTTCTAAGAGTATAGTGCTCATAAGGATCGGCACTATTGATGTGGAATGTCGTCCTACTGTCATGGATGGGTGCATGTAGAAGGTATCTTCTAAGCTGATGATGTTGAGGTGGAGGTCCTGGTGGTACCTGGAGGCAGGGGCGAGTGAACTGGCAAAGTGAACCTCCCGAACATGAAGGCTATGTCATCAGAGGCCGGTTGTTGTTCGCGGAGGAGCTACATGCATCACCCATTCTCTTCAAACCAACGCCCAAGGTGAATCCTTTCAAATCCTTCCACAACACGCTCCATACACAGAGAGATGTACTATGCCCTTCTCGAAGTCCCTTCGTGTCCCCCGTTACCCTGTTGGTTGAGCCGGAAATATTTTTTCTTCATATTCTGTGACTGTAACATTACAGTCACACCGTAGCCAGGTCATATTTGAATGATCCCGGTGATCTAAGCTTGGAAGATGGACAATGATCTTCTCATATGCATGGTTTATACCAACATAGATTCTGCATGTACTGGCACACTGTCCATTTCCAGCAATATGCTAGTGCGAGCCCTGGAAGCTGCGTGTCGATAAGACAATTGTAAAGAACACACTTGCACGTATGCTTCAAGGTAGTACAGGAGATCATTGTATAGGAAGGCAGTCGCTGGACGAGTGGAATGCAGTGGGAGCTTCCAGGTATGCCTGTCCATGCTACCAAGATGTTGGGAAGCCCATACACCTGAGCGCGTGAGAAGCTGTTGGGAGACGAGCTTCAGGGTATGCGTGCACAATGCCTACGCCCCTGGGAAGCCCATCTAGACACAAAAGTCTGCTGGCAGACGAGCCACTGATGGGAAGAGAAGGGTTAGGCGCACTCCGCCTGCGATGCTGAAGACCCCATACCTTAAAATGCTAGCTTTCGATTTCACATGCATGGGTACAGGCCTGAGATTGTTTTGTCCCTGGAGAATCGAGATGGTCTATGCTGCCTTGATGTTGGGAAGGTCAGCTGCTAAGAGACACTGCTGACGAGAATGGTTAGAAGATATCCACAGCTGCCACGTATGACACCTCACCTAAATGCTATGCATAACGCTGGGAAGCTCATACAAGCCCAACTAATCAGGGCTCCTTGGCTGCTTGTAAGATTGATATTGACAAGATACAGGCTTAAAGCTTGACACGTAACGCATGACGGCTTAACCAGATTCAAAGTGTTGGTAATACCAAACACAGTGAAGGGGGTTGATAGTAAGTGTGGACAGTCAAGTGTGGTTCGAGTTGTATCCAAAGCGTTGGTAAAGCCAGACACTATGAATGAGGTGGGACGGTACTGAAAGTTGGAATTCTGGAAGTTGAGTAAGAGTTGAATTAGCAATGGACGTTTTTTGTTTGTGCCAGACGCTGTGGGCAAATACACATTAAGTATGTACAAACAACCCCGCATCCATTATGGCAGTGTTATGCAGCTTTCGGATCCTCGATTCCGAGTCGTCATCAGATACTCCCTTTATAGCTTATAAGTTCAAATTTCGTGCTTTTTCTGTTGTGTTATAATCAAGTTGTAATCGAATAAATGGATTTCAGAGAGGGACAAATTAGACTGTAAACAACCACTTGAGAGATAAGTACCTGTAGTTTGCAACCTTTTGGTTTGAATCCTAATGAGGGTTAAACAATATTATATTAGTGAGTATAATCAATACTCAGTTCTCGCAATGAGTAGCGACGACTGAGTTTAGCAAGACTATTGCTAAACTACTTAAATACCAGATAAAAATGGCGGCACTTTGCCTGCCGAGGTGCGCACTATGGTGTTCCAGAACCGCAAGCTTTTTGCTCAGCACTCGGCGCTCAGTGTTAAGTGCAAGATTCAAATCATTGATCGATTCCTACTGTGGCTGTGTGACAAGTAACTATTCCGTCACGCTAGTGTCACCTTGCCGTCATCGTTCAACCTCAGTGCGTTCAAAATCTTCTCCATCGTCAATCTACGGGGCAGGAAGCTGGGACAGGTTAAATGTTTGAGGTACGTACGAGTGCATAAGTACTGCCATATGCACATACACTGATGCCCTGCTACTATGCCAGAGTGACACCATCATCTTGCACTCGCTGATAGTCTGACCTCCACTACTGCCACTCCCTTGACATCTACAACACAAACTTCAACTGGCAGGTGCAGATACCAGGAGGTAGAAACGACCATTATCGTCAAATATATGGGGCACATGTCATATACGTGGGACCTGGAGGCTGGAAGTTTGGACTGGTCAAATATTGGAAGTATGTATGTACTATGGGTGTGTAAGTACTAGAAACACATTCATCCAAAGCATCTACCTGCTTAGCCGATGTTCGTGCTAGCTGACAGTAGCAGCACTAGGCAACATCACGTGATATATTGTACAATCAATTTGAATCAATCACCTGGTTGCTCGCGGCTTTTGCTTAACACAGAATCATTAAGCAAATTTGAAAAAGCTTGCAGTTCTGAAACACTGTAATGCACAGCGCTTCAATAGTGCATGGATTGCATAAGCAACCCTCATACTCCAATATATTATACACCCAGAAATAAGTACTGCTCTTATACTTATTACATATTGCATCACAATTGCTAAATTTACAAGCATGCTTCCGTTGATAATGAATAACAAAAAATATCTAGATTGCAATATGTAGCTTGCTGCTCATGTCGAAATTAGTGGTAGAATATACAACGTACAATTTTAACTACGGAGTCTCAGATGCATGACAGGTTGATGCCTGTATGTAAGTTCTGTATTTTACCCAGTTAGGTTCATGTTTGCTGGTTATGGTAAAATATTAAGAAGTATCTCCGATTTTGTGTTCTTTTCCGGGGTAAATCCACTTCCAGACCATTTCTGCATCGCTTTGGTTGTCTCCGGCTCTCACTCTCCACCAAGCCTGTGGCTCCGAAGTATTCGTAATTGTGTGTATGAATATTACGCCTTCCGGGATGAGGATATTTGGTTTGTGGGCAGGAGGATTATCTAAAGCATTATTGCTGGCAGATCGATAGAAATACACCACATGGTCGATGCCATACACCTTGTGGGCCTGCGGCCTGTCTGCAAAAGGGTCTCTGTTGTTTGCAGCAGCCTCCTAGATACTGTGAGCACTGTGTACATATGTCAAGACCATAACAATCACTTACGTGATGATCTTTAGTAGCTGAAATGTCTACTTCCTCCATGCTACATCTTATAGAGAAAATATCCAGCGTCTCAATCTCGCTCTTTAATGCATTTAGGAAGTATTAGATGTGCAGGAGTCAAGATTCAACTCACAGATGCCAGATCGCTGCTGCTTGGAGTATTCCATCTACTAACAGGTGCAGTGGTGTGGGGTGTATGACTATCGGTTATCATTTCAGATATGATAGATGTGGTATGAGTGCAGGGTCTAGCAAGCTCTGGTTCCGGGGAGGGGGAGCTCTCGGGTTCTACTTTGTAATTACCGATCTCCTCCATGCTCACGGGATTGGCAAGCAGGGTTGGTAATAGCACAACTTGCTTGGCGGACTTTTCTGTTATGAATACTGTTGTACGATAGTGGATAGCGAATGGTTTAAAGACCATCGTGGAGGAGAGGATGCAGGAGTATAGGCGAGTGAAGTGAAGTGAAGTGGCTACTCTAGCAGATACACTTGCATACATATTATTTATACAACTCAACTCTAAGCGACAATCAGTCTTTGATCTGTTGTCAGTGGCACTTCTCTGTTCAAAGAGCACATTAAGTTCAAATAGGTATTGCAGCGAACTCTTTGTGATTTGGTATGTACTACTTAAGGGTATATATTGTTTAACCCTCATTAGGATTCAAACCAAAAGGTTGCAAACTACAGGTACTTATCTCTCAAGTGGTTGTTTACAGTCTAATTTGTCCCTCTCTGAAATCCATTTATTCGATTACAACTTGATTATAACACAACAGAAAAAGCACGAAATTTGAACTTATAAGCTATAAAGGGAGTATCTGATGACGACTCGGAATCGAGGATCCGAAAGCTGCATAACACTGCCATAATGGATGCGGGGTTGTTTGTACATACTTAATGTGTATTTGCCCACAGCGTCTGGCACAAACAAAAAACGTCCATTGCTAATTCAACTCTTACTCAACTTCCAGAATTCCAACTTTCAGTACCGTCCCACCTCATTCATAGTGTCTGGCTTTACCAACGCTTTGGATACAACTCGAACCACACTTGACTGTCCACACTTACTATCAACCCCCTTCACTGTGTTTGGTATTACCAACACTTTGAATCTGGTTAAGCCGTCATGCGTTACGTGTCAAGCTTTAAGCCTGTATCTTGTCAATATCAATCTTACAAGCAGCCAAGGAGCCCTGATTAGTTGGGCTTGTATGAGCTTCCCAGCGTTATGCATAGCATTTAGGTGAGGTGTCATACGTGGCAGCTGTGGATATCTTCTAACCATTCTCGTCAGCAGTGTCTCTTAGCAGCTGACCTTCCCAACATCAAGGCAGCATAGACCATCTCGATTCTCCAGGGACAAAACAATCTCAGGCCTGTACCCATGCATGTGAAATCGAAAGCTAGCATTTTAAGGTATGGGGTCTTCAGCATCGCAGGCGGAGTGCGCCTAACCCTTCTCTTCCCATCAGCGGCTCGTCTGCCAGCAGACTTTTGTGTCTAGATGGGCTTCCCAGGGGCGTAGGCATTGTGCACGCATACCCTGAAGCTCGTCTCCCAACAGCTTCTCACACGCTCAGGTGTATGGGCTTCCCAACGTCTTGGTAGCATGGACAGGCATACCTGGAAGCTCCCACTGCATTCCACTCATCCAGCGACTGCCTTCCTATACAATGATCTCCTGTACTACCTTGAAGCATATGTGCAAGTGTGTTCTTTACAATTATCTTATCGACATGCAACTTCCAGAGCTCTACACCTGGATGCCCAACACTTGGCCTATGGGACCTCTGGAGTCTGCACGAGTAAGGATACAAAACAAGCAACAGTGTATGTCTGCAAAACCTCCTCATGGATGTGACCCGGAATTTCAAAGGCAATGCAGATGGGAAGGCGGCACTCTGAATCAGCTCTCGACTGGGACTTGGAGATGGATTTGGAACTCAACCACCGAGCGTCAGGTTCCAATGCGATATACAACAGGCAAATGTTTCCTCCTCACTTTGATTATTATGGATTCCACCCCTGCTTGCATGGATGAATGTCGCGTTGCCATTTTAGGAGGGGGGTGGGGGGGAGTCTCACTTCAACCACCGTTGGCTGAGGAGCTAGTGAGTTGGCTAGAGAAGGTTGAGTATGCGCAGCTGTGGAGGGTCATTGGAAGGATGGCACCCATGTTGAAGGAGGTGCAAGCATGGTGTACGTATCGCTTGATGCCGAGATTATACTCATACTCGCATAGATGAAGAGCCCCGAATGAGGAGAGACGACCCGTCACGTTGGTGTTGGGAAGTTAGTTCGCAGTTCAACTGCCATTAGTTGAGGCGCTGGTGAATGGGCTGGGGAAGATCGAAGGTTGAGCATGTGCAGTTGAAGAGGCCGTTGGACTGTTACTTGTACAAAATTAAAAAAGAATGAAGAACTACCTGGAGGTTCTCCATAGCCTACCTAAGTCTGGTCCCTCCCCTTTGTCCCCACCTCAAGCTTAATCTCTTCCCCAAGCACATCCTTCAACCCCGCAAGCCTCCCCTACCCTTGCCTTCAAACAATATAGTCTCCCAATCAGCTTTAAAAGCCTTTGTCCTCTCCTCCCCATTTTGTCCTTCCATTTCACTTCAACTGCTGTTGATTGAGATGCTAGTGAGTTGGCCGGGGAGAGTCGAGTATGATCATGCTTGAGGAGGTCGTTGGAGGGGGGTAGCTTGACAAAGTAGTCATGAGGGAGATGGGCAGGTGAAGGTGTTGCGTGTTGCAAAGAAGCTCACTGTTTGCATGAAGGCGGGGTGGTAAACGATGACGCACATAAACAAAGTTGCTCCCCAACTCTAAATGACTTTTGTCAATCCCTTCTCAACAGCTTCAATGACTCTCAATCCAGCCTCACCTACTGCAGCATTTTTTAGCCATGCTCCTACACTTCACTTGTAATGTTCCTGTTGGAGCGCGAGCCCAAATCTCACTCGCCGTACTTCTATACTTAGTGTCTGTTCATGTTTATGTGTCAAACATTGTCATCGAGTGAGTTCTGCGCTCGTATTCCTGATTTTAAACACTGAAAGATGTCTCAGGACCGTTACTTATGGTCACAACCATGCAAGAGTCGAAGCAGCATTCCTTGATGCGAGCTACTTACACCTGTTTTCAACCGTACTCTATGTGTAGCAGAAATGGTGGATCACGAGTAGTAGCGGTAAGCAATTACATCTCTCATGTTATTCCCCTCTGACAGTTGCTCTTCATGAAGGCTCTTTTGTATAGTAGCTACACTTAAAAGCACAGCAAATAATATATAGTCATTTGAACACTATAGATATAGTGTTATGAGTGCGTTGAGGAGTGCCTTCTTCAACTCCATGACATTGTCTTGTCCACTCCTCCTCGAGCCTCCATATCATCATCTCATCCTCCCAGTGTCACAACATCAACACCACTCAACCTCTACTCCCCCTGCAGAAATGGCGTCACCCCCGTCCCCTCTGCGTCATGATAACAAGGACCTTTGTTCCCTGATTCTCGTCCCACATGTTAACGGCCAAGTGTCATCTACTCCACATAGATGGCACACTCTCTCCTTCCTCTCTCCCTTCTCCCCATACACTTCTCATCCTTAAAACCACCACAGCCGCCATCTCGTCCCCACAAGCACAAGCATGAGCTCCATCCCCTACCTCCACATCCCCCAACCTCAGTGTTCCACCACAACCTCAATGTCCCTCTCCTCACGTTCCAGCAGGTCGTCTAGTAAACGGCCAAGTCAAGCCGTCAAGCCTCCCTCGTCCAAAATCTCGTCTCGCCTACGATGGCTCAAGCCCTCTACCTCAAAACATTCCCCATTCATCCCATTGCACCTCCACCTCTCTCTGTCATCCTCCCCCCTCCCCCAGCTTCTCTCCCTGACACCAGCCACCTCCCGCATTTCCGTCCCGCCCCAACATTGTCTTGCCTATCATCAACACGACCGTTCGAACACACATCAACCCCCTCTCCTCCGCCTCATCCCTACATTCTCTTCCCTGCGCTTCTTCCTCCTGCTCTTCCTCATCCCCCTCCATTTCAGGGATAATATCCAGCACAGTTTCATTGGCAAGTCCACACCGAGTTGGGGGCCAGTCCCACCTGTGCCGCCTCTTCCACCCTGCAAACCACAATATGGGTTTATTAAGGACACTCACGTGTCTCTCCGCATACTCCAAAAGCCACTGTGAGCGATTATGCCGTCCAAGAGAAGGCGACAAATGTGCAGTACTTTTCTAAAACATTCCGTCAGCTACATACTTTCAAAATGAAACGTGAAATAACCAACCTCAACAAACTCAGCGGCAACAATCTCAATGGCAGCACCATGGGTTGGGAGGGAGGGGGGCCGGACCTGGGCATGTCAACTCTCTTTCCCTCTCTCGTTCCCTGTCTCTATTATATGCATGTATTGCAGGCTGAAGAGGCAGCCTCTCCCTGTCTCTCTCGTGTTCTTGTTCTTGTTCTTTTTCGCGCTTGCATTGGTCGGGTGGCACACCCATGCTAACGGCCCTGTCCCTTACAATTCTCCACGTTGTTGCTATCAACTCGCAATTTTTATGTTCTTCTACAGAAAATCCACTCAGCGTCTAGGGTAGTATGGCTATGTATCTCTGGTTTCTGCCCTCGTGGATTGCATGTTCTTCGCTCTGTTATGGATGGATGTGGCCAGCGATAGTAAGCTTATTACCATCTCGCCTTTTTTGCGCTATTCTTACATACCTTCAAAGGTAGTCCTCTTAGTACGGTATCCTCAAAGTGTGTACGATACTTGCTCACCATTATATCGTCTATTATAGTTGTATGGTCTGCAGGCCTTAATGTTTCTTATCGGCGAAATATCGAACTGAGATTGCTAACAGGGCTGATAATACAAGTTTTCTATTTGCCATGGCAAGAATCTTTGACTTGATAAACAAATGTGTTGACTGTGCAATTAAATTATCTCGGGATTTTCTTCATATTCCTCTGCCTATCTATTATCACCCACGTATCTGTTTTGTGCCATAATGATTCCAAATGGATCTTTAAACCTGAAAATAGGATCCCCTGCATTCAATCTGAGGGGTATCAGATATACTTCACTGCATGTAAATTTGATCTCCTTATCCTTGTACTTGTATGGTATCTGACGCTGAAACAGTGTAAGTTGCAGCTGATACTTCCCTTCTACCACCACCACCTCTTCATCGTCATTTTGATACCTCGACCATACCAACTGCTGCCTGGTTTCCTTGTTCCCACCACCAACACCACCACACTGTCTCACATCACCTTGCCTTCTATGATCACAGTGTCGCCTTCTCCCACCTCCTCCCACGACTACCCTTTCACCATGGCATCACCTTCTCTAACCAGACCACCACCTCGCCTCCTACCTCTGCCTTACCATCTCGCATCACCACCACGCCACCACTACCACCTCACGGCATAGCCGTCTCGCACTCCATTGCACCGTCTTTCTAAGCCATGTAGAGCCTCTCTTCCCTCATGACGAAGACAGCATTCGCCACTACCTCCATCAATGGCATATGGACACCATGTCTATCATACACCACCACCACTATCACTACCACCACCTCCTCTTCCTCCATCCGCCCCGAACTTTGCCTCCCAGCTTGCTGCCAATGTGTTTACCAAGGAGCTAGGGATGAGGATTGGGATGGGACTCATGTGGGCAGTGGGGTACATTGGGCTGGTGGCCTTGATGGGAGGACTTTTCTTTGTTTGTGGGTTGGACTACAGGGACACCGGCTACAGAGATTGTTAGAACACAGAGGGAAGCTGATGGGAGAAGGGCTTTAGGAGGGGAGCAGGTATATCCAAGAGGTGCTTATTTTCATTCTCTCTCTGGATTGACACTAATGATTACTAGGACAAATCTATGGACTTAATTTATACCAACTGCCAACCTCTCCCTTTCACACAATCTCACACTACAAGATCTGTTCCCCTCCCATTCCCACCTCTCACAAAACAACAGCGATACTGATCTCTCCACCACCGCCGCGACACCCCTAGGCAGCGGCACACCTACTGGAAGCATCATCATCCGCCCGAGACTGCAGCAGTACCACCATCGCACGTCCTGTCTGGGATCCTCAGGTCAACCCTTCCCAACTCCCAGCGGTACCAGAATGCTACCATCCGCCCCACTGTCCCCACAGCCTGCCCCGATCTGCTCCCCATACCGCTCACCATTCAGCACATCCGACATCACATCACGCAGACGCTGCCGGCCCATATAGGCATGAAGATGTTCATATAAGTCTCCAACTCCTCGCATATCTAAGCAAATACTGACACCATGTGTTGTTCCATCCTGCTGCTGCCCATCTCTGTGGGAGAGCTCCTCCCTCATCGGGGAAACAGCATGAGGTGGTGCCGACATTGATGTCCCCTGTGCGGAAAGGAATAAAGGAAGGCGGGTTCACCCCGTGGAAGTTTGGTTTGGGGGGTGTGGCGAGGGGGAAGGGGCACGCTTCAACTTCAGCTGCATCGAGTAGTCATGTGTGGGGTTGTCTATGAGTGGGATCGTAGTCGTCAGCTTGGGATGGGATGCGTTGGGGTGCGTTCCAACTACCCACAATACGAACGAGGCGGCTGTTATTCTCTGGTATTGATCTCAGTTATGCTGGTTGAGCATGCATTCACGCTACATACACGAGTCTCTTTTGGATTGAAGTATGACACTGTACATTCCTCTGGTTCTCGTGCTTGACTGTGCACGATGCTTCAATCCTGCCCAGTGTGACCGTTGTAGTTGTGCAGGGACATGATGGATGCCAATGACAGTGTCGCATATCAGATTGCTTGAAGATGGACCTAGCAGCTGGTGGCCAACACCTCGAAATCTTACAGGTGTCCATGGTTTCTTGGGAACGGCTGGGTGTGGGCACAGGTGGATTGAAGAGTTTCCCATTATAGCAAAGCCTCTCAATGCAATCTTACATGATATTTCTATATGAACGAACATGTTATCCACCTTAGAGGATTTTTTTTGACTCTGTAGTGTATTATTGATAACGAGTCAAGTTTGTGTGTATGCATGTGGCTTGATTTTCTAATTTGATTAATGATGTAGGTGTATCTTATTAACACAAGTCACATTGGCAGCCTTGTAACAAAGTTGTTTGTTTAATGGGTTCGATTCCCGCTACCAGTATGATTAACTGGCGGACCTTTCCACTTTAGTAGTTTTTACTAGTCGGTAGCCCATGCACCTGCACGGGTGTTAAAAATGATATCCAATTTTGGCTCTTACCATCGCCAACATTTCTCATTTTATCAATGTCAGTCTGCTGTAAAGTTCTCTTGAACCTTTGGTGAAGAGTGTCAATAGCCCGCGTACAGGAGGCTGTCTTATTCTCGCTGAATTTCTCATTTCATCAATTTCAGTTTGCAGAAAAGTTCTCCTGAACCTCGGTGAAGAGTGTTGATAGCCTGTGCACCGGAGGCTAAGTGCTAGGAAAGATGCACGGTACACGCTGGATAGCCTGTGCATCTGCAAGGGCCTTGAAAATGATAGTCTGTCTACTTGTTTTGCCACTTTCACAAACATATTTGGCTCCATTTGTTGCTTTTTATCTCACTCGGTCTGCCATATTTGGCTCAGTTTACCACATTTTGCATTTGCCTCAATTTGGCAAAGGTGGCGAAACTGGCAAATTGAGCCAAATTGAGCCAAATGTGGCAAATGTAAGAAGTGGCATTTAAGTTATAAATTGAGAAAATTGAACCAAATAAGGCTAACAATTGAGGTAAATGGTTCCAAACGGCTGTTTATGATTTTGGCAAAGGTGGTAAAAGTGGCATACTTATTGAGCCAAATGTGGCAAATGTAGGTAAAAGGTGGCATTTATGAATTTGGCAAATGTGTCGAAACTGGCAACCTGAGCCAAACTGAGCCAAATGTGGCAAATGTAAGTGAAAGTGGAATTTAAGTTATGAATTGAGAACATTGAACCAAATGCGGCTAATAGTAACAATTGAGGTAAATGGTTCCAAATGGCTGTTTATGAATTTGGCAAAGGTGGTAAAAGCGGCATATGTATTGAGCCAAATGTGGTAAAATGAGTCAAATGCTGCAAATGTAATGTGGCAAATGTAGGTAAAAGGTGGCATTTATGAATTTGGCAAAGGTGTCGAAAGTGGTAATACGCCTAGCGTACTTCTACCTATTATAAAAACATTATTTCTATATTCTACGCACTACTTACAAACGGTATAATATACATGGGTTGTATTTAGTAGCTAAGGTAGAGGTCCCGGACCGTTAGCTAGCGTGGGAACGATTCGCGCTAATAAGGGACATAACTAGCCTAAGTAGGAAAGCGTCTAAGAATAGAAACACCAACGTCAGAGTTTATTCTCGACATCGGTGGGAAATAGTTACCAGTAAGGCCAGAGATCGAGCTAAGCGCGCGTCTATTCTAATAATAGATTATCGAAGCCATGTTATTGCGGCATAGGAAAAGACATGAGAACTAGACTCACGGCAAATGCCACTATCTAACCACACTGTACCAGTGCTGTGCATCAGCACGCCATAGGCGCCTGGATAGGCCTGAGACCCGGCATTCCCGGCCAGCTTATTCAGTGTTTCCCATTTCCACGCGTCAAAGCGTGCGGCATCATGCCTTCATATGGAGCGTCTCACCTGCAGATATGGCTTATTGTACTTCGCTATCTTTCCATATGGACGCATTCTTGGCGCTCGTATGTTTGGTATATTCGTGATTTACTCTGGTCCATCCCAGACGCCTGTCTCCAGTCTAAAAGTCTACTTTACAGCTTAGCTGATGTGTAATTACTGCTTTGGTATTAACTATATAGTTTCTCTTAGCTGTGTTCTGTAAGATATTTAATAGGTAGATTTGTGTAGTAGAAGGGCAGTCTCCTGTGCCCCGAGAAATACCATCTAGCGTCATGCTTTAGTATTTGTGTGAGCTTTGAGATTCTAAGTGCAACGTGAAGTGAGAAGTCATAAGCCTGTGCTAAGTCTGAGATTAAGGAATGCGCATCAAAATGCACATCAAAGCGTTCGCTAAGCTGTTTCCCTTCGTGAACGTCGGTCTCTGACACCTCCCCTTTTATTTTACTTTGCCTGGAAGCATTTTGCATCCGAGTCTTACCCACCGAGCACCTTCTTAGTGAGTGTACGTGGTGTGAGTGAAATTACATATATTTTAATTTATACTACGTTGCGCTAAACTAGGTACTTTAGTGGCAAATTGAGCCAAATGCTGCAATTGGAATGTGGCAAATGTAAACAAAAGTGTGACAACAAACAATAAACAAAATGTTACAGCCAAACTCACGAGGGACCTCAAGTGGGGGTCGTATCAAGTGGAGTTGTATTCTTTGTTTGCCTACAGCATCTAGCACAAATACAAAATGTCCATCGATATACTCAACAATAACATCTATGCATCTCATTAATTCATTCAGATTCATAGTGTCTGGTTTTACCAATGCTTTCAATCTGGTTAAGCCGTCAAGCTTTCAAGTTCTGCATGTCATTGATATGGTATTCATTGTCTATACATACGACTCCGGCTTGTACGAGCTTCCCAGCATCATGGATATCGTCTAGGTGCATAGGCTTCCGAGCATCATAGGCAGTGTGTACGCATACCTCAAAGCTCGACTTGTGATAGATTCTTGTGTTCACATGTATAGAATTCTCAAGAATGCCCCATGAACATCTTTTGACCATCTCCAGGAACAAAACAACCTCAGGCCTGCCCACATGCATCTGTAATCGAAAGTTGGCATCTTAAGGTATGTGGTCTTCAACATCGCAGGGCTGAGTGCATCTAAGCCCTCTCTTTCCATTAGCCACTTGTTTGCTAGCAGACTTTTGTGTCTCAATGCATGGGCTTCCCAGCAGCATAGGCATCATACATGCATAGCCCAAAGCTCGTCTCCCAGCAGGTTCTCGCATGCTCAGATGTACAGGCTTCCCAACGTCTTGGATATCATACAAGCTTACCCGGAAGCTCCCACCGCATTCCGCTCATCCAGCATAACTTTGCCACTGTCTTGTATAATGATCTAGTCTAGTTGTACAGCAAACCTCCTGTGCCACATTGAAGCATGCGTGCAAGAGTGTTCATTGCGATTATGTGGGCTCCTTATCGACACACAACCTCCAGGGCTCGCACTGGCATAGAGCTGGAAATGGACAGTGTGCCACTACATGTATGTTGGTATAAACTACACACATGAGAAGAGCCTACAATGATAACAACTGGGGAGATTGGTTTAGGTAGCAGATGTTGGATGGCCTCCGACACCCGTAGTGGGAGCACGGCGTCGGCTATAACACCTACTGAGCCTTCATAACACCTTTTTCAGTAGCTCGTGTTTCGGGATTAGAAACGATTGCACTGGGACATTAGCCGCTCATGTGAACGATGTCATGACTGGTAGGTAGCAATAGGGTGTCTGACACTCGTTTCATCGTCGCCTTATGCTCATTTCCTGGTGTGTTCATCTTTCATGAAATACGCTAGAGTCGAGGTCATCTGTATTGCGTATGGTGCCTTACCTGCCCACCCTGCGATGTCCTGATGGATGCAACCCAGTTTTGCTTACTGTGTGACACGGTGGCAGTCGATTTCTTGTATTCGAAATTTATTTCACCCGCTGAAGAAAATCTGATGAAGGGGTATGTATTAGTGGTTGCTTGCGTGAATACCTGCTGACCTGTTAATGTAGATGCCACATCTACTTTTCATGTAGTGCCAACAACGGCGATCTAGTGGAACATCTGCTTTCCAAATGGTTGGAGGACTGAGATTGCTCTTGCAAAGAGTCTGCAACTGCCTGGTGAAGGTCCTGTGTCGAAAGAAGCACAATGTTTGTTGGAGAAAGGCTTGAACAACAATGACGCGCACATACAAAGTTCATCGGGCTCTCGGGCGCAACGTGCTAACTTTCTCTGTAACTGTGACCTCCAATGCTTTACTACTTTCTCCTCCAATGACTGCAATCATGTTCTCCTGCTTTGCCACCCAGTGTGTTTGTAGTCGCACTTCACGTGTGGTGCGCCAGTACCTGGCAGCCATCGAGATCTGCATGCCAATCACTGTCATCAAGTATGTTCTTTCTTTTTCTCTTTTTCTCTTTTTCTCTTTGTAGTAACCCATTTCATGTGTAAGGTCTGTTTGCTACTGACATGGCCACATTGCCATGAAAGTGTCCCTTCTTGATAGCCAGTATGGCCATTTCAGCACAATTCGAATCTACGTGTGATGGTGTTGAAGTGAGTCTCTATTGAGCCTTCTTTTAACTACCGCTGACTTGGATCTAGAGCCATTTCTTCCTAGGTCTTGTTAGCTGAACATTAAACAAAACAATGTCATTACATGGTAGTAGTATATAGTGTTACTACATATATCTAACTCTTTTTGTGTTTTTTGTTTTGTTTTTGTTTCTCTTTCTACAGCTTGCGCAGATGGCTCTGGCAAACATTATTCAGCAGTACACGAGCCGCCACTGCTTCATTTACAGCACTGGCGTTGTATTCCTTCTGTGCATCCAAGTCAGTTTTTTGTATGATACTCTTTCACAATCGTCGCCAATATTCTCTTCTTGTAGGATTGTGATGACAGGCGAAACTTGGTGATGAATTTAAGAGAGTATGGACTTAGTGTCGATGTGGTGTCCACTGTTAAACAGCGGGTACCAGCGGCGGAGGATGGGCAAACATGGAACAAGAGTGGGAGCTCAAGTTCACGGCCTGGGCCAATCGAGTTTTTGTATTGCAGACCTAGGGAAAGGGAGGTAGTGAATGACCTGGAGAGGAGTGGGGATAGGGGACGGAGATGCTTGTTAGCCTTGTTTCATCCAGTTTGTCGAGGAGTCAGATGGGGAATATTGGGGCTTATTTGAGGTTCATTGTTCCTCCCTTTCTCACTTTTTTCATGATCTGATAATGATATAGACCATGAAGTCACTCCCACGCTCCCTCCCACACAGATGAGCAACAGGAAGTAATTGACGTGGCACCGATGGCTGCTCCGCCATTCATGCCAGCAGTTGCAATGCCAATCAGAGTCCGCACATTTTCTTTTCTTTTCTTGTAGCACTCGGCGACTACTGAACCTGTCAGGCCGGTGCTCTGCTCGCCACGCGTGAGTAGGGCCCTCGATTCCCCATATGAGAGGAGCCTACAATGATGCCTTACCAGTCACAACATCTTTAAGCAATGCCATTGTTCTTCGCTTGCAACGTACCTGAAGGAGCTAGTGCTCAAATCTCTCTCGCTGTGCATTTGTACTTGGCATCTGTTCATGTTTTCATACCTGTCGCCATTATTGAGTCAGCTCTGCACTTATTTTTCTGTTTGTGAATGCTCAATGACCTTACGTCCCAGGGCCATTACATATGGTCGCAGTTACGCAGGAGTAGAAGTAGCGTTCCTGGATGCAGGGTGTTCTCATATATTTTCGGCCGTAATCTATGTGTAGAAATGGTGAATCGTGCATAGTAGTGGTAAACAATAAATTTTCACATTATTTTCTTTCTGATGACCATTCTAGCAGGACAATGGTCTTCTATTCTACAACTAGTCTAATCGGCCTCGATATGTTCCCTAAACTCACTCTTACCTCCTCGCCTAGGTTCCTTGTGGTCGTCAGTGCCCAGCAATGAGGTACACAGACAGCGGAAAACCACTCCGCATTTCCCAGGCAAAAACGTACTGGCTCAGGGTATACAACCCAGTTTGCAGATGCTGTCATCCTCGACTCCTACTGGTGCTGGCTTCACACACCAGCGGTAATGCTCAAGTTCGTCACTACTAGTGTGAACAAGAACATTGTCTCCCACGTCTACCCTCTTAACTCGCCCACCGAGTACAAAGTTTTCAAGCTCCCAAATGAGTTCACCTTCAATGTTGACTTTCCTTCCTTGCCGTCTCAACAGAGCCCTCTACTTCTCTGACATGGATGCTGATGGTGGTATGACGAAGAGGTGCCAAGTATGGTACTGGTTGCTTTCATTATCAGAGTGGTTTGTTTTCTAAATATATACATTTCTATAGCCATGCTGGCTTTCATGCCCTAATGACAGAATGGCTCCCCCACCCAGCTTAACGCTGGAACTGGAAGTTTCAGTACCTGCTGTAACGAGATGAACGCCTGGGCAGTCAACAACGATGGGGCTGCATTCACCCCCCACCCTTGCACAGACCTCCTATGGAAACAGCCTAGCCATCGTCACACTATTTCTCACTTACCAACAGCAGCACCACCGGAAACCTTCAGAAGATTTGCCGCTCGTACACTCAGGATGGCAAGGTTATCAGGTTATCTAGAACTCCAAGACCAACATCGCTGGAATGACCACATTCAACTCCGTTACTGAGGACTTCTGTGACACATAAAAGGCTTTCTTCAACGACACCCGCAACATCTAGAACAAGGGTGGTGTTATAAGCATGTCGAGGAGAGCTGCTGTCATTGTCGTGTATTGTTCGTTTCTTCCTGCTGTATTATTTAGTCTAGATCTCTTTCTATCAGTTCTTTCCTTCTCCGTTCGTTTCCTTGTTCCCTTCCACCTTCATTCATCCACCACATCTCCACAGTAATGTGTAACCTTACACGCACCCCTTCTCTCCCTGCACTGCCTCCAAAGGGAACGCTTGCAAGCCCACTTAAACTATGTATGACTTTCTCAAGCAACTTGAAACGCAACAGTTGATCATGTCCATGTCAGAGCTCAAGTATTCCTATGGCTAGTTTGAGCATGTCCCCATATTCAGGGTCTTCGGTGTATGGTCTTTGCCTCATGCAAATCCGATATTTGTAGGGTGCTTGTTCAGGGAGCGAGGGGATGGAATACAGATGTTTCGTTCATCGATTCTTTACTCTTTTTGAGAATCTGGGTGTGCTGATAAAGATGACAGTATGCTGAAGAAAAGGCGACGACTTGGATGAGGAAGACAATGCCGTGACAACCCTCTCTCCTGCTTCTTCATCTCTTCCTTGCACCCATCTCCTCCAGCCCCCCTTTCCCCACATTTCTAGGCTTAGGTCTCGGTTCTGTTGGCCTAGGATACCTTCTCCTCGCCCTACGCTGGATCCTGTTATGCTACCTTAAGGTGAGTCTGGGTGATGTTCAATCAACACCGTAGATGGGAAGTTTGGGATGTGTTTCAGGCTCGTTTTATTCCTTTCCTTACCTTCTTTTGGCTAACTGATATGCTACAGATCTTCATATAGAATGCCAGGACCCCCATCTTACCCCATAACATGAGGTAGTTGGGAACATTGTGGTGAGTGGAGTGTGACACTTACCTGGCATATCAACAAATACATTGAGGCCTTGCTGACGTCTTGTTGAGGTGGGGGAAGTCTGAAAAGGATATGTGAGGACATCCCCCACCTTGACATCCCCCTCATCCCTCAAGTCCTCACAGGTTGTCAATGAGATGTTGCCAAGGCCTCAATGAGTTTATTGACGTCTGGTAAGTGTCTTGCTCCGCCCATTGCTATCTTGCTGGAGAGAACAGTGAGGGGAAAGAACGGCTGCCCACAACAACTACCACCTCCACCACTACCACTTCCACATCTCACTGCCATCATAGCTGACTCCACCACTGCTGTTGTTCCCCTGAGTTGTACCTATTTTTTTATATTAGTGTAGTTATATATAGTTGTATATCAATAGTATAATAATAAATTTGTTCTTATAAGTATGATTTGCAAGAACCTAAAAGACATTGGAAGACGTGGTAGGGATGTACTGTAAGTATGTGACTAAATTGGCTAAATTTGCTGTCATATTTGTAAAGTGAGAAAGTGGCAAATTGATCCAAATCACCAAACTGGGCTAAATGTGATGGAGCTCAATAATGGCCTAATGTGGCTTTATTTGGCTCTATTTGCCATCTTTGCCACCTTTGCCAAAATTTATAAATTGAGCTATTTGGCTACTATTAGCTCTGTTGCATTTGGCTCATTTGCCTGCCACTTCAAATAGCTCTATTTATGAATTTGGCAAAGGTGGCAAAAGTAGCAAATTGAGCCAAATGCACCAAATTGATCCAAACATGAGTGGTAAATTTAACAAATGGCTCCACTGAATATAGTGGCCAATCTAGCAAATGTGGCAAATTGAGCCAAATGCAGTGAATAGTAGTCAATTGGCAAACTGAGCATGAGTGGCAAATGGCTCAATATATCACTTTGGCAAAGGTGGCAAATCTAGCAAAGCTAAATGTGGCATGTGGCTTCAGTGGATATATTGGCCAATTGGCAAATTGAGCCAAATGCAGCATATGGCTTCAGTGGATATAGTGGCTAATTGGCAAATGTGGCATATGGCTTCAGTGGATATGGTGGCCAATTGGCAAACTGAGCCAAATATGAGTGGTAAATGGCTCAATTTATAAATTTGGCAAAGGTGGCAAATCTGGCAAATTGAGCCAAATGTGGCATATGGCTTCAGTGGATATGGTGGCCAATTGGCAAACTGAGTCAAACATGAGTGGTAAATGGCTCAATTTATAAATTTGGCAAAGGTGGCAAATGTGGCATATGGCTTCAGTGGATATGGTGGCCAATTGGCAAACTGAGCCAAATATGAGTGGCAAATGGCTCAATATATAACTTTGGCAAAGGTGGCAAATCTAACAAATTGAGCCAAATGTAGCATGTGGCTTCAGTGGATATATTGGCCAATTGGCCAATTGAGCCAAATCTGGCAAATTGAGCCAAATGCAGCATATGGCTTCAGTGAATATAGTGGCCAATCAACAAACTGAGCCAAACATGAGTAGTAAATGGCTCAATTTATAAATTTGGCAAAGGTGACAAATCTGGCAAATTGAGCCAGTTTGCTGATTGGCCACCATATCCACTGAAGCCATATGCTGCATTTGGCTCAATTTGTTAGATTTGCCACCTTTGCCAAAGTTATATATTGAGCCATTTTCCACTCATATTTGGTTCAGTTTGCCAATTGGCCACCATATCCACTGAAGCCATATGCCACATTTGGCTCAATTTGCCACCTTTGCCACCTTTGCCAAATTTATAAATTGAGCCATTTACCACTCATATTTGGCTCAGTTTGCCAATTGGCCGCCATATCCACTGAAGCCATATGCCACATTTGCCACCTTTGCCAAATTTATAAATTGAGCCATTTACCATTTGCCAATTAGCCACTATATCCACTGAAGCCATATGCCACATTTGGCTCAGTTTATGGATTTGGCAAAGGTGATAAATCTGGCAAATTGAGCCAAATGTGAGTGGTAAATGGCTCAATTTATAATTTGGCAAAGGTAGCAAATGTGGTAAATTGAGCCAAATGCAGCAATTGCTTGGTGGCAAACAGCTGCACTTCTCAATTTGCCATTGGCCATATAAATATTAATAATTGTTTTTTTAGATATGTATTATTTTGATTTATTCCCCCATATTTCATATTTATTAGATACTATTCTGATATATTATAATTCTCTATTATTGGAACTTGTTATGTAAATAATTATTTGACAACAATTTTTTTTTCATAAGATATTATAAAGGTATTATAATGGAAGTATTGTTTATGTACATATTTTTATAATTTAAAGATAATCTTTTCATTATTCATGTTCTATGTTATGAAATGTCTATATTTATACATTTCATCATATTACATGTAAACAATTTTCAAATAGTATAGTGACAGCTTGTCACTCAATATTACTTGAATTATTCATCAATCATTATGGTGTCATATTTCAATTATATTATTTGTATAATCTATAACAAAGTATGTTAAATTTTATAATTCTTTTTAACGTACCTTTTGCATACCTATTGTATACTTTTCTCCATAATCTTTATGTATATATTTTCATAATTACAAAATAATCATTTTATACATTATGAAATGTCTATATTTATATATTTCATCATATTATGTGTAAACATATTTTACTTAGTATAGTGACAGTTTGTCACTCAATACTATTTGAATTATACATGAATCATTATAGTGTAATATTTTAATTATATTATTTGTATAATTTGTAACAAAGTATGTTGATAAATTTTATAATTTTTTTCAACATACCTTTTGCATACCTATTCCATACTTTTCTTTGTAATCATTACATATTTTGTTGATGTAATATGAAATTACAACTCTGTACTCTTCACTATACTTACTGCTCTATTATTTTAAAAGTATGGTGACAATTTGTAACACACTTCTACCTACAATACTATTTGAATGTTTATGTATCATTCTTCTTATCATAATTTCAGTATAATGCATTGCATAATTTTCACCATAATCTCTTAATACTATTGTAGTCTATTATGGAATTTATATTTCATACTATATAACATATTTTTTGCCATTGTTATTTTAAAAGTAGTGTGACATTTGTCACACAATACTATTTAAAATAATGTTTAGGTAATTTATGAGCTTTTATTGTGGTATGTTTCATTCATATTTATTTAATTCTTGATGAAAAAATATGTAATCAAGGGTGCACTTCTTTTTATCATAATATTTGAATATTTTCTCACTTATTATGTTACTGTGCACCCAGTGTATATATGCAAAACAATGCAGTTGACACATGCGAGTAAATGTGTTCCAAGCCAAATTGTTGGTATAATCAGCTGTTCATCTATAATAAGATACACTTTGTCTTATATATACTGTATCATTTCAACCAAATGTTCAGCCATGTGTCATGGCACCTTTCTGAACTGAACAAATTTTGCATTTGTCATGCATCATGGATGGGTTTGAACAAAGGTTCAGTGAAACAAATATTGGCTTAAATTTCAAAATTTTCTCATGCTTTTCAGGATGGTATACATGTAAATGAGATCTCTAATATTCTCCCCAAGTATTGGTAGAATACATAGTGTTTTTGCATTAGCAGAAGATATTTCTCATCTAAAGTGTTGCATGTGTGACATCTGGGGGGGATAATTGAAGCTAGGGTCAGCTGCAGTGTTTCAAATGGAAGGAACTGTATCATTGTTTGAGAAACATGCAGTTTACAGTCCATTGTTTTCAGTGTTTCAAAATTTCAATGAGCCCTTACACCTTACATCATACCCACCTTGAACAAATTTAGTCAATGTCATGCACAAAGTATTGGTCTGAACTGAACAATGAACCAAAGTTTATTGTCATGCCAAAAAAACATGAACATTCAGTCAGAATGTTACAGTATCCAACAACACATTCACAACCTTACCCTTTTGCATGGTCATTTGGTGTGTATCAACAAGTTTAAATGAATAGATTATTGTGGGTCTGAGTTATTGGGACTTGCAGCAATGGACATTTTGAATTGCTTCCATGCATGCTATCACATACATTCCACCTAATAATTACTCATATTTGCAATGGTTGTACATTTGTGGTACAAGCATGTTTGCTATTTTTGAAGAATTGAAGCTTTACAGTCTACTCTACTGGAAACTTACTGGCATTATCTACTAACAAATAGATAGATGTGTTGTGATTTGTTGAGAGTCATGTCAATCAATATTTGCAATGGAGTCTGATTGGGGAATGAAATCGACAAGATACAGTAATCAATAGTCCACTGTACTATGTGGAAATAACTCCTACCCTGAAAATGACCTCTCCTTTTGTCCAGAAACTTCCTCATGTCAATGCACTAGCAGATTGCTCAATACAATAGTTAACAACCCAAGTGTTTAGTATATCCTGTAGTTGGGTACCTATTAATTTCTAGTTATTCATTGATTTCATTCCATTGATTTTTCATTGATTTTTTCATTGATTCACACATGAACGGGACTCATGATTTCTTATTGAGCTCATAAATAATCCATTGAATACTCATTGATCTCAGTGATTGATACTGCATTGATTTTAGTATGAATTTACATTGAGTTCTCATGATTTCTCATTGATTTCTTATTGATATCTCATTGAATTTAGTACAAATAAATGATTGAGCTTGTTTGATTGATTTCAAGCTGTCGAGGCTCCTCGGTTCTGATCAATCAGAATGACAGCCACTAGTGATTGAATGGCATTTCAAATACCTGATTGCTGATCCACTGAATGTTTGTAAAGAACAATTGAAATCA
Organism: Cyathus striatus; assembly: GCA_025738555.1. Classification (NCBI taxonomy): domain Eukaryota; kingdom Fungi; phylum Basidiomycota; class Agaricomycetes; order Agaricales; family Nidulariaceae; genus Cyathus; species Cyathus striatus. The sequence continues at coordinate 3,275,941 of JAOVFP010000012.1, forward strand.
CATCCACCTGCATTCCTTATTGATGCCTTGGATAAATGCAAATCATCTGAGTTTTTAAAATCTCTTAAAAAGACATTACAAGATTGGATCACACTTCCTAAACAATATAAGCTCATTGTGACTGGAAGGCCAGGTTCTCTATCAGACATAATCCAGAATGAAAAAATATGCAAAACAATTAAATTAGAAACTGATTCACTTCATGATTCAGAGATAAATCAAGATATTTCTCTCTTTCTGAAGAAAAAATGTGAAATTATGAACATGTATTACAACTTAATTTAACAGAAAATGAGTTAAAGGGGATGTGTGAACAAGCTGCTGGATTATTCATCTGGGCATCCACTGCAATCAAGTACATCACTCTGTCATCAGAACAAAATGACCAACTATCACCAGATGAAAAGCTACAAGAAGTTCTATCATGGAATAAAGGTCATGGGATTGAAGATGTAATCAGGTGGTAAATTATTGTAAGTTTACTTGCCCTGGTCAGCTATTGTGATTGGGCTAGGTATTTTGCACCACATCCAAGGGGCACAATGCACCTGAACTAATTCTGCATCACCTACTTTGCTTTTGGAGTGCAGGTAATGCAATATTGGAGCAGCTCATGATCTGTAACTTGTAGTTGAGTTGGAATTACAACAAGGGTGGAAAACTGATGTTTGATAGATCTGGGAATAGTATTAGCAATTAATTACTACTAAAAGGAGGAAGCAGATAGGTATGCTTGACATTAACCCAATGAATTTTGATCAGAGTGTAGGCTATGTATCAAGCATAATCACTAAATATGACACTACATAATCTTTCCACAAATATGGCCATACACTTTCCATTTTGGCTGTAAATCTACAGCCATATGCAGCTGTAACTGTTGTCAGGAATAGAAGGGAAGGTTTGAAGAGCTGACCATGGAGGAAGACCAGATTGAAAATACTGACCGACAATAGTAACAGATGAAGCTGTGTATTGCACAGGAGCTACAATGTGCGTACATACAGAGAATGATTATGTAACTATATTATGTAACTATGTGGCTGTGCCTCAACATGAACACCCAGATTCTAACAACTGTACTATACACCATCCATATTGTTTCACTTGAGAATGGGCTATGGTATGGTACAGAAGGTATGACACTCCATTGTGTCATTTATTCACTGCACTTTTAGTTCAGTTTGCCATATTTAACCATTGCCATACTCACAATATCGACTTATTTTTCCATATTTTCAGTACATATCTATACATTTACTATATTCTATATGTAAATATATCCTATTACTCCAGGTATGTCTTTCATAATAACTGTTTTGATGACTTTCTGAGATATTGAAAATATCTGCTATAATTCCCATGCTCTTCTGGGCATTGTGCCATACATCCAACTTTATTCTACTGTATGTTAGGCATTACAGAACTTCATTTTAGCTCTTATTTCATTGTTGTATATCACAGTAACAGATAAATTACACTACAAAGGCTTATTATATGGTATTTCTCAATGTTATCTCATATATAAATGTACCTGTACACTGCTTATCAAAGTAGTATGGCCATGTCTAGATAGTACTAACCTCACATACCTTCAAGCTAATGTGCATGGTTAGACTTAATACTTGTTGAACTCAGTGTGGCTGGAAATCTTGAGTCACTCATGAATTTCAGACATGACTATTTTGGAAGATTTGAGCTTTGTTTTTGAGCCTTGGATCCAAAAAGCCACTGAGACATCAAAATATGATTACTAATTGTTATTCTTGATAGATCTTGCCACACAGCTAAATTGGGGTAGCTCAGAGGAAGAGGTGTGAAGGCATGAGTTTTGACAAAGCAGTCTGACAGCTGTCATTGATTTTGATCATGAGGGATACCAGTACTGGGATTAACATCTCTTTCTATATTTCTTTTTTTAAAGAGGACATTACTTACTTCTACTTGATTTTTGAAGGTGTTGGGAATTGCTGGGATGGGATTGATAGGGTCAGGTGCTTTTTGGAGCTGCAAAAGAGGCACTAGGGGACCATTCTGTGCAGGGGAGCAGATGTGATTTGCAAATAGTTCCTGAGCCCTTGGGACTGCACCCAAGGACACCAAGTCTGAGCTTTCTTTTTCTGGTAATTTTTGACATTTCTCTTTCTTGTCATTTGACATGGTCTCTTAGACACAATGTGGAATAGTGCAGTAGATAGACATGGGGTCTGTGATGCAAGAGAACATGTTGCACAGACCATCTCTCATTTGTACATAAAGCACTCCCCACTAAGGGAGAAATTCATCTTTTGTTCACTTGGTATACATTCCCATCCCATTGTCCCATTTCATCTTCATATGATACATACATAGTTCAGTAATTTACACTCCCCCAAGAAGTCTGTATGGATCTGTACGGAATCTGCACAGAATCCGAAAATTCCGTACAGATCCATGCAGATTCCATGCAGATCTGTACAGACCCGTACAGACCTGTATAGATACCATACAGAATTTATATAGTGGCTATTATTATTATTAGAGGTGATTATTCTATACAGATTTAATACATATTCTGCATGGATTCTGTGTGGATTTATGCAGAATCTGTAAGATCTATTTAATACCTTAATTTTCCTGTTTCAAATCACAATGAATACTATTAAAACTGTTAATTCATAATCTCATCTCATCCCTACCACCATCTTGTTTCCTTTGCTGCCTTGTCACAGGTGTCAAGTGTAACTCTACATGAAAAGTGTGACACTACACAAACTCTGTGATACACTCAATATATAGTATCATGCTCAATACATAGTGTCATGCTTAATGTATAGTGTCACACTTAATGCATAGTATCATATTTAATGTATAGTGTCACACTCAACACCTAGTATCACACTCAATGCATAGTGTCATGCTTAATGAATAGTGTCACACTCAACACCTAGTATCACACTCAATGTATAGTGTCATGTTTAATGTATAGTGTCATGCTTAAAGCATAGTGTCACATTTAATGTATAGTGTCACACTCAACACCTAGTATCACATTTAATGCATAGTGTCACACTTAATGTACAGTGTCACACTCAACACCTAGTGTCACACTCAATGCATAGTGTCACATTTAATGTATAGTGTCACACTCAACACCTAGTGTCACACACAAGGAAATAAGTATAATAAGATTCTGTACAGAATTTTCAGGTCTGTAATGCAGAATTCCAGTACTTTACACTCCCCCCCCCACTCCGGCCGGACTCCGGGTGGACCCAATATAGTCCGGATATTCCAGATGGACTCCAGCTTGTTCAGCTGGAGTCCGGGTGGAGTCCTGGTGGAATGAATATTGTCCGGATGGAGTCCTGATGGAATGGATATTGTCCTGGTGGCATCCTGTTGGAATATACGGAGTCCTGATGGAGTCCTGATGGAGTCCGTATTTTCCACTGGGTTCTGATATCTTAGGTGTGTTCTTAAGTAAGGGTTCAGGACTCCGGGTGGAGTCCTGATGGAGTCCTGATGGAGTCCATATTTTCCACTGAGTTCTGATATCTTAGATGTGTTCTTAAGTAAGGGTTCAGGACTCCGGGTGGACTCCAGGTGGACTCTGGGTGGACTTCACAAGAAATTAGGTGTATTAGCATTTGTTTTGAGTATAATAATAATATAAGGGATCAGGACTCCAGGTGAATTCCAGGTGGACTTAACAAGAAATGTAGGTGTTTTATAGGGCCTCAATTAATTCTCATACACATTTTCCCACACATCTCAGCATTGATAACAGCAATCTATTATCTCCCTACCACATCTCTATTACCACTTGGTTGTCATGCCAACATGATGTGGCTAAGTACTTCCATTATTATTACACTTAGGGGCATTATTACTATAATCATTAATATTACTATTACCTATTACATGTTTCACACCATATATAAAATATTACATAGAAATTATATTTCAGTACCATCATCAAGTTCTAGATCTTCACTAATAATGCTAAAATTTTGGCTGTTCTGCCATTTTATTACATGTTGAGTATGATGAAAGATCATAGAATGTATGAACCAATTAAAGTTGCTTGGAGTCATGCGTTTCATTATAGATTCAAATCCACCAAGCCATGAGTTTAGCTGTTCACAGGCTTGTGTATTGAATGCTTGTTTGTAATATCTTTCACCATCTCTATCTTGTGCTATGTAAACAAGATTTGGTGCAGAACCATCTTGAGGTGCTGGATTACACCACTTTCTACAAAGGTAATCATCTGAGCAATGATTTGTATAGTGATACCCATCCACTACAAAGCGGCTACCTTTAAACCAATATACCCAACTTCCATTTGCAACTGCTGTTCTAAGAACCTTACATGCCTTATCAATACATATATAATCTGGTCTTGATTCTTCATTAGGAAAAACATCTTCCAAGAACTTAAGTATATTGGTTGCTGACTCTGACTTCACAAACTTTGTTCATGCAATTACAGCACCACATGGAGCACATATTGTCTCTACACAATAATAGCGAGAGGCACTAAAATAATGTTTTTTGTTTGAAATTTCATTATCTGACTCATCGTGAGGCTGCTGAACATGTCTTCTTCTGGTTTTATTCCAAGGTAGATTTTCAGCTGGTTTACGAAGCATTCTTTGTGCACCATTTAAGTAGTCTGAACTATGTTCTAAGTTATATTTACACCACATTTCCTGGTGCTCATTGCAAGCTTGTGTATTATCTATCTTTTGATTTGGACAGTCACGAACACGACATCTTGCTCCAAATTCCTGGTTATGAACATCACAAAATACACCTCCTCTATGGTTTACAAGTGTATTGGAACAATTGTCATATGCACAGTGCTTAAAATATATATTAGTATAATATTACTTATATTTAGTTGTGCATTACCTGTGGTCCCATAACAATCCCATCAATTACTACCATTGTAACTGTTGCACTCTCATGTGGTGGTGAGTCTTGAGTTTCTCTGTAAGGCTGTGTACACTCTGAGCAACTGTGACCATGTGATGCATGTATATTTCCATTTTCACCCAACTTTGCAAATGCTTCTTCTGTTAATCCAGTAATTGAAAGTCCATCAAGACCAATAAAATTAACATCAGATGCTGTAGCAACCATGCGTATTGATTCATGTATAAAAGCCTGCCAGACTTGTCTGCGACTTATTTCCTTTCCATTTCCAAAACTATTGTTTCAATATTCGGTATAGGCTGCAGCAGATGCATGAAAACTATAAATACCATTCAGAACACTTTGGGAAAATGCTCTATCTACCCATAGATTTTGTCCTACTTTCAAATATTTAGCAGAGTTTAAATGAACCTTGTAATATCCCTGTGTTTCATCATGGGCACGTTCATGCTCTGCAGAATATAATGTTTTACATATTTTACAAACACCTGATACCACATAAGCATATTCAGATATTTTTGAGCCTTTAATTAATGTTGCTGTAGGTATATCTCTAATTTTAGTATGCACACGTAATGCCTGTCCTTTACAACTCAGTGTCTTACACTCTGCAGTTATAGGACATATTATATGAACAGGATCAATACTGGCATGTGATACAGGTTTCAGTTGTCCTTCAAACACTTTTCTCTCCTTGTTGAAGGGATACAACTTCAGAAGCCTTGCCATTTTGTCTAGTTTAAGGCTCAACAAAATAGATCTACCCTTTTCAGTTGTGTACTCAGTAATTTCATCATCTTCAAAGAGATCATCTGAGTCCTTGCCAATTTTTTCCTGGATAGCTCTAGCAAGTAACCTAATCCATGCTGTTGCATCAACATTTTTTTCTCCCTTTAACTTTGCATTCTGCTGTCTTGCATGCAGACTTAAAAGATCAACATTATCAATTATAGAGAACAATATAAGTAATGTGGCAGAAAGTGTGATATTGGAGCCAAAATTTGAGAGAATAAATTTACTGAATACATCAAATGGGATGTTAGGAAATAGTTGTTCTTTTGCTGCAATTACTGGTTGAATAAAAATAAATAGAGCCAATATTGCACTTGGAAACCATTGAAATAGCCAGATTATTAATAGCCAGAATAAAATATGTTGAGTAATTTCTGGCATTAATATAGCCCATATCCAGGTTATACACCACAGATATATCTTAAAAGTTGCAGCCCAACTGAAAATTTACATTGTAAACTATTACAATTTGATTTCAATATACTTACTTTTGCTTAGACTTCTCCTTTCTCTCACTAGTACCCTCATCTTTATCTCCCTTCTCCTCCTTGCTCTTACTCTTACCCTTTCCCTTCCTTTTCTCCACCTTTTCCTTCAGCCACTTTTTCAAGTCCAAAAATGTATAGTGGTCACTTTCAAAGCCCCAAAGATCCAAGTCAGTTGGACTCTCCTCATCTCCAGCTAACCATGCATGCATTGCTGGGAAATTTGCAATCTTGTCAAAATTCGAGTAGTTATCGTACCAGGCTGAGGATGAAACAAAAACTGAAATAATTTCCTTTTTAGTTGCTTTTGCAACTGGCCAAGTCCTGTTCTTGTCCATCACATTATGCTCAGAAACTGCCTTTATACAGGCAGTATATTTCTGGTAAGCAACTTGAAGTCCAGGTGCAGTATTCTCAAGAATATTCTGGGGAATCTTTAGAACAGCTATAAGCTCCTCAGTACGTTGCTCTGAGATCCCACCCCTTTGAGCTACAGAAGGGGTGTGAGAGTGAGACACAACACGAGAACTAGCTGCTGAGCTTCCAGCTGATGACCGAATATAACTTATCTCATTATTGACAGGGGGGGTTGCATTTGGCTTAAATCCAGACTATAAAATAACACAGCATAAGTAAATTTTACAAGAATAAGAGAATGAAATATGTAGTTACACTCAGTACTGGCAGGATAAATTCACCATCAATCTTGAGCCAGTTGACTTCCTCATCTTCCATAATGGCAGTTTCAAAACTTCCCAGAAGATTCCAGGCTTTGCTTTCATAAACAAATAGACAGTGATCGGCAGCTTAAATAATATTAGCATTTGAATAAACAATAAAAAAAAACATACTAAAGAAATGTTCAGCTTTTGCTTTGAGTTTCTTCAAGATGGGTGTGATGGTTAAAGTATGATTGTGCTTGAATGAAAATGATGCCACTCCAGGTACCATAATGGTACTTGGCTCTGCATCAGATACATACAGCCAGACTCGTCCCTTGACTGAACCAATGGTAGCACTTTCAACAGCACTGCTGAAGTCAGCAGCATTCAGGCAATTCCTGAATGCATTTCCTCTTATAATACCACCTACTTAGAGTTAGTATAGTATATAGTTATACAAAAGATAGATTTACCTTTGCTTCTCAAAGAACCTTTGGGGCTAATCATAGCTATGTCCACAGTATCTACTGTACCTGGTTTACTGGTGGTATGAGGTGGACTGACTGGTGAACTAGTCATGACAATGTCTACCATATAATTGTAAGTTTTGACAATATTTAGAAATGAATAGTGTATACCATCTTTATTCTGACTATTATCATTTCCATCTGCAAAGAATAATAAATTAATATAAATATAAATATTACTGAATTGTCCATACCTTTATCCTTACTAATATCACTTCCTTTCAAGATGTTAGTTACAGTAATATGGTTAAGACATTACTGAATTTTTCTTACCTTTGTCCTTACTGGTTTGGTCTTCTGTATACTTTTCATTACTAATATCACTCCCTTTCAAGATGTTAGTTATAGTAATATAGGTAAGATATATCACTTACCATCACTGCCATCTGATTCTTCTTTATCACCAACACTCAATTTGTCACCTGAATTTTCTGAATTTTCTATATTTTCTGCAATATAAGTGTTAGCAAAAATATATATCAGAGCTATCAATTGCAAACCTTTGCTTTTGCTTTCATTGTTGGTTTCAGATTCACTGGATTCACTTTCTTCAACTGTGGAGGATGTGAATATTTTGATGCATGTTTTATGATATATTTTCTTACCTTTTTTCATGTCTGAATTATGCTTACGAGTAACAGTAAAAGCTGGAGCTGCTGGTTGAGGTACATTAAGGGCTGGACCTCGCTTTGGAGGAGCAATAGGAAGCTATTCTTACCTTTTTTCATGTCTGAATTATGCTTACAAGTAACAGTAAAAGCTGGAGCTGCTGGTTGAGGTACATTAAGGGCTGGACCTCGCTTTGGAGGAGCAATAGGAAGCCCACTTTCCTCCAGTACCCTTTCAGCACTAAGTATTAAATATATTATCAGTTCATAAATATTGTATAAATATATATAATACATACGCTGTAAGATCAGGAGTGCCCTCTGCATCTGCAGCAGCATCCTCAGCTGCTTTCATTTCTGAAGTTTTTCTACAAAATTATTAGTGAGGCAGTGGAAGAAAGATTGAAACCATACCGAGTTTTTTTGCCTTGTTTGCCCTCCTCTGTTGGTGGCTGAGCTGAGAGATCAGCAGCAGAAGTACCACGCTTGCAAGTCTTACTGCGAGTCTTGCTGTGAGTCTCATGTGTAGCTGAGAGTGGTACAGATTCAGCAGGAAGAGTACTGGAAGCCTGAGTGGTAGCAGAACGAGTAGAACGACGAGCCATTGTGTATAGATGTGTTAGAATGCTTTTAGATGGTGAGATGGTGGTGGTTGAGAAGAAAGAGAAGGGGATTGATGCATACCAATCAATACCTTGGAAGCTGCACAGCACACACATGATCAAAAAACTAAAAATATAAAGCATTTGATTGGCTAGACTGAACACAGATAAATATATATTATATTTGATTGGCTACAACATGATTATGTAAACTACTTTGGCCTTCCTCTTCCCTGAAACACAGCCTTGAGAACACAGCCTCAAGGCAAGACAGTGCAGGGGAAGGAGGTGAGGGGGTGGAGATGAGGGGGTGGAGATGGCACAGGGGGAGGAGGCAAGGGGGTAGAGACAAAGGGGAGGAGACAGCACAGAAGGAGGGAACAAAGGGGAGGAGACAACACCTGCGCTCGTCACTTTCAAGACGGCACAGGGGGAAGCGGCAAGGGGAGGAGACGGCGCAGGGGGAAGAGGGAGGGAGAGGAGGCGAGGGGGAGGAGACGATGCCTGAGCTCATCACTTGCGAGACGGTGCAGGGGGACGAGGCATGGGGGAGGAGACGAGGCCTGCACAGGGGGAGGAGGTGTGGGGGAGGAGATGAGGCCCGTGCAGGGGGCAGAGGCATGGGGGAGGAGACGACACCTGTGCTCATCATTTGCGAGATGGCACAGGGGGAGGAGGCGTGGGGGAGGAGACAACACCTGCGCTTGTCATTTGCGAGACGGCACAGGGGTAGGAGGCGTGGGGGAGGAGATGATGCCTGTGCTCGTCATTTGCAAGACGGCACAGGGGGACAAGGCGTGGGGGAGGAGACGACACCTGTGCTCATCATTTGCGAGATGGCACAGGGGTAGGAGGCGTGGGGGAGGAGATGATGCCTGCGCTCATCATTTGCGAGATGGCGCAGGGGGACAAGGCGTGGGGGAGGAGATGACACCTGTGCTTGTCATTTGCGAGATGGCACAGGGGGAGGGGGTGGGGCAGTGGAGACAATGCATGTGCTTGTCATCTGCAAAACAGCGCAGCAGGGGGAGAAGATGGGACAAAAAGGTAAGAAAACTCACCTGTTAGTCCTGTATGCATTCTCACATGCACGACCGTTCACAGAGCTCCCTGCCAACCACCTATTATCAATCTTGTAATTGATTCGTTGCCTGCCAAAATGGATAGTTTGAGGCGACAATGTGGGACCGTAGAGTGGGCTTGAGGCGATGACGTGGGACCACAAGTGAGCTTGAGGCGACGACGAAATGGGAATATTGAGGCTGGCGCTAGGCGACGAAGAGGGAATTGTGAGGTGGGCTTGAGGCGACGACATGGGAGCTTGAGTCGTTGATGTGGGAGGGTGAGGCGCTGATGTGGGAGAGAAAAAAAAGTGCTTGGGAAAAAATGTACCATATGAGGAAAGTGCGATATTGCTGGTGGTTATGTAGCATAGTGAAAAAAGATATTATAAGGCCGCTTGGTGTAGTGGTATATTGTTCGCTCTATTAGCTCACGTGATCTCTATGTACTCCGAGGGTTCAATTCTTGCCAGACACAAAATTTTTATTCTATATTAATAACATACAACTAGTAATACGTAACTGAGCTGGTACATTAGTAAAGTAAATGTAATGTGGTTTTGCCATAGGTCCAGCTGGAGTCCAGGTGGGTTCTGAAAGGATTTGGTCCGCCGGAATTCCTGCTGAACTGGCTGGACTCCCACTTACCAATGGATTCCAGCTGGAGTCCTGGTGGACTCCAGGTGTACTTGAACTGGACCGGATTCAAAAAAATTGGCTGGATTTACAGCTAAAACGAGTCCAGCAGGAGTCCACCCAGAATCCATGGACTATCTGGAAAATTCTTGGAGTCTGTCTGGATAGTCCGTGGATTCCATGGAGTCCACCTGGAGTCCAGCCGGAATGGGGGGGGGAGTGTAAAGACCTCCATATTCCATTCAGTCTAAGTCAGCTGGAAGCTCTGCAGCTAGCTCTCATGCCGTTTCTCGCTCTCACACCCCTTCTCTTGTTCAAAGAGGTGGAATCTCAGAGCAATGTACTGAGGAACTTATCGATGTTTTAAAGATTCCTAGGGAAATTCTTGAGAGTACTGCACCTGGACTTCGAGTTGCCTACCAGAGGTATCTTGCCTGTATAAAGGCAGTTTCTGACCACAACACTATGGACAAGAACAGGACTTGGCCAGTTGCCAAGGCCACAAAGAAAGAAATTGTCACAGTCTTTGTCTCATCTTCAGCCTGGTATGAGAACTATTCAAACTTTGATAAGATTGCAGATTTTCCAGCAATGCAGTCTTGGTTGGCTGAAGATCAGGATAGTCCTACTGATCTTGACCTTTGGGGCTTTGAGAGAGATTACTACACGTTTTTGGATTTGAAAAGATGGCTTAAGGAGAAGAAGGAGAAAAGGAAGGGAAAGGGAAAGGGAAAGAGCAAGGAGGAGAAGGGAGGTAAGGATGAGAAGGCTCATGAGGATAAAGAGAAATCAAGTTCAAAGAAGCACAAGTAAGTATATTGAACTTGAATTGTAATAGTTTACAATATGATTTTTCAGTTGGATGGTAACCTTTGAGACATATCTGAGGTGCTTAACCTGTATATGGGCTATATTCATGCCAGAAATCACTCAAAATATTTTATTCTGGTTATTAATAATTTGGCTATTTCAATGGCTCCCAAGTGCAATACTAGTTCTATTTATTTTTATTCAACCAGTAATTGCAGCAGGAGAACAATCATTTCCTAACATCACATTTGATGTGTTCAGTAAATTTATTCTGTCAAATTTTGGTTCCAACATCACACTCTCTGCCACATTGGTTATATTGTTCTCTATGATTGATAATGTTGATTTGTTGAGTCTTCATGCAAGACAGCAGAATGCAAAGTTAAAGGGAGAAAAAAATGTTGATGCAACTGCATGGATTAGATTACTGGCTAGAGCTATTCAGGAAAAAATTGGCATGGACTCAGATGATCTCTTTGAAGATTATGAAATTAATGAACACACAACTCGAACAGGCAGATCTATTTTGTTAGGCACTAAATTAAATGAAATGGCAAGACTTCTGAACTTGTATCCTTTCAATCAGGAGAGGAAAGTTTTTGAAGGTCAACTGAAACCTGTATCTCATGTTAGTATTGATCCTGTTCATATAATATGTCCTATAGCTGCAGAGTGTGAGACACGGAGCTGTAAAGGACGGGCACTACATGTGCATACTAAAGTTAGAGATGTACCTAAAGCAACATTAATTAAAGGCTCAAAAATATTTGAACATGCTTATGTAGTATCAGGTGTTTGTGAAAAATGTAAAACATTATATTCTGCAGAACATGAACGAGCCTATGATGAAAAACAGGGATATTATATGGTTCATTTAAACTCTGCTAAATATCTGAAAGTAGGAAAAAAACTATGGGTAGATAGGGCATTTTCTCAAGGTGTTCTGAATGGTATATATAGCTTTCATGCATCTGCTGCAGCATATATGGAATATTGGAACAACAGTTTTGGAAATGGAAAGGAAATAAGCCAAAGACAAGTCTGGGAGGCTTTTATACATGAATCAATACGCATGGTTTCTGCAGGATCTGGTGTTAATTTTATTAGTCTTGATGGACTTTCAATTACTGCATTAACAGAAGAAGCATTTGCAAGGTTGGGTGAAAATGGAAAAATATGTGCATCACATAATCACAGCTGCTTAGAGTGTACACAGCCTTATAGAGAAACTCAAGACTCACTACCAAATGAGAGTGCAACAGTTAAAATGGTAGTAATTGATGGGATTGTTATGGGACCACAGGTAATGCACAACTAAAACTAAACAATATTATACTAATACATATTTTAAGCACTGTGCATATGACAATTGTTCCAATACTCTTGTAAACCATAGAGGAGGTGTATTTTGTGATGTTCACAACCAAGAATTTGGAGCAAGATGCCATGTTCGTGACTGTCAAAATCAAAAGATAGATAATACACAAGCTTGCAATGAGCACCAGGAAATGTGGCATAAATATAATTTAGAACATAGTTCAGATTATTTAAATGGTGCATGAAGAATGCTTCGCAAACCAGCTGAAAATCCACCTTGGAATAAAAACTGAGGAAGACATGTTCAGCAGCCTCATGATGAGTCAGATACCAATATTCCAAAGAAATCTCATTATTTTAGTGCCTCTTGCTATTATTGTGTAGAAACAATATGTGCTCCATGTGGTGCTGTAATTGCATGGACAAAGTTTGTGAAGTCTGAGTCAACAACCAATATACTTAAGTTCTTAGAAGATGTTTTTCCTGATGAAGAATTAAGACCAGATTATATATGTATTGATAAGGCATGTAAACTTCTTCGAACAGCAGTTGCAAATGGAAGTTAGGTAGATTGGTTTAAAAGTAGCCACTTTGTAGTAGATGGCTATCACTATACAAATCATCGCTCAAATGATTATCTTTGTAGAAAGTGGTGTAATCCAGCACCACAAGATGGTTCTGCACCAAATCTTGTTCATATTGCACAAGACAGAAATGGTGAAAGATATCACAAACAAGCATTCAATACACAAGCCCATGAACAACTAAATTCATGGCTTGGTGGGTTTGAATCTATTATGAAATGTATGACTCCAAGCAACTTTAATTGGTTCATACATTCTATGATCTTTTATCATACTCAACAAGTAATAAAACAGCAGAACAGCCAAAACTTTAGTATTATTAGTGAAGATTTTGAACATGATGATGGTCTGTTGTAGCAGCATTGGAAGATGTGATAGAAGAGGCATCAGAAATAATAGGTGTGGGAAATATGGTAGAAGATGTGTCAGAAAATGTGGTACAAATGTAGTACAGAGATATCTGGTAGGAGAATAATAGGTGTGGGAAAATATTGTAGAAGAGGCATAGGAAGATGTGGTAGGGAGATAGTATGCTATCAGTACTAAAGGGTGTGGGAAAATGTAGTAAAGAGTAGTAGTGGTAGCATGTACTGAAGGGTGTGGGAAAATATAGTAAAGAATAGTAGTAGTAGCAAAGATGTAGTAGTGAGATAGTATGTTATCAATAGGTGTGGGAAAATACACCTGGAGTCTTAAACAGAACTTACTTTAAAAAATGCAAAGTCCATCATGACTCCACCAGGACTCCATCAGAACTTCTTATATTTCAGCAGGATGTCATCAGGACAATATCTATTCCATCCGGACTCCATCTGGACTCCACCCGGACTCTGCCAGACTTCACTGGACTCCACCTGGACTCCACCAGATTCCATCAGGACTCCACCGGACTCCACTCGGACTATCTGGACTATATTGAGTCCGGACAGACTGGGGGGGGGAGCGTAAAGTACTGCAATCCAATATGCCACCTGAATCACTCAATGATCACTTATGATCACTTACAAATCCATTGGTATCATTAGTAACCCAATACATCACCTGAATCACTCAATGATCACTTATGATCACTCATTAATCCATTAGTACCAATAGTAATGCAATACATCACCTGAATTACTCAATGATCACTTATGATCACTTACAAATCCATTAGGATCATTAGTAACCCAATACATCACCTAAATCACTCAATGATCACTTATGATCACTTATGAATCTATTAGTATCAATAGTATCCCAATATATCACCTGAATCACTCTAAGATCACTTATGATCACTTACAAATCCACTAGAACAATTAATAGTCCATAGAAACCTACCAATACTAGTATATACCCCAATACACCACCTATATCCCTATATGATCATTTATGATCACTATTAGATTCACTAATAGTGTAGAACATCATATAATTTAGAGGTGATCATAAGACTCAGTGCTTATAAGAACACATGATCATATAGTCCTGAGTTTATATGAAAATATTTGGCTGACACTTATGGGTTCAAACCCCCTCCTGTCAAAAAAGCAGCCAGATCCCCAATACTCAATAAGGGGAAGGGGAAAGAAACATCCCTCACAAAAGATGATATCCCAAGACTGCATGAGAGCTGGTTCAGCTCCTACAATGACATCTTGAATGGCACACCAGATCAGTTACCTCCATTTCATGAGGTCAACCATGAGAGTGGTGTTAGCCAGAATGATCATAAAAGTGAAGTGTTTTATGATTGCTGCAATCATCTATCTCATGATTGCCTGTTTCTAATGTAACTACTATATGTCTATTACAATTAAAGATGGTGATCATATGCAATCATTGGTTAGTTTGAAGTGTATGTTACCACTGTAGGCCTATTATAAGTGGTGATCATATGCAATCATTGGTTCTTTGAAGTGTATATTACTACTATGAGCCTATTATTAATGGTGATCATATGCAATCATTGGTTAATTTGAAGTGTATATTACTACAGTTGGCAACATGCAAACACCACAAATTTCTTGAGTGAATTTTCTAGCCATCACAAACCATTTTTAGCCCCCGAAAACCATCGGAATAGTGTATTTAGGATGTATTCTTTAGTATTCCACGAGCTGATTTTCCAAATTCCAAATTTTTTAATTTTTGACCCAAAAATTTGGCACTCGGTTATAAAAAATAGTAAAAATCATGGAAAATGCAGTTTTAGCCTCCTTTCATTGATAGCAATGTGATTCCACAAAAATATTGGCCTCTAAACCACCTCAGTGGGTGCCAAAAAATCATGTTTCTAATCCTCATACCCAAAGTTTTTTGGAATACAGATAGCTAAAATAGCAGTGGATTTCACAATAATCAGTCAAAACTTATTTTCAGAGCTCTCAGCTCCTTCCTCACTACCTACCACTCATTCCCTACCCATAGACCAGTACAAATGCTTAGAATGCTTATGCTATTAGTAAGGAGTCTATAATGCATGGTAACTATTCAATGATATGTGAATTACTTTAAAAACCCTACTACTCAGCAGTGTGGATCTGGATGAGATGGGTATTGGACTCTGTAGAGGGATTCAAAAATATTTTTATGGTCCCAGCCAGACCTCCTTACCATACCCAGTAAAACTGTGAGCACAGTGTGAAATCATGGATCTGGTGATTTTACAAATGAGCACATACCTGCAAGTGCAGTGTGAGATAACACATGTTAATCTTATACTTTACTTACTCTAATTATATACTATATTCAAACAAAAGAGAATTGATCCAAAAGAGACAAAGAGAAACTAATAAAGAGCGAGATAGTGAGAGGGATTGAAAGGAGAGTTAAGAGTCAAAGGGATGAAGTGGAGTGAGGTACATGAGACTGCATTAACCCCAAGCAACACTACCACATTTGCTCAATCCATTAATTAGATTCCTTCAAATTTCATGTGAGAATAGCTTCAAAAATAGGTAATTATACATTTTGTGTTAGAGGAGTACTTCAATGATAGTTGCTGAAGCCATTGAATCCTAAATTAGTCAGCATAACATGTCAATTTTTTTTGCCAAAAAATTTGGCACACCTATTTTGTTGTGGGAATTTCTCAAAAACATCATTTTTGTATGTATTTTGACTTGCTGAATCCGAATCTGTAATTAGTTTTCGCTAAAAAATTCGTCTTCCTATCATAATAAAATTTGTGGTGTTTGCATGTCGCCAACTGTACTATGAGCCTATTATAAATGGTGATCATATGCAATCATTGGTTAATTTGAAGTGTATATTACTACAGTCCTATTATAAATAGTGATCATATGCAATCATTGGTTAGTTTGAAGTGCATATTACTTCTGTAGGCCTATTATAAATGGTGATTTGTCACATCATTCCCGCGCTCCACATACTTCCCGTGCACCACATTTGTCACATCATTCCCGTGCTTCACATATTTCTCATGCATCATATTTGTCACATCATTCCCGCGCTCCACATATTTCCCGCGCATTACATTTGTCACGCATGCACGCGCGTCACATTTGTCACATCATTCCCGCGCTCCACATATTTCCCGCACATCGCACTCGTCACGCTTTAACGCGTTTGTCACGCTTTAACGCGTTTGTCACGCTTTAACGCGTTTGTCACGCTTTAACGCGTTTGTCACGCTTTAACGCGTTTGTCACGCTTTAACATGCTTGTCACGCTTTAATGTGTTTGTCATGCTTTAATGTGTTTGGCATGCTTTGGAAGTGTGTCACATGTTTCTATACTTTTCACAATCAATGAAACATGAAACAGAGCACCCAGTGATGCCACATTAACCCCTAGCCCATTGCTTAGTAATGGGATTAAGGCTCTTCCATTGACACTCTGCATTGATGATTCAGCAATGGCCACATTTCTGAGGTGCAGCAGATTTTTCATGTTTTTTCATGCATGTTGTGTTTGTCAAGCACATTGCAACTTTTTTTGCAAATGTCACACTTTCCAATCATATGAGATATATTTGCCTCCACAACTATTGACATTGCCATGGAAGTGTAGTAAGTATCTAATAGTACAGAGTAAATTACAAATGCAGAGGAAACAATATGTACTTGTAGAATTGGAAGACTTAATATGGAAGATGACAATCAGAGAGTTGTGGAATTGTGGTAGAAATAAGAAACTAGAATGATAGATGTAGAGTGTTTATGTAGTTGGAGTCTTAGCACTAGTGACAGAGCATGAGATATTTGAAAATGAGATGGTATGAGATGTTTTATAATCAGGTCTAGAGATGTAATGAAATGACAAAGTAAAAACTATAATGGTTTGTCTGGATATGAGAGATGATGAGGTTATAAAAGATCTACATATGTATGACATGTGAAAGAATGGTGAATATGTGTGATTCCACATCACATCAAATTCACATGTATCAGTCATTAGATGGTCATGATTCTTGTATCAACCATTGGTTATTCTTATATCTTCAAAACACATTATTGAGTCACATATATGCTTACTCTATATGATTATGTGACACTTCTACACTGTCATATGTGTTTCAATTCTCTGACATATGTGATTTTTCTCATTTAGCATCAGTATCCATTCATACATATGAAAACCACCTCCTGTACTTCTCTACACTTTCTTGTGCTGTGGTCATTCCTTAATTGCTTTTCTATACTTTAGTTTAGTATTCCCTGAAGGCCTCTTTGCCTTTTCTTCTCTCTTGCCTAAAACAACTTACTATTACTTCTCCATAGTCATGTGCAGTATTGTTATTGACAGGATCTGTGAAAAGTATAGAAACATTTTCATTATAGACTTGTTGGAATCCCATCAACATGTTACAATTATGACACACATGCAAGCATGATGTGCTTGAAATGTATGACACCCCTCATAAATGTGACACATGTGACATATGTGACGCTCGTGCAAAACGTGACAAATGTGACATGTGACGCGCTTTCAAAGCATGACAAACGCGTTAAAGCGTGACAAACGCGTTAAAGCGTGACAAACGCGTTAAAGCGTGACAAACGCGTTAAAGCGTGACAAACGCGTTAAAGCGTGACAAACGCGTTAAAGCGTGACAAACGCGTTAAAGCGTGACAAACGCGTTAAAGCGTGACAAACGCGTTAAAGCGTGACAAACGCGTTAAAGCGTGACAAACGCGTTAAAGCGTGACAAACGCGTTAAAGCGTGACAAATGTGACGAGTGTGATGCGCGGGAAATATGTGAAGCGCGGGAATGATGTGACAAATGTGACGCACGTGGATGCGTGACAAATGTAATGCGCAGGAAATATATGGAGTGTGGGAATGATGTGACAAACTTGATGTGTGCAGATGCATGACAAATGTAATGTGTGGGAATGATGTGACAAACGTGATGCACATGGATGAGTGACAAATGTAATGCGTGGGAAATATGTGGAGCGCAGGAATGATGTGACAAATGTGATGCATGTGGATGCGTGACAAATGTAATGCGCGGGAAATATGTGAAGCGCAGGAATGATGTGACAAATGTGATGTGTGTGGATGTGTGACAAATGTAGTGCGCAGGAAGTATGTGGAGTGCAGGAATGATGTGACAAATCACCATTTATAATAGGCCTACAGTAGTAATATACACTTCAAACTAATCAATGATTGCATATGATCACCATTTATAATAGGCCTACAATAGCAATATACACTTCAAATTAACCAATGATTGCATATGATCACCATTTATAATAGCCTACAATAGTAATATACACTTCAAATTAACCAATGATTGCATATGATCACTATTTATAATAGGCCTACAATAGTAATATACACTACAAATTAACCAATGATTGCATATGATCACCATTTATAATAGGCCTACAATAGTAATATACACTTCAAACTAACCAATGATTGCATATGATCACCATTTATAATTGTAATAGGCATATAGTAGTTACATTAGAAACAGGCAATCATGAGATAGATGATTGTGGCAATCATAAAACACTACACTTTTATGATCATTCTGGCTAACACTCATGCTTGGTGGGGGGTCCTTGGTCATCCTCTCTCTGTTCCCCTTCAATTACAGAGTGTGTGGCATGTATCTGGTCATGCAGTACTCTAGGACAATCCTTTTTGAAGTGCCCTGTTTTCCTGCAGTTAAAGCATGTTTCCACCATGTGTGGCTGGACTGGGCATAGTGATTCCTTCTGCTCAACTTTGGGTGTACCCTGCTTGGTGAAGGCAGTGTAGTCTTGATTGGGCTGTGCTTGGGTGGCCCCAGAGTGTCTCCATGTAGCCTGGTTGGCTGGGGTTTGTTGGTGGGCTGGTTTCAGCCCTCTGCTTTGGTTGGGTCCATTTGGCAGAGGTCCCCTGGGTCATCGTGGTTGTTCCACCACAGGTCAGGTGACCAGTGGGCATACATGGTTGTTGAGGTAGCATTCTGTGTTGATGTAGTTGCGCTTGCCCCTCTTGATGGCGTGTCCCATGGTGAGGAAGTTGTCTGCTGTATTCACTTCTGGAGTGAGGAGCATATCTTCTATGAGCTTCCTCCTCATTTCTTCTGGCATGGCATTGATAAATGCCTGTGTGAATGAGTAGTCATCCAGCAGTGTGGGCATGCTTTGGGCATAGTCTGTCATGGTGTCATGAAGACCTTGCAGCCCTGCTATGGAGTGGTATCTGACACTGTAGAATGTGTCCTGTCCATGTTGGTTCATGGCTTCCTCCACAAATTGGTCATAGAGCCCTATGATCACCTCTTCAAAGGTCCATGTGGTTTTTGCACTGGCCGGGCTAGTGACATGACATCTATACCATTTGACTGCCTCACCTTCAAGGTAGTCTAAGAGGAGTAATACTCTCTCCTGCTCATGTTCACTGCCTCCTAGTTGCTGGGTTTGCACGTGGATGCACAGACTAAGCAGCCACTGATCGAATGTGTGGTACAGTGCCTTGATCCCTGAGAATCGTGCAATTACTTTGTTCTTGCTTCTCAGGGGTGGCACCCCTCTGGTAGCCATAATCTTATGGCTAGGTATTTATTTATGATTGTACAAATCTTTTTGTGCATGACATGTGTACAGTTTTTCTGGGCATCGACTATGCCTGGCCTCACCAATGGGAGATCAATCTGGGGGGGGAGTGAGAACTGTCTTCTTCATATCGGAGCTTGTTGTGGGGGGATTGACACCCCTTGACTGTCGTACTGCAAGGTGTGTCTGTGAATTGGATCTGCTTGGTGGAACAGCTCTTCCAACAGTTCCCCAGACTGTTGAGAATACTGGGAGGGGGAGATTATTTCCCCCATCCATTGGTGCTCGTCAGCAAAGGCCACTGAGGGTCTGGGGTGGTTGTTGGCCAGGGCTGGAGTGAGTACAACATTACATGTGTTCTCAAATACTGCTCATTTGTGTTCCCTGGGGTCGAGTTCAACAATGGCACCACAGTCGAATTGTATGCATTGGTTATTGATGTCCGATCCACCATATTCCCTCATGTCTTGGTCACACATGCGTTGCAATGCTATGTGTTCATCCTTATCCTGTGCCCTTGGGGTGCATCCTTCACATGACACTCAAGAGTGTCATGTTGTTACTTGTTCTGGGATGAAGCTCATCCTGTGGAGTTGCAGGTTCTGTGCCAGTGAGGAGTCTACCAGGTGGAACAAGCTAGGTTCAGATACTGGTTGTTGAGGGTGGAAGCCACCTGATACTGTCCTGAATTGTTGTTATGTCAATGTGCACATATGGTATTGTTCATCCTGTTCTTTTGGAAGGTGTGGGCCACATGTGCAATAGCCAACTCAATGTTCAGGTTGTGGGCGATGATGCCCATGCTTGTGCTTTCACACTTCACATTCCATGGTGCTATGACCTGTTGTGGGTCCAGCAATACTTGGGAGAAGGGTGTACTTGCATGTGAATTTGCCTTATTCTTCTTTGCAGTGCAGTATACCTGCACCAGGCTGTTCATGTAGATCATTACAGCATTGAGGAATCTTTCATTGTTCTGGTCTATGTTGGAGGAGGAAGCCATTCCTCCAACCCTATCCATGGCCTTGTGCACTAGTTGTTCCATGCATTTGTTTGATATGTCTTTGTGGAGCATGTGGAATGCAGTGACCCTTTCTAATTCTTCTACTCCTATAGCTCTGGTTTTCCTGGAAGGTTTTATTCCTGTATATGGATGGAATCCATACATTAAATAAAATGGTGTATATCCTGTGGTTCAGTGTATCATGTTATTATAATTAAATTGACATACATTGGTACATCTAGCCCAATTGTCTTGGTCATAGTTCACATATATTCTTATATATTGTTTGATTTCCTGATTGACCCTTTCTGTTTGTCCATTTGTTTGTGGTCTATAGGATGTCAATAAATTCATGCAAACGCCAAGTTGTTTGGTTAATTCCTTAGTGAATAAGGAAGTAAATTGTCCTCCTTGATCACTAATAATTTGTTTAGGTACTCCATAATGTTTTATGTTTTGTACATATTTTTCTGCTGTCCCAGTGCTATTTATTTCTTTGTTGCATGGTACGAAAGCAGCCATTTTGGTAAATTGATCAACAACAACCATTAGAAAATCAAATCCTTCAGATAGTGGTAGTGGTCCAATGAAATCTATAGATACTGTGTGCCAGGGATGTTCAGGTATACTATTTGGAATTAGTTTTCCAACTGGGGCAGATCTATGAATATTCATTCTTTGACATGCTTCACATCCAGAGACATATTTCTTTATATCTGCCATAAGTCTGGGCCACCAATAGTTTTGTGTAATGAGTTCCATTGTTTTATATTCTTCTCAGTGTCTGGATATTTCAAAATCATGGCAGAGTTTAATTATTCATTCTCTTAATTTAGCATTTTTGGGAACATATACGTGGTTTTTCCATGTGATAATACCTTCTGATGATTCAATCCAGTCTTTAGATTTGAGATTAAGCATTTTAATTACTTCTTTATCTCTGTTCTTCCTGGATTTCCTAATTTGTTCCATTATTTCTTCATCCTCGCCATGTACTTCATATGTTTGATGGAAATGTTCTGGCTTTAGAAGAATAATATTTTCATTATCACATTCACCTTGTTTATGTCCTGCCCTTCGAGATAGTAAATCTGCTTTTGTCATTTGATTCCCTGGTTTATGATGTAAGGTATAGTGAAATTCTGATAATTTAGTAGACCATCTTGCTTGTCGACAATTTAATTTCTGTGGTTTTCTAAAATATTGGAAATTTTTATGATCCATCCAGATTTCAAATATTTGTTGAGCTCCTAAAAGATATTGTCTCCATGTATCTAATGCTCTCATAATGGCAAGCATTTCTTTATTGTAGATTTCATAATTTCTTTCAGTTGGACTTAAAGTGTGTGATAGAAATGCTATTCATCTCCATTTCCCATCAGTTTGTTCTTGGGAAAGGATTGCTCCATTAGCAAAATCAGATGAATCAGCTTCTACTCTATATTTTCCATCATCATTTGGTGTTGCCAAGATAGGGGCTGAAATGATTTTGTCTTTTAATTCAGAGAATGCAATTGCTTGAGCAATTTCCCATTTCCATTCATTTTTTCCTGTTAGTTCATGAAGAGGTTTTGCTATTTTAGCAAATCCTTGAATGAACCATCTATAGAAATTTATGAATCCTAGAAATTGTTGAAGTTCTCGTTTATTATTCAGGACTGGCCAATCTACTACAGCTTTTACTTTTTTGGAATCCACTCATACAGAGTTTTTTGAAATGATTAGTCCTAAATATTCTACTTCTGCTTTCTCAAAGAAACATTTTTCCAGTTTTAGGTATAATTCATGTTCTTCTAATTTTCTTAGAACATGTTTTACCATTTTCCTATGTTCTTCTAAAGTTTCTGTGAATATTAAGATATTGTCCATGTATATGATTATGGTTCCTTCATTTATTTCCATTCTGAATATGTCATTCATCATGGTTTGGAATGTGGCAGGCAAATTGGTGAGACTGAAGAACATAACTAAGGGTTCAAATAATCCTCAATTGGTTCTAAAGGCAGCATATTGTTCATCACCTTCTTTAATTCTTACACTGTTGTATTCCCATTGAATATC
This sequence comes from Cyathus striatus, assembly GCA_025738555.1. Taxonomy (NCBI): domain Eukaryota; kingdom Fungi; phylum Basidiomycota; class Agaricomycetes; order Agaricales; family Nidulariaceae; genus Cyathus; species Cyathus striatus. Next base: position 3,299,014 of record JAOVFP010000012.1, read on the forward strand.
CAGTTTGGTAAAGTATTGTGCTTTCTTTAGTTTATCTACTAATTCCTGAATTAATGGTAAAGGATATCTATTTTTAATTGTTAATTCATTTAGTTTTTGATAATCCTGGATTGGTCTAAGAGATCTATCTTTCTTCTTGATAAAGAAAAATGGAGATGCCCATTAACATTTTGAAGGTCAAATACATCCTGAATTTAGATTTTCATCTAAGAATTCATTGAGTTGTTTCTGTTCATCTAAATTTAAAGGATAGATTTTACAGTTGAAAGAAGTAGCTCCTGGTAATAACTCAATGGCATGATCCCATGGTCATTGAGGTGGTAGTTTATCGAATGATTCTTTCATAAAGACTTTTTCAAATTCATGGTAATACATTGGTACCATTTCCTTCCAATGTTTCTTAGGTTTTTGCTGATTTTGTGCTTCAGCAATTTTAGAGGCAGTTGTTTGGAAGGCTCATAATTCAATTTGTTCAAAAACATTAATCACAATGATTCAATCCTCAGTTTCTAGATTAATTTGTTCATCTAGATCTGATTCTTCTTCTTCAGGGTTCATAGTATCAATTAATGGGGTACATTCTATTGGACAATGTGTGAATTTAATGGTTTCATTTTTCCAGTCTATTTCTGGATTATGAGTTCAAAACCAATCATGTCCTATGAACATAGACGTCTTTCCTAAATTAATGACAGCAAGTTGTAATATTTCCATGTGTCTACCAAGTCATACTTTTAATTTGACATAATCTGTAATAGATCTGTCACTGTTAAGAGTTCCATCTGTGTTGTAAACTGGTGTGAGTCTTGGATGTTTCTTAGTTGTGATTCAATTGTCTTCTATGAATTTTCAACTAATGCATGTTCCAGTACTTCTGCTGTCAAGTAATGCCTTTAATCCATAAGTTCTTTGAGTATCTAGAGTAGTGATTACTAAATCAAGATCCATTTTATTTCTGTTAGTTCCTTGAATAAACCTTTTTGGTTTTCTTAATTCTTCTAACACAGGAATTACATCTTGATCTGAATGATCATTTAATTCCTTAATCGTTTTCTGAATTACTTCAGGTCTTCATTTGGCATGTGTCCAAATACTAAGTGTGGCAAGGGCTTGTTCTGGTGTTTGGTCTTTTAATCTCCATGTGACCCAATATATGTTTCTGGGTTTTACTTCCTGATTAGGGAAGGTGTGCTTAGATCATTCCTTTTGAAGCAATATGAATTCAGATTGTCCTTAGCTTTGATGAAATTGAAGGCTGAAATTTTAAAGTATGGTATAAGTACATAGTTACACATTTCCATATTTTACTGATGGTTTATTCTTTCCAGAGATGGCAATGGATTGCTTCAATTACTGAACTACCTCTTAGTAGGCTCCGTCACTCATGGATTACTGTTGGTGATGGTTCAAATTTGCCATTTGATAATGTTTCTAGTGAAGCCATACAATGTGTTTTTCTGGTGAGTATCTAAACTTTATGTTCATTGTGAATAGCATTCTAAGATCCACCACTTTTCAAATTTAGAATACCAGTACATATGATTTTGGAGGTCATTACACTCCTCCATGAAATCATGTAAACTCCATGTAGATTCCACCTGGACTCCAGGACTCTACCTGTACTCTACCTGTACTCTACCTGGACTTCACTTGGACTCTACTTGGACTTCACCTGGACTTTACATATAGAAAATAATAGACTCTACATAGACTTCAGGTGGACTCCAGGTGTGAGCTGGACTGCACCTGGAGTCCGCTGGACTCAAGCAACTGGACTCCACCTGGATTCTACCTGGACTCTACCTGAACTTAAGTAAATTCAAGCACCAAGACTGAACCTGGACTCTATCCAGACTTTACATGGACTCTACCTGGACTCTACCTGGACTTTAGTAGAATCAAGCACCTAGACTGAACCTGGACTCTACTTGGACTCTACTTGGACTCTACCTGGACTCTACCTGGACTTTAGTAAACTCAAGCACCTAGACTGAACCTGGACTCTATCTGGACTCTACATGGACTCTACCTGGACTCTACCTGGACTTTAGTAAACTCAAGCACCTAGACTTTACCTGGACTTTACCTGGACTCTACCTGGACTCTACCTGGACTTTAGTAAACTCAAGCACCTAGACTGAACCTGGACTCTATCTGGACTCTACCTGGACTCTACCTGGACTTTAGTAAAATCAAGCACCCAGACTGAACCTGGAATCTACATGGACTCTACCTGGACTCTACCTGAACTTTAGTAAACTCAAGCACCTAGACTGAACCTGGACTCCACTTGGACTCTACTTGGACTCCACCTGGACTTTATATAGAGAAAATTATAGACTCTACATGGACTCCAAGTGGACTTCAGGTAGAAGCTGGACTGCACCCGGAGTCTGCTGAACTTAAGCAACCAGACTCTACCTAGACTCTACCTGGTCTCCACTGAACTCAAGTGCCTAAGCTGTAAGTTGTAACATGTTTCCCACAGTCATCATACTTGTCACACATGTGTGAAAGTGTGACATGTTGGAAAAAGTGTGACATGTTGAAAAATATTAGAAAAAGTGTGGTGCTTAAGCTGTATGTAGACTCTATTGTTACACATGTGTGAAAGTGTGACATGTTGGAAAATGTTGGAAAAAGCGTGACAAGTGTGGGAAAAGTGTGACATGTTTAAAAAGTGTGGCAAGTGTGATGATTGTGATATGTGACATTTTTCGAACATGTCACACTTTTTCCCACGCTCGTCACACATGTCACGCTTTTTCCAACATTTTCCAACATGTCACACTTTTCCCACACTTCAAGTTTGATGACTGTAGGTGTTGGAAAATGTTGGAAAAAGCGTGACATGTGTGACGAGCGTGGGAAAAAGTGTGACATGTTCGAAAAATGTCACATATCACAATCATCACACTTGCCACACTTTTTAAACATGTCACACTTTTCCCACACTTGTCACGCTTTTTCCAACATTTTCCAATATGTCACACTTTCACACACATGTGACAAGTTTGACAACTAGGAAACATGTTACAACTGTGACAATAGAGTCCAAGTAGAGTCCAGGTAGAGTCCAGGTAAAGTCCAGGTAAAGTCTAGGTAGAGTCCACCTGGAGTCCACTTGGAGTCCAGGTAGAGTCTAGGTAGAGTCCACCTGGAGTCCACTTGGAGTCCAGGTAGAGTCCAGGTAAAGTCCAGGTAGAGTCTAGGTAGAGTCCACCTGGAGTCCTGGACTCTACCTGGAGTCCACCTGATCTCATGGAGGAGTGAAATATACAGTGATTTTGGACCAGCTATATACATTTACAACATGTATGTGACATAAAATTATAGTATGCATGTGTCTGATAACAGGCTGTCAACTTTTTGAGTTACTGGTAACTTGAATGGAACTCAAAAGGAACTTGAGTGGAACTCAACTTAGGAATTCACCTGTAACTCGAAAAATGTAAATTAGCTTGATTTGTATCATATATCACAGACGTTCTGACCCTGCTATGAATTACTATATTAATGCTTACTTGCTGTTGCGCCTCAGCACTAATTATTTCCCACGCCCCTGAATGTTGATCATTAATTTGATCTGATGCTTCTCCCTCCATCAAATTGATCAATGAGTACCACACATTGTTTTCCATGGTGTGTTTGATCATATTCATATGCCTCATCATCATTATAAACAGTGAGTACCCATTATTTTCATTTCTGGTCGAGTTATTGGACAATTCCTCTCAAATTTTTTGTGAATATAAATGTATATTAAGTGCTTCTACAGTACAGCTAAATTACCTATGAAATAGTATGAAAAGTTTATATTATTATTATTAATGTTATATTTTATATAAGCACAGTACATCATGCTTATGCAAATAAAGTGTTATATTACATGCAAAATAACTAACTTTATATTGTAAAAAAAGAATCACAGGAAGAATCCAAAAACTGAGAGAAGAATGCACAAAATACATGCTCACTGTTGAATGTGATGATGGAAGAAGTGCAATGCAATCACCATCAATGCATCAGAAGCAAGTGGAGTTATTGGGGATTTGATGGCTGATGTGGTAGCACTATTTTTACACATCTGCAGTAGCAGGGGTAGGTGTGGGAAACAACAAGGTAAGGGATTGCAATAACAATGAGCATGATTGTAAAGTATGGGTTTTTTGTAATGGAATTTGAGGAACTTAATATAGGAACTTAACTGGAACTTAACTGGAACTCAAATGGAACTCAACCCAAATTTGACTGTATATTTCACTCCTCCATGAGATCAGGTGGACTCTGGGTAGAGTCCAGGACTCCAGGTGGACTCCACCTGGACTCTACATGGACTCCAGGTGGACTCCACCTGGACTCTACCTGGACTCTACCTGGACTCCACCTGGACTCTACCTGGACTCTACCTGGACTCCACCTGGACTCCACCTGGACTCTACATGGACTCCACCTGGACTCCACCTGGACTCCACCTGGACCCCACCTGGACTCTACCTGGACTCCACCTGGACTCCACCTGGACTCCACCTGGACCCCACCTGGACTCTACCTGGACTCTACATGGACTCCACCTGGACTCTACCTGGACTCTACCTGGACTTCACTGAACTCAAGTGCCTAAGCTGTATGTAGACTCTATTGTTACATGTGTGTGAAAGTGTGACATGTTGAAAAATGTTGGAAAAAGCGTGACATGTGTGACAAGCGTGGGAAAAGCGTGACATGTTCGAAAAAATGTCACATATCACAATCATCACACTTGCCACACTTTTCCCACGCTTGTCACACATGTCACGCTTTTTCCAACATTTTTCAACATGTCACACTTTCACACGCATGTAACAATAGAGTCTACATGCAGCTTAGGCACCACACTTTTTCTAACATTTTTCAATATGTCACACTTTTCCAACATTTTCCAACATGTCACACTTTCACACATGTGTGACAAGTATGATGACTGTGGGAAACACGTTACAACTATGACAATAGAGTCTAGATACAGCTTATACACTTGAGTTCAGTGGAGACCAGGTAGAGTCCAGGTAGAGTCCATGTAGAGTCTAGGTAGAGTCCGATTGCTTGAGTCCAGGTAGAGTCCAGGTGGAGTCCAGGTAGAGTCTAGGTAGAGTAAGGACTCTACCTAGACTCTACATGGACTACCTGGACTCTACTGAACTTGAGTTTACTAAAGTCCAGGTAGAGTCCAGGTGGAGTTCAGGTAGATTCCAGGTAGAGTCCATGTAGAGTCCAGGTAGAGTTCAGGTTCAGTCTAGATGCTTGAATTTACTAAAGTCCAGGTAGAGTCCAGGTAGAATCCATGTAGAGTCCAGGTTCAGTCTAGGTACTTGAGTTTACTAAAGTCCAGGTAGAGTCCAGGTAGAATCCATGTAGAGTCCAGGTTCAGTCTAGGTGCTTGAGTTTATTAAAGTCCAAGTAGAGTCCAGGTAGAGTCCATGTAGAGTTCAGGTTCAGTCTAGTTACTTGATTCTACTAAAGTCCAGTTAGAGTCCAGGTAGAGTCCATGTAGAGTCCAGGTTCAGTCTAGTTACTTGATTCTACTAAAGTCCAGGTAGAGTCCAGGTAGAATCCATGTAGAGTCCAGGTTCAGTCTAGGTACTTGAGTTTACTAAAGTCCAGGTAGAGTCCAGGTAGAATCCATGTAGAGTCCAGGTTCAGTCTAGGTGCTTGAGTTTACTAAAGTCCAGGTAGAGTCCAGGTAGAGTTCAGGTAGAATCCATGTAGAATCCAGGTTCAGTCTAGGTGCTTGAGTTTACTAAAGTCCAAGTAGAGTCCAGGTAGAGTCCATGTAGAGTCCAGGTTCAGTCTAGTTACTTGATTCTACTAAAGTCCAGGTAGAGTCCAGGTAGAGTCCATGTAGAGTCCAGGTTCAGTCTAGTTACTTGGTTCTACTAAAGTCCAGGTAGAGTCCAGGTAGAGTCCAGGTAGAGTCCATGTAGAGTCCAGGTTCAGTCTAGGTGCTTGATTCTACTAAAGTCCAAGTAGAGTCCAGGTAGAGTCCAGGTAGAGTTCAGGTAGAATCCATGTAGAATCCAGGTTCAGTCTAGGTGCTTGAGTTTACTAAAGTTCAAGTAGAGTCCAGGTAGAGTTCATGTAGAGTTCAGGTTCAGTCTAGTTACTTGATTCTACTAAAGTCCAGGTAGAGTCCAGGTAGAGTCCAGGTAGAGTCCATGTAGAGTCCAGGTTCAGTCTAGGTGCTTGATTCTACTAAAGTCCAAGTAGAGTCCAGGTAGAGTCCAGGTAGAGTCCAAATAGAGTCCTGGTTCAGTCTAGGTGCTTGAATTTACTTAAGTCCAGGTAGAGTCCAGGTAGAGTCCAGGTAGAATCCAGGTGGAGTCCAGGTGGAGTCCAGTTGCTTGAGTCCAGCAGACTCCAGGTGCAGTCCAGCTCACACCTGGAGTCCACCTGAACTCTATGTAGAGTCTATTATTTTCTATATGTAAAGTCCAGGTGAAGTCCAAGTAGAGTCCAAGTAGAGTCCAAGTGAAGTCCAAGTAGAGTCCAGGTAGAGTCCTGGAGTCCAGGTGGAATCTACATGGAGTCTACATGATTTCATGGAGGAGTGTAATGACCTCAAATTTGAGTGTCCTTGAGTGTCAATTTACCACTTGAAAGTAACTCAATGGTAACTTAACTGACACTCAAATTTAGGAACTTAACACCACTTGAAAAAAAAAAAGTGAGGAACTCAACTTGACTTGATAGAACTTAATTTTTACTCAAAAAAATAAGTGAGAAACTTAACTTTACTCAAGGGAACCCAACTTTTACTTGAAAAATAAGCAAATTGTATACCTGTATTGTATGAGAACCTTACAGTAATTATACAGTAGTTTGTGTTGCTTCCCGCCCCTCTGCTCACTGTTTCCCATGCATATAATTCAATGTTTACTCATTTCTCATTAATTGCACATCTTCATTGTTGCCCACACCTCTGCTCATAATTTTCCACATATTCACTTAACATATTGCTTAACATACTTTCATGCTCAATGTTTCCCACACTCTGCTGCTATCATTCTGACCTCTACTTATTATTTCCCACCCTCCTGCTCATTATTTCCCATGCATCTGCTTACTATTTCTGCTGTCCACTGCTGTCCACTTCCTGCTTAGAATTTCCTATGCTTTCACTTCTCCTTTAATTATTATTTCCTGCCCTCCCTTCCACTTGCAATTTCCCATGTATTCCATCATTTCCCACCCTCCCACTCATAGTTTCCCACACTTCCGCTTTCACTTCTGATGCTCACTGGGTGTTTGCATTTGTTTCCCACACCTCCACTTCTGCTGTTCACTACTGTCTGCATCCCCACTCAATATTTTCCCACACTATTGCTTATTGTTCCGACCTCTGTTTATTATTTCCCACACATTTCATCATTTCCCTCCCTCCCACTCTTATTTTCCTTCACAACTAATACACTTTTCTACACAAATCACATAATCTGTACAATGCATGGAACATATTATAATAAAAGACTAAATACATATATAACTCGCATTTTTATGACTTTATTTACATTAGTACTTAGTATAATATGGTCTACTAAATGTATAATAACTTATATTAAGTGATGCAAAAAGACTGAAATAAAAAGAGCAAGAATTAAGCTTAAAAATCAGAAAAGACTTGCTCACTGTTGAGCATGATGAGCATTGATGATGAGGAAGAGTGCACATCAAAAATCACACGATGTGTTGATGTCACAGTGATGAATATTTGTTTATGATAGATGTGATCATTCAATACTGCACATAAACAGAAGTAAATAAAGGTGGGCAGAGTGCATGGGAAATGTTGATGAAATCAGGCAGGGTGCAGGACAGAGCTGTGGTAGCAATAGTAGTGATTAGCAAATAGTAGTACTAGTGATTAGTTTATAGTTACTGTATAGTTGAAATTTTGAAACTTGAACTTGAGGGAACTCAAAAAATTAGTGAGGCACTTAACTTGAGAGAACTCAACTTTCAGAAAAAAATTAACAAGGTGTTAGATATTCTGGGTTGCACAGCTTCTATGACAGCTGTCACTTGTCACCTGTCATACTTGACAGTTCTGTGATTGACAGATCCTTGATTGACAGATATGTGATTGACAGATTGACCGCTGTCTGTTACCTTAGTTACATGGACCTTGGTTGGGACTTTGGTAGACAGCCTCAGTATATATACACTCTGTAACTTGGTAGTAGTTAATAAGTTTCCTCCCCATTCTGTGTCTGTGTCAGTGTTTGTGTTTGAGTCTTTGCTCCACTATCACCCTCTTTGCCCTTCATTATCCTCTATTCCCTCTCTATTACACTCTTTATTCTTTGTTACTTCTGACACAAGGAACTTAAGTTGACTCAAAAAACTTAACTTTCACTGAATAAAAATAAGTGGGGCCAAAGTGGAACTTAACTATAACTCAACTGGAACTTAACTTTGACTTGACTAGAACTTAACTTTGACTTGAAAAACTTAAGGGGAACTTGAAATGTTAGCAGCCTGTCTGATAACTCACTGTTATCATATGCAGTAATCATGTATGATCTCGAACCTTAACTAACAAAGTAAATCTTGCTGATTAATTACTAGATTAAATTCTTGAAAGGTGTACTGGGAAGGCTTGGAATTTGGCATGGTGGAATTGACATGCCTTGATTTTGCAACTATTTCTGAATCTCAATCAGAGTGCTGTTAAGCCTTTTTAATCATACAGATAGACATTAGATGAAAGATAACATATATACTATATATATCAAGCAGAGGCAGTCTTCTAGTTATTAAATATTAATACCCCAACTTACTTATTGTAGCATACTTATATGTTTTTCAATACTCATGATAATTTGGTAAATACTTGTATGAATAAAAACCTGGCCTACTAACATAGTGCTGATTCAGAATATCATCACTTTGACATTGCTAAATTTCAGGATCAAATATTCACTCAGTTAGGTTTCAAAGGTGCCAATGTGCTTTGGTTACCATAATTGTCAGAAGTAACTTGAATAGCCAACTTTCGAAGCTTGTGTGTACCACAACATTTTGCAACTTAGGTGGATGAAGCAAATCAATTCTTGAAGCCAACTCGAAGCTGCTGGTCAATTTCTATCATCTACATAGACAATTATTTAGGGCACCAAGATAATTCCATGCACATTCAGGGTCTGAGCATGAAGTATTGTATCTTGAGTGTGAAGAAATCCTACATGAGTGTGAAGATAATATCCTAAAAATTGACATAGTTCTGTATTGTGCTGTATTAAAAATGTGTAAATATAACTATCCACACTCACATTAATAATCAGTTTGAGTGTCTGTGAGTGTGAATGGTAATACCTATCATGCTCATGCTCAAACTTGATTAAATTGAGTGTGGGCATGAATAATGCATTTGTATTTTACATTTATACTCACTCTACAGTAAATATAGCTGCTGTGAGCATGAATATATATGTACTAATCTGTATTCATGGTCATGCTTGATTTAATTAAGTTTGAGCATGAGCATGATAGGTAATATCTATCATGCTCACTCTACATAACTGCACAGTGAGTGTGTATATAAAGTAAATATTTATGACTCACATTTATATAATACATCCCCTTAAATTGGGCTACTAGAATTTGATGTTGCCCTGTATTTTGACATTGCCATGATATTACCTCACTAGCAATGTCAATTCTTGCATGGCAATGTCATGCAATGCCATGCAACATCACAGCAATGCCAAAGTGCCTGCAATCAATTTTTTGCCACACCCTTGCTAACAAATCTCAACTGTGAGTCACTGTCTCCTGCCCCTCTCTTTTGGAATTTCACACATGTATCACCATTGCCTGCCTCCTGCTAATCATTTCCCATGCTTTCTCTCACACTTTTTGATAATTTTTTTACACAAAACACATAGTCTACTATTTGTACTACAATATAGAGACATCTTACTTTACAAAGTATGGTACATGTTACAGTGAATATTTTTTAAAATGTATTTAATTCACATTTTTCATATCTTTATTACCATAATTACATAGTGAAATATTGACTGGTACATATGTCATAAATTATATTAGGTTATGCAAAAATAATTGAATAAAATGAAAAAGAATGGAGCTACAAAATAAAAAAAACTTGCTCACTGCTGAGTATGATGACAAGGAATTTTGATGTGTGCCACAGTGATGAGGAAGGGTGCTTGATGGAGTGATGGATGGGGTGAACACTGTACAAATATAAACAAAGGTGGGGTGGAGGGCATGGGAAAAATTAAACCTCCAGGAATGTCAAAGGCAATGTCAAGCAATGCCAGGCAACATTGTGACAACACCAAATCTAACAAAAAAGTCCAAATCAGCAACATCACAACAACGTCACAGCAACATCATGCAATGCCAGGCAATTTCAAGCAATGTCCAGCAACATCAAGCAACATCAATTCTTGGATCAGCAATGTCAATTATCAAATGGCAATGTCAGGCAATGTCAAAATCTGATTATCAACAATTTCTACAACTAGTATAAAAATGAGTAGAGTGCATGTATCTCTATGAAATCTTTACTTTTATTTCTATATGTCATGTATTTACTAATCTACAAGCTGTCTAGAGTAGAAATTTTGTGTACAAAGGAAAAAAAATACTTATTTCCAATTTATTTCACTGTGAGATTATAAGTTATACCCTGTTATACATGGCTCATATTCCTCATCAAGTGCTAATATATATTATATGAATGCAAGGTACATTTTTCATCATGAAACCCCACTAATCTATTGTATCTATCACCAACTAAGCATGTGCACAAGCCAGACTTGAACACAGGACCTCAGCAAGCAATGCCACTGCAATGCCAGGCAATGCCAAAATTAAATATGCAACATCAGGCAACACCAGGCAACATCACTTGAGCAACATCAAAATACAAGGCAATGTCAAATTCTGTGGGCCCCTTTTAAATTGAGCATGTTCACTTCACACTCACAGTCAGGGTGGTTTTGGTCTCCTGTTATTTGAGCATGAGCTTGCATATCAATATGATACTCATGCCACACTTAATTTAAACAAGGTTGAGTATGAGTGTGATATGTGTTTACCTTCATGCTCACATGCATTTCTTTCTTTACACTCACACATATTTACCATCACTTGTGCATGAGTGTGAACATAAACCAATTTTATATTCAAGTTACTAAGTAGTCAATTTTAAGTGAGTGTGATAAGTATTTACTTTCATGCTCAGTCATATTTTCAGTGACTTGAGCATGAGCATGAATCAAATACAATTAGACTTAGTATGTATACACACTCATAGTAAATCTCTATATTTCGATCCATGCTCACATTTATTGTTGAGCACATGAGATTCCTATTCATGGTCATACATACTTACCATAAATATGTACATGAGTGTTATATTCACAATCATGCTTGACTTAATCAAATTTAGGCATGAGTGTGATAGAAATTCCTATCACACTCATGCTTATTTCATTTTATTTGAGTGTGAGCCTAGCATGAATATATGTTTCAAGTTCACATTCATTCATATCTCCTTTTGCTTGAGCATGAGCATGATGATTATTATTATTCACACTCATACTGACTTTCTGTAACTCGAGAGTAACTCTGTGAGTATGAATATTTAACCTGCTCATTAAATTGGAGCAGGCAGAAAATTCTGTACACACTCAGGGTCTGTGTGGAAATTCAACCCTGTGTGTGAATAATATATATGTAAGTGTGAAGTAATATATAAGTAAGAAGCAATAGGTTGTCATTAATATAATATTATCCTAAGGACATGATACAGTGGGTGTATCTTAAAAAGAATTAAATACCATATAGTAATGTTCTCTTCCAAGCTAAGTGAGTTAGCATGAGTGTAATAGACACTCCTATTCACGCTCACACATATTTACCATGAATTGTGCATGAGTGTCATATTCACACTCACACTAGATTTAATTGAGTTTGAGCATTGTCATGCTCTGCATATTTGCATAGTATAACTTGTGCATGAGCATTGTACTCACACTTGCACTTGATTTACTTGAGTTTGAGCATGAGCATGATAGATATCCCTATTCATACTCATGCATATTTCCAGTAACTTGAATATGAGCTATATATTTTACTCTCAATTTAAACAAGTCTGGCAGTAAGCACCAGTGGGAGTGTTGAGTGTGGATATTCAATATGTGAGTATAAATATAAGGGCTATATATAACAGATCAACTTGTATATTAATGACTTGGTATACTATGGCATGTATATAAATAGTATATTAAATTTGCCTTTGACTTATGTACTAACTAACAAAATGAGATAGAGTTCATACTTAATTAATAGTGGATATGAACATGAGCATGATATACACTGTATGACCACATTGTCATAAAAATCGAAAATGTCTTGCAAGATCTTAAGCCTTAATTCACCTGGTAATATATTGTGAGATGATTGGGGGGCACAGGTGATGACTTCTCAATACATGTACAAGGCATTATAAGATCTGAATAGTGCACAAGGCCAGTTATGACAACCAGGGTGTATCGCAATTGATTTTACAACTTTCATAATCTTAAGTCTAGCTTTCAACATTAGGATAATATTACTTATTCATTGTAAACCCTTGCAGTATTAGCTCTGTAGCTGGGCAACTTATTTACTCTGTTTTTCCTTGCCCACCAATACCACTACCTATCCTTGGCAATATCAACAATATAACCTGCAAAATATGAACTAATATTGTTAATAGTTTTCTGTATAATTTGCTTGTTTGGAATGCTGGCTGGTGCAAGGCTGGTACATATTGCTGATCAACAACCAGTGGGGAGGAAGTGTGGATATAGACCAACAATGACTGAATCTGGATTGATCAGGATAAAGATTTCGTCTAGACCCAGAACTTGCAGCATGCATGCCTAGACCATGCAAGATCCAGCTTTAAGCTAACTAAAATAACCACCAGAGATGTATAAGAGTGACAAAACCTCTATTTGCTGTTGCCTCAAGATTAGTAGGTTAGAGTTGTACTCATAAGTAAGAAGCCAAAAAGATAAGATGGGTAGGTGATTCAGTGCAACGTATATACTAATGTAACAATAAGTATAGTATTATAGTTACTAGTCATAGTCATGTACTACATTACAATGCTGTATTGACATTGAATTTAAATAGAGTGTCCTACAGCTGGCCTTTATAAATCATTGAGTTCTATGTGTAGAATGAAAAGAGTAAAAATTTTGTCATTTATTAGGCAATAATATTATACATAATTAAAAGTCATTGTATGGTGTGTATTTATTGTAAGACTCTGCAGCAAGCCTTACAATTCATTTAAGTATATATGACATTTACATGATATTTTAAGGCTCTCCAAGAAGCCATAAAACCCCATTTAAGGATCCACATTCAACAATATGCCTTGCGAGGCAAGTGATGCCTTAAGGCCTTATGATACACCATAATCAATTGTGTGGCAAACTAGGTTTTTATGACAATATCCATTAAATTGAGATGAGTGTGGATATGTACCCCTGCCACACTCACTCTCAAGTTATAGGAAAGCCTACTGTGACACATGAGCCTGAGTAGATATATTTATCACACTCACACTCATAATATATTATTGAGAGTGAGCCACAACTTATGTGAATGTACTTTTATATCCATGCTCACTCTAAATTTAATTGAGTTTGAGCTTTAGCATAAAGTGAATAAACATTTGCTATTCATGGCCACATTGAACTGTACCCTTGTCTATTGTGCTTAGTAGTACTTACTATTCCTCCTATGTGTAAGTGGAGTAAAAATACAAATATGTCATTTATTCTTATAAAAATAAATACTCATACCATGAGCATGAAGTTGAGACCATGAGTGTGAGTTGATGGGCCTTGAGTGTGAAAATTTAGACCCTGTGTGTGAAATGTCGACCCTGAATGTGAATTCTCGACCCTGTGCATGAAAAAAAATCTTGTGCATGATGTGAGCATGAAAAGTGAGCATGCATGTTCCAACTTGAGCATGAAATGTAATTTTTTTCTTCAACATCTTGATGCTTATCCTGCTCCAAACCTTTACTTATGGTGACAATACAACTACAATAATACTATACCAGTATATATATAAAGAAATAGGGCTGGCAAGCAGCAGAGCCCACTACCCCCTTCTTTAATTGACATTCACAGTGGTGGCAGCCACCATGACTCAGTTTACTTTGAATGACACAAATATTATTCCTTGTCACAACAATTTTAAAATTTTGAATAATTTCATTAGATGATATGGAAATGATCAATGTAATCAAAGCTGATGGGGAAATAGTTGCACAATGACTGATATCACTTTGACAAAGTAGAGGGTCTTGGAACAAAGCTGGAAGTGCTTAGAGGAAGTGTGGGGATCATAGAAAATGTTGGGGACATTAGAACAAAGAATAGCAGCTGGAAACAAGGCTGATATCACTGTGATAAAGTAGGGGGCTCTGGCACTAAGTTACAAGTGATGCAACAATGTTTGGTAAGAGCAAAATCAATGTTGAAATTAATCATTTGTACTTAGTTTAAATTACATTTCAAAGTGAAATTATTGCTAAAATCAATCCTTTTGGACTTTGTAATATTATTGGTACAAGTTTGAAATCATTGGGGAGATCAATATAAATTCTAAGGGAAATCAATGTGAAATAAATGCGAAAATAAATGTGAAAATCAGTGTTATATAATATGGAAATCATTGCTAAAATCAATGCTAAATTTAATGATATTATAATACTTGTTTTATATTTATTTTCATCATACATAAATGTACATATTATGTAAAAGTGTTATAATTGTAATAATACTGCAGCTTAGAAGACGTGGTCACGTGATTTCATTGTTCTACCATTTTTGAAACTAGTGCACCTCTGTAAAGGCTATAGAATAGAATGAAATAATATATTTATTTCCCATTGATTTCCCTATGATATAACATTTATTTTCGCATTTATTTCACATTGATTTCCCTTAGAATTTATATTGATCTCCCCAATGATTTCAAACTTGTACCAATAATATTACAAAGTCCAAAAGGATTGATTTCAGCAATAATTTCACTTTGAAATGTAATTTAAACTAAGTACAAATGATTGATTTCAACATTGATTTCACTCTCCAGGTATGTGTAATATAGAGTAAAGTTTACTTGTTAGAAAAGGACTCATAGTCTAGTAGATAAAGTAATTATATGTATATAGTTAACTACCCTAGTACTTAGCATATCCTGTAGTTGGGTACCTAACAATTTCGAGTTATTCATTGATTTTTGACTGATTTCTCATTGATTGCAGACTTATTTCTCATTGATTTCTTTTTTAATTGTTATTGATTTCACTCTAATGATTTCAGATTGAACTAGGATTGATTTCTACTTAATGTAATTAATTGATTAATCTCTCATTGATTTCAAACTATTAAAATGGTAAGTAATTGATTTCACCCTACTATATTTGAAATCAATCACCCTCTCGGTGATGAAACATTTCACAGCCCTGCAGCTTACCAACAGCGATCAATCAGAATCGAAGCCACTGGTGAATATATGAGTTTAACTTATCACACTCATGTTCATTCTCAATGTAATTGAGATTGTTTGTGAATAAATATAGGCAAATAAAAGCCTATCTGGGTATAGTTTTTTAGATACATCCATACAATACAAAATTTACAAGTTCTCACAATTTTATCCATTGCTACCTAGGCTCATGCTACAGGCACTCCTCACAAGTTTCAGCCTAACTTTTTGCTACTTCTGAAAAATAGGTATGCTCATTCTTTTTGCATGCCAGTGTATATTGATGGTGCTACTGTGTGATTACTAGTAAACTATGAGACTTGAAGTACTATCTAATGTAATAATACCAGAGTCCTTTGTCCTTGTAAAGTATGTTCCTCCATATACCTTTACTGCCTACTTGCTTCATTGTCCAAGAACTTCAACCTCAATGCTACCAACCATTTATGATATTGGACAAAGAGACATGTGCATGCTTTGATTAATAACAGAACTATTACAAATACTAGTAATAGGGTTTTCCCTAGTCAGTTATGTTGTATCCTCCTATGATCATATATATTGTTTGATAGTTTGTTTTATTCCCTTAGTAGATATGTATTTTATATATTTTAGCTGGTGGTGCGGGACTTACTCCAGCTCTTAAACTCAAGATCATTGAGGTGTGTCTCATACTGCCCAACCTTCTCATAGTACCTTATTGACTAATTCTGTATTAAATTAATATCTGCCTTATCAAGATATGCAGACAGTGGCAACTTGTGTGAGCATGCTTATATCAAGGCATATATATATTCATACCACAACATTGACTACTCTATCACTATATTCACTTCATGCATATGAGGCTGAAATTTGTGAGGAGTGCCTGTAGCATGAGCCTAGGTATCAATGGATAAAATTGTAAGAACTTGTAAATTTTGTATTGTATGAATGTATCTAAAAAACTATACCCAGATAGGCTTTTATTTGCCTACATTTATTCACAAACAATCTCAATTACATTGAGAGTGAACATGAGTGTGATAAGTTAAACTCATATATTTATGCTCAACACACATAGATCCTTTCACATTGAGAGCAAGTTGAAAGTGAACCTGAATAAGCATTAGTGCTATATTTCTTTGTTCTTAGCCAAGATTACAGTATACCCATGCTCACTTTCATACTCACAAACATTGAGGCATGAAAGCTATTAGCAACTGAGTGTGAAAAATTAAATTTACTAACCCTGTGTATATGGTAAAATTACAAGCATAGAAACAAGCATGAACTGTATATTTTATAATTTTAATTACTCTGCACTACCAATGTGCATCAAACCACTTGGTAGTATGGCATAGATTACTACTTTATGCCTATTGGTATTGACACAGGCCTTTAATTATGTTCTTACACTGTAAAAATAGAATTAAAAACATATGACTATGACAGAATATCTATGCTATTGTTTTCTATTCTAATTCTTATGTCTTACATTAGTACCCAAATAGATTGGATTCAATTGAATCTTTAACCGAAGTCCTGCCAGAACAGAAGGCATCTAAGCAAGTATCTAAACAGATAGCCACAAAGCTGAAGCCTGGAGCTCAAATACTTTGACATAGTTGAGCATGGTTGTCCAGCTTTCCATAATCTAGCTCTGCTTTTACTACATTTTGGAATGAATGCTTTATAAGTTCAACAGAAATATCATTCAAGCTATCTCACAAACAAACATGGCAAGCATTTGTGTATGAGACTATTTGACAAGTGGCAAGTTCAGAGAACACTACTTTAACTGTAAATTCTGAACAATCTGCTATCAACAAGATAACAACATGTGCATTTGAATCACTTGGTCAAGATGGAATAATTCAATCTGCTGATGGTCATTTATGCAGTGAATGTACACATGAATATAAAGCTACTGCTGATGTATTGGCTGAAGATGATCCAGCAGTTATAATTGGAATTGATGAAAATCATGCTGTTCCAAATCTAATGGGAGAAAGTGCAGATTTGGCTAGACAGGATACTATTGAAGCTAGACAGAATGCATGCAATGCCCATCAAGTACAGTATGAATCAGAGCATAATATGGATATTGATAGTGATTCTAATAGTAATTCAAGTGAACTTGCTTCTCCTAGTTTAAGGTCTGAACCAACTTCCAATGAATCTGAGAACATAGCTATTACAAATATGATTGTTATAGATGGAATTGTCATGGGACCCAGATATTGTGCATTTGAGGACTGTGATCAAAAATTAGAAAATGAAAGGAATGGGGTATTTTGCACAGAATACAGAATATTACATGGGCATTTATGCCACATTGCAGACTGTGATAATTTTAAAGAACCCAACACTAAGACTTGTATTGAGCATGACAATAGATGGCACAGTCATTTAATCAGATTTGGGTGTCAATCTTTATTAGGTATTAGGAGAATTCTTTGTAGAACTGACAATGAAAGATTGGATTGGCTTCCCCCAGTTAATCATCAAGTAGCTCCAGCTCATGACAATCCTCCTGCAGCTAATATACATTGCAACAAATGAGAAAACTATTTTGTGGCACCAAGATATTATTGTGTAGAAACTATTTGTGCTCCATGTGGTGTTGTTAAAGCATGGACTAAATTTACCAAGTCTGAAGGTCCAATTCAAATTTTGGATTTTCTTAATAAAGTATATCCTACTGAGGAATCCAGACCAAGTTATATTTGCATTGATAAAGCCTGTGTAGTTCTACAAGCAGCTATTTTAAATGGAGTATGGGAAATATGGAGTTGTACATCAAGATTAATCATAGACTCTTACCACTATATCAATCATCACACAACCAATTACATTTGCAGGAAATGGTGTAACCCTGCATGTTTGAATGGTTCTGCACCAAATCTAGTAGTAGTAGAATATGATATAAATGGTAGACCCCATTATAAGAGAGCATTTAATACACAAGTAAGTTCTTTATTGCTGATATATATTAACAATTAATAGTTTTAATAGGCATGTGAACAACTCAATGCTTGGCTAGGAGGATATCAAAGTATTCTTAATAGAATGACTGTGGCAAATTTTAACTGGACCATTCATGCTCTACTATTTATTCATACTCAGAAATTTATTCAACATCAGCTTAATAGAGCTTTTAATAATGATAATGAGGAGGAGGAGGAGGAGCAAGGTGGTGATGAGTATGATAGAGAAGAAGAGGAAGAAGATATACCTGATGATCAGATAATGTAATATCAAATAGCTCTCATTCTTAGATTAATCTGCTTATTTAATCATTGTAATATAAATTTCTTGTTGAGTTTTATAACTAATTGCAAAAATAATTTTTGTCATGATAATTCTTGGGTAATAGTCAGGTGAGAGTCAGGTGAGAGTCAGATGAGAGTCAGATGAGACATGTGTGGGAGTGACACATACAGAATAATTGTTGATCTATACCCATATCTGGTGGATAGCTGTAATTCAGATTATGGGTTGTGGCAGATTGACCCATGCACAGACCTAGTCTGTACTGACTACCACTATGGTGTTAATATGCCTAGCATACTTCTACCTACTATAAAACATTTATTTCAATATTCTAAGTGCTACTTACAAACAGTATTATATATATAGTTTGTATTTAGTAGCTAAGGTAGAGGTCTTGGACTGTTAGCTAGCATGAGAATGATTTGCACTAATAAGGGACATTTCTAGCCAAGTAGGCAAGTGTCTAAGAATAGAAACATTGAGGTCAGAAGTTTATTCTTGACATCAGTGGGAAATAGTTACCAGTAAGGCTGGAGATCAAGCTAAGTGCACATCTATTCTAATAATAGATTATTGAAGCTATGTCATTGCATCATAGGAAATGGCATGAGGACAAGACTCCCAGCAAGTGCTGCTATCTAACCATGCTGTACCAGTGCTGTGCATCAGCATGTCATAGGCACCTGGATAGGTCTGAGACCTGGCATTCCTGGCAGGCTGATTCAGCAGTTCCCATTTCCATGTGTCAAAGCATGTGGCATCACACCTCTGTATGAAGTGTTCTTCCTGCAAGGCAAGTTATTGTCTTTCACTATCTTCCCATATGGACACATTCTTGGTGCTTGTATGTTTGTACATTTGTGATTTACTCTGGTCCATACCAGATGCCTGTATCCAGTCTAAAAAGTCTAATTTACAGCTTAGCTAATGTGCAATTACTGCTTTTGTATTAACTATATAGTTTCTCTTAGCCATGTTCTGTAAGATATTTAATAGGTAGCTTTGTGTAGTAGAAGGGCAGTCTCCTGTGCCCTGAGAAATACCATTAAGCAGTTCTGTGAGAGTATTTGTGTGAGCTTGAGATTCTGAGTGTAATGAGAGTCAAGGTCCTAAGTCTGTGCTAAGTCTGAGATTAAGGAACATGCATCAAATGTGCATCAAAGCATTCACTAAGTATGCATTCCATCTTGCATGTCAGTCTTCAACACCATTTACATTACCTTACTTCACCTGGAAGTGTCCTGCATCCAAATCTTACTCACTGAGCACTTTCTTAGTGAGTATACATGGTGTGAGTGAAATTATACATATTTTAATTTATACTATGTTGCACTAAACTAGGTACTTTAGTGTCTTTGCCAAGTACTGATGCACCAGATTTGTGATTTGTATTTAAATAAGACTAATATATTATGTAATACTCAAATAATCATCACAAATCACAGGCTTTAAGTTCAAGGGAGAGATAACACAGATAATGTATAAACTAGTATAAAGGAAGTAAACTATAAATTTCAAAACCTTTCTAATAGGAAATTACTCGGTTCAAGTACTGTTTAGATTTGTTTTTATTCCAATTTATTACACTCCTAGAGTGGAAGAAGCTTAGGATTTCTCCTGGGATTGCTTGCTTTTCCTCCTCATCCCTGTCCTCCTTATATATCTTTATAAAACTGTACAGTACCTATATATGGAAAGGAACTACTCTAGACTACTTTATATGACAACATAATGATATTTCTAACATATTGACCATGTGGGAGCAACAATACATGTGGAATTCCATGTGGTAGATTAAAACAGCGGGATATTCTCAGAGTACCAAGTACAAAGTCACATGACTTGCTCCGGTCTATGCGTAACCGCAATAACCGGTTCGGAGATAACGGTTCTAACGCCTCGTGTTTGATCACGTGACAGGAATGCGGAACGCGTTCCTTAGCTAAGTTTCAATCAAGTACTGGGTGCATGTACATAGTCTTTTGGACTCTAGTAATTATAACACACATCTGGTTATATTTCCTTTAGTACATATCAATTAGATATTTCTGCTGGCAGTGCAGGACTTAACCCCAGCTCTCAGATGTCCCATTCCCTTAGTAATGTATTCAAAATAGAACACTTTGATTGGCAACCTGGGACTCACCCCAACCCTTGTACTCATGATGTGCATTACTAATACTGAGTTCTAATATTATATGACAAATAGAGAGATTTAACCATTAAATATTTTAAGACATATCAGTACTTGCATTACATCAAAGTAAGGAACTGGATTAATAGCTAATGGTGTATTCTTGAGTTTTGCTGTGTTACTCATAATACTCATAGCTTTTGAACATGAACTCCTTGTAACACAAGTTTTCAAGCTTGAGCTCAGACCATGCTCATCTAGAAGACCCTATTTAACCACTAGGTCTATGTTATCTATGCTGAATGTAGGTGGAGTAATTATATCCTCCTCAACCACTGTTACAGTGAGAGGCTTTGAGAGTGGGCTAGGGACTTCCTCTGTCCCTCCCTGGTGTTAACCAACATCCTGCAGATGAGCTGTAGAGGATATGTTGGTGGCAACCACCTCTGAACCTTGGTGTTCAGCAGTCTGCTCTTCTATGTAGTGTTGCCACATCTTGGCTAAGTTCAGCTAGGCTCAGCTCTTCCTTGGCTCAGCTATTTTTGGCTTTGTGAGCTGTGAAAAACCAATATTTGTAGTTCAGCTCAGCTGGCTCACAGCTAACCAATGGCTCAGATATAGAATTTTGCATAATCTCTACAAATATTATGTTTATCACTTTGTATTTTTTTTTAAAAAACAACTATAGCACATAATCTTATAGCTGCTCACTGAGTTGTATTATTGTTACTGATTTCTATTGATTCCTATAAGAAAAGAAGCATGGAGAAATTACACAAGGTCCTGTCAACTGAATGATGTGACAACATGCTTCTGTCACATCAGTGTTACATATTGTGAAGCATGTGCATGCCACAAGATGCCACTGCCTTGTCAATTTAATGATTTATTTAAGATTTATCAAGAAGTTAGGTTATAGTTAGCCCCAATGGTACTCCCTAGCACTCAAGTACAGAGATATTGTGTTTATTATAATGCAAGAAAATGTATATAAAATAAATTCATATGATGTACATATAATATTTGTTCAGCTATATCAAATCATAGATTCTAGAGCCACAACTATAGCATGCTTTCAAGTTAAATTGTTTGTTTTGCAATAAAGAAATGATGTATTGAATTTTTTTCAAATACAGTATTCTATAGAAGGCTTATAGAAGTCTTTCATTTGACTTTTACTTCAAGAAAGCACTGAGAAAGTTTATGTTTACCCAATGTTTACCAAAATACATGTCAGTGGATGACTTCCCATAAGGATTTAGAGAGAATTTAGTGAGCTATAATTTTAATGTCCAATTGATCACATGATTTGTCTATTTCTTGGCTATTCCATAACATTATTATGCTCAGCTATGTATGAAATTTAGTGTTCAACTAATTAGCTATTCCATTTTGTGCTACTTCATTGATTTTCTCAACAGTTTTACCATTATTTTCATAATTCCATACTTTCTATTACTACTTGCTAAAGTGGTGGCTTACAACTGCCAATTCACCAGTGGCTTCATTTCTGATTGATTGCTGTTGGTAAGCTGCAGGGCTGCGAAATTTTTTGTCACAGAGGGTGATTGATTTCAAATATGGTAGGGTGAAATCAATTACTTACCATTTTAATAGGTTGAGATCATTGCTTGTGAATATAAGTGAAATCAATGCTAATTAGTATGAAATCAATGAGAGATCAATCAATTAATTATATTAAGTAGAAATCAATCCCAGTTCAATCTGAAATCATTAGAGTGAAATCAATGACAATTAAAAAAGAAATCAATAAGAAATAAATGTGCAATCAATGAGAAATCAAAATGGTAGAACAATAAAATCACATGACCACGTTTTCTAAGCTGCAGTATTATTACCATTATAACACTTTTACATAATATGTACATTTATGTATGATGAAAATAAATATAAAACAAGTATTATAATATCATTAGATATAGCATTGATTTTAGCAATGATTTCCATATTATATAACACTGATTTTCACATTTATTTTCGCATTTATTTCACATTTGTTTCCCTTGGAATTTGCATTGGTCTCCCCAATGGTTTCAAACTTATACCAATAATATTACAAAGTCCAAAAGGATTGATTTCAGCAATGATTTCACTTTGAAATGTAATTTAAACTAAGTACAAATGATTGATTTCAACATTGATTTCGCTCTCCAGGTATGTGTAATATAGAGTAAAGTTTACTTATTAGAAAAGGACCCATGGTCTAGTAGATAAAGTAAGTATATGTATATAGTTAACCACCCTAGTACTTACTATATCCTGTGGTTGGGTACCTAACAATTTCGAGTTATTCATTGATTTTTGACTGATTTCTCATTGATTGCACATTTATTAACTGTACCTTAGATGTTATATGAAAGGGTAATCTTTTGAAAATATGAAATAATTTAAATTTCTACTGTGGAATAATTAACACTTTGTACAATGAATGCTACAATTATAATTCATGAAGCATAGGTACTGTTGAATGGTTATACATTTAAGGGAAAATCCAATAAATTGGCAATATGTGCATGGGAAAATGAAAGCAGGGGGTGGGAAACAACAAATTGATGAAATAATGAAGCATGGGAAATCATAAGTGATGGCAGGCAATGCCAAAATGCGTGGGAAATGTTAAGGATGAGTATTTGGAAATTGAATATGATAAGCAGAGGTGTGGGAAACGATGAGCAGGAAGGTTGGTATCCATTACAATGACAAGTGGAGGCATGGGAAACAATGAGTGGGGAGGTTGACATCCATCACAAATGATCAGCAGGGGCATGGGAAACAACAAGTGGAGAGGCTGACATCAATCAAGTAGTATAATATTTAAGTGGAGGCATGGGAAGCAATGAGTGGGACATTAATGAATATAGCTGATAAGCAGAAGCACAGGAAAGTTTGAGCAGGAGGGCACATGAGAGCAAAGTACCCAAGAAGTACAACTAAATTTAAAATTGAGTGAGTTAAGGAAGCAAATTCGAGTGACAGTCCAGAAATCCGAGTGACACATTCAAGTGAAAATTTAAGTAACAGTCAAGTTCCATTCAAGTTACATTTGAGTTGCATTTGAGTAAGATTTGAGTGATATTTTTTTTGAGTGACAACAATTTTACTCAAGTCATAATTCGAGTTGCATTCAAGTAGCATTCAAGTTGCAATTGAGTGACAATTCAAAATTCAAGTGAAATTTGAGTGACATTTGAGTGACATATGCAATAGTGAGAAAAATATTATATCATTACTAGCTCATTTCTTGCACATTTTACTTAGTTGTTTCAGTTTAATGTATTGTTCATTAAGTACATAATATTAAGATAGCTATTTAACAACTGGAGTAGCAAACAAGTACATAAATCATATAATGAGGCACTGAAATTAAACAAGATAATAAAGCAAGTGAAAATCAAGTGACACTTTGAGTGACAATTCAAGTGACATTCAAGTAATGTTCAAGTGACATTTGAGTGACACTCAACTGGATTTCCTGTAGGCCCACTTTTATGCTATTAACTAGAACATTGCTTTGAAATTTAAACATCTGATTATATAGAAAGAAATATTGTTAGTGAGAAAATTGAAGAGAAATACTCACTGGTAGATCAGGCTGGATGTCAGTTATGAGGGTTTAAGTGAAATGCAAAAAATTGTGGGATTTCTAATTTAAACACAGAGGGTTAGTAAAATTGAACTCTTAGATACAAGGTCTATTTACTGGGTTTATATACATATTTGTGAGAAGATAACAGTCAGAATGAGTAAATAAAAGTCAGTGAAAAGTATGAATGTATGTGTTTGTAAGTATTGAGTCAGATAAAAGGAGTACAGATCAGAAAATAAGAAGGGGGATGAAATAGTGAGTTGAAGGAGAAAGGTACCAATATAATGTAGGCTGGAGGACAAGTTTGTGAACAGAACAAGTAGCCAATGAAATGGAAGAGCAAGTGCAGAGGAGTTGATGTGGAAGAAACAATCACATGATCAGCAGATTTGAACTCTGTGGAACATAGATACTTAATGCAAGGTCAAGACCTTACACTGTAGTTATAGCTTGAACAACTGTTTAAAGTTACTTTCCTTTAATAGTAGTACTGTTTGGAATAAGATCTGTGGGAACTGTTGGAGAACCTGTTTTACACTGTACCCAGTCAGATCCACAAACAAAATTTGTTATATTAAGTTGACACATTTTATCATTTGGCAATATTTGAAGAGTTTCAAGACCACACAAATATGCTCTGTGATGTAAAGGGACCCAAAACAGCATATGGCCACTGTAATCTTTCAGCCAACCATCTGAATGACAAGATTGAAATATCTTTGACCCCCCAAATGATCTGCAGTATTTGAAGTGATCTAAAGTGGGGTCTATATTCATCACTCTAAAAATATGATCATCTGAGCCAGATGCCACTTGTGTTCCATCAGGAGAAAATGCCACTAATCTCACAGAATGACTGTGTCTTTCAAATGATCCAGCAATGAGTTTTCCACTGTCCACATTCCACACTCTGACAGTTTGATCATATGAGCCAGAAACCACTTGTGTTCCATCAGGAGAAAATGCCACTGATCTCACAATATCACTGTGGCCTTCAAATGGTCCAGCAATGATTTTTCCACTCTCCACATTCCACACTCTGACAGTTTGATCATATGAGCCAGACACCACTTGTATTCCATCAGGAGAAAATGCCACTGATGTCACAATATCACTGTGGCCTTCAAATGGCCCAGCAATGGTTTTTCCACTCTCTACATCCCACACTCTGACAGTTTGATCTTCTGAGCCAGACACCACTTGTTTTCCATCAGAAGAAAATGCCATTGATGTTACATGATTACTGTGGCCTTCAAATAGTCCAGCAATAGTTTTTCTACTCTTTACATTCCACACTCTGACAGTTTGATCATATGAGCCAGACACCACTTGTGTGCTGCCAGGAGAAAATTCCACTGATCTCACATATTTTATGTGGCTTTTAAATGGTCCAGCAATAGATCTTCCACTCTCTACATCCCACACTCTGACAGTTTGATCATATGAGCCAGACACTACTTGTGTTCCATCAGGAGAAAATACCACTGATCTCACAGAATAACTGTGGCCTTCAGATGGTCCAGTAATAGTTTTTCCACTCTCTATATCACACACTCTGACAGTTTGATCATATGAGCCAGACACTACTTGTGTTCCATCAGGAGAAAATACCATTGATCTCACAGAATGACTGTGGCCTTCAAATGGTCCAGTAATAGATTTTCCACTCTCTACATTCCACACTCTGACAGTTTGATCATATGAGCCAGACACCACTTGTGTTCCATCAGGAGAAAATACTACTGATGTCACAACATCACTGTGGCCTTCAAATGGTCCAGCAATGATTTTTCCACTCTCTACATTCCACACTCTGACAGTTTGATCATATGAGCCAGACACCACTTGTGTTCCATCAGGAGAAAATGCCACTGATCTCACAGATTTTCTGTGGCCTTTAAATGGTCCTGCAATGAGTTTTCCACTCTCCACATTCCACACTCTGACAGTTTGATCATCTGAGCCAGACACCACTTGTTTTCCATTAGGAGAAAATGCCACTGATATCACATAATCACTATGGCCTTGAAATGGCCCTGCAATGAGTTTTCCACTCTCCACACTCCACACTCTGACAGTTTTATCATCTGAGCCAGACACCACTTGTGTTCCATCAGGAGAAAATGCCACTGATATCACACAATGATTATGGCCTTCAAATGGTCCTGCAATGAGTTTTCCACTCTCCACATTCCACACTCTGACAGTTTGATTATATGAGCTAGACACCACTTGTGTTCCATCAGGAGAAAATGCCACTGATGTCACACAATGACTATGGCCTTGAAATGGCCCTGCAATGAGTTTTCCACTCTCCACATTCCACACTCTGACAGTTTGATCATATGAGCCAGACACCACTTGTGTTCCATCAGGAGAAAATGCCACTGATGTCACACAATGACTATGGCCTTCAAATGGCCCTGCAATGAGTTTTCCACTCTCCACATTCCACACTCTGACAGTTTTATCATCTGAGCCAGACACCACTTGTGTTCCATCAGGAGAAAATGCCACTGATGTCACACAATCACTATTGCCTTCAAATGGCCCTGCAATGAGTTTTACACTCTTCACATTCCACACTTTGACAGTTTTATCATCAGAGCCAGACACCACTTGTGTTCCATCAGGAGAAAATGCCACTGATGTCACAATATCACTGTGGCCTTCAAATGGTCCAGCAATGGTTTTTCCACTCTCTACATTCCACACTCTGACAGTTTTATCATCTGAGCCAGAAACCACTTGTGTTCTATCAGGAGAAAATGCCACTGATGTCACATTATCAATGTGGCCTTCAAATGGCCCTGCAATGAGTTTTCCACTCTCCACATTCCACACTCTGACAGTTTTATCATATGAGCCAGACACCACTTGTGTTCCATCAGGAGAAAATGCCACTGATGTCACAATATCACTGTGGCCTTCAAATGGTCCTGCAATGAGTTTTCCACTCTCCACATTCCACACTCTGACAGTTTGATCATCTGAGCCAGACACCACTTGTGTTCCATCAGGAGAAAATGCCACTGATGACACAATATCACTGTGGCCTTCAAATGGCCCTGCAATGAGTTTTCCACTCTCCACACTCCACACTCTGACAGTTTGATCATATAAGCCAGACACCACTTGTGTTCCATCCAGAGAAAATACCACTAATATCACAGAATGACTGTGGCCTCCAAATGGTCTAGCAATCATTTTTTCACTCTTTACATTCCACACTCTGACAGATTGATCATATGAGCCAGACACCACTTGTGTTCCATCAGGAGAAAATGCCACTGATGCCACATAATCACTATGGCCTTGAAATGGCTCTGCAATGAGTTTTCCACTCTTCACATTCCACACTCTGACAGTTTGATCATATGAGCCAGACACCACTTGTGTTCCATCAGGAGAAAATGCCACTGATGTCACGACATCACTGTGGCCTACAAATGATCTAGCAATAGTTTTTCCACTCATTACATTCCACACTCTGACAGTTTGATCATATGAGCCAGACACCACTTGTATTCCATCAGGAGAAAATGCCACTGATGTCACAATATCAACGTGGCCTTCAAATGGTCCAGTGATAGTTTTTTCACTCTCTACATTCCACACTCTGACAGTTTTATCATCAGAGCCAGACACCACTTGTGTTCCATTAGGAGAAAATGTCACTGATATTACAGAATAAGTGTGGCCTGTGAGTGGTCCAGCAATGGTTATTCCACTCTCCACATTCCACACTCTGACAGTTTTATCATCAGAGCCAGACACCACTTGTGTTCCATCAGGAGAAAATGCCACTGATGTCACAATATCACTGTGGCCTTCAAATGGTCTAGCAATGGTTATTCCACTCTCTACATTCCATACTCTGATAGTTTGATCATATGAGCCTGACACCACTTGTGTTCCATCAGGAGAAAATGCCACTGATCTCACAGATTTTCTGTGGCCTTTAAATGGTCCTGCAATGAGTTTTCCACTCTCCACATTCCACACTCTGACAGTTTGATCATCTGAGCCAGACACCACTTGTGTTCCATCAGGAGAAAATGCCACTGATGTCACACAATGACTATGGCCTTCAAATGGCCCTTCAATGAGTTTTCCACTCTCCACATTCCACACTCTGACAGTTTGATCATATGAGCCAGACACCACTTGTTTTCCATCAGGAGAAAATGCCACTGATGTCACAATAGAACTGTGGCCTGCAAATGGTCTAGCAATGGTTATTCCACACTCTACATTCCACACTCTGACAGTTTGATCATGTGAGCCAGACACCACTTGTGTTCCATCAGGAGAAAATGCCACTGATGTTACAATATCACTGTGGCCTTCAAATGGTCTAGCAATAGTTTTTCCACTCTCTATATTCCACACTCTGACAGTTTGATCATCTGAGCCAGACACTACTTGTTTTCCATCAGGAGAAAATGCCACTGATGTTACAATATCACTGTGGCCTTCAAATGGTCTAGCAATGGTTATTCCACTCTCTACCTTCCACACTCTGACAGTTTGATCATGTGAGCCAGACACCACTAGTTTTCCATCAGGAGAAAATGCCACCGATGTCACACAATCACTATGGCCTTCAAATAGCCCTGTAATGAGTTTTTCACTCTCTACATTCCACACTCTGACAGTTTTATCATATGACCCAGACACCACTTGTTTTCCATTAGGAGAAAATGCTACTGATGTCACAATATCACTGTGGCCTTCAAATGGTCTAGCAATGGTTTTTCCGCTCTCTACATTCCACACTCTGACAGTTTTATCATATGAGCCAGACACCACTTGTTTTCCATCAGGAGAAAATGCCACTGATGTCACATCATCAATGTGGCCTTCAAATGGTCCAGCAATAGTTTTTCCACTCTCTACATTCCACACTTTCACAGTTCCATTACTCAAGCCAAATACCACATGTTGTCCATCAACAGAATATGCCACACATGTAACAATTGCATTAGTATAATATACTGTATGCAATGCTGCATTCCAGATTTTGTCCCCTCCTTTAACAATTGAAACTGTATTTTGAAAGAAAGCTGAGAAATGTTTCGCAATCAATGAGTCTTCAGGTGCAAATGGTAATGCTGACATATATATACTTGTTATGCTTATTGTGATGGGAATATAAAAATTTGTGATAAAATTTATACTGTCTTTAATAAATTCAAGTTGATTTGGGTTTATCTAATTAAAGTTAAGTCTTTCATTTCTTTTACATATCTGATAACATACCTTTGTACAAAATGTTAATCTTTTCAACAATTCTTGTACTATCTGCATCTCATTTAAGACACTCATGATCTCTAACCAGAATAGAAACTTGCAATATAAAAATATATCTAATTCTGCCCACAATGAACTATCATTGCACTTATCATCTTCAATCATTTCAATATAATGTATGTTCCAATGTTTGCAGCAATATTGAAGATGTGTAGGTATACACTGGTTTATTATTTTTTGTAAATTTTCAATGTCTTTATTTGCTACATAGGATGATTGAATATTGCAAATATTAAATTTTAGTTCAATATTGAGAATTTTAAAAACCATTTTGGTCATTCTTACAATATGTTTGTTTTTATTAATTTGAAATGTGTTATCTTTTTTTTCACTCTCTAAATATTCTATGAATGATAAATGATGGAATGTTATATTATTATTATTTGTTGAAATCACAGGTAGAAGTTGATGTGTAATTCTTTTAACTTCATTTGTAATGGCTTTCTCATTTCCACTAACATCCAAGAAGTGTTTGATATCCTCTATCCCCAATGCTGATTTTGCTAACAATAATGTTGCCAATACTTGTCTAACAATTTCCTTTCTAGGTTCTGACCATTTTCCAAATGACTTTTGAAGCATTTTATAATAGAGATTTGCAATTCCATGGCCTGTATTCCAAGATAGAACTTGCTGAAGCTTCTCATCTGGTGAAAACTGTTCATCTTGCTCTGGAGTCAGGGTGATGTACTTAACTGCAGTAGATGCCCAGATAAATAATCCAGCTGCTTGTTTGCACATCTTCTTCAACTCATTTTCTGTTAAATCAAATTGTAATTCATCTTTGTAATTTTTGAAACTTTGCTTCAGAAAGAAATATATATCTTGATTTATGTCTGAGTTATGGAGCAAATCAGTTTCCAATTTAATGGTTTTAATTATGTTTTCATTCTCAATTATGTCCAGTAGAGAACCAGGCCTTCCAGTTATAATGAGCTTATATTGTTTAGGAAGTGCTATCCAATCTTGTAATGTCTTTTGCAGAGATTTTAAAAACTCAGATGGTTTGCATTCATCCAAGGCATCAATAATAAATGCAGGTGGATGTGATTTCAATTGTTCTTTGCAAACATTCAGTGGATCAGCAATCAGGTGTTTGAAATGCCATTCAATTCTCCCAAGTTGAAAAGTGTTATTAAGCAGTTCTTCAATTTTTTCTTTCACAATGGAATACTTGGAATTAGATGCTAAATCTGCAGCTATTGTTCTCCAAACCACAGTTGCATCACTTAATGTTTCATCATCTCTCTTGAAGAAATGATATCCACCAAGTCTATTGCTAAATTCACTGGAGCTAAGAGTTCCAACTAGAGTGGAGGCTATTGCAGATTTTCCTGTGCCAGGACTACCAGTAATCCACATTATGTTTGTAGTTGAGTCTTCTATAAATTAAATTGATTATTTTGTAGTTTTTGTAGTTAATGCATATTGAAGAACATACCAAAATCATTGAGCCACTTTTTTATATCATTTAGAATGGTAACTCTAGTCCCTTCCATACATGGAGGCAGATAATGCAAGTTATGATCAACAGGCTTCAATAACTTAAGTTTTTCGGAGATTTCATCATTTTTCATATAATAATTGTTTTGATCATGACCAACAGCAGTAAGTTGGCTACCAGACATGTAGATATTGTTTGAATTGGTAAACATTTGAAGATTTTGAGACATTGTAAATGCAGGGTTGTTTGACCTTGAACTTGCAAGTTGTTAGGTACTTGAGTAATAAGGCGTTTGAGATAACGAGAGAGGGGGAATCAAAGCTAACATGAACAGGCTATATAATGTAGAACAATGCAGTTGACATGCGTTGGTAAACGTGCCCCAAGCCAAATCATCGGTATGATCAGCTGTCCGTCTATAATAAGATGCACGTTCTCATTCTATGTATATCCGACAACACGTTCATGGCCTTGCCCTTTTGCGTGGTCATTTGGTGTGCATCGATAATTGTTCAAATGAATAGATTATTGTGGGTCCGAATTATTGGGACTCTCGGCGATGGACATTTCGAATTGCTTCCATGCATGCTATCGCATAAGTCACACCTAATAATCATTCATCTCAATGACTGTTGTACGTTTGTGGTGCAAATATGTCCACTATGTTTGAGAAATTAAAGCTTTACAATCTACTCTAGTGGCAACGTACTGGTTTCATGTACTAACAAATTGATTGATGCTATGTCGTAATTTGTCGATATGTCGATAGTCACGTCGATCGATATTTGCAATGCCTTAATAAGTCCATTATGGTTTTGCAATTAAAATTCGCTCGAGAGTGTAGTAGTTACTCCGCTCCGGTAAGAAAGTCTGGTTGGGGAACGAAGTTGACGACCCGATAGGATAATCGATGGTCCGCCGTACTACGTGGAAATAATTCCTACTCTGCTAGTGTCTCCTCAACGTGTTCAATTTTGTTTTTTACAGCTGGCGGTAAATTCTTCACGTGGATGCACTAAACGGATTGTTCTATACGATCGCATGACGCGGCTCCGCCCTACTTCTCATGTACCACCAAGTTGGGGTCGCAGAGAATCGAAGGCGGTCCACAGTGAGACCCGCCACCGAGCGGACTGCAGAAGGGCTTCCTTCATTTCTCGGTATTTAGTCCACGTACGTATCTGAACCTCTTTTCGATGACGATGACAAATCCGACTTCTTATTTAAGTGTTGAATCAATTATGTGGAAACGAACGCCAGCTAGCGGATTGGACGATTCACATACCTCGATTCTCCGAGTCTATCCTTAGTTCAACAGAATCGCCTGGTATATCAATACATCAAGCCCCCGAAGCGCCAACGATTCGCCGAAGGTTCGACCCGACCAACCCAAGCCCGACAAGTATCGATTAACCCGTGCACGTTGCTCTAATTATGTTGTTATCGATAGCCCAGTAGATTGGAACCGTAGAATTAAATCGTGCTATGATGCGCGCGTGTGGAAGACGCGGATGATAATTTCAATGATCCCAAGTTTCGGGTTTGACGCTTGTCGAAGTACATAAGTGTAGTGTTATCGATGAGATATTTTCATTTTGCCTTCGTGGTCGAATCTAATCACAGATGCAGCTTAAGGTGCTTGAGCGCTTGACTTGGCTAGTTTGCTGGCTGATGATAAGATTAAACATCACATGATGCGTGTGAATCGAATGCTTCCGAACTTCTGACCAACCTCTCACAGAGTCGCAATGGCATTGCCGATGACACCTTCCTACACTTCCACCCATCCCGCTTCTGCTGCCCCGATGGTAAGACTCGGTGTTTTCGACATCAAGCTACCCATATATATCGCCCGTTAAACGATTTCATGGAGAGCTATCCTTCAGCTGATGCTCTGAGTCTCCCCTGGCGCACTGAACACTGCTAGCGGACAGCGAGATTGCAATCGCCCGCGATTGAGAGGGAGTAGAGGAATGAGAAGATAGTGGTATCTGGTACAACTGAAGTAAGTGCCAACTCTCCTCTCCTTTCTTTGTTTCTTTGCTGTCGACACATGGTCATCGCGCGTTTTTCCACTTCCACTTTCACTCGACTCGTCCACGCTACGTTCATTAACTCCTCGTCTTCTCACAGGATAGCGTTCTTGCCCATTAATATCGGCGACAACCAAAATCACTAGGCTTGATGCATTAATGGGATGAAACTGCTTGGAACGAAACAGGTACGCTCCATTCCGTTTCTTTCCGTCCGCCTTACTTACACCTGCACTTGCCTCATAGCATACACTCGCTTGCATCGCAAGCCACACCATCGATAGTTCCGCCTTACGCCTTACGACTCCTCATCCAAACCAGCTATT
Organism: Cyathus striatus; assembly: GCA_025738555.1. Taxonomy (NCBI): domain Eukaryota; kingdom Fungi; phylum Basidiomycota; class Agaricomycetes; order Agaricales; family Nidulariaceae; genus Cyathus; species Cyathus striatus. The sequence goes on from JAOVFP010000012.1 coordinate 3,332,696, forward strand.
CAGAACACTATAACCGCCGTTCTTGAGGGGGATAGACTCGTTTTGACGAGGATATAGTCATGCGAGCGTGTGGTGGTGATGGATCTCTCGTTGCAGTTGGAGTGAAGGCGATTGAGGCTCGAGAGTGGAAGAAGAGGTCATAGACGATATACGCGCGCCTATACCATCCTTTCCATGCATAGCCCATGGTGGCGACGTTAACGTCTCGCCTACATGTACTCAACTGGAGTTTTCACCAACATTATCAGCCATCTGCCATACCGAACATCAGCGTTAACCACCATGCGACCCCTACCACGATGAACTCATACGGAGTAGGAGGCTATTTTTACCTCACGCATATCTGGTGTCCTCCCAACCCCTGTACCAGGGGACAGACATGTTATGCCGAACGATGTAGTCTTGCGTGTGGTGAAGGTCTCAGAACTACTGTTATCAACCCCGGAGTAGCAGGCTCTCTTCACCGCACTCGCATCCGGCGCCCCCTCCGACACCTATATCATCTATGTTTCCGCCGCACGCGTATCCAGCTCCCCAGCCTCCGTACTGGCTCCGCTCATACGGCCCTTACGAAGCCCGTCTCCGATCGACGCTCCTTGTGGGGCTTGCGCCTTGACGTAAAACGTTCTACAGTCCAAATCTATGTCGATACCGACTCATTTCCTTACTCCAACACCACAATGACCACGAAGAGGACTGAGCTGGCCTTGGTTGGTGGCACGCGTAGGATCATAGTGAAGAAACATATCGTTGTCGAGATGCACCGACAACTCTGTCCTGACTCCTCCCAAAGAGCTCACTCATGCTGCTCGTATATCAGCAACGCCCCAGGATGATACTACCCGGATCTCGAATGCGCAATATCAGTGGTCTTTACCTCTGGCGTACAAAGTGCATTGTACTTGAACACCTGCGTGAGGAGGATGTAACATAGGCCCTATTGTTCGAGTGGTCTAGGAGGATGCGGAATCAAGTTGAGTCGTGTTGGAGGTGCTCACATACGTGCGCGTCATTCTGTCGAGTCTTTATTGATCTAGCTGGATAGGGGAAGGCTAGGTCTGATATAAAATGGACGAGGGAGGAAAGTATATTAATACTAGGTCAGTTGTTGATTTCGTGGAAGGCTATAGCGAGCTGACGGTGTATGTTAGATTCTAGAAACTGACATCGGGACTCAAGCTGGGAATGCTGCTAGGGGCAAGATGTATGTCCTAGCTAGCTAGCTATTGATGTGCTTGCTGATGGACCAAACGCAGAGATCACGTACCCTACCACAACTAGAAGCTTACGCGTATTTTGCTACCTTTCATGCCCAGTGTTTAACGCACGTATCATCTGCACTATGAACCCTGAGCACTCCGACGTTACCGAGAGCACGAGCACGCTGTTGTTCGCTAAGAGGATCTTTACTCATCTTCGTTTGCTGGGGAGCAGTTTCTGGCGTCAAACCCTTAGCTCAATGCTCAGAAGAAAGAGATCGTCGATACAGATGCGCTCATGGAGCAGCATAAGGAGATTGAGGACCTTAAGAGCGTAGTATTGCGGAGCGTGAAACTGATGTTCCTGTTCGCAATCGCCAATGTATGTCTTCCCTTCTTCCATACCGACTTCAGCTGATAAGAGACATCATAGCAAATTGACGCAAACGAAGGCGATGGGCGATCTCAAAGAGCGCAATAAGCGGCTCATGAAGCTCATTCTGACCAGTCAGACGGTGGATGAATCATGATGCGAAGAGTGATGATTCGAGGCTGGTTAGTCCTGCTAAGGTCAACTCTGATATCTGCCCGTATCAGGTCGGCCGTACCTCTCCTGTCAACGTTCACCTGCTCACTGTGATGATAGCTTCAACAAAGCTCCTTGCTGCCCGTATGAAGATCATCGAGTCTCAAGCCAATTAGCTTCTATCACTTGAAGCTGTGCTGGTTGCTCACCCATCCCTTCCGACTACTGCCTCTGAGAGCGAGAAAGATAAACTTGTCGTTGAGCAGGGCAAGATCTGGGAGCTTGAGATTGTCATTAGGGGATACGAGGAGAACCTGGGTGAGCCGCTGCAGAAGGTCGAGGGGGACGTTGAGTGGGAGTGGAAGGAGAAGTTCGATGAGAAGGTTAGGAAACGGAAGGAGGGCAGAGGTTGTTGTTAAGCAGTTGAAGGAGTAGAAGGTTTGTCTGTTGCTTCTCGCTATCGCGCGTTGCTAAATGGTTTGTATATAGGCGATGAAACAGCTGGGGGAGTGTCGTACATTCGCTGCCTTCGTCACTATATCCCATGTATTGGGACTGGGGCTTGGTGCTGCGCCAGTTTCCCTCTAACTACTTCTATGCCGATGGAAAGATTACATCGTTCTCTGCTCATGCTATTTTGCTGGACCACAAGCTGGTACATATGGCTTGATAAATAGACGAGTTTTGATTATGAATGCTATTTTAACCCGCTGCCTATGTTTGCGGTTCTGAAGCTGGGTATTGGTCCTGGGGCCCCGCAGAGTCATGTGAGAGTTGCTGGGTGATGAGGATATTATTTCACTTATTGTTAGACCATTCATTTCAAGTTTTGTTTTTGAAGTTGTTTCGTTATATTTTTAGTATTCATGTAGATCTGGCTTCAATCAGGAAAGTAATTCTAGTACGTTTGTACGCAATCGCTGATGTTAATCCTTCGTGCGCGAGTACCTCTCAGACGGCACTGAATAAACGTCGATGGAGTATGCGACTCTTGCACAGGAAAAGAACCCAGTTTTCTCCGATCGAGGTGACTCTGGATCCATTATCGTCGACAGCGAGGGACGCGCCGCTGCCTTCCTTGTTGGTGGATGCGGTTATAATCAATCTACTGATATTACCTATGCAACTCCCGTTGAATAGCTCTTGAAGCATATCAGGACGAAGTTTCCAAATGTCCACCTCTACTCGACAGAAGACGAAGTAGACTAATGATTGAATCAGTCTGCTGAAGAATACAACACAGGGATCAATATATCGAAATAGAGAAAAGCGAGTGAATTTACAAGTGATAGTTTAATTGACTTACGGACCACGTCACTTAAACGCGATGTACGTAGAGTAGAGGATAATTACATGTACTCAGAAACGTCTCTGGAATTTCAGTCTGAACTTAAGCCTCCTCTGTGAAAGGCACTGGAGCTACAACAGGCTATTTAAAGGAAATTCAAGAATGAGAAAAGCCTCAGCCAAGACTTGAGGTATAAAGATGCCACAGGCATCTGATTTTCAGATGCCACATCTCACCACTCACTCGCATCTCTAACACGGAGTCAAAAATGTGAAGACGATAATCTTCAAGCTACAAGGAGCGCCACTTGAAGACGATTGAATTAGTACATACACACAGACATTTTACACACACGAGTAATGTTTTCAATCGACAGGACGCTTCGGCTTCATGTGCTCCCACGCTTTTCTTCGCTTTCGTCTGTGAAAAGTAGCATTAGTACAGTTTGAATGCCAAGATAGGAACAACAAATAGTATTATAAAGCTTTGAACCTACATTAATCCTTGTACAACTTATGCTTCTTATGCCACCCTTCAAGCGAATCAGGACCATAGTCCTCGTAAACCTTCTTCCTCCCCTCTGGTAGGCGCACATAGTCAGGTTTAGAGTTCAGTTTGATGCATGTCTAAAGTTTTCAATCAACAATCCGCCTACCATGCAAAGGACAGTGATAGGGGAGAATGACGTACCAGTTCATCAGGAACTTCGAGCTCGGAGTCTATAGCAGACGCGAAGGGGTGGATTAGCTCTGGCCTATGAGTCAACGAGAAGGTTCAGTATAGTGTGAATGTAGAGGATGGTAAGGACGCACCAGCTCGCATCGTACAACCGTGGCATAGTTCCGCATTTGTTGCAGAAGTTCCTCTCGGAGGAAGCGACCTCTTGCTGTGGAGTGTCGCGGTTCAGAACGGCATTGTATACGCTGCAGGGCAGTACTGCGTGTTAGAACGCTTTGGAGAGTGGGGAGGGGGAATGTCCGAACCTGATATTCTCCTTCCCCTCCACCTTGAGCGTATCACTATGCCCACCGAGGTTAATCGATCCGCCTGTACCGCCGACTTTACGGCATATAGAGCATAGACAAAGCTACAGCATCGCATTAGTGAGTAGAATACAGTGAACAGAAAGATTTGAATCGAGCCTGGTGCGGGGCGGGTGTACTGGGCTGCGGGGGGAGCCGGACCGCTCCGCAGTGGCAGCTTCCTTTAAGTTCGACTGGCATCTTTCTCTGAGCAGTTTGGGTTAGACTGCGGTATGGGGTTTGGACTGTGAGTCGGGTCAATTGGTTGAGTCGAAGTGATGTGATGGAGACGGAGGGTGGTATTTGACCGGAGAGGAGAGCTCGAGGTGGGAGAGCGAGGAGGAGAAGGGGAGGCATAAGCACATGGTTGTAAGCATTCGGCAAGAGGTGACGTCGAGGAATCAGACAATGAGCCTGGAACTGGAAGTGGTGCCGGTGAGGAGTTGAAACCGGAAGCGGATGCGTTTCTGACTTTCCGTTTGTTTGGTTCTAGTTGTGATGGTAAAAATGTCAGCTCCTCTATAGGGTCCTAAACGTTAAACGTAACCGTGACGTTCAACGTTGTGTTTGCCATCATGTCTTCCTCCCTTGCAAAAAATATCTCCTGTAGCTGTACCTTCGAGAATCAAGCTCAATATTCTCGCTCCTGGTGTGTACCGTGTTTGTCTTATGTCGTTCGAACATCTAACGAACAAGCTTCTACAGTTCACACAGACAACAGCCTTCATTCACTCTTACCAAGACACCATAACCAACCTAACACGCTAACGTATGTAGAAATCCTTAACGATGCCAGCGATCCACGGCATTCCACTGAACAACAAACCCTCCAAAAGCCTCCGGACACCAGGCTCATCCTTCATCGATTCATCACTCCAAAACGCCCCGGCCCCATCTCTAGCATCTCCGGTGCTAGCAACCTCTCCAGCCGCCTCTCCCGCGCCGGTAGCGTGAGCAGCTTTCTCAGCACCACGCACAAGAAATACAAAGCCCCCTATCAGTCGAATCCCGCAAGACCGTCAAATCCAATCTCTCCACGTCGAAAAGCCTCCTGTACCGGGTACGCCAACGAAGGGAGGGAGCACGAATCGACCTAGGACACCAGTGTCCCCGAGGAAGGGGGAGGAGAGCCCTAGCTTGTTGCTTGCGACGAGCGAGATGGACGTGAGTAATGTCGATCCGGAGCAGGTGCTGGTGGATGATCAAACTGTTGAGCCTGGGGATATGTCGTTTGATGCTGAGGATATGGTTTCCGTTCGGTGCGCTTTCCCCCCTCCCTTACCTCCCTTGTTAACGACTAACGATGGGACGATAGTATGCGCCCTTCGAACAACCCCAGTGCATGGTCCCCAAGCACGAATGAGATATCTCTCCTGCCTGCGTACCACAAGCAAACCACCCTCGCGCCCACATTCACCTTCGACTCAATCCTCACCAGGTCGGAAAACAAGCCAATATACATCACCACCGCGCGCACCGCCGTGATGGAGTGATACAACGCAGTCGTCTTCGCATACGGACAAACCACATCAGGAAAGACATACACGCTCACAGGAGACGAAACCGAGCCAGGTATCGTTCCCCGCGCTACGAGGGACATCTTCGCATACATCCGCAACACGCCAGAGAGGGAATACCTCCTCCGCTGCTCGTACTAAGAGATCTACAACGAAACCATCATCGATCTCCTCTCGTTGATCTCAACGAACCCGGTACAGAACTAAGGAACAGGGAACGATATTACCCTCGTTCCACTCCGTGAGGAGGTTATTACGAGTCTGGCTGGTGCATGGTGTTTTGAAGAAGGGCGAAGGGAATTGAAGGACTGCGAGTACGGATTGGAATGAGGAGTGGTCGGAGTCATAGTGTTTTTAGGGTTGTTATTGAGAGTCAGGAGAGGAGGGAGGAGGAGAGGCCTGTTACGCCTGTGTGCCGCCTAGTGGGAGGCATACGCCTGGGTTGAGTGAGAGGCAGACTCCCGGGCTTGGTGGGGCTTGGTTGCAGGCGAGAGGTGGGAGGAGTGTGAGGAGTGTGAGGACGTCCATTTTGGTTTGTGTTTCTGCTTTATGGTGTGGGTAGATGCTAATGAGGTAGTTGGTTGTTAGAGTCTTGTTGATCTTGCTGGGTCGGAGAAGGCTACTTCTGATAATGAACGGACGAGGGAGGGGGAGTATATTAATACTAGGTTCGTTGTTGGTTTTGCGGTGCGTTGTAGGATGCTGACGTTGTGTAGTTTGTTGATGCTAGGAACTGTCATTGGGACTTGGCGGAGAATTCTGCTAAGGGGATAAGGGGAAGACGTATGTTCTGCCTTGCTAATTGTTGGTGTGTCTGTTGAGGATTGAATTCAGAGATCACGCACCTTATCGCAACTCGAAACTTACGCGTATTCTGCAACCTTCCTTGTCCGGTAACGCACGTATAAGTGTGGTCTGTACTATCAACCCCGATCCCTCTGCCGTCACCGAGAGCACGAGCACGCTGCTCTTCGCTAAGAGGGTCAAGGGGGTTCATGTGTGTTTTACTCATCTTCATTTGCTGGGGAAAAGTTTCTAACTTTGCTCCATGGCTTAATGCGCAGAAGAAAGAGATCGTCGATACGGAAGCGCTCATTGAGCGGTATAGGAAGGAGATTGAAGATCTCAAGCGTAGGCTTGTGGAGCGTGAAGTTGATGCTCCTGTTCGTAATCGTCGGTTGTCGGCTCGTGAGGTACGTTCTTTTCTCTTTCCATATTACTACCTGTGCTGACGGAGGCATTGAAGCAAATTGATGAAACGAAGGCGATGGGCGATCTCAACGCGCGCATTAAGCAGCTTACGAAGCTTATTTTGACGAGTCAAACTGTGGATGATGCTAAGAGTGACGATTCAAGGCCTGTTAGTCCTACTAAGGTCGACTTTGATGTCCCCGTACCAGGTTAGTTCTCCGTCTTGGTTTGTGTCGTGCATTTGCTTATTATGACAATGTTAGCTTCAACAAGAGCTCCTTGCCTCCCGCATGCAGATGAAGTCTCAAGTCAACCAGCTTCTGTCGCTTGAAGCTGCACTGATCGCTCGTCCGCCCCTTCCACATACTGCCTCTGAGAGCAAGAAAGATAAGCTTATCGCTGAGCAGGGCAAGACGATCCGGGAGCTTGAGATCGTCGTTAGGGAGTATGAGGAGAACCTGAGTGAGTCGCTGCGGAAGGTCAAGGAGGATGTTGAGCGGGAGTGGAAGGAGAAGTTCGATGAGGAGGCCAGGAAGAGGGAGGAGAAGGAGCGGTGGGCGGAGGTTGTTAAGCAGTTGGAGAAGGAGAAGAAGGTTTATCTGTGTTGCTTCTGGCTGTTAGGCTGTGCTAATTGATTTGGATATAGGCGAGGAAGCAGCTCAAGGAGGAGCGTCGGGCTCTCGCTGCCTTCGTTAGCAAGTTCGATGCACTGGGACTGGGGCTTGGTGCTGTGCCTGTATCTAAGCTTCAGCCGCCGAAGCCAATCCCTGGAGGAGCGGTTATTGCTTTCTATGAGAGACAACAAACGAGACAGCGTCTCTCGTTATCCTCGACGTCTATTTTTGGGTCCACCACAGCGAGCACGAGCAAAGTGCTGGAAGAGGAAGAACGCGATATCACTCTTGCTTCCTCTCCCGTGCCTCCGATTACTTCTGTACCGATGCAAAGCTCCCCCGTACGGCTCGAGCTTTCGTCGTTTCCTGCTCAGCCTGGTCTGCTGCTGGACCATGAGCCGGAATGGCTTGGTGGAGAGGCGAGCTTTGGCTCTATCTTAGAGGTGGAGAATGCTATTTTGCCCCCACCGTCTATGTTGGGAGTTAAGAAGTTGGATATTGGGCCTGCGACTCCGCAGAGCCCAGTGAGGGAGGTGTTGGATGATAAGGAGAATATTGCTCCTGCTGCGTGGTGATGAAGCACTGGGTGGGAATTTGGATACGTATTATTAGGGAACTGGACGTCCATCTCAAGTTTTGCTTTTTGTTGCTTTTTGATTTGCTGTCGGTTCTTTGTTCGGAATGCTTTGTATTTTTATTCATGTGGATCTGGGAAATCTACTTTCTATTGAGAATATATGTTACGGTTACAGTGGTTATTGGTATTGTTCACTAGGGAAAGTTGAAGGAGAGTATATTTAATTTGTACGCAGTAGTTGATATTTACGACCTCATGTATAAGCATTAATGCATCACTACTCTCTGTCCCAGCATATTAAGTTTCAAGAGTCGCCAGGTAGGAGTTGTAGCTATCATCTTGATCAATTGCTGTCAGCGACTACCTGAGGATGCGAATTCCACCTCGCAGTTCTGCAGCGCTCAAGTCATTCGTTTCGTTCGTTATCTCTACTCTGTTCCAAGTTATGCTCACTGAAAATCCCTCCAGAACTTCGTCTCAAAGATCTTTCTTTTATTGCGACGTCAAAACCGAATCTGATATACGTTGTTTTCTACCTTACATCATTATTACATCATTACTGTCGGACGGACCTGCCAAGCACTACAATCCCGACTACTTTCGTTACAATCCCTATTCGTAGTTCGTCTACTCCCTCCTCCCTTTTCAAAACACCACGTACTCCAGAAAGACTCGTGAAACTTCCTCGCGGAAGGGGATTAGGGTATCATTCCCTGTCACATGGATTTATATGAGATTCGCAGAGGCATCCCCTTCATTGATCAGCACGAGCGCCATGGTGACGCTATATGCGTCTAAGGTAGGGGGGATTGTAGTGGGATGATGGCAGTTAGTGCATGATGACTGGTCTGTCTGGTAACGAGACTAATATGCACGTCATTCGTGAAATCCTGCAAGACTGCGTTTCGTATCGCCAATACTTCAACAAGACAACAATGTAGGTAATACATCATCCGAGTTTGGTTCCCCAGCGCTAGCCCCATAGCAATCAGTGGATGCGAACCCTGTCCACTTCGTGGTCATTGTAGCGTTGGAGTGTTCAATGAGGATTTGAGACGGCATTAACAAAGGTCTGGACTGTAGAACGCTCTACGTGGAAACGGAGACTATAGGTGTCAGAAGCGGGATACCGGGTACGAACGCGGTGAACATAGCTTGTTGCTCCGCTCCGTACGAGTTCTTCATGATGGGGGTCGCAAGGTGGTTGACGATGATGTTAGCTACGACGAACGGTTGATGATAGTGAAGAGCTCTAGTTGAATATCTGTGGGCGTGCCGATAATGCCGCCACCATAGGCTATGCGCAGAAAGAATTTGAAAAGTATGATACAAGCCCTCTCTGACGTCCAAGGTCGAGCTCAGGACGACTCTACATCATCTTGTTCTACAAGAGATCTGACACTTTTATCACACGCAAGGATACATCCCTCGTCATGAGTCTGTCCTCCGGTACAGGGGTTGGCGGGTGGGGGGACATCGAGGTCGCAAAATAGTTACGTTGACGTGGGCTACGAGTGGTTGTTAGCGAGGTTGAATACGTGTAGGCGCAACGTCAACGCTGTCACCATGAGCTAAGTGCAGAAAGAATCGTACAAGCGCACGTCTGTCGTCCAAGACGTCTTCTTCGACTCTCGAGTCTCAATTGCCATTGCATTCACTCCAACTGCAACAAGAGATCCGCCACCGCCACACGCACGCATAACTATATCCTCATCAAAGTGAGTCTGTCTCAAGAAGTCCTGCGTCCAATCAGAAAGTTTCGTCGAGGCACCTGGAACAGAGATCACGTCGAAGAGGTGATTGGAGAAGTTCAAAGTAACGAAACAGTCATTACGAGATACTATGTGTGTCGGACGAACATAGTGCATGCTTCAGCATCGACGATGGGGTGGTATGTAGAGTCCATGCTGGGCGGTTATAATATTCTGCGTAGCAGGTTCGGAAGAGGGATTGTAATGCGCAAGGTAGAGCTAGAGATGGTGCAGCTTGAGATGCAAGCGAGTGTGTACTATGTGGTGAGTGTAAGCATAAGTAGGGCGTACAGAAAAAGAGGCGAAGGAAACATACCTGTTGCGTTCAAGGTAACGTAACCCCAGCACACCCAGCGGAGTGAGTTTTACAATCGCCGATGTGAATGCGTAAGAACGTTATCCTGTGATAAGACGAAGAGTTAGTGAGCACAGCGTTTATACATAGTGAGACAGTGAAAGTGAAAATGGAAAGATGTTCAATGACTATATATCAACAGTGAAGAAGAAACGAAAGCAGAGAGGAGAAAGCACCTACTTTAGTTGTACCTAATAGCACCTTCTCCTCCTTCTCTACTCCCTCACAAACATGGATACTGCAACCTCGTTGTCCGTAACTTGCGAAGAGGACTGAACGACGTGCACGTGTGTGAGCACCTCGACTCAACTCAACTCGATTCCACGTCCTCTTAGGCCCTCACGCATGTGTTCAAGTACAATGCACTTTGCGCGCCAGAGGTAAAGTCTACTCATACGGTGCTTTCAAGATCCGAGTAGCATCATCGTCGAGCGTTGCGGATGTACGAGCAGTATGGGTGTTCTCTGTGGGAGGAGTCAGGACAGAGCTGCCCGTGCACATCGACAACGATGTGTTTCTTCACTATGATCCTACTCGCAATACCAACCACGGTCCGTTCAGTCCTCTTCGTGGTCAGTGCAGCGTTGGAGTGATGAGCGGGGACAGCATTGGCGTAGGTCTGGACTGCAGAACGCTCTACTACGTGAAATCGTAAGGTATGAACGGAGGAGGTACGGGGGTTGGGGTTGGAGGGGGACACAGGACACAAGTGTGGCGGAAAGGGAGACGATATAGGAGTCGGAAGGGATACTGGGTGCGAGTGCAATGAAAATAGCCTGCTGCTCCGTATAAACCCTTCGTGGTGGGGGTTGCAAGGTAGTTGATAACGGTATTCGAGAGCTTCAGTGGATGGCAGAACAGTAGTACGAGCGCACGTCTGTCGTCCAAGAAGGATCCCAGGAGCACTCTACATCGTCGTCTTCTGAAAAAGGTCCGAGACTTTCACCATACGCAAGACTACATCCTTCGTCATGACAAGTTTGTCCTTCGGTAAGGGGAGGGGGCTGATACCTGTGCCGTGAAAATAGCCTTATGCTCCGTACGAGTTCTTTATGGTAGGTGTCGCATGGTGGTTAACGCTGATGTTGGGTACGGCAGGTGGTTGATAACGTTGAAGAGCTCCAGTTGAGTACGTGTAGGTGCGATGTTAACGTCGTCACTATGGGCTATATGCAGAGAGAATGGATCAAGCGCCCATCTGTCGTACAAGACGTCTCCTTTGACTCTCGCGCCCCAATACTCCATTTACTCCAGCTATAACAAAAGATCCGATACCTCCACCGCACGCACGCACGACTATATCATGCTTCGTCATAACGAGTCTGTCCTCCCTCAACAAGTCATCCACCCTCAGTTCTCATTTAGGCCTAAGAAGCAGAGACAGCGCCGTAGAGGCGATTGGTAAATCCCCGTGTAACGAGATAGCCGTTACGAGGTGCGTGTTGAACGAAAAAGGTGCATGTTTCAGCATCAACCATGGTGTGGTATGTGGAAGAGAACCGGGTATTCTTTACTGGGCAGTTATGATGCTCGAAACGGTTGTTTGGAAGACGAGTCCCAATGTGTACAGTAGAACTAGAGATGGCGCTGGTTGTGATGCAAGTGATTATGCTATGAGGCAGATGTAGGCGTAAGTAGGGCGCACGGATAGATACGGGAAGGGAGCGTACCTGGTTCGTTCCAAGTAGCTTCGGCCCATCCAGCCTAGTGAGTTTTATTGTTGCCTATTTGAGTAGGCAAGAACAACGACCTGCGAGAAGGCGAAGAGTTAGCGAACGCGGCGTTAGTGAGTCGAGTAAAAGTGAAAGGGGAGAGGTGTGTAATGAATATGCATCGACAACGAGGAATGAAGAGCAGAGAGGCCGCACTTACTTCAGTCATACACGATACCACCATCTTTTCCTTCATCTACTCCCTCTCAAGATCTCAATCATGAGCGATTGCAACTTCACTGTCCACTGGCAGTGTTCAGTGCGCCGAAGAGTTGCCGAAGAGGACTCAGAGCAACACCTTCAGGATAGCGAGCCATTTATGAAATCGTTAAACTGAAAGTCAATATGGATAGCTTAAAGTTAAAAATACCGAGTCTTGCCATCGGGGCAGTAGAAGTGGGATGGTGGAGGTGTATGAAGGTGTCGTCGGCAATGCTATTGCGACTCTGAGAGCAATCTGAGAGCCTAAAGGTTGGTCAGAAGTTCGGAACCCGAACAGCGTCGGTAGCATTCGATTCACATGCATCATGTGATGCTCAATCTTATCATCAGCCAGCAAATTAGCCAAGTCAAGCGCTCAAGCACCTCCTTAAGCTGCATCTGCGATTAGATTCCACCACAAAAGGAAAACGAAAGTATCCCATCGATAACACCATCTTTATGTGACCATCCTCATCCCCGCCTTCCACATGCGCTCATCACACGATCTAATGATTAATCCTACTGTTCCAATCTACCGGGCTATCGATAACAACAGAAATAAAACGACATGCACCGGTTAATCAATACTTGCCAATGATAAATTGATCCTACCAGGCCCTTTGATGAATCATTGACACTGGTGAGGCCTGAGGCCCAATGTACTGGCAATTCCATTTGAACAGTAAGTGAATCATTCAATCCACCAGCTGGCATCATGGTTCATTTCCACATAAATGATTAAACACTGAAGTAACACATTAGCTTGCTCCCTTAATGTATGGTGCAGATTCACCAGTGTTGTCACAAAGAAGTCCAGATACATATGTGAACTAAGTACTACAAAATGAAGAAAGTCCTTCTACAGTCTGCTGAGTGGCATGTCTCGCTGTAGTAGAATGCTTTCGATTCTGCACAACCCCAACTTGGTTGCACATCAGAAGGAGGATGGGGCTATGTCATGCAACTGTGTGGAGCAATCCATTAGGTATCGACATGAGAACATTGCTGGACAAAATACAATTGAACATGTTCAGCAATGAGCAGACACTTGCAGGGTAGGAATTATTTCACATAGTATGGTGGACTACCAGTTACCCTACTATCTCTTCAACTTTGTTCCCCAATCAGACTCTCTTGCTGGGGTGGAGAAACTACTGCACTCTTGAGTGAATCTTCTGACTTCATCATAAAAACCATAATGAATCTTAAATGCATTGCAAATATCAAGTCACTGATGTAGGACAAATCATGATTCACAATGCATCAATCTATTTGTTAGTAGATGATACCAGTAGGTTGCCAGTAAGTCTTTGATAGTGATTCCTTATCCATAGACTAGACAATAAAAGCTTCAAATTCTCAAAGATAGTGAACATACTTGTACCACAAATGTACAGCCATCACACAATGAATGATTATTAGGTGTAACATACACAATAGCATGAGTTTAAGCAATTCCAAATGTACATCTCAGTGACTCTCAATAACTCATGACTACATTGAACCCACAGTTTAGAAATCCCTTATCAGCACACACCAAATGTGTGATATCAACATGTGATAGGGTAAGGCTGTAAACATGTTGTCCAAGGATATACATAGAATGAGAAGGTGTATCTTATTATAGAAGAACAGCTGATCATACCAATGATTTGGCTCAGAACATGTTTACCATGCCTTGCTTGAACAACTGCTTTAAATTTCTCTTCTTTAATAGAACTAGTGTCTGTAAATTCATTTTATGCTTTCACAATAACAAAATGTCATACATTTTGAATGAGATGATAATGATCTTTTGGATGCACTGGAGAACCAGTTCTACACTGAACCCAGTCAGGTCCACAAACAAAATTTGTTAAATCAACTTGACACATTGTATAATTTGGTAATATTTGAAAAGTTTCAAGGCCACACAAATGTGCTCTATGATGTAAAGGGACCCAAAGCAATTTATAATCACTGTGATCTTTCAGCCACCCATCTGGATGACAAGATATGAATATATTTGAACCCTCAAGTGATTTGTAGTTTTTGAAATGATCTGAGGTGAGATCAATATTATACACTTTGACAGTTTGATCATATGAGCCAGACACCACTTGTGTTCCATCTGGAGAGAATGCCACTGATCTCACATAGTCACTGTGGCCTTCAAATGGTCTGGTAATGGGTTTTCCACTCTCCACATTCCACACTCTGACAGTTTGATCACTTGAGCCAGACACCACTTGTGTTCCATCTGGAGAAAATGCCACTGATCTCACCAAATCACTGTGGCCTTTAAATGGTCCAGCAATAGTTTTTCTGCTCTTCACATTCCATACTCTGACAGTTTTATCAGATGAGCCAGACACCACTTGTGTTCCATCCAGAGAAAATGCTACTGATCTCACCCAATCACTGTGGCCTTTAAATGGTCCAGCAATAGTTTTTCCACTCTTCACATTCCACACTCTGACAGTTCGATCATTTGAGCTAGACACCACTTGTGTTCCATCTGGAGAAAATGCCACTGATGTCACATAATCACTGTGGCCTTTAAATGGTCCAGCAGTTGTTTTTCCATTCTCTACATTCCACACTCTGAGAGTTTGATCATTTGAGCCAGACACTACTAGTATTCCATCTAGAGAAAATGCCACTGATCTCACAGAATGACTGTGACCTTTAAATGGTCCAGCAATTGTTTTTCTGTTCTCTACACTCCACACTCTGAGAGTTCGATCATTTGAGCCAGACACCACTTGTGTTCCATCAGGAGAAAATGCCACTGATGTCACAGAATCACTGTGGCCTTCAAATGGCTCAGCAAGAGTTTTTCCACTCTTCACATTCCACACTATGACAGTTTTATCAGATGAGCCAGACACCACTTGTATTCCATCTGGAGAAAATGCCACTGATGTCACAGAATCACTGTGGCCTTTAAATAGTTCAGCAATAGTTTCTCCACTCTTCACATTCCACACTATGACAGTTTGATCATCTGAGCCAGACACCACTTGTGTTCCATCTGGAGAAAATGCCACTGATGTCACAGAATGAGCATGGCCTTTGAATGGTTCAACAAGAGTTTTTCCACTCTTCACATTCCACACTCTGACAGTTTGATCATCTGAGCCAGACACCACTTGTGTTCCATTAGGAGAAAATGCCACTGATGTCACCCAATTACTGTGGCCTTTAAATGGTCCAGCAATATTTTTTCCACTCTCCACATTCCACACTCTGACAGTTTTATCACATGAGCCAGAAACTACTTGTGTTCCATCAGGAGAAAATGCCACTGATGTCACAGGATAACTGTGGCCTTCAAATGGTCCTGCAATGGTTTTTCCACTCTCCACATTCCACACTCTGACAGTTCGATCATTTGAGCTAGACACCACTTGTGTTCCATCTGGAGAAAATGCCACTGATGTCACAGAATGAGTGTGGCCTTCAAATGGTCCTGCAATGGTTTTTCCACTCTTCACATTCCACACTATGACAGTTTTATCATTTGAGCCAGACACCACTTTTGTTCCATCAGGAGAAAATGCTACTGATGACACCCAATTACTGTGGCCTTTAAATGGTCCAGCAATATTTTTTCCACTCTCCACATTCCACACTCTGACAGTTTGATCATTTGAGCCAGACACCACTTGTGTTCCATTAGGAGAAAATGCCACTGATGTCACAGAATTACTGTGACTTTTAAATGGTCCAGCAATGGTTTTTCCACTCTCCACATTCCATACTCTGACAGTTTCATCATTTGAGCCAGACACTACTTGTGTTCCATCAGGAGAAAATGCCACTGATGTAACAGAATGAGTGTGGCCTTCAAATGGCCCAGCAGTGTTTTTTCTACTCTCCAAATTCCACACTCTGACAATTCCATTCTTTGAGCCAAATACTACATCTTGCCCATCAGGAGAATATGCCACACATGTAACAATTGAATTACTATAATATACTGTATGCAATGCTGCATTCCATATTTTGTCTCTTCCTTTTACAATTGAAACTGTTTTCTGAAAGAAAGGTGAGAAAATTTTCACAATCAATGAGTCTTCAGGTGCAAATGGTAATGCTGACAGATATATACTTGTCATGCTTATTGTGATGGGAATATAAAAATTTGTGACAAATTTTATACCATCTTCAATAAAATCAAGTTGATATGAGCAAATCTGATTAAATTTAAGTATTTCATTTCTTTAAATATCTGATGGCATACCTTTGTACAAAATGTTAATTTTTTCAGCAATTCTTGTGCTGTCTGTACTTCATTTAAGAGACTCATTATTTCCAACCAGAATAAGAATTTGCAGTATAAAAATTCATTTAAATCTGTTACTAAAGAATTATAGTGGCATTTCTTATCCCCAATCATTTCAATATAATGTATGTTCCAATTCCTGCAGCAATATTGAAGATGTGTAGGTATATACTGTTTTATTTTTTGTGATAAGCTTTCAATGTCTTTATTTGCTACATAGGATGATTCAATATTGCAAATATTAAATTTCAGCTCAGTATTGAGAATTCTAAAAATCATTTTGGTTATTCTTGGAATGTGTTTGACTTTATTAATTAGAAATTTATTATTATTTAAACCTCTTTCCAAAAACTCAACAAATGATAAATGATGAAATGCTATATTGTCATTATTTGTTGAAATGACAGGTAGAAGTTGATGTGTAATTCTTTTAACTTCATTTGTAATGGCATTATCATTTCCACTAACATCCAAGAAGTGCTTGATATCCTCTTTTCTCAATGGTGATTTTGCCAACAATAATGTTGCCAATACTTGTCTAACAATTTCCTTTCTATGTTCTGACCATTTTCCAAATGACATTTGAAGCATTTGATAATAGAGATCTTCAATCCCATGGCTTATATTCCATGACAGTACTTCTTCAAGCTTTTCATCTGGTGAAAGCTGGTCATCTTGCTCTGGAGTCAGGGTGATGTATCTGACTGCAGTAGATGCCCAGATAAATAATCCAGCAGCTTGTTTGCACATCTTCTTTAGCTCATTTTCTGTTAAATCAAATTGTAATTCATCTTTGAAAGTTTCAAAACTTTGTTTCAGAAAGAAAGAAATATCTTGATTTATCTCTGAGTTATAGAGTGAATCAGTTTCCAATATAATAGTTTTGCATATGTCTTTATTCTGGATAATGTCTGGTAGAGAACCAGGCCTTCCAGTCAAAATGAGCTTGTATTGTTTAGGAAGTACTATCCAATCTTGTAATGTCTTTTTCAAAGATTTTAAAAACTCAGATGATCTGCATTCATCCAATGCATCAATAATAAATGCAGGTGGATGTGATTTCAATTGTTCTTTGCAAACATTCAGTGGATTAGCAATCAGGTGTTTGAAATGCCATTCAATTCTCCCAAGTTGGAAAGTATTATTAAGCAGTTCTTCAATTTTCTCTTTCACAATGGAATACTTGGAATTAGATGCTAAATCTGCAGCTATTGTTCTCCAAACCACAGTTGCATCACTTAAGGTTTCATCATCTCTCTTGAAGAAATGATATCCACCAAGTCTATTATTGTATTCATTGGAGCCAAGAGTTCCAATCAGAGTGGAGGCTATTGCAGATTTTCCTGAGCCAGGACTACCAGTAATCCACATAATGTTTGTAGTTGACTCTTCTATAAATTAAATTAATAATTTTGTAATGGTTCTACATTGAATATCATACCAAAATCATTTAGCCACTCATATATATCATTCAGAATGGTAACTCTAGTCCCTTCCATACATGGAGGCAGATAATGCAAGTTATGATCAACAGGCTTCAATAACTTAAGTTTTTCGGAGATTTCATCATTTTTTGTGTTGTAATTATTAATTTGATCACGACCGACAGCATTCAGCTGAGCACCAGACACATTGACGTGGTGGGAACCGGAGAACATATGAAGATTTTCAGCTATTGCAAATGCAGGAGAATTTGACCTTGAGCTTGTAAGATGTTGTACTTGAATAGTAAGGCGTTTGAGATAACGAGAGAGGGGGAGTGAAAGTTAGTGTGAACAGGAAATATATGTAGAACAATGCGATTGATACGCGTGGTAAACGTGTTCCGAGCCAAATTGTTGGTATGATCAGCTGTTCTTCTATAATAAGATACACCTTCTCGTTCTATGTATATCGGACAACATGTTTACGGCCTTACCCTATCGCGTGTTGATATCACACGTTTGGTGCGTATCGATAAGGGATTTCCAAACTGTGGGTTTAATGTAGTCACGAGTTATCGAGAGTCGCGGAGATGGACGTTTGGAATTGCTTCCTACGTCACACCTAATAATCATTTATCGCGCGATGGCTGCACTTTATAATACAAATATGTTCGCTTTCTTTGAGAAATTGAAGCTTTTATAGTCTACTCTATGGCTAAGGAATCGCTATCGAAGACTTACTGCCAATCTACTGTATCATCTACTAACAAATAGAGTGATGTATTGTGATTCTTCCTATATCAGTAACATCAATCGATACCTGCAACGCCTTTAGGATTTATTATGGTTTTGCGATGAAGATTCGCTCGAGACTCTGAGAGTGCAGTAGTCTCTCTTGCTCAACATGTTCAATTGTCTTTCAATGCCCAGCAACTTCCTCATGTCGATGCACTAATGGATCTATATGATCGCATGACGCGGCCACGTCCTCCTTCTGATGTGCCACCAAGTTGGGGCCGCGGAGATTCGAACTTAGCATTCTACTGTGAGACTTGTCGACTGGACTGCAGAAGGGCTTCCTTCATTTTGCGGTACTTATTCACATACGTATCTGGACCTCTTCGTGACAACGCTGGAAAATCCGCACCTTACGGTAAGGGAGCAAGCTAATGTGTTACTTTAGTGTTTAATCATTTATGCGGTAATGAACACCAGCTGGCGGATTGAACGATTCACTTACCGTTCAAATGTAATCGCCAGTACATCGGGCCTCAGGCCTCACCAGTGTCAATGATTCGTCGAAGGGCCTGGTAGGATCAACTTATCATTGGCAAGTATTGATTAACCAGTGCACGTCGTTTTATTTCTGTTGTTATCGATAGCCCGGTAGATTGCATCAGTAAATCTGACATCGCATTATTTTGATCTTTTGATGTCTTTTAAAGTCCGACGCGACACTAACAACATCAAAGACATCAACGTAACGTGACTTCCTAACGATAGGTCATTTGCGATCAACGTCGCGCCAAGCTTTGCAACGCCAGAATCATATTTCAAAGCCCTTGAAAAGACGATGAAAGTCACTAGTAACATCTTTCAAAGGTATGCTGTCTTTGGAAAGAAAATATTGGAAGTACCTGGACATTTTAAAAGCAGCCATAAGTAATTGTTGTGCAATATTAGTATAACATCATTGAATATGGTGATTATATTACAACAATACTATAGAGAGAACATCGATGTAGTCTAAGTATACAATAATTATGAATGTAGAACTGATACACTCTTCCACTCCTTCCACTCGGCTCATAAAATCTAACTCCACCTCTCCCATGCTATAATCCCCCTGCGCTACTAACCTCTAAGTTTCAAGGGAGCTATCACCTAGGATAGTGTTTAGAATTGGATATCATTCATTAAAATATAGTAGACGTACTTGAAGTAAACACCAGCGCCCCATCCACCTGTCCGACCCAGTATCCATAACCAATTGCAAGCTCTGGTGGCGACATCTTTAGCAAAAACCGCTATCGAGCTAATATAGTTCCACAAAACAATTAGTTGAATAAAGTATGTAAAAGTTTGAACTTACTGTTCAACCTTCGAGAGCAGTGAACTTGAACAGTCACGAGTAAGTAGAAGACTGCCTAAAGAACATTAGTTATTCTGGGTCATTGAGTATTGCCGCGTACATGTTGTGTTCAATTTGAGTGTGGGTGCATGGAGAACATCTCGCGAAGGTGGGGTGGGCGAGGTGTGCAAGTGAAGGTTGGAAGTTAGAACTCGTTGGAATGTCCTCAAGGCACACTCGGAACCGGAATCTTTAAAAATATGTATGGCGTGATTTCGGCTACCAGGGGCCAGCTCCTTCCGTCTTCGCTCTTCGACGTCTCGACTCAGGACCCTGGACATATGGGTCAAAGGTCGTTCCAGAAAATTTCCTTTTTTCCCATAGTTTGTCCGTCCCAAATTTGCGATTTTTTGTCCGGAATTGGAACGACATTCCAAATAAATTTCGAAATTTGTCCGGAGATCCAAGAACGTCCTCCTAGCATGCAGTTTTTGTCCGATAAGCATGTAACGGTCTCTAATCACATCAGTTTTTGTCAGGCTGGTCATCCAAATCCTAAGCTTCATGGTACATAGGCCTATAACAGTAAGAAGCACACATATTTATTGTTCTCTGATACGTGAACATTTAGCAGTACATATTATAACCTATTATGCATTTCTCTTTCTGAAGTTCTTCACCACATTGCTAATATTTTTGCATATAGCATGTAGTTCTTTATAGATGTTTAGAACTTCTTGCCCAATTTACAGGCCATTAGCTGAGAGTGAAACAGGCCCATGTGACAAGAGAATTAAGACTTCGCAAGCAGGCAGATGTGCAAATTAGTGGAAATCAAACACAGCGGTCTTTGTAGGCTTTAGTTTAAAATCATGACCATGTATGTGTTGAAATATCTGCACCGAAATTCTGGAAAGTGCGCAGATATTAGATGTCATGTTTGCGGCTTCATTTCTCGTATTTTTGCCACTTTTCTAGTACATGGCGATGACTAGATACTGGGTGAATGCATCAGTGATTTCTGGTGGCAGATAAATAAAAAGAGAAAGTAACATTTGCCAATCTGTATCCTATTATCAACGAGAAAAAATACATAGTCATTGATAACCAGAAGTTTATTAAGAGTTACTCGGGCTGTGGATAAATAATCAAGTGTTGGAACCTTGGATGCAAAAAACATTCTGTGCCGTTTTTTAGCATCCTTTTTAAACAGAAGTGTGAATTTGTCTTCATATCAACCGAAATAAGTGATATTTACACACCTCAACGGCATCACTTGTTGGAACCTTTTGCTGCTTGCTCCCACTGTACCTTACGTTCTGAGCCTATCCCAATAGCCCGATCGTCTTGATTTTCCTTCAATACCTGGCGAAACTGAATAATTATCTTCGATCTTATGGTAGTGTCTTCGATGATTGTAGTGATTGAATCAGGATTGCAACTTATGTGTATACCCTTCTTAGCCTGTTGTGTTTCGTGCTCCCAATGCATAGCTACCATCACACTAAACTCTGAATAAATCTAAAAAATAAATATATAATGTGTGTTTACAACGAGAATCGAACACGCGACATCTTGACATGACTAACAGTACTGTCAGCTCTCAAACCGTTTCACCACCTAAGCCAACAGAGCATTAAGCCGAGATGCTACATACCTGTCTATGTCCGGACCTCGGAACGACCCTCAGATGAAGAGATCAATGCTGTCCGAATTTTTGGAACTACATTTTGCTCAGAAAGTCCCAAGTTTGTCCGTATCTGGAACGTCTTAAGGGGTCAAATTTCAAAAAAATTGTCCGCTTCACGGAACGACCTTTGGCCTATATGTCCAGGGTCCTCTCGACTCTCGACATCGAATGGCAGATGGGACCAGGGCTTGTCCAGATCCCTCACGTTTCAATTTTGACAGCGCTTGTGTCGACAAGACAACTTGGGCGAGGAACTACAAGGGATTGGTGTGCACTGCGCAGTGGCAAGTGTTGAGGCCTGAGAGAAGGGCTGTTGGAGCCAAAAAGTGGTGGTAAGCAATAAGTTCGGCTATAGAATGTTGGTGGGTGATGAGTACTGAGTGGTAAGCACGTTGCTGTGTCAAGCTGCATTGACCGTGACTAAGTTAAGGGAACATGAGGTTAGTGAGAGTAATTTAGAGCACGGCAATGGGGACTCAGCCCTGTAGGAATTATACTTATTTACAGCTGGAACAATCTCCTGCACGTCTGTACTATGTATAGTATATCGAAGCCCATCTCGTGAAAGAAACTTTGCCGCTGCAAAGACGGTATGAAAGAGAATCGGAAAGTTCGGCCTCAAATTGCGAACGTATATTAGCAAGCCCCTTGAAGTGAAAGTTCGTGGTGGAAGGAAAAGCATTGAAAAGGATAGAAAAGCGAACGTCAGGACATTAAATGGCGCGAAAGCAGAAGCTAAGCCGGAATTTAAAAGTAAATGTCACGCGTAAAAGTTAACGTGATGAAAGATCAAAATAATGCGTTGTCAGATTTACTGATGTGGAACAGTAGGATTAATCATTAGATCGTGTGATGAGCGCATGTGGAAGGCGGGGATGAGAATGGTCACATAAAGATGGTGTTATCGATGGGATACTTTCGTTTTCCTTTTGTGGTGGAATCTAATCGCAGATGCAGCTTAAGGAGAGGTAGTACGTAGTACGACACATAACACATTGAGAATCACACATTACACATTGATCGACACACATGGAAAAATACACATGATCACGTGTGCATAGGACTTTGCTTTGTCATAGAAATAAATAAAACAAAAATAAAACCGAAAGAGCTATCATTACATAATGAAAAACAAAGATGGAAATTTTTGAATTTGTGCGGCTTGACCTTCAGAGTGCGTGAAGCCATGGCACCCTCTATGCGTTCACAAAGCTATGGAAAGCCTAACAACCACGCTCAATCCCATCAAATGGAATTGAGTTCCGATTGTCGGCTTCTCCGGCTCCTCGGTTAGCGTTTACATAATAGTCTGTGTAAACCCATAGACTTGTTTTGTAATGCATGTGAGGCGCTGAGCGTGAGTGTTAGGATCACAATACCCCCGCTTTCCTTATGTGGATAGTGAGCATGAGCATTATATTTTATAGGAATAGTTAAAATGTGAACGTGAAATATTAGATCTATATACCAGATCTTGGATGTTGCTTGGGGTGATAATTCTGACCGAGAGCGTGAAACAGAATTTGACCGTGGTAAGTATGAGCCTTTAGACTTTGTTAAGGTTTGC
Source organism: Cyathus striatus (assembly GCA_025738555.1). Taxonomy (NCBI): domain Eukaryota; kingdom Fungi; phylum Basidiomycota; class Agaricomycetes; order Agaricales; family Nidulariaceae; genus Cyathus; species Cyathus striatus. The sequence goes on from JAOVFP010000012.1 coordinate 3,355,668, forward strand.
CGAGAACCGTAGCGTTGGTATATTCCTGTGAATACACGTAGGTCAGTACACTAGATATAGAATAGAATCGTACCCTTGTATGTGTAGTTACTATTTGCATTGAATAGAGCAGAGATAAGTCAAGCGTACTAAAGATGATTGAGTTTTCGAAGCGTAAGTCTGACCAAACACTGAATCATGTAATGTCACGAGCTACCGCCGATTGGACTATCCGATGATACTCAGGCAATCGACAATACTTACAGTATGAAGTAGCGAGTAATAAACTTATAATAGTGGGTCACCCTTTTTTGGCAACAACAGACGAGACTTAGCGCGTAGCCTTAAGTCGAGCTCTGGTCTTACAGTTCACACTGAATTGAAATAGGTAAAAGGATGATTCATTTTGTGTTTACACAGTACTTATATACCTTTCTGTACTCTACCCTATCTAATTTCTATGCTGTTCCAACATGTTCTGGTATGTTTTAGAATGTTCTCCAACATTCTACTGACTCGGCTTTCTTGGGATAACCTTAGTATGAGAATTCATTAGCGAGTATTGCGCAGGCCAGCTGCGAAATAGAATTGAGAATACAAGAAAGAAAAAGAACTCTGGGTTTAGGGATAACGGTGTAGGTAGTCGAGAACCCTATCTACTATAGAATGGTGATATATCCATAACAGACTTGAGCGTACAAGCTAATAAGTACATTTATCTAAATATCTTGAGATTTGCACTTAAATTGAGAGTGTGCATGGATATAATATAGGTAAATCGATAGCCGCAGATTTGATCCATATTCTTCAGATAGACTTGCACACACCGTTAGCAAGTTCTCATAATTTTATCCAGTGGTTCTAGGGCTCCGGGTGATTCTCGTGTTCATGCTCACGCGCTTGAAGTGAATACAATGTCAGATGTCAATTTAGATGACATGCATGAAGTTAATTAACTCGGTAAGTGTTAATGAGCGTGAATACACTTACACCCATTGACGCAGTCTGCAGATGTATGTTTGCATATCCGCACCCACGAACTCTCAGGCTGATTATTATTGTAAGCGTGAATCATTATATTCATTAATAAGATAATATCTTTACGCTCATATATAATTCGTTCACACTTAAAATTTTATACTTCACACTCAGACCCGGAAAATGCACGCTCAACTCACGCTTATAATTGAGCATGTACGGGATATTCTGGCTGCCCAATGTTTGGCATTGATACAAATGCCAATCATACATATATTACTTAAAATGTTCCATTAGAATCCATTCTCTCTAGTTTTACGGATAACAGGTACTTACACCCATGTTCTGATGCAGTGTCATGAAAGTCCTAACTTTATTGCAATGTATTAAGTATTTACCCTCACCGCAATGCATTTGTAATACACTGGTGTACATATTACAGAGACGCTACAACGAATTGTAAGTTCATGACTGTCATAGATGGCCATGTATAAAAGGACGACGAGTTTGCCAACGGTGTGGCTTCAGAAATGTGTTGAAGTCACATTTCAAATAGAGGTAGGTGGCATGAATTAGTAAGTGATATTTTTTTTGCTACGTTGTACTACTAACTGTTTCCTACCGTAAGTATATATATATCAGTGCGTAATACTTAGTGTAAGTATTGTACATAATTACTGATCGTGTATGTGTTGGAACAGGATAAATCATAATTTATCAGTATTCCCTCGCAGTATGTAGTACTATTGCAAAGAGCTCTCGATTTAATGGCTTTTCTTTTTTGGAAAATGTTACATTGCTTGAAACGTATTAAGTGGTATGTTTAATATTGCAAGAATCAATACGGAGCGTTTAAATAAATTAACAGAAATGCATTTATTATAATGCTACTCGCCGGGTATTAAGATATATTATAAAATTTCGTCCTCGTTTATTCGCATTACGTTCTGGACTTTGCATTAAGGTATTTACATGCGTAGTAATGCTTTGCGGGGCAAACTTAGTTTTCGTGACAAGGCCATTCTCATATAACTTTACTCTAAACTGCGTAGCCATACTCAACTTTGATTAATCCCTGGCAGCTCCGGGGAGATTTTCACGTGTTGTGACATTCCTCAAATTTGGTTGTTGAGAAGGTCCACGAAGACGTATACATTGGAGAAAAAAGAGAGAGCGGGGGTGGAGAGACTGAGCAGATAAGTATGCGAGTTGAACGCGTTCGGACGCGTCGCGCAAACGTGATTTTACCGATTACGTAATACGATCTTCAACGTCTTGGTTTGTTGAATAATTTCAGTTTCGTTGCCTGTCCTACATTTTTAAACTCTTGAATACATATTAGTATATTTGATTTATAATTTATAGATAGTAGGTATGGAATTCCATTCTTATGTGAGCATTATGAAATAGTAAATTCTAACCGAGAAAGCCGTGATGCCGAATGTCGGAAATCAATTTCACCTGATGAAATTCAGCGTGGTTGTTAGGCTTTCCATACAAAGCGACCTCAACTTCCTTCACAAGGTTCCAAAATATGTTATAGCTGAGTTCCGTAACACCGTACGTGCTAAGTTTAATATCTTATCTTGATCTCATCACTCGCTGATCGATGTCATAGGTGCATCAAGAAGAGTACATTGCAAGTAACCCCGCCACTTTTGACAACAATGATTGGGTAGACATTGCTGCCCTTCGGATATTTATCAATAACCGGGACAGCACGACCGAGCATGCCACCCTTGCACCTTTGCCAGCTTTATTTCCCAGGCTGTCAGTACCACTGGTGGCTACACACCCACGTGTCAAACGCGAACCATTGGAGACCTACACATTGTTCAATTCACCACCGCGTCTAGAGCATGTGAAGCTGGAATCAATTGGTGACGATATCATTGATCTTTGCGGCTCCAGTCCCCCTCCTCCTAGCTCAAGCCCTGCTCCCACTGCTTCTATTCGAACACGTATTACCTGAGAGAACAATCAAGATGTTATTGAAATCCTGGAATCATCTGAAGACGAAATGGGGACCTCCGAAGTCGAATACAGTACGCTCTATACTATTATACTCAATTCAGTGATTGAGAGACATAATACATTAGATGACGAAAATACCTTAATTTTTGATCTAGATGAAGAGAGCGGTGAGTTGTTAATATAAATGGAGTGAATTGATATTGTGCTGACTGGGACTAGACTCTGAAGAATTCATGCTAAATGGTGCTGCAAGTGATGATGGTGAGATTTTACACAAATAGATTGAATGAAATTCATACTAACCAGAACTAGATGCCCAGGAAGTCAACTTTGATATGTACAAGTCATCTGATGAATGTGAAGACAGTGATACCGAAAATGATATCAACACTGATTTGTCTCCAACTGTCTGGTTGGATAGCAATGTCGAAACTGTCAAAATCACAACCGGCCTCACATCAATTACAACAAGGGTCAAGGTATGCGCTGTTGAGTATGTGAAGGGAATTCCTACAGTCTGGCCAATTCCTCGTCAAGCAACTGCATACATCCTTGATCTCAGTGACAAGAAATACAGATTTAGAGACAAAAGTGGCCGACTCCTTTCGGTGGATGCTATTATTAAGGACAAGGTACGTTACATCTGTTCAATTGAGTGCTACTGGCTAAGGACTTCTGATATCTAGGATAGAGATTCATGGGCTGGCACCAGTGGTGTGAAAGATTCATCAGCCAAAGTTATCAATATTCTTGGAATGAAAAGTGTTGTATGCCGCCGCTCACGTATTAAGTGTCAAGGTATATGGGCCTGTGAGTATGTTGATTCTCAACTGCTAAAGGTTACTCGACATGATTTGGATCCAAATGCGAACAAGCCCCTTATTAATGCTCAGCTTGTTGCACGCAAAGAAGAAGTATGATCTGTATTAAAAGAAACAACCACGTCAGTTTTTCATTTTAATTGTCACTTCTTTTGTTAATATTTATTAGGTATTTTCATGTAATTCATTCCCAATGGAAATGTGAGGTGAAAGGTTCTAACGGAATGATTCCCTGCAATGGAATCCCAGTTATGAAATCACTGAAAGTGGTAAGTTGACTTATTCCCTGGTGATCACATTTTTATAGCTTCTGTAGTCTAGGATCCGGGAACGATACTTTATTGGCTGTAGTGAATGGAGCAGACACATTTGCCATAAAGCATCAAGTATTCCTGATTATGTCAGTGAGGAAATGCTTTCCTCGCTGTTTCATACTGGCCATATTTCTCTATCTGATGCACATGACACTAAACCATGTCCGCACATCATCTCTTCAAGGATAGGTGGCCGGTTGAAACACTGCCGTAAGCATTCATATTGTTCTATCATCTTTCCATCTGATGTATTGTCATAGCATACACCCATGTTGTTAATGGGAAAGCTGTGCAAGGTGAGATGAAAAAGCACCTTTGCAAAGCCTACCGAACGATATATGTGCCTGAGGATAAATCCATCCGAAAGGCTGTTGTTATACATAATCCCTCCCTTCCACATACTCACCCATTGGCTATCGATTCCAAGCTATCGCATGAAAGTAAGAAACTCTACACGAAGTTGGTTGAGGATGCTGGTCTTTGGGGCTTGTCTGTTCAAATGGTGGATAATGGTGTGCAATACATTACCAATTGAATAGCTAGCTGTAAAACTTATTATGTAAACAGCGAGCTCTACCAAGCTGGAATTAGATGGCAAGACTCCTGCACTTCATGACAATGCACTCATGGATCATCGTCGAAAGAAGGACTTAATTAGAAAAGTAAAGGTTGAGAATGCACCTTACGGTCTCAATTACCTTGGTAAGCACATTGTGATTTCGGTTTAGCTATCTGACAATCACGTCTAGGTATATGCGACCTTAACAAGAAAGAGTCCAAGCTTCCTGTCAGCCAGCGATATATTCAAGGCATCCGTACAGTTGGTCCACACAGAATTATACTAACCTTCGACTCGTATCTCTTGTCCCTCATTCATGAGGTCACTTCATTTGAAGTGGATCATACTTTCAAGCGCGTTCTGGAGTACAATGAATGGGAGATTGTTATATACAGTCCAGAAGTACAACGAGGTATTGCTATCATTGCTATCATTAGCTCTTGTGGTCTCACACAGATCACACACTCCTCGCAGCAGTTACCATTGGTCGTGTATACACCAATGGGCATAGTCAATCATTTTATAAGCAGCTCTTCAATGCATTTCAAGATATGGTTAAAGAAGTGACCTCAAAGCCTATGCGCTTCAAGGCACTTACTCCAGGTGGCAATTTGCTCTGCATGAATGCAGATATGGAGGCTGCACAGTCGCTGGGCTTCGGGGAATCATTTATCACTACTAATGTGCCGGAATACAGTGGTATACCCGCAACGGACGACATTGTTTCAGTTTTACCTTATATTCTCAAGACTTGTCATGTTCACGTTAAACGGTAAGTTCCAGCTTTGTAGAGAAGAATTGACATGTGACTAAAACTTCACCGGCAGAGCCATCTTGGACTTCAGGAAGATGGTCTCGCGCGAGGACTATCTTAGAATCCTAGACTTTCTTAAGCTAGAGCCAGAAGAGCTCCCTGAATTCGACAGTTTTATTGACAGTTTAAACATACCAAAAATTCGAAGTGCGTATCAATATCCCTCTATTTTGTATGTTGATTGTACTGAGTTTTTTTCGCAGACTGGTGGTTGCATAAGCGCCAGAGTAAATGGATACTTCCAACCGTATTGCAGCGTATGTCATACATTCATGCGGATGAATGGAAAACTACACCTACAACAACAAATGTGGGAGAGGGGCAGCATTACTGGACAAAAAGTCGGACTGGCATAAAGATGCCATTGCTGGAGGCCATTAAAAAGTACGTCTTATTCACGTATGCACATTGTATTGGTTCTCTCTCACTTACACTTGAACTAGAACCGAAACAGTTGATCGAAATGTATCTTACAAAGTAAAGACCGCTCATGAAACTGCACTCACCATCAGTCGCAGCAATTCACGCAAGCATCACATCATACGAAGTGTCAAACATGCAGCAAGTGCGGCCAAGAAGACATCTCTCCTGATCATGAAAGAAAGCGAAGCTTCTGAACTTACTCGAGAGATTGATTTACTAACCAACCAGGGTAATGAGAACAATGAACGCATGAAGAACCTTCGGGCCAAGCTTCGTGATGTGAATGGTACCACATCCAAGTCCAAGGAAAAGACACATGGTGATTCGAGCGGGAGAGTTAGTACCCCAAAGATTCATCGTCGTATAGCTCGAGTGGCAGCGACTCCTTATCCGCCCAGTGGTATGTGGTTCCCGACGCTTAAAACGCCACCACTATCATTAACCATCTTCATAGGCAAGTCATCCGCTCAGTGCCCCATTAATCATGCAACATTGGAAGCAGCTGCACAACTTGCACCGGACACCCAGCTCTATCGGAGTCAGCCAACTGGAAGAGATGAAACCGCAGATCCACATGGTGATGCTGAGGTAGCTTGTAGCATGGTAGCTCCTTACCCAGCTGGTAAGTTGTTATCGTCTCTTTCTATGGTTTCCCCAAACACTCATCATTTTCAGTGATCTATCCGCCAACTCCTGAGGCTACACAACGTGTATCGTATCGAATGTCCACTCCCGAGCCCTCTCAACCCTCTGAAAACACATTCACCTATCCAGAGTTTCAAGACTCACACTTCGCGCCTCTGGCTAGAGATCATACAGATTATCAAGACACTCCTGACAATACCATTGCGTGGAATTACGATATGTCCGAGGAAGTGTTCAATAATTTCCTCGTACAGTATCCAAACCCTGGCTATGAAGCCTAAGGTGATATAGATTACTTCTCCGTATTGCTACCTGAAGTGAATATACTTGTTATGTGTCAATCTTACCCCCAGATCGATGAGAGCCTTGGAGAATCATGTGTTTCTATTCTTTCTACCATATTTTACTGACATCGTAGCTTCTCCCTCTGCTGCTCACCTTTACCCTCCTCTCCCCCTCCCTCTAGCAGGAACAAGAGTCCCAACCCTCACTTACTTCGCAATCGCAGTCTCTCCTGGACCAATCCTCAGCTCCACCGTTAACCCCTGCAGCCAACTCAAATCACAATCCAAATTTCCTCAACAACACCCTCCCAAGTCTGTGCGCGAAAGTAGTTGGATCGGTTCTTCCGCTGGTGCGTTGCCGTTTCAGCAAGAGAGGATGAGACACTGAAGCTTAAACCATAGCTGTGCTTTGCGGATGGTGCTGGCGTCGGTTGCTTCGTAGCCACCGCTAAACGCGAGGGGATGTTGAAAGTAGTTGGATCGGTTCTTCAGCTGGTGCATTGTCATTTGAGCAGGAGAGGATAAAACGCTGAAGCTTGAACCGTAGCTCTTTGCGGATCTTCGTAGCCGCCGCTAAACGTGAGGGGATGTCGAAAGTAGCTGGGTCGGTTCTTCAGCTGGTGCATTGCTGTTTGAGCAAGGGAGGATGAGACACTGAAGCCCGAACCATAGCTATGCTTTGTGGATGGTGCTGGCGTCGGTTGCTTCGTAGCCACCACTAAACACGAGGGGATGTGATACAGCTATTTGGTGAAACTGCAGTAAGCGAACCTCACCTTGTCTTTTTCATCCTTCTCTTTCTCATTCGTCCTCCAGCTCCTCCAACACCAATCTCACATGATCACTGTACGCTCATGTTGTCTTCCTCGCACACATGTTTAACTTCGGCACGCGATAGGACATGGTCAGTTGTCCCCCCAGGATGTGCTTGCAGCTGTAAAGAGAGTGCTGGTGAGGGGACCCGGGAAGTTGAGCGAGATTGTGTTCAAGTCAAGCAGTAAGTAGACTCAAATCTCGTTCTCGTTCGTGCCCCTTCCTCACACAAAGGTTCAGCTTCCCCAACCATCTCGAGCATTACCGGCTGCCTCAGATGTCAGCTGGAGCTATGCGCTTACGCGTCTCTAACCCTAACCCCATTTCGTCATTGTACTATACTTCGTCACTTGTACTAGGGTAGCCTAGAACTTAAACTTATTTACTTAAATTCATATTATATTATTATTATGAGACTTATACCACAGCCTGCTAAGTAGATAAAATGTGTAAATCTGATTGTGTAATGTGTGAATTTCGATGTGTAATGTGTGAATGTCGATGTGTATGTGTGATATCTAATGTGTAAGGTGTCGTACTTCGTCCTACCCGGCTTAAGGAGGTGCTTGAGCGCTTGACTTGGCTAATTTGCTGGCTGATGATAAGATTGAGCATCACATGATGCGTGCGAATCGAACGCTACCCAGGCCGTTTGGGTTCCGAACTTCTGACCAACGTTGAACCTCTTGCAGAGTCGCAGTGGCATTGCGGACGACACCATCCTACACGAATCCACCATCCCGCTTCTGCTGCCCCGATGGCAAGACTCGGTATTCTAAACTTAAAGCTACCCATATACATCACCTGTTAAACGATTTCATGAAGAGCTATCCCGAAGCCGATGCCCTAAGTTCTCTTCGCCGCACTGAACACTGCTAGCGGACAGCGAGGTTGCAATCGCACACGACTGAGAGGGACTAGAGGAATGAGAAGATGGTGGTATCTGGTACAACTGAAAGTAAGTGCCAACTCTCCCCTCCATTCTTCTTTCCTTCTTTGCTGTCGACACATGGTCATCGCGCGTTTTTCCACTTTCATTTTCACTCGACTCGTCCACGCTATGTTCACTAAGTCCTCGTCTTTTTACAGGATATCGTTTTTGCCTACTCATATCGGCGACAATCAAACTTACTGGGCTGGATGGGGCGAATCTTCTTGGAACGAAACAGGTACGCTCCCTTCCCCTATCTTTCCGTGCGCCCTACTTACACCAACGCTTGCCTCATAGCATACACTCGCTGGCATCGCATGCTGCACCATCTCTAGTTCCACCTTGCGCATTGTGACCCCTCTTCCAAACCAGCTATTCAGAATATTATAACCTCCCAGCATGGAACAGCTAGTTCTTTCCACATGCCACACTGTCTCCATCCAACACGCACCTAGTAACGACTATTTCGTTACATGGAACTTCCCCAATCGCCACTACGACGCTATCTCTGCTCCGGGTGCATCGACGGGACTTTCGAATGGGACGTAGGACTTCTTGACCGGGATGGGCGTCTTGCGCGTGTGCGGTGCAAGTGTCGGATCTTTTGTTATAGTTGGAATGAATGAGGTATTGGGGCTGGAGAGTCAAAGGAGACGTCTTGGACGATATACGCGCGCCTTTACCATCCTTTCTGCTCATAGCCCTTGGTGGCGACGTTAACGTCTCACCTACACGTACTCGACTGAAGCTCTTTACCAATGTTATCAGCCATCTGCCATACCCAACATCAGCGTTAACCACCATGCGACCCCTACCACGAAGAACTAGTATGGATCAGGAGACTATTTTCACCGCACGGGTACGCAGTGTCCCCCCAACCCCTGTACAGTGGGGCAGACATATTATGCCGAACGACGTAGTCTTGCGTGTGGTGAGAGTCTCGATCTACCGTTATCAAACACCTGGCGATCCCACGCGAAGACTTGTCCGGAGTAAGAGGCTCTCTTCACCACACTCGTATCCGGCGCCCCCTCCGACATCTATATCATCTAGTTTCTGCCGCACGCGTATCCAGCCCCCAGCCCCCGTGCTGGCTCCGCTCATAAGCCCCTTACGAAGCTTATGCTTTCAAGTAGATTGCTCTTACAGTCCAGGCCTATATCCATCGCCATCTCCGTTCTTTACTCCAGCCCTACAATGACCACGAAGAGGACTGAACGAAGTGCGGTTGGTGTTGCACGTATAATCATAGCGGGGGAACACATCGTTGCCGATGTGCACGGGAAGCTCTGTTCCTCCCACAGAATCCACCCATGCTGCTCAGTGCTCGTACATCCGCAACGCTCCAGGATGGTTGATACTGCTCGAATTTTGAAAGCACAGTATGGGTAACCCTTGCTCCTGTCATACAATGTGCGTTGGACTGAGGAGGACGTGAGATCGAGTCAAGTCGAGTTGGAGGTGGTTCTATGTTTCGTGCTTGCTCATGTATGTGCGCGTCGTTCTGTCCTCTTCGCAAGTTGCTAGTTACTTACTAGTTACTCGCGACAAGTAGTGTGTATGTGATTGCTGCACGATTCCTTCCCCTTCCTCTAGAACGTTGTCGAACGTCTTGCATCTATTTAGGTTTCGCTTCCTCTCATTGCTATGAGACCAGCGCTGCGGAAGGAAACCAGGATGAGGACCTACTTACGCTACTGTCTTGATGAAGGATTGGCGGTACGGAATGCAGTCTTGCAGGATTCCGTGAATGACGTCCGCCTCTGGTCTCATTATCAGGCAGATCAGCTACCAACTACCCTAATTCCGCTACGTTCTCTCCTGCCTTCGACGCGCATAACGTTCACCGTCCACCATAGAGCTCGTGCTCAATGAAGGGGTTGTCTCTGTGAACCCCATATGAATCCAAGTGACAGGGAACGATATCACCCCAGTCCCCCTCCGCGAGGACGTTGTCACTAGTATCTCTGGTGTGCATGGACATGGTGTTTTGAAGAGGGAGAGTGGGAATAGGAGGATTGCGAGCTCTCCGGGTAATTATTGAGAGTCGGGAGGAAGGGAGGAGAGGCTTGTTACGCTTGTGCCGCCTAGTGGGAGGCATAGGCCTGTCCTGCGTAGGGAGTACTCCGGGGCTTGGTGGAGCTAGGTCGCAGGCTAGGTGTGGGAGGAGTGTGCGAACTTCGGTTTCGTGTCTTTTCTGCTTTATGGTGTGGGGTAGATACTGACAGGTGATTCATAGAGTCTTATTGATCTAGCTGGATCGGAGAAGGCTGCTACTGATAAGGAACGAACGAGGGAGGGAAAGTATATTAATTCTAGGTTAGTTCTTGGTCTTGTAGTTGTTTGTAGCGAACTGACGATGTATAGTTTGTTAACTCTAGAAATTGTCATTAGGACTCGAGATAACAATGCTGCTGGGAGAAGACGTATGTTCTACCTAGCTTACTGTCGCTGTGCTTGCTGATAGACCTAACCCAGAGATCACGTACCCTACTAGTACAACTAGAAGCTTACGCGTATTCTGAAAGCTTCCTTGTCTGGTAACGCGGGTATGACTACGTATGAGTGTGATCTGTACAATCAACCCTGATCCCTCCGCTGTTACTGAGAGCACGAGAGAGCACGAGCACACTGCTCTTAGCGCTCGCTAAGAATCCCTGTCCTCGACGTCCATTTCTAGGTGCAGCAACTGCGAGTACGAGTAAAGTGCTAGCAGAGAAAGAACACGATACCATTCCTACATCCTCTCCCGTGCTTCCGACTGCTTCTATGCAGATGGAATGCTTCCACGTGCGACTTGTGTTCTCGCCGTTCCCTGCTCAGCCTAGTCTGCCGGACCACGAACCGGAATGGCTTGATGGGGAGACGATCTTTGATTCTATCTAGGAGGTGGAGAATGCAATTTTGCCCCTCCCGCCTATGTCCGGAACCAATCAGCCGGGTATTGGTCCTGGGACCCCGCTGAGTCGTGTGAGGGAGGTGCCTGGGAGGTGCCGGGTGATAAGGAGAATATTTCACTTACTATTAGACCGTCCATCTCAAATTTATTTTTGCTGTTGCTTTTTCGATCTTCTGTGTGTTCTTTATTCGGAATGGTTTGTTTTATTATTATTCATGTGGATCTGGCTTCAATCAGAAATGTAATTCTAGTATGTTTGTATGTAGTCGCTGATATTTAGGACCTCTTGCATTAATAGATCGCTATTCTCTGTTCCAGCATATTCTTCCAAGATGTGGGCGAAACAGTTATCATAATCTTTCCACATTGTTCTACCGGTGCTTTTCAAAATGTCTGCAATCTCCTCACGATAGCGCCGGGGCACATACAACTCCCATATCAATGTTCTAGGGTCCTTACGCCACTCGATGCCTTCAACGAAAGAGCAGAATTCAAGTTGAGAAAAGAAACGTGAAGTGATATCCTGGAGCAACTTCTGTTGCCATGTCAGATCCCAGAAAGGGTAATTGTGACGATTGTATTTTCCCGATGGCGTTATAAATCGGAGAGAGTGTAGATTCGAAAGTGGTTCATGTGTTTTTAATGCTCTTTCCAAGGTCTGTAATTGTTGTTAAATTTAGATTCTGACAGAAGAACTGAAAACATACTTGTGTAAAGGTGTTTCTTTCATAAGCAGCGGACGACCCGAGGCCGAACAATATCGAAAGAGATCGTAGGTTAGGGCATTCATTCCAGAGTGCGGGTTTGTTGAAGAAGCGCATTGGTATTTTTAACATTCGAATATTTGTTAAGTTCTCTTGAAGTGCGTCTTCTATATTTGCAGGAAACATCGAATAATCCCTTATTATGATCTCTTCGAGCGGACTATTTGAGCGAACAAGATGTACAAGAAAACGGCCTGTAGAGGTATTCAAGCTGATGCGCTTCAAGTTGAGAACTTGAAGACTCCGGTCCGGGACCGCTGAGAATCCCTCTTCCTTGCGCACCCATAACTCATCCATATTGAGATCCTGAAGAAACGGTATGCGCATAAATGACTTCAGTAATGTATTAAATTGATCTTCATTGATTCTTGATGGTAGAAAATGGAGGGTCTTCAGCTGAAATTGATCCCCTTGACTTGAAATGTAGGATATAAAATCGACATATGACACTGATAGAGTTTTGAAATGAGTCTTGTCGATGTATTTTAATAGACATTGCTTCATCGCATCGTTGTCGCAACACCCGAATTCGTCCAGCTTCAAACTTGATAATCTCCGTAAAACGTTTTCAGAAAGGTTGGGAATAAGAATGCATTTAGGTCCAAATGTTAAGGAACGAAGATGTGGGAGTTTGATAATACATTTCACAGCCCTTTCGTCTATCGCGATTCTATTGAAGCTAAGAATTTCCACGTTTTCGATGAGAGGGATAACTTCCACATATATTGTGGCTAAAGATTTGACTTCCGGGCTCGAAGATTCTAAGCAGCTGCTCGATGACGATATGCGGAACTCTTTTACGAACAAAGCCCGTGAGACAGCTGGCTCTTGCCTTTCGATCAAGGAACGACAAAACATTGCATAGGTGGGTGCAATTGGCTTTTCGTCGGGCCATATATTAAATTCCAGGGAATGATATATGCCAGGTAATGCTAACATTCGGAAAAAAGTGCACACTTGGGCCAGGTTCAAAAATGCGCGTTTAGATTCCGTTGCGTTAATGTCATCATTTGGAGTGAGATAGCGGAAGATGTGGATGTAGATCTCGTTGCCGATGGGCGAAAGCGCCCGCGACCCATTCTTACGCACTGGACCTGAGGACTGTTTAGATCAGGCAGCTATGGTGTAGAGATATTAGGATACTTACTGTTCCAAATGATAGACATATATGCGTACAGGCAGGATAAGTAACAGAAGTAGAGGAAAGTGGTGGACGATGCAAGAGTCGTTGAAGTTGTGACGCAGGCAGTGTGCTCTCTGTAGCTGCAATATTTATACAAGCCGTGAGCGATTCGGCTCGAGCCACTGGTACTGTTATACAAATTGGTGCATTATTCCAACTATAGACAATCGGCTTTGATACAGCTCTCGCTAGACCCTGACGACCCCATAAGTAGTTCTATCTGACACGGTCATTTGAATGTGGCATGTGCACGAGTAATGGACAATGAGCCAAAATGATCTGTTCGACACAAAAATACAATACAATGCTATTATAGCTGTTTGCTGAATGATGTAGCACCGAAGTTGACAGCACACACAGCTGAATTGATCGGCCTAGTGCTGCCGAGTCTCAAGCCAACCAACTGGTTCACCTCCCCTCCACCACTCCACCCACTCGGCACTAGCTCTGTCTCGCTCTCGAGGATGGAGGGCCTTAAGCTTCACTCTACCCACTACATTCTGTCTTCATGCCTGGAATCCGACGCTTCATCTCCCGCGATGTCAAGAACATAGTTATCCGAATGGACGAGGAAGGTGTTCCTAGGACTGACATTCGGCGGTTCACAGGCGTTGCAGAGTCCACAGCGACGCATGCTTGCGCTGTATCGAAGAACAGGTAATGTGGAGAATATTCCACTTGAACGAGGCAGGAAACGGATTCTGAGTGGCTTAGATGCAGCTGTAAGTATCTAATTATGCGCATCTCAGTCATTCTGTAATGATCCAAATGATACTTAGTTCCTCGAGGCATGTATTCAGCGACGCCCTGACATCATGCTCAAAGAGCTTCAAACTGAACTTAATGCGACCTGTGGGCTTTCTGTTGTGTTATCAGCGATACAACGTACTTTACAGCTCCGCATATACACAAGGAAAAGGTAATGTAAATGACAACTACATGTTATGATGTGTCTTATGTTGTTTTAGGTACAACGTCCTGCACATGGATGTAATGAAGAACAATGGTCAGAATATAGACTTCGAATCGGTACCTTGTACGAAGCTGAACAGCTCGTTTTTGTCGACGAAAGCCACCTGAATATGTTTTCTCCGTATTGAGAGTATGGATGGACTTTGAATGGACGGAGAGCATCGAAACGTGATTTTTTCATACACGGCCAGCGGTACGTGTGCTGTACATATGTCCATTATGATCTGAGCAACTTATGTTCCTGTATATACTCAATGCTGCCCGCTCTTTCTCTTGATGACATTCTGTATCTCGACGTTTTCAAAAACTCGGTCGCTGCTGAGAGATTCTCGCATTTTATTGAAGGCTTACTTGGTCAAATGAATCGTTTCCCACTGCGCAACTCATTAATTATAATAGATAATGTGCGAATCCACAAGTCCCCAGGTGTGCATCAAACAATAGAAGAACGGTGCGGCTACATTTGTAGGAGTGGTTTAGGCCTTGCTAAAACTTGATTTGTAGTGGAATGCGACTCGAATTTCTCCCCTCATACTCGCCAGATCTCAATCCAATCGAAGAAGCATTTTCTTACATCAAGGCATGGCTTCGCTCCAATTGCGGCTATGTTCTCGGCGAGCTCACAGGGGAGGATACTGCAGATCCGTATGCAATGATATAGGATGCTACATTTAATGTTAACGCTTGTAAAGGCGGAAGGGTAGTTTAGTCACTGCGGCTACATGTAAATAGTAATCATATGTTCAGTGAAATATTTGCTACCCCTCAATCCCTTCGCTTTCTTCAGTGAAACCACAGGCGTTATTCCACCAGTCCCCATAGCGTCATATACTTCTTGAGGGATACAGTAGTCGCTGGCGCCGCCATGTCCCTGGTCCGGGATGGATGAGCCGATCAATTCAGCTGTGTGTGCTGTCAACTTCGGTGCTACATCATTCAGCAAACAGCTGTAAAATACAGAAGGTAGAAATACCATTTCGTCAGGAACTTCGAGCTCCGTGTCGATTACGGATACGAAAGGATGGATTAGTTCTGGCCTGCAGTATTTGGTTGCATATAATGACGGGAAAAGAAGGAGAGAGGAAGAGTAAAACGAACCAAGTTGAATCATATAACCACAGCATGCTCCCACATTTGTTACAGAAGTTTCGCTCGGAATTGGCGATTTTCTCTTCTGGAGTGTCTCGATTTAGAACGGCTTTATATACACTGTACATATGGCACGTTAGCAATCGATAAAAATTATTTAAGCAGAACAAGAAATAAAACCTGATATTCTCTTTCCCCGACTCCACTTTAAGCGTCTCACTATGTCCTCCAAGGTTTATCGATCCGCCTGTGCCGCCAGCTTTGCGACACATCGAGCACAAACATAGCTACAGATATTTACAGTCTTGAATACCATGGCAGAGAAAGGAAAGCTACCTGGTATGATACCGGCGTGCTAGACTGCAGAGAGAATCGAACTGCGCCGCAGTGGCAGCTCCTTTTCAGTTCCACCGGCATCTTAATGGGACTGCTTTGGGTTGGCTTTGGGCTATGTGCGGTGTTGGATGTACTTGAAGGTTTTGAATCGAATCAATTCTTTAGAAGGGATCGAGCGAAAGATGAAGCAGACGAGTGTAACAAAGAGGAACGAAACAGTGAAAGTCTAAGAAGGTGCGAGAGTGGCATGGAATTCCGTCGGTTAGCGGCCGATTAGCGCCGGTAAGCATTGATAACATCGGGGATTATTGTAAGTCGGAGATATTGTTTCCTAAACACCGCCCACGTCACTTATGTAACCCAAATGTAACCAAAACCATAACCAAATCACAACCATTGAACCAAGCCATTTTGCCGTTTATTTGCCGCACAACTAAGTACTCTACTCAAACTCCATACTTTCTTTTACTCATCTGCACACACATTTAAATGTATTTTCATTGGAACAGTAAGTTTTCTAAGACACCAGGGCGGCCAGGACGCCGTTCAAGTCATGCTACCAGATCCTGCAGCCTTTGATCGCATGGTTCAGTACATAATGTGCGAGATTGACTCATTCAAGGCATCGAGGACCAGGTACAAGAGCCAGCTAAATGAACTGCAAATGGAGATGACGAATGACGCTGGGGACAAACGAGCGATGGTTCAGTCTGATATGATGACGGAGACAATGATTAATATTATATGCTCGAAGACTTCCAGAGTAATGTTATGGAGGGTTGGAGACGAGGGAAGGACTTTATCATTGGTCGAGTACTTTATTCCCCTCCTATTAGTGTCAATGAAGGTCCCAACCACAACAGCGAAGATTGAGCCTTGATCGAGCTGGACCGCAGTAAGATAAACTGGCCCAACTTTAAAGGCAATGTAATCGACTTAGGCTTAGGTATGAACATTTTACTTTCACTCTATTGCAAATATATTCTAACTTATATATCCATTAACAGAGATGGACGATGATTTTATATCCTTAATGTACCCCCACGAGTTCAACTTTCCCTACTACCGCCTCTTTCAGATTCAAGGCGTCGTTCCGGAAGACGTGCTGACCCATCCGAAAAATAAAGACAGAAATGGTCAGCCATACATCAAGTTAATGAAGAATGGCAGCAGGACAAAGACGACTGCCGGTTTTGGCAATGGAATTAAATCCTTCATGCGTGAGTACCTCTTGGACGTGACTGAACAAACGTCCATGGAGTATGCGATCCTTGCGCAGGAAAAGCACTCAGAGTTCTCCGACCTAGGTGACTCTGGATCCATTATCGTCGACAGCGAAGGACGCGCCGCAGCCCTCCTTGTTGGTGGATGCGGTTCTAATCAATATACTGATATTACCTATGCAACTCCCTTTGAATGGCTCTTGGAGCGTATCAGGACGAAATTTCCCAACATCCACCTCTAGACTAATGATCGGTCTGCTGAAGAATACAACACATGATCATTTATATCGAAATGGAGAAAAGCGAGAGAATTTACAAGTGATAGTTTAAATTGACTTATGGACCATGTCTTAAACACCATGTACATAGAGTAGAGGATAATTGCATGTGTTCAGCATCGTCTCTGGCATCTCAGTTTGAAATTAAGCCTCCCCTGTAAAAAGCACTAGAGCTATTGGAAGGCTATTCAAAAGAAGCATAAGAATTCAAGAATGAATCAATGGGGATAAGTGTCAGTTAAGAATTGAGGTATGAAGATGCCATAGATCTCAGATACATCTCTAACACGAGTAAAACAGTGGAGGGAGAGCTTAAAGTGAGTACAGCACGGCACAATCTTCAGGCCAGAAGGATCACCAAGATGATTGAATTCATACATACACACAGACGTTTTACACACAACAAGCAAGGTTTTCAGTTGAAAGACACTTCAACTTCATGCATTCTCATGCTTTTCTCCATTCAATTCACCTGTAAAAAGTAGCATTAATACAGCTTGTATACCAACGTAGGAACAAACAGCATTATAAAACCTCCCAGGAAACGGACACGAATCCCCCACAAAACCAGAAAAATCCTTGAAACTTACATTAATCCTTGTACAACTTATGCTTCTTATGCCACCCCTCGAGCGAATCGGGACCATAGTCCTCATAAACCTTCTTCTTCCCCTCTGGTAGACGTACATAGTCAGGTTTAGAGTTCAGTTTGATGCACGTCTAAAGTTTTCATTCAACAATCCGCTTTTGCAAAGAATAATAATGAGAGGAGAGGACATACCAGTTCATCAGGAACTTCGAGCTCAGAGTCGATAGCTGACACGAAGGGGTGGATTAGCTCTGGCCTACAAGTCGAAGAAGGTCAGTGTAGTGTGAATGGAGGGATGATGGTAAGGGCGTACCAGCTCGCATCGTACAACCAAAGCATAGTTCCACATTTGTTGCAGAAGTTCCTCTCGGAGGAGGCGATCTCTTGTTGTGGAGTGTCTCGGTTCAGAACGGCGTTGTACACGCTGCAGGGCAGTTTTGTGTGTCAGAACGCTATGGAGAAGGGGAGAGGGGGGAATATACGAACCTGATATTTTCCTTTCCCTCCACTTTAAGCGTATCACTATTCCCTCCGAGGTTAATCGATCCACCTACGCCGCCGACTTTGCGGCATATAGAGCATAGGCAAAGCTACAGCATCGCATTAGTGAGTAGAATACAGTGAACAGAGAGACTTGAATTGAACCTGGTACGGGACAGGTGTACTAGACTGCAAAGAGAAACGAACCGCTCCGCAGTGGCAGCTTCCTTTAAGTTCGACTGGCATCTTTCTCTGAGCGGACTGGATTAGAGCACGGTATGGTGTTTGGACCGTGAGTCGGGTCAATTGGTTGAGTCGAAGTGATGTGATGGAGACGGAGGGTGGTATTTGGCGGGAGAGGAGAGTTCGCGGTGAGAGAGCGAGGGGGGGCATGTGCATGAGCATATGACTGTAAGTACTCCGCAAGAGATGACGTCGATGGAACCAGAGGGTGAGCCTGGAACTTGAGCTTGAAGTGGTGGTGACTCAGAGTCATAGAACTTACTGCCAACCGGTCCCGGAATCGGATGCGTTTCCGACTTTCCGTGTAAGCATTTGTAGTCTCGGCTACCCATCCGTTGACGCTCGTCGATTTGTGTCTTTGGTTCTAGTTGTGATGGTAAATAACTGTCTATGTAAATTATAGAAATCGACCAGCGGCTTCGAGTTGGCTTATTTAAGTTACTTCTGACGATTATAGTAACGAAAGCTGGTTGGCACCTTTGAAATCTGAATGAGTGAACATTTGATCCTGAAGTTTAGCAACGTCAAAGTGACGACATTCTGAATCAACACTATGTAGGCCAGGTTTTTATTCATACAACTATTTACGAAATTATCATGTCAGTATTGAAAAACATATAAATATGCTACAATAAGTAAGTTGGGGTATTAATGTTTAACAACTAGAAGACCGCCTCTGCTTGATATATATAGTATATATATTATCTTTCATCTAATGTCTAATGTCAATGTCTATCTGTATGATTAAAAAGGCTTAACAGCGCTCTGATTGAGATTCAGAAATAGCTGCAAAATCAAGACGTGTCAATTCCACCACGCCGAATTCCGAGCCTTCTCGGTACACCTTTCGAGAATTTAATCTAGTAGTTAATCAGCAAGATTTACTTTTTTAGTCAAGGTTCGAGATCATACATGATTACTGCATATGATAGCAGTGAGTTATCAGACACATACGTACTATAATTTTATGTCACGTACATGTTGTAAACGCATATAGCTGGTCCAAAACCATATGTACTGGCATCCTAAATTTGAAAAGTGGTGGATCTTAGAATGCTATTCACGATGGACATAAAGTTTAGATACTCACCAGAAAAACACATCGTATGGCTTCACTAGAAACATTATCAGATGGCAAATTTGAACCGTCGCCAACAGTAATCCACGAGTGACGGAGCCTACTAAGAGGTAGTTCAGTAATTGAAGCAATCCATCGCCATCTCTGGAAAGAATAAACCATCAATAAAATATGGAAATGTGTAACCGTGTACTTATACCGTACTTTAAAATTTTGGCCCTCGATTTAATCAAAGCTAAGGACAAGGAAATGGATACAATTATATCGGAGCCAGCTGCGAAGCCATGAAAAAGGCTTATAGGGAGCTACAGGAAACATCTTTGTAAACACAAAAATCTCCGAACTAGAGAACCTTACCTTCTTCTCCTCAAAGTATTGATGTGAGAGTGGGTTGATATGAGACAAATCTATAGCAGAAGCATCTTGTAAAGTATGAGGATAAGCTTCCTCCTTGAGATAAATTTCGCACATGCCGACAGTCCTGTGATATCTAAGCAATCATTTATTTTGAAATCATAAAATATCCACATACCAAGCATAGTTACGCCCACGCCCACCTACATTTAGTTGGTGAGTGAAATTCATGTCATACAATTTCCAAAATGATGATCTCACAATAACGGTCGGAACAAGCCACTTTTTCGTTACTGCAATAATATATCAAAAAGAAGTGCCAAGAGTATCTCAGTGAATTACTTACAGAGGAAAATACGGCTTGCAAAAAAGCAGTGAACTCTGAGCAACATGTATCAGCCAGATGTAACAGTACACGTCGTAGCCTTAACGTACAGGAAAAACAGTGCTCCAGAAACGCTAAATGTAGCAATTAATGTACTAAATATCTCGTCAGCCGGGAGCATGTTAGAAAAAGGAGAGTATAATACCCATCGGGTCTTTTTGAAATACGATCATCTGGACTATCTATTAACTGGTTAACGAGTTCAAATCTGCATCACATACTAGGATGAACAATTCCGCACCAGACTATCGTGAACCGTAATAATATTAATGCAGGACGATATGATTGAGAGCGTTCTAAGATGGACAGTAGTAGCACACTGTTATCCATTTGTTTACCAACGGAAATGTGCAAGATGCGGCTTACAAAATAACTGTCACGAATAATCTCAACCCCATTCTATCTTTGAAGCTACCAGTAAAATAGTTCCAGCATTGAAGTACGACAACTCCAAGGCACCTATGCAATATATAATCATTTCATAATCCGTCCCGGGGAGGCATGTTTACGCACACTAAAGATACCACAAGACCTATCTCCGGATAGGATATGGTCAATCAAAGTCGCAATTACATTGAATAATTAATAAGCCCCCACCGTAGTATACCCCATTTTTATTGCTCACAGAATCCATTGTTTTACGAGGGAAGGCTGGTATTAGCTATTATCTTCGCTCGGGATGTTAGTGTCCACGGACTGGGGAACCACTGCTGATGATCAGATGAACGGTGTAAGTTGGGTATAAGTAGGCTCTATGTAAGTACGTAAACATTTTGCGATCGGAAGAAGCATCAAAATAAAGCCACGATACCGATTACTATCAGGCTCCCAACCAACCCCAATCACATTTACGAATACAGTTGAACTTGTCTTAACCCATAGGGGTCGGTGGACATAAAAACCTATGGGTTACTCTGGGTTATGGGCTGCTACGATATAGAGCTGCTTATGTAATATGACTTTTGCTATATACAAAGATTGATTACATAATTAAAATTCCTACTTATGGAACTGTGTGATTCACACCCAAAGCTCGCAAGGCTCTGCTCAACCTTTCTGGTATAGGTTGCAGTGACATTCAAGAGGTACTTTGGCCTTTACAGGGTCTGCCTCATGACTTTGAGAGGGGTTTAAATCATACTAGTGATAGCACAACGATAGAAATGTGCTGGGGTACCGTACAGTGTCAGTACAGAATAGAATGTAGCTACTTTCATATATTTGGTAGAAACCACTTACTATTACACCTGGCTACATTAAATATAAACATCAAATAAATGATAGATATTGATTGGATAGTGATAGAAATGCAATGTAAGCATTTCAGACACTGATGGACCTGACCCAAGCCTGACCTACAGCGCGACATGGAAGCATAAATTATGTCATATTTCCTTTTTAGGACGTAAGTATGGGTTACAGATCTCTCTCAAACCTATGGTCTATAGGGTATCATAGGAATATGGGTTACGGACCCATTTCCCCCGCCCACCGATTCGGTGGACAAAAAAACCCATGGGTTGTTCGCGGTTATGGACTGCTGCGGGTATGGGATAGGACAAGTTCGACTGTAGTTATATATAAACTTCAGAACTAAGTACTTAGTAAAAGCAGGGTGTGCTTGGAGTGGGCTTTTGAATGGATTACTCGACAAAAGATTCATGAAATTAGAGCATACTTAGGGTAACTGGAATACAGCAATTTAGTCCCAGGGATGTATTTAAATACTAATTTTACGAAATATTAACATGGCGCTGGTACGCATCCAGCGATCCAAGTCAAATGCTGTTTTCGACGAAGGGGCGATCATAACGAGCCCTCGAGCGCATGATGATGGTGCTGGGTACTACATTGCGTCGATCCCAGCATCCACCCGGCACCGTAACCTAAATATGTGCGCGTGGCATACCCCAATATCCGCTGATCTGCGTCTGACGTGTCATTAATTCAGTGCTCTATGAATAGCACGCAGAGCGAATACTGCAGTGCCTAGTCTCGGCTACCCAGCCGTTAGCGCTGGGCCAAATCCAAATAAGGATTTTCCACCGCCAACGTCTGGGACAAAACCAACAGGTTTGGCAGGGGTTTGCGTTCGGTGTTCTCGGGCTTCGCGAGCCCTCATCCGCTGTCATATTTGATGGTTTTGTATATTAGTAATCGTATTAGTCACCTTTATGATGTAATTTTGATGTAACTAATTACATTATATAATCACATTGATTTCGATCGCATCACATTGATTTGAATCTAATCGCGTTGATTTGAATCACATTACATTGATTCTTGTAAATGGGACAATAACAAGTGAGATACCAGTCTTCTGTGCTAAGAGAGGTAGTATCCATAGCATTGACTTTCCAGCACCAGTTGGGGCTACCACACAGATATCTAACTTATGTTCCAGTATCCTATTTGCACCTTCAATTTGATAGTCATGCAGCTTTTCATTTTCTTGAAGCAAGTTATGAGAATGTGCCAAATTGTTCCATTCATTAGCAGAGAGATCTGGTATAGAGAAAACTCTTGGAGATGAGGAGAAATTTAATGCTTTTCCCCTTGATTTTCCAGAGGAAGCAATGCAACGCGATTCAAATCAACGTGATGCGATCGAAATCAATGTGATTATATAATGTAATTAGTTACATCAAAATTACATCATAAAGGTGACTAATACGATTACTAATATACAAAACCATCAAATATGACAGCGGATGAGGGCTCGCGAAGCCCGAGAACACCGAACGCAAACCCCTGCCAAACCTGTTGGTTTTGTCCCAGACGTTGGCGGTGGAAAATCCTTATTTGGATTTGGCCCAGCGCTAACGGCTGGGTAGCCGAGACTATGCAGTGCCATTTTGTAGCACAGGTGCTATGAATGCAATTCAAATGTACACGCATCACGATTTTTATCTAAACCGCGTGTCGAGTATACTGTCTCTGTTAATATTCCATTTGTCCACTTGCACCTCCAGTACGAGAACATGGCTGGAAGACAAATATTATTCCCTTGGATTCCTCAGTAAGTATCAGTCAGTGCGTAGGAGTCTGACTACATAGTAAGACGTTAAGTAATCCTCCGTGTTTGCTCCGGGAATAACAAGACGCCTCCTTGTCAGACGGACAACGCTAACAGCGATTTCCACGCAATCGGGCCGTCGGCAACAGGGAACCGTGGGAGCGTGACAGATTAGATACTTTACACTTTGATAATAAGATAAAAAAGATCGCCTATCACTAGGTATGTCACCTCCTTTTGCAAAAATGTGCTGGAAATGTGATTTAACTTGTAGTACACCATGCATATATTAATTATACATCAAATTTCAATAGATCTAAAATTGCGAGTCACTGGCTCACGTCTAAATCAGGCAGCTGCAGAGTTTAAGTATTCATTTCAATATTGAAATTTGTACAACCCAACCCGACCTTTGGAACTTAGCAGTCCGTGTTTTCCCAGAACTACATAGATCCGTATCTGAAAGCAGCATCCGTCACATATTGAAAGTCAATCCGGAACAGTTGTCTGTCAGGGATATATAAGGGTATAGTCATCGAACTAATGTCATTAAGTACCTGGAAATGTTTCGACGCGCGTGTTAGAAAAATTCCAACAAATACCATCCCCGTCAAGGTAATAACACTTGGTACGCCGTGCACATATACTTATATTCAAATTCAGAAGACCTAAAACAACCGTCGCTAACTAAAATCTCTGGGATAGTTGAATACCCTAATTTCTTCCCCTTCTCGTCGATCAAAGAACACCCAACTGTTCTTCATCAAGCGTGCTCCAATTTCAACAACTCCTCGAAATTATTTTCCTTCAATAAATCGTTCACTTCTTCAAACTTCCCCTCAGGGACTTTAACCGCATGTTCTTTACCATCCTCCGTCGTAAATCCAACCACATTCGGTAGGACACAGTTAGTACCGTTGATGTCGTCGCGACCCTCGAGGGAGCGCCTGGTACGATAATCGGCGTCCCAATTTGCAGAGCGCCAGTTCAGTGCGCTCGAGCTGCTGGATACACTAGCGCCTACAGTATGTCAAGTTAATGCTCAGGGTTATCTGTACTAATGAGGACTCT
Source organism: Cyathus striatus (assembly GCA_025738555.1). Lineage (NCBI taxonomy): Eukaryota > Fungi > Basidiomycota > Agaricomycetes > Agaricales > Nidulariaceae > Cyathus > Cyathus striatus. The sequence continues at coordinate 3,380,163 of JAOVFP010000012.1, forward strand.
TCTCACAAGCTGATCCAGAACTGGACCCAATGCCCGAAGTGAGCGTAGAGCATAAATCTCCGTAAGCACGACCCAACCACCACGGGGTGGCGGGCATGCTAGAGTACCGAACAGACCATCCGTAACCGGAGTTAGAAGGCCAATTGCAGCATGTCCCTTCCGCTATGCCGTAGCAACATCCGTAGGAGCCAATACAGCTTCTGGAGGTGTAAGTGCAAATGTCCGCTGCGAGAGTGGTCGAAGCAGCGACAAGAGCAGTGAAGAGAATGAACTTCATGATGAGTTTGTGAGATGAAGATGTGTAGCTGTATAAGAGTAAATGTTCGAGTGGTTTGGTGAAATAATCACAGAACACCATGAGCTTTATATCTTACTATGAGCCGCAAACGTCCTAAAATGACCACTGGCTATTCACGTAAACACTCTTACAGCTTATTATGTCAAACTCACCCTTAAGACATGTTATGAGTCGAGAATGCAGAATTGGGCTGCCTGATGTCATACAACTCTACATGCTTAGCGCTAAAATTCTCCATTGTGGAGGGGCTGTGGATAATCGTGAAGCTTTGTACCTGAAGTTCGTAATGTTCCTGCATCCGCAGAGGATGTGGTGGGGATAGGGATGGCAGATAAGGATAAGTGTATTGCATGTCTCTTCGGAAAGCCTTCGGAATCATTTCTGTAGAATTCTAAGTGCGAGACATTCATAGGGCTAGCGCTAATGCCCACGAGGATAGGGTTGAATTTGAAATTCAGAGATGCTGAGATGCTGTCCTATGGTTTACCTAACTCACATTTTCGGTGAAGTGTTTGCCGCATAGACGCAGTGGTTCTCGTGGTATGTAACAGGCACTGAGTTGACTAGGATCGTGGGATTTATTCATAAGATCCAGAAAGAAGGTTTATGGTCGTGGGTGTAAACAACGCATAAAACGCTGCTGCTGCCATCAGGCCTTCACATAATTATGGCCTTGATTCTCTTCGAATACTTATATCATTACTTAGTGCTATTCTTTGTCGAAATTGCTTGACTGCCTCGTCACAGTATTGGCTTTCCAAATATAATTTCTCTAGATATACGTATCTCTCAAATTCTCGCGAATTCACTGAAGCAGGTATGTGGCTGCTTACCTCAGTTAGGTCGACGTCCGCGTCTCGAAGCCTACTAGCTATAATATAATAAAAGCTTGATCAACTCCTATTTGCAAATACTTTGACGTCCCCAAAATTCTGACTGGAAAAAATGAGTCACTGGAGGACTTAACGTTCAACGTTCGACCTTGGTACTAGCGTATCAGATGGTTTTCATGTTTTTAAGTTTAAAAAATGCTTGAGAGGATTACCTTTGACAGAGAATCGGAGGGTATGGGCCTACAATTACTCGTTACCAGTGCTACTGATCGCAGTGCGCAGCTGCCAGTTGCGTTGGAACAGAAGAAAGTACTGTTCTCACCCAAACCTCATACACTCGATTGACTATAATCTTACCGCGTTACCGAAACCGGCTGACAGAGCCAATTTAATGTTCCTGAAATTTTGAAAATTGTACCCAGTGATATATTTTTAGCCATTGAAGAGGATAGGTCGGTGTGGTTCTCATACTTAAATATAATTTCCTCGTATCAACATGTACTTGCTAGAATAAACTGAGGGCACTGGTTTGGGTACTGTAGTACTCTACATGCCGCTCGAGCAAGGCCTGAGACTTTCCCGAGACGATCGATTTTCTCACGCGATCATCAGACAAATTACGAAGTTCGCTTCCAGATTTGCGTCCCGAACATTTTTCAACTTCCAGCCTCAGGGTTGCATCCGACTCAGCTTCTTAAGCACCTCTCTCATCGTTCCACTGCCTTCACAATTACCAAGGACATACACTGCTGCGGATGTAGAGCAGGTAAGTAGATCAGTTTACTAGGAGGTCTGACATAGATCTGAGTGGCGACGGCTGGCATTCCGCAGTTGGTTGAGCCCTGTAGCATAGCCACGTTGCAGCGTTTGTCTGTTTTACGAAATGTTTTTGGGGAGCATGCTGCAAAGTTTTTGACAGCGCTCTATATCTGTGGCAGTGAAGTCGGGTAGGGAAGTCCCTCCGTGGTATGGTAAGTAAGGTATAAATGTGGGACCGGTTGTGAGTGAGGAAAGACATACCCATAATTTCTCTTTCTCTTTCTTCCTTCTAACTTAGAAAGCCATGGCGCCTTCTATTGTTGAATGTGAGTTTTCTTCGTTATTGTACCAAATTACTCACTGATATTCGCCATTTAATTTCTTCAGCTTCAATTTTGGCTGCTGTCCAGCCAACCCCAGAAGAGTCTCCTTATCACTATACCCCGACTCAATATGTCGCTTTAATTATGATCTCTTTGTTCGGCATTTCGACGAGTATATCTATTTCTTCTATAATTAAACAATTTTGAGGTGCTGATCAATGACAATTTCAGTTGCTCATACGGTTCAGGCAATACGCTACCGTATGTGGTGGATGTTTGCCACTGCCGTCCTCTGTGGTGTTGCAGAACTCATCGGATGGTCCGCAAGGTTATTATCAAGTATTAAACCGCTCCTTTCGACTCCCTTCACTATTCAGTAAGCTAATCCTCTTTAACATGATGCTACTAAACTGACTCGGATTTAGAATTTCTACGACCATTATTGCTCCGACTCCGCTAGTCGCAGCGAATTTTGTAATCCTTGGACGTTTAATTACCCGGCTTGGGCCACAGTACAGCCGCCTATCTCCAAAGTGGTGTAAGCTTGGCATCTCGTTGTCTGGTTCATTATCAACTAACTACATCTTATTTAGATACAATTGTCTTTTGCTCATGTGTAAGTCATTTTCCCATTTACAAAATTCTTTCCAGCTTATATGTTCTCACAGGACATAATCGCTTTGGTTTTACAAGGACTTGGAGGAGGTATGGCCTCAAGTGCCCAAACTCCCGAACAAGCTCAGAGCGTAAGCCGCCTTCTCATTTTATGATTAGCGCTAGCCAATTACTAACCGACTCGATACAGGGGAGTCATGTTATGCTCGGGGCATATTTTTGCAGCTAAGTAAGTTGCGATACCGACTGTGAATTAATCTATCTTATCGAATGTACTCTTCACAGTTGCTATCATTCTGTACGCTGCGCTCGGTATCGAGTTTTTTGTGCGCTATTTTCAGGATAAACCGTTGAGAGCTACAAGTTCTATGCCGTATATGGAGTCTGGACAATCAATTCCTGCACGCGGAGAACTGACTAGACGCCTTCTTTTCATGCACATTGCACTGGCATTTAGTACGACATGTCTATTTATCAGAGCCGTCTACAGAACCGCCGAGCTCAGCGATGGATGGAATGGAAAGATCATTTCGACACAAGTGTACTTTAGTGAGTCAATTTACCTTTGATACAAGCTTCATATCGTTCAACTCGATTTTCGCAGATGTTTTGGATGGTGCAATGGTCATCCTGGCTATTTACACACTCAACTTTGCACATCCTGGATTCCTTCTTCGTGTCTCTGATCATGGAAAATTGGCATACGCCTCTTCTGAGACACAAATGGATCTCGTGAAGGGCCAGTGATTTTTGCCACAGATATAGCATACTTATTTGCTCGTTGTTAAGTATAGTTGATACTACGTTGTTGTCGATACGGTATTGCCGCGGAGTTGATGGACTTTCGTGTTCATTGGACATTGGACTTATTAATGTTAAATATATGAGTATCAAAAGTCCGTGGTGCATAAGTTCTGAGCTCTGGCTGCCTATATGTATGGTATAAATTTCTTCATGATCTGTGTGTAACGATAGTTTTTCGTTAACCCCAAGGCGTTGTAACTCTTAAATTGTGTTGATGTAGAACGGAGAATTGCAAATCCATACTGCATCCAGCGTTGCTCCGATATCCAAGAGTTCCGAGCGATGCGGTAAAACGTACAAGGTACTGTTCTCTGATCGTCAGACTAGGCATTTGAAATGTAGCTACTTCGAGCTGCCACTTTGATGAAGAGCAATTAAAAATGGCCATCGCCAAGACTATAACTTACGATTTTCTGAAACGATCCACGGTGGATCTCAAAGCCGGGTAGCACTTAGGTCCCTATGCGCGTTCTGTATCTTCCCATATTCCTTGCCTCACCTTCTGCATTGAACACTTGGAGGAATATATAGCATGTACAAATAGTAAGTTGCATAGCCCAAGTGATAACTATATCAAATGGCTCTAGACGCATAATGTCTCGCAGCAGTTGTACAACATGTCGAAAATAGGGTAAGCGTCTAATCGGAAATTTCTGCGCAGCGGGCCACCATGTTTTTAGGATGTAGAATTTTTAGGTGGAGCAATTGAAACCAAGATAAAAATCTATATGCTATCATTTGTCGGCGATGAACACGGAAGTTGCTGAACACTGAGCGAGAGGGTGAGCTGTGGTACAATATAAATAACAGAGAAACTATCAATGAAAGACTCATAACGAACTTTCTTTCCTTTTTCTTTCTTGTTCTTTCTTATACTACAGTTATGTCTCATCTAGCTAATTGTATGCGCTGAAATTCCATTCTGCGAATATGCTACTAACAGTTTCTTTACCAGTTGCGCGTGCTGCTTCGGAAGCTGTCGATTCTCAGTACAATTATGTTCCAACTAAATACGTTGCAATAACCATGGTAGTTCTTTTCTCCTTGTCGGCTGGTATGTTTATTCCATCATATCTGAAGATTTAAGCTAACGTAACCTCGTAAGCTATTCATACTGGCCAGGCCCTATACTTTCGCATGTGGTGGTTACTCCCAACAGCATGTCTTTGCGGTATAGCAGAAATAATTGGCTGGTCAGCAAGATTATGGTCTAGTTTTTCACCGACACTTTCAACTCCGTTCGAGATTCAGTAAAGTCTATCACTTGACTTCCTCTGCAAAATTCTTACTCGCTCCAGAATTTCCACTACGATTATTGCTCCTACTCCATTAGTCGCAGCAAACTTTATCATTCTAGGACGTTTGATATCTCGTGTTGGTCCGCAGTACAGCCGTCTGTCACCAAAATGGTGTAAGTATCATTACAATCATTTCGCAGTTAACTTACAAGTAACGCATAGATACGATCATATTTTGCTCTTGTGTAAGGATCCTCTGTTGTCCAGGCTTTATTTATTTAAGGCTCAGACAATTTATAGGACATCGTAGCCTTGGTGATACAAGGAGTCGGAGGTGGTCTTGCAGCCAGTGCAGACACTTCATCCGGAGCTGAAACCGTTAGTTATTTCCCAACATTACATTGACAATTTACTTACTTAGCACAGGGAGCACACATCATGCTCGGTGGAATCGTCTTCTAACTAGGCAAGTCCACCCACAACACCCACAACACCCACAACACCCCAACTAACTCAGTGCATCAACAGCCGCAATCATAGTCTATGCCCTCCTCGCCACAGAATTTTTCCTCCGATACATCCACGACAAACCCTTCCGATACCAAGTAACACCGTTCAACTTCAACACCGAATACGGGAAACCCGCCGTAATGCGCGGTGCAATGACGCAACGGCAATGGCTGATGAGCGCCGCATTAGTACTCAGCACTGTGTTACTGTTCATCCGAGCGGTGTATCGTACGATTGAGCTTTCGGATGGATGGCATGGGAGGATCATTTCTACGCAGGTTTATTTCAGTAAGGTGCACAATTTACTAGTGAGAATTTGCTTACGAGTAGATTTTATAGACATTCTGGATGGTGCAATGGTCATCCTTGCAATGTACACAGTCAACATCTTGCACCCTGGACTCCTTCTTTCCGACGCCCCGAAGTCCGATGCGTCATCTGAATTTACTCAGGCTGCGCCTGCACAACCGAGTTCCCTGAAGTTATAAACGGTTGACGATATATATTCACTCGTTCATGACGCTATTTTACTCACTTTTTAATTTACTTACTACCAATGTTCTTCCCGTATAACGTATTCAGTAGATGAACAATGTCATTTTAACATTTGAGGTTCAGGTATGGTTTTAGTGGATAAGACAGGGATAAGAGATCATAAGACACATGTCTCAGGCATCCAAGCCAAAGGCAGGTAAAGGAACTTCCAATGATATCCTATGAAGCAGTATATCATCCTGACATTATAATACACATAAGTAAATATACAACAGAGTTTTAATATAATCACAAAAACAAGTAACCCATATCCCAAAATCAACCCAATGCATAACTCATAAAACATCATCATCATCATCATCATCATGAAGCATGATCTCCCTTCTTCCTAGGTGGCGTATCCGGATACAACTACAGAATCATCATCAGCCTCCATTCTTCCTCGTCCCCAATATTAAAGCGAAACACACCTTCCCAGGATTAAACAGCCCTAACGGATCAATGGCCTTCTTAATGGTTTTCATGAGCTCCACAGTGCCTAGCCCTAGCTCGTCGATGAGGTACTCTTTCTTGCCTATGCCTACGCCATGCTCGCCTGTGCCTGTGGTGTTGCGTTAGTACGGTGCAGTAATAGGTATGATAATAAAGGAGAGGAGACGGTGGATGGGTGCGAGCGCAGACAGGGAAGGAAGAAGCAAAGACAGATAGGGGATGGGGTGGGGTGTAGAAGAAGTGAAAGGACAAAGCAAAGAGAAACAACATACAAGTCCCATCCAACTCAATAGCTCTCTCAACCATCCGATGTACAGCCTCCCTAGCCTTCTCCAGCTCCTCCTCATTCCTAAACATCAAAAACGCATGAAAGTTCCCATCGCCCACATGTCCCACAATAGTAGATACCAGTCCTATCTCGCTCAAATCCTTCTTCGTGGCGTAGATCAGGTCCGGGAGGTTCGATACAGGCACACTACAATCAACATCATTAACATCCAGCTCTCGCAAACCGAAGGGGAAGAAGAAAAGGACGAACCAAACATCAGTACTCCACCCCCTTCCACCCTCAACAAGCGCCAACCCTGAATACAAAGCATTCTTCCTATCACTCCATAAATCATCGGCCTCCTGCTTATCCTTGGCAACTTCAAACCCCTCCCCACCGTGTCTCTCCACCACACTCTTTACTACCTCCGCCGTTTCACGGAGGGAGGAGGGGGTAGGGCCTTGGAATTTGAAGAAGAGGTGGTCGGAGATGGGGTAGGTACGTTTGGATTGGCCGTATTTATTCGTTGCTGCTATGAAGGCTGAGTCTACTAGTTCGACGCATTCTGTGGCGTGGGTTGGTTAGTGAGGGATGGGCAAAGAGATAAGAGGAGAAAAGTAGGAGGGGGAGAAGGAGGGGCGAAGCGAAATAGAATTGATAGGGTGAGAAGTAGGGAGGAAGCGAGGGAGTAGGTGGCGTGTGATATGGGTGTGAGCATGAAGGGGAGGAGGGGACGAGAAGAACAGGGCTGAAGAGAAGAAGGAAAAGAGCAGGAAAAGGTCGAGGAGGTAAAGGAGTGGAAGGCAAAGAGAAAACGACGTACGAATTCCAACACCCTGATTCATAACCTCAATAACCGCCTCAGTCGCCTTCCTAACATCAGGGAAGCGCACCACCGCAACAGTGGTGGGAAGTACCGGTGCCAGTCGAATCGTCACTGTTCGTCGGGTCGTCAGTACTGCACGAAAGAAGGGGAGAAAGAACACAATGGGGCTAGGAAGCGAAAAGCTGACGTAGGAAGTAAGGGGGATGAAGGAGAGGGATGGCTGGGGTGAAGCAAGAACAGGCAACGAAGAAAGAAGAACGAGGAAGAATGGAAATCGGAACAGTATGGTGAAACATAAAACCAAACGAGCACAAAACGACCAGTAAGTCATCAGCCCCCAACAACAGAGATTACCAAGCACAAAACCGACACAATATAAAAGCATCATAGAAGAAGTACGAACGAACGCAGAAGAGGATACACATCCCAACCAAAGACATAAAGCAAAACGAACCTTCAGTAACAATACCCAAAGTCCCCTCTGCGCCAATGAACAACTTGGTCGTATCGAATCCTGCACTGGACTTTCTCGACCTCTGGCGCGTTTTGATTACTTCTCCGGAGGGAAGGACGACCGTCTGCGAAGCGGGGTTGGAGTCAGCACTACGGTTAACGTGGATGAGGAGAGGGAGGAAGAAAGAGAGGAAGTTAGAGAGTGAGAGATGAGCGTTGGACTGGGAGGGAGAGGGATGGGAGCGGGGGATGAAGAGATGGGAACGTGTGCGGAAAGATGAACGGTGCAATGTGCAAGGCATAGACGTTGCCAACGGCAACAGTAAAGGAAGGAGGGCAGGTAGAGAGCATGGAAGCGAGGTATCTGCCTAAGTGCTTGCGAGAACATGAATGCACGCGTAAACGCGAGGAAAACACGAGCAACAAGTAAAGAAACACCCCAGAGAAGCGAAAGAACAACAGGAACAGGAACAAGGACAGGAACACTCACAGCATTCAAAAACCATTCTCCCTTCGCAGTCCCGTACCTAACCGCATTAGCTACACACCAAAAACACCCACATCAGCCCCTCTTCAAAACTTATAGAGAAAGAGAAAAGGGACGCACTGCCTGAACATCCAGTACTCAACATTCCACCTATGGTTGCTCCTGGTCCTGGGTCGATCTTTGCATCACGAGTCAGCTTCGTACTTTGAAAACACCAAGAGACGGCAGAGGGAGAGGGATAGAGAGAAAGAGGGACATACGGGAAAGAAAAGCGAAATACCCTTGCTCTTCAATGTTTCGTTGATATCCATCCAGCCGACTGCGGGTTGACAGACTAGGTCCGAGTCGGATTCTGTATGTGTTTCATCAGCGTGTGTTTAGGCGAGCGGGAGGGGCGAGCGAGGGGAGGAAGGTATGGAGTGGGCTGGGTAGGGAGGGGAGGGAGGGGGAGACGAAGGAGAGGAAGGAGGGGGAGACGAAGGAGAGGAAGGAGGGAGGGAGGGAGGGGGAGACGAACCGTGAATTTCAAGTATCTGATCCATATTGTTCATATCTACGCATATTCCTCCCACTTCATGCTGTATAAGCGAGCGTTAGCATCACCATTCGAGCGAATGAGAGGGAGAATGAAAGAGCCCAGAGGAAAGAGGGAGAAAGGGGGAGGAGGAAAGTAGGAGGTGATGAAGGAGGAAAGAAAGTAAAGGAAGAGAAGAAACGCACACCACGATAATGCCCCTCCAAACTCGTAGCACCCGAATACGGGGTAACAGGCATCCGATACTTATTCGCGACCTTGACAATCTTCACCACGTCCTCCGTGCTCCGTGGGTACACTACAACACTATGCGGAACGTCTACCCACAAATACGTTATCAACTTTCAAATAAACAAAGAAGATAGATGAAACACACCAGGATGATAATCATTCTCCGAAAACCCATGACTATGCAAATCCGCTGCATCAGTCGAAACATCTTCATCAGGGAACAACGTCTTCAGTTCAGCTATAGCAGCGTGAAAATCTTCTTTCGTGCCGTACGTTGGCTCTTCCTCCTCTTCCTCCTCTACCGACACTGAAGCTGAAGAGGAAGGAGGGGAATTGGCAGCAACATAGTAGTTATACCCCAACGCAGGTGAAGACTCCCTCCATCCCATAACCGTAGCACCTATCCCCGCTCCCAGAATAATCCCTCCAACACCAAACCAATACGCCGAGCTGCTAGTGGAACTTTGACCTGACCCAGTAGAAATTCTCCTTAACGCAATACGATTACGATTCGTCCGCGCCAGCGACAGAGACGTAGAAGGAAAACCTGGAGGGCGCACATGGCCTAAACATAAACGAGCTCGAGCGACGAACATGACTCTGGTCTTTCGAGATGAGCCAGAGACTCGAGAGATGCAGCTGATTATAAGAACAAATGAGCCTCAGCTCGGCTACGAACAGTGGCAAGATCCAAAGATCCTTCCGATTTCCATTCTCAAAAGAGTAAGAAAGGGAAGCCCGAGACGGACATACAACTGCAATTGTACGAGGGGAAAAACGGGATATGGGGGGTGCGATGGCATTGGACGGAGCTGGGGGTGGATCGGTACGGCACTGCGGGGTGTGGGGAACGTCGCTGTCAGAACAATTTTCAGGTATCATTACGTAATTGAATTGCAGCCGCTTGTGCCTGCTTACTCGGCCACTCGCTTATCTCCTCTTATCTCTCCATATCCACAATAAATCCTCAAAATATCCTACAAAACAACGAGCGCCACCCGATGCCGTAGCACTAAAGTACAGGTCAGCTGCTTGATGCCCGACGCTGAATTTGTCACGGGTGTGTGTTATTTTAATTCTTCATCTTATCACTGACGTTGACATTGATGACCGATTTACTGCAAGTATTTAATTGGTACGGCCCCACGGAGCGGTGATGACAGAAAATCTGACAGATTCTTTCCTTCCGTTTACAAAAATATCTGGTACGAGTAAATATATAGACGGGCATACGCCGGTTTTTTGTCTCATTTACAGTGGTCGCAGATCTCAAACAGTGAATAATACCGGAATATCACTTCTTCTAGCTTCATTCATATAATATCCACCTTCGATTCCATACCTTCTTCACAATCCTATCGTTACTACATACGACCCGTACGCGTAATTCCACAGAAAAAGACCTCTGTAAAACCGAAATAATCGGAATTTTCTCTGCTTCTTTCATACAATTATACAGTATACCAGCGTCGTATCCACTCCCAGCGCCTTTTGTCCTCATGCTTACCTCCATACACCCTAGGCTACCTATACTGACCAGAGTTCACAGATCTCATATCTAAAATCTACACTGGCCTGTTCCACTGGAAAACACCAAATAAAAAACACCCAAAGGTTCTCCCCTCCTTCCCTGTCATATGAAATCCATGCGGGCACAAAGGTTTCTGATCACATTAAATTACCGTCGAAGAGAACTGTTCTAATACACGTGGGTCCCATACCCCGTAAACTTATACAATATACAAGTCATCGGTTGACTATCCCCCTGCTTCTTTCATACAATGAATACAGGTGGACACATACTGCTATCTGCCATCTTTTACTCAACGTTGATCTCATACCTTCATTACACTATCTTCAGTCAGGCTGACCTTACCATCATATCCAAATCTACTAGACCCCATATAATTCTACACTACAATTCCACAGAAAAATCCGCGACTACCAAAATACCCGACCCCTTCATACAATTATACACTCTCGGGCACACAGCGGCTTTCGAATAATTGATATCACACATACCGTTATACCTTCCCTACCTTTCACACATCTTATACCGACTATCTGCACGTACCTTCGTCATGTTCAAATCTCTCCTCTGCTTATTTCATATAGTGTAATATCCACTCTCGGGGACACAGCAGCTTTGATTTCACACCCTCCTGGCTGACTACATGGTCTCAGTTGGCAGTTCTAGAAGAGAACCAAAAGATATGTGTAGTTCAATGTTTTAATTTCAAGTACTATGTTAACAATAAACAAATATTCTCCAAATTCAAGTAACCTCCTATGTACAAGCTACCTATCTACCTCTAAAACCTCCTCAAACTCTCGCACACATACACCTCCTCGCAAACTCAAAAATAGCCTCCACACTCAAATACGCCAAATCCTCAAGCCTCCCAACCCCATCCCCACCCATAAAATCATGAAACTCATCCCTAAACTCCTCACACATCCCATCCAAAAACAACACTGAAAGCTCCTCATCATCCACATCCAACCTCCCATTCTGTCTCAGAGTAGCAGATACAAAAAAGAAAGAACGATAATACCCACCGAGATCAACAAGATCCCTCAGTGGCATTCTCGCCGAACGCTTAACGAGAAAGTGTAAATTGTCCATAGTGTACCCCGTTTCATTCGCTTCGGGGTACATGTGCGTAATTTCATCTTTGAATTTATTCCAGTTGTGTCGACAATCTTTCGTTCGTCGGAGCGTCCATAAATCGTAATCTGCAGGCAGATCGACGTATTGCAATGCCCATTCGATTTTCTTCGTATCGTTCAAACCGCATTGGTCTGCTAGCATTTCGACTTCATTGAAGAAGCGGTGAAGATGGAATGGGTTTCCGTTGAATTTGGGGGCGAGAGGATCTCGGCGCGATGGCATGAATTGGACGCGTGGTTTGGATGTAGGTACCACGACTTCGCTATTCAACGAGGTTTGTTCTTTACGATTGTAAAACTGTGTCGAGCGATAAGATATCCCTTTCACCTGCTCCATAGAGAGATCATGCAGAGCGTCCAGGGTAATATCATATACATCCACCTCAGGACGCAGTTGTACAATTCTCTTCTTAAACTCCTGCCAATTATACATGGGCTTGGTTGAGCTCCTTACTACCTCAGCTTGCCCTACCCATATAAAATAGTCTATTGGCTGATTATCGAACACCAGGTCCAATACGAATTGAATTGTTTCCTCATCGTTCATTCTGCATTTCTCCGAATACCGTTCGATGATTTTAAAGAAGATATGGAGTTTTAAGTTGTTGGGATTTTGCACGGGTTCACGGGGAAATGGCATGAACTTTGGGTAGTACGTTTTAGCTTCAAGTGTAACCATGGCTGGATGAACAGTAGAGTTTTTTCTGTACGATTGAGAGTGTTCGTTGAGCTATTAGTGTTAGCTTGTCGATGAAGGATTGTGAGAGTCCATTAAAGAAGAATATCTGGTCTATTTATACTGTTACTCGAGTCATGCATGGATTGTATTCCGTAAAAATACTATTCATTGAATGAATTGGAACTTAGCGATCGATATTCAATATTCAATCACCAATGTTAATAATAAATATCTCAATGCATGATGCTCAGTAAAAACACTCAGTCAGATGCTGGTCAGACGTAGTCATCCATCTGAGGACCATCATTCAAAAGCCTCACAGTCGCTTACCAGTTCAAAGTCTGTAAATAGTCTGATATTATAGTCGAACCCCTCTTATCCCATACGCTTCGGTGGACCGAAAAGTGTATGGCTTTTAAGTTTTGGGGTAGATGGGTTTTGAGCGACCTTCCGAAAAAGGAAATAAATTGCGAAGTTCTTGATTTTTAAGTAGTAAATATTATAGAACCCTATGTAAGTTTGATAGTAATATAACTATGTCATAAAATAGCAAGTCAGTTATGGCAGTACCGTAGTATGTTTTAAGTACGGAAGAGGAATAGGTCACGTGATGCACACAATCTTAGCTTGGTTCCTGAAGGCGAGCAGCTCGCTGCACCTAAACTTCTTAGTTTTGAATTGACTAAGTAGAAACCAGACACCATGTAATTACGTCGAAAGACCATTATTAGGTACTGTTTCAAATGGATTATGAAACATTGTGTGAAAAGTGTATCCTAAATTTCGGAGTTCCAAGTGCTTTCCTTGCTCTTCGGCAATTTCAAATGTAGATTAAAACACATATTATAGTTATTCAGTTGTCACAGTGACACATCAGACCTTCATGGTTCCCCCAAGTGATGCGAACTTCCTCCATGCCGCATGCGATACACCCTTTATTTTGCCCTTCCCAGGTACGCATACTTACCATTGAGATTTTGCTTTGTCACTTCCTTCAAGCATGCTGATGGTTTTGAATTGGGTGGATTATTTAGGACTTTTTGTTGCGCTGGAGGCATGCATTGCCGCATCAGTAGGAGTTAGTTAGGGACTTGTAAACTGCTTGGTAACTATAGGTACTACTATATTTTATGTACTGTCTTTTGAAATATAATGTTGTCTTTTATTATTTATATGGCGCAGTCAACCAACGGTCAAATGTGCGTAAAAAAACGACACCTTAGTCACCGTTAGATCAATTGTGACCTTTCGGCGACTAAATCGCTACGTATTAGTGACGGAGCGTTTTTACTGAAGGTTAGGTTTATAGATTATCCACTTACATGTTCACGTGACACCTTGACTTGTTCTTGACCGTTGGAGACTGGAGTAATGATCGATGGTGATGGAGGTGGGCTACTTTCCACGGAGCTGTTTCAACATCAGCTTTGCTGATACATCTTAACCAAATCTGTCAACTTGTACTATACCAGTACTACTTTCCTATGAATGAATAGTCTTATTTAGTTGCTCTCTAAGCCTCTATGTAGCATAGCAGTGAAAGTTGAGTGAAAGTGCATCCTTGATCGCCATCAACGCGCTCATCTCGCGGAAGTTTTGGACATGTCTAACAAGGTTCCAGTTTACACTTTCATCTCGAAATGGCAAAAGACAAAAAACACCACCACAACTACACGAAGTATGAATAATGGTTCACCCAGATTTTGACCGTACTTAAGTATGAAGGTCGTCGAGGTAGTGGTGCAACGTAAAGGTAGGTAGTGGGCTCTACCAACACAAGCTGGCCCTAGAATTTTCTACGAGTGACGAGGTACATCCCTGCATGAAATTCGTAAATCCCCTGTCACAGATTTATCGTTCAAAGCGCCCAAATTGTACATATCAAACGTTCTTTCAGACGATTTCAACAATATGGAAATTAGAAAGCATCGATGATTACTGTGAAAACTTAAAGGCGTCTCATTGGCTCAGTCTCACAGCAAGTATCAACACACCTGCTGATCTATCCATGTTTACATGAAACTAATTAAGAAGTTTGATCATACAATAGCTAAGCTTCGAAGGAAGAAGTAACCCCGTAGTAGGGATGTGGGACGTGAGGATTGTTATCGCTGTAATTTTAGATCTCCGCATTTCTTCACCTTACTAATCGCTGTAACCAAGCAAATTTGCATGCCTACATGAAGTCGTAAGTAACCATTTTTGAGCCGTTTGCCCGTTCCTTAACACATATATAACATGGCCTTCAAAGAACATTTGCCTAGAACGAGTAAAACCTCCGGGGTCAACGGAGCTAATTGACGAATCATGAGATATGTATACTCGGGAGCTGCCTGGGAAAACATAGGAGAATGTAGACGCTGTCAGGGGTTGGTTGATTTGATTGATTTTATTGCAGCTGTTGGCCTACAGCTTCCATATTTTTGTTCTGTATATATATCTAAAATACTCACTGCTTGACGAATGGTAGCAATCACCCCTATCGACATGCTTCGGTTCCTTATACTCGTTTTACCTATTACTTTACAATCTTTACTAGCAGGTCAAACTTTCGCAGCAACATATGACCTTGCGAAGGATTATTCTGGTATTGATTTCTTCCAAGACTGGGACTTTTTCGATGGGTGTTGGTGTTTATTTCAACTAAGTAACTTGGATTCGTCATCTAACTTCTATTAGACGATAATACTACATCTGGAGACGAAGTGTACGGGACTTGGCTCTGCAAAGTTTTCTGTTGCTCAAACGGCAATACACAGATACTTGAGTGCACAAGCTGCGGCTTCCGCCAACTTAGCTTTCATTGATACACAAACAAAACATGCGTTCCTCAAAGTAGACAACATCACAAATGTCCCATTTAACCAAAAACGTAACTCCGTCAAAATTACAACAAAGGCAACTTACGATACGGGAAGTTTATGGATTGTGGACGTCTTCCATGCGCCATATGGAGTAGGTTGTTTGTATATCGCTGCCTGTGAACGCTGATCGTTTGGGGTATCGACAGTGCGGCGTTTGGCCTTCCATGTAAGGCAGCCCACGATTTCTTTTTTGAAAATTCACGCTTACAATTTCAGCTGGTCATGGGCTCCTCAAGTTGGTACCAACTGGCCAGATGGTGGGTGAGTCTATCTATGGGTTTACATCAACTTCCAGCACTAAGTTCTAACATTCGTTCATGCAGCGGAATCAACACCTTTGAAGCCGTAAACAAAGACATATCCAGCCACTCGAGCCTGCATACCAATACAGGATGTAACGCAAATGACTCAAGTCCTAATCAAAGCACCACATCTATTGTCAATACGACGGACTGCGACGACCCATCATTAGGCTGTCTCACTACTATTGAAGGCTATTCCTCGTATGGTCCAAATTTCAACACCAGGCGCGGAGGGGTTTTCATTACTGAATATGCTTCCACTGGAATATCGTAAGCTCGTTTCACCTGAAATATCACGATTCAAAACCGAATAATTGCAGTGTATGGTTCTTCCAACGCGATAGTATTCCATCATCTGTAAATTCAAGCAGTATCGATACGACTAGCATCGGTACTCCAGTAGCTAATTGGCCTGCCTCAATTTGTGGACCCGATGGCTTCAGTCAAGTCTTCTTGCCCCAGTCACTTGTTATCGATATTGCTCTTTGTGGCGGTGAGTCTGTTCACGAACGTTGCTCCCGCTAGTGTTGACCTACGCCGCTTAGACCTTGGCAGGTCGCTCTACAATGAGACATGTCCACCTGGTGACTGTTATTTAAATTCTGTGTTTGGAAATGGTTCCAATTTCGCGGAAGCATACTTCGAAATTGGGTCCATTCGAGTGTTCGCATCAAACACTACTACCAGTTTAACTCCTGGAGATGAGGGTGGATTTATTAGTCATACTAAAGGAATAATAATTGGAGGTACTTTAGGTGCTCTAATTGGCTTCCTTGCCATCTGTTCGGGAGCCTTTGCGGTCTACAAAAGGCGGAAATCTCGTTCCTCGGAGCCTTTACCCGAAGAGGAGTGGCCAAGACCTGCACCCTTTATCATCACTCAGCCAGAGGGTACATTGTATAACCCCATGTTTTTGCAACCACTTCCGAATTCACCAAGTGAGAAAGCTGCTGGCTCAAACATGGTAACGAATTCAGGGGATGTATCGAGAAGTCTGGCGACTACTACGGCAGACTTCTCAACTGGTGTAACTACCAATTACACTCCCACGGACACGACGGGACTGCTTCATGAACTTGACTCGCTGAGGAGGGAGCTAGCCGAGGTTAGAGCAAGTGCAGTATTGGATCCTCCACCTACGTATTATCGCGGTAGTGAGGATGGCCACTGAGTGGTGGTTTCGGTTGAGGTCTCGGAATTCTTGTACTGTATCTCATTCACATTAGTATCACGACACAAATGATAGTTGGTGATACTTGAGGCAACATGTAGGGATCTCGTAAGCAGTAGTATCGGGGTCAAAGTGTACATTTAATGTGCAGCGCAAACACTTTTTAAAGGTGGGCAAACATTTTTGGTTCTAGTGCAAATATTTCAACCGAGCGCAAGTACATTTCTGTAGCGCAAACTTTTCAGGACTTTTCAAGGCCAGAGCTAAGATTCTTAAGTAAAAAATATTATTTATACAAAGAAGGTGCATACAACTTTTAACTACAATCTGGATGCTACACTAGTTTACATACCGTCCACATAACATAACCTTACCCTGACTCACGTCACCACCTCCAAAACTTGTCCCCTCGTATCACCCCTCAGAACTACCAAGCAGCCTTCACGGCAAACCTAATACATCAAGCCCAATAATCTATGCATCCCCCACATCCTTGTCTCTCATGGGAGGCGATACCACTTGATACCACTCCGAAGAATAGGAAACTATCCTGTCTCTGTCTCGCCTTCCCGCACTGCATTGTCGAACCTTGCACAGGCCTCAAACACCGGAAATGCTTGTATTCATCTCCTACACATTCAACATTATGTTTGCCATATCTTCCTCCGTTGCAAGAAATGTCACCTGAGGCTGTACCGTCGAGAAATCCCAACGCGTTGGGTGATCCTTGCCAGAAGCTCCGTGGTTTTCATCGGCGCCATTTGAAAGATTTTAACCGGTTGTGAATCATCGACTACATAACCATTAAGAAATGTTCCCTTCAGCTTAACCCCAGTCGTTCCGCCTTTTCCTCCAGCACCGCCACCACCACATATAGGACATCGAACTTCATTTCGGAAATTTGACCAAGCATGACGAATGCACCATACCTTTACTACCTTTCCCCGCTACGCCGAACTTCTTTCCTGGCTCTACAAGATCTAGATGGACATAAAAGAACGCACCATCCGCCGAATTTCCAAGTGGCGATAATTTTCCTTTCGTAGCCACAATGGTTGAAGAGGGAAACGACCCGGCTCTCTTCCCATCCCTCCCAACCCACCCGTTCCCCCCTTTCCACCAGGTGTTGCATCTTTGCCAGCGTGATAGGGTACAGCAATAGGCCACTGTGGTTCTAATTGAAATAGTTCATCCTTCAATTTCGGCCTTTCGTCGTCTTCGCGATTAGCACCATCCGTCCCCACATCTCTGCGGCCGCCGTTCTAACCTGCACCACCACATCCACCGCGATACTTCACACACAAGGTCAATCCCACACCAGTGTTCACTGTAGAGCAGGCGTTTCGCCTGCACTACAAAAATCGACATATTACAATTTCCATTACGTAATCAGCTGATGCGCGCATCGACGCGTTCTCTCACTTTCTCCCTCCAATGCCGACACTTCCACATCGCCTCAACGCCGCAATTACTCAAGATCGTCGGTATCGCGCACTACCAAGACCCACTAAAATGCGCAGTTTGCTTTACCAAAGGCCGTGTCAGCACCCTATGTCTCCCTCCCCCAAGTTTTACTTTACAAATTTTCCTTCAATTCATCGGTATGCTTTATGTTTCAAGCTTTTCCTTTTTCTTCCAATAATCTACCATTAATTTCCGATTTATTCAACTATTCCTTATTAAGTACTCTCTTTATTTTAGTTTTCTTTAAATATCATGTAACTACTCCCTCCCAATCGAGTTAACATTTGCCCCTTTCTCGACACCTTAGAACACCTCAAGGTCGAACGGATGTTCACCGACTCGCTTACTAATTTCTTTGTTTAGGCATTAGCGCACCTTTTACCTCTACATCACCCCGCTCTCATAAATCGTGACACTGTTTTTCTTGATTAGCCAATTTCGCATAACCCGAAGATCGAGGTATCCCCCTTGATATCCTGGATTACCGACATCACCATCACAAGCCTTGTCTGCTGGGCTCTCCCAGGCTTCACCATCTTTAACCTTGAAAGAAACGATAGGGCAGAAGTCACGAGTTGGGTAGATTTCAATGTCCTGGCATGTCTGTATCGCAATAGATATGGGGTGGCGCCTTCTTAATGATAACTTTCTGCGCTACCACGTGAATCTCCACCTTTTTGCAGTATTCGTCTCGCACAATATATTAATCATAAGACATTTTCGAGTTTCCATCAAGCGTAATGACTTGCGGGAAGGAAGGTGCGGCCTTGGGCTCGGCAAATTCTCGCTTGGTCCTCGGTTTCAGATTTGGTGGACTATCAGTTGCTTTAGCCCTCATCCAATCCATGTACGTGTCAATACCGTGCTGTACAATTACCTCCTTCGGAACGCCTTCGACTACGACAGGAGTAGGAAGCAATTCCGTAATGGTAGAATCGACCGTTATGATCATCATCGTATTTGCACCCTGCAAGTTTGCAGTCGACGCGAAGTACTGGTACCCATGCGTCTCATAAATGGATTTCACAGCGTTGATATCATGTCCATACGAATTTCCCTTTCCATACGAGAAAAACACAGTACCAAGTTTTGGATGAGGACCTTGAGCAGACATCACGTTGGGGATTGAAACTCCGCATGTCTTCGCATTCTTCGAGCCAGGATATAATGAAGCTTTACTCCCGTGGTGGGTAGCAATAAGGGAGTACATCTTCTCACTCATCTTATCATATCCGGGGATGCACTCGTAATTCGCATCTCCTGGATACAGCATTGGCCGGCAAGGAGACGGACCGCCAACCTCCAAAGCAAGTGCCCCATTGTTGTTCTTATCCCGGATGCCTTTTACGTTCTCCAATTTGCATTGAAGAACACTGCTATTGTTCTGACCCAAGGAATACTTTCCTACATCAGGCGACCATCAAACAAGTTCTCCTAATCTACGGATGCGCCTCACCATTTCAAGTACACGGCTCCCCCATGCATTCTTCGGGGCTATCCAGATATGCTTCGCAGGGTTATACTTTGTGTTGGCAACGTTCTTTGCAGAATGGGAGTCGGCGATCCTATAATAACCTCTATCCCAATGCGAGAGGGGAATGGGGACATCATGGTTCATTTTCAAGTATTTCCCTGCGAGAGCTTCGTAGTCGCGGCCACCTCTTCCAAATCCAAAGTCAGATTGGAAGCGGACTCCATTGGGAGCTGAAACTAGACCTGAGATCCTGAAACACGATTATGTGAGTGGGATTATAAATTCAATTAAGAGTATAAGCTTACCTTGACCTACATCTAGAACGCAAAAGTGATTTGCATCGAAGTCTGACAACCCAGTCAGAAACTCTCGGACCTCGTGGTCTTTCAGCTTCATGAACGCCTTCATACGCTTTTTCAGATTATCCCTCAGCGCGTTAAACCTCCCAAACACTGCTTTGAGAATCGTTAAACAACTGGCAGCTGAATGCGCTTCTGTACCCCCCGCGCCTTCTGCCCCATTGACTAGAATTTCAATGCTGTCGTCAACGTCCTGTAGATCATTCACCGTAGCGTTCATGTCGGCACCAGGGAGATCGGTCGTTTCAATCCCAATATTCGGAACGGGATCAACCGCCAGTACATCGATTAGCTCTTCGATGTTGTTCCCAGGAGTGGAAACATCTTGTAACTCGATTCCATCAGGAACTTGAGAAAAGAACTGCAACTTTACAAGTCCAGCAAAAGACGGCTTTTTCGGAAGTTTAGGAAGATGCTCATCTAGTTTGGCTCTCGTATGAGCTCAAAGCGTAGCTCTCCACTTCTTGCCATCGAATTTATGGTCCTTGATGTTGTCAGTAAAGAGACTGAGAAGGAAGGTTTCAGAGAGGGGGGTTACCTCGGGGAGAATAGGCTTGTACGCCTTGTTCAGTATGTTGGCTCGTTTGTGTCTATGCTCCTCATAGAGCTCATGCACATTCCTAGCGGCCTCGTTGAACTTTCTGTGAAGTGCTCGAGCCGTCATGTTGATAACGACGTCCCGAGAAAGAGGGTATTTGGCAATGTGAGCTTCGAAGGAGTCCATTGGCAGCGAGAAGTGTGGAAAGGAATTTTCAGATTGTATATATCCTGTCATGCATCGAAAAAATGCGGCCCTTCAATTTCACCGACTCCAATCGCCCCTGCCCATGAAAGTGTATGTAGAACCGCTGTCGTCCTGGCTCCTGCGGATATAATAAACCTCCCGAGACGATCCCGAGACTGCAGATGGTGCCTTGTTAAGCACATAAATGCCTATTGACAGAGTTTCATTTGAGGATGAATCAGATATTCAAGTCTAACATAACCTCGTAACATCGCCTGAAGGAATGTTCAGTTAATGTTCATTAATATATTGAGAATGTTACAAACTCATAGACAACTCGGAGCGATCTCCCAGGTCCCTACTGCCGCATACACAACACATAAGTACCTGTCTAGGACTCTAGACCATCGTTTGCTGACCTGTTCAACTTCTTCTGCCTGCAATGTCACTTCTACGCTATTAAGACGTTAAATAGTGAAAGTTAGCTGGCTGTTGGGTGACCGGGAGTGCGGTAGTTGGAACAGATGAACGATCGACGGTGCTAAAGGACCGTACCCGTTGGACGCGTGGCTACACATGATTACATAAGTTTCCGACGTGGTCACCTGAATATTGAATAGACGCCTAGCGGCCTGCGGTCAACTGCGGTATCGTTCTGTCGTTGACTATGGCTATTTATTCGCAACAAGCCCTTCGATTCTCAGAGTCCCAATGAGTGTCTGGTTCTATATTCATTCTCTGTAATTATGACTTTCCCACACCTACATAGGAGAGAGAGATCATCATGTGGGTGAATCGAGAGCAAATCGAGAGCTAGGCGACAGCGGCCAGCCTAGACCGGAAAAATAAACACGAGGGTCCCAGCCTGAATTTCGTAAATCCCCTTTCCTACACGAATCAAACGATTTCAACGAAAAGTGTGGCCAATGGGAGCAAGAAAGTGCCGAGGGGCTCAATCTCACACAAATCTCAACAGCAAGCTTAAATAAAGAACTTCGGTTCATACAATATCGAAGCCTCGAAGGAAGAAGCTACCCTCAGGTGAGAGGAAGATCGTTATCACTGCTTTACCCTACTAATCACTGTAACCGTGTGATCAACTTCACAAATGTGCTTTGAGCACTTGCATGAAGTCGCAAGTACTATATGCCCCTCCGTTGACAGCCCGTAACACATAACAGTCTGCAAAGTGCTCGGCTTTAAAGCTAGCGCGAGTCAAACCTTCGGCTCAACGGAGCCACTTGCCGAGTCGCGAGATATACTTGGGAGTTGCTTGGGAAAATATAAGAGGATATAGGCGTTCAACGTTGTCAGCGGTTGGTTGATCTGATTGATTTGATTGAATTTATTGCCCTATAACTTCCATGTTTTTGTTCTGCATATATACCTGAAATACTCACCGCTTGATGAATGGTAGCGATTACCCCTGCCAATATGTTTCGGTTCCGTACACTCTCTTTAACTGTCACTTTACAATCTTTACTAGCATGCCAAACTTCCGCAGCAACGTACGATCTGACGAAGGAATATTCTGGCGTTAATTTCTTCCAAGACTGGGACTTTTTTGATGGGTGTCAGTGTTTATTGCTGCTAAGCTTGCTTGTATTCGTCTCATCTAACTTCTATTAGACGATAATACTACTTTTGGGGATGAAACGTACGAGACTTTGTAGCCCTTCTGTATATTTTTCGTTGCTGATGGAGCGATAACTGATAGATACCTGGGTGCACAAGCTGCTGCTTTAGCCAACCTAACGTTCGTTGATACCCACACGAAACGTGCGTTCATCAAAGTAGACAACAACACAAACGTCCCTTTTAACCAAAAACGTAACTCCGTCAAAATCACAACAAAGGCAACTTACGATATGGGGAGCCTGTGGATTGTGGACGTTTTCCATGCGCCATATGGAGTATGTTGCTTGTATATCACTGTCCGTTAACGCTGATCGTTTTTTGGTATCGACAGTGCGGCGTTTGGCCTTCCATGTAAGTCAACCCAGTACTTGTGTGAAAACCTGCGCTTACTGTTTTAGATGGTCATGGGCTCTTCAAGTCGGTAGTGGCAGCTGGCCAGAAGGTGGGTGAGTTCATCAATAGTTTTACCTCAACTTCTCTGCACTAAGTCCTAACGTCTATTCATGTAGCGGAATTAACACGTTCGAAGCTGTAAACCAAGACATATATAGCCACTCGAACTTGCACACTAATACAGGATGCAATGCAAATGACTCAAATTCTAATCAAAACACCGCATCTATTGTCAATACAACAGACTGCAGCGACCCATTATTAGGCTGCCTCACTACTATTGCTGGCCATTCCTCGTACGGCCCAGATTTCAATAGCAGGGGTGGAGGTGTTTTCATTACTGAATATGCTTCCACTGGAATTTCGTAAGTTCATTTCACCTGAAGAATCACGATACTGTCACTGAATAATTGTAGTGTATGGTTCTTCAACCGCGATAGCATTCCATCGTCTGTAAATTCAAGCAGTATTGACACGTCTAAGATTGGTACTCCGGTAGCCAATTGGCCTGCCTCAATTTGTGGACCCGATGGCTTCAGTCAAGTCTTCTTGCCTCAGTCACTTGTTATCGATATTGCGCTCTGTGGCAGTGAGTCTATTCACGAACGTTTCTCCCGCCAGTTTTTGATATACGATTTAGGCCTGGGCTCATCGCTCTACAATGAGACATGTCCACCTGGAAATTGTTATACAAATACCGTGGCCGGAAATGGTTCCAATTTCGCCGAGGCATACTTCGAAATCGACTCGATTCGAGTGTTCACATCAAACACCACTACCAGCATAACTCATGAAGACGATAGTCCGGTTCGCCATACCAAAGGAATAATAATAGGAATCACATTGGGTACTCTATTCGGCGTCCTTGCGATCTGTTCAGGAGCCTATATAGTCTACAAACGGCGGAAATCTCGTTCCTCAGAGCCTGTACCTGAAGAGGAGTGGCCAAGACCTGCACCCTTTATCACCACTCGAGCTGAGGGTAGTAACACATTGTACAATCCCATGTTTGTGCAACCACTTCCGAGTTCTCTGAGCGAGAAAACTGCGGGCTTGGACATGGTAACGACTTCAGGAGATGGCTCGAGAAGTCCGGCGACTACTACGGCGGACTTTTCCATTGCTGGTGCAACTGCTACCCCAGTGGACACGGCGAGATTGCTTGATGAACTTGATTCGCTGAGGAGGGAGCTAGCAGAGGTTAGGGCGAGTGCAGTGTTGGATCCTCCACCTACGTATTATCGCGGTAGTGAGGGTGGTCACTGAGTAGTCGTTTTAGTTGACACTACGGAATTCTTGTATTGTATTTCATTAGCATCAGTAGTGACAAGATGTAGGGATCTGAATCTCGTAAATACTAGATGTGTAACGATCATCTTTGAGAACTCAGTATTAACAGGTAAGAACTGCGATTAGCTCCTAATTCTAGTGCAGAGACTAAAAACACATAATGTTATCATACGATTCAGTACGAATTGAGGAGATCTATGAAATATTTATCGTAATCTTTCCCAGGTTCATGGTTTATTCTCAAAATTCTCGCAACTATTTCACGATACTGTGCAGGCACAAATGGCTTCCAAGTGGACGACTCTTGGTCCTTATAGTATTCTATGCCTTTGATGAATGAATAGAAATGTAGATTCGGAAAATAGGTCGAAACGGTTTCTTCAAGAAGTCCGCGAAGTTGCTGTGTCGAATCCTGGCAGAAAAGGGCCAATTCATGTTCGTGGGCAACATATGTCGATAAGAATTGTAGACGCCGCAGTTTGAGAAGCGGTCCGTGAACTTTTAAAGCTTCAATAAGTGTCTAAAATATTGGGTTAGTACATTAATGAAGGTACAGATAACAATCATACATATGGAACTGCATTATCTTTATAGCAATCCATTTTGTATCCTTCTCCGATACGAAATGATAGATGTTCAAGATTTGGAAAATTCTCCCATATGCAGAAGAAGCGCAGTGGCACTGTCAATGCTCGAATTTGTGATGAACTGTGCTTCATAGAAGCCTCTATAGCAGTTGGGAAAATATCGAAAATTTTCTCGATTATGAGCTCTTCGATCGACCTGTCAGAACATAGAAAACTTTGAAGAAAGCGTCGAGAGACGTCGAAAAAGGCGACGCATTTCAAGTTAGGAAAGCAATCACTTGGAATGTCATCATCATGCTTTATTAAGCATTGAGCGTCGAAGTCCTGAAGAAGTGGTATGTGCTTAAATGACTGGAATATCTTATTACGTTCGGGTCGAGGAGATAAATCTGATGGTAACAAATGAAGGGTCTTCAGCTGAAGTGGTTGATTTCCTCGATTTGATATGTAGGACAAAAAATCTCTAGTGTTCAGCGTTAGAGTCTTCAATGGAGCGCTAATGATATATTTCGTTAGACTCAGTTCCCAATTTATAGGATAAATGTTTAATTCCTCCAGCTTCAAACCCATTAGGTTGTCCTGCAAATAAGACGCCGAAAGTTCGTTATTTAGAGAACATTGATACCCAAACGTTAAAGATCGAAGGTGTGGCAGTGAAATAATAGCTTTTACGGCTCTCTTGTCTATAGTCATCCAAGAGAAGCTAAGTGATTCCAAATTTTGCATGAAGGGAATTGCTTTCAAGAACATTCCAATGAACGCGTCCATGATTCTCGAAGGAAGTTCGGGGTTATTAAATGACATGCACATCCGTTTCACGTGAGGTGTCAATGAGAGAGCAGTCTTTTGGTTTTTAATCAAGTTGCGACAAAACGTAGTGCAGGTGGTTGTTGTGGATTTCGTGTTGCCACTAGTGGAGGCTACGTCGATCTCGAGAGAACAATACAGGCGGGGTAACGCTAGCGCGCAGAAGTACTTGCATACAAGAGCTAAATTCGAAAGGATTCGTTTTGACTCTATTTCAGTTATATCATCATTCGGAGTGAGATAGTCATATATGTGGATGTAAATCTCGTTGGGGATAGGCGGAAGTGGCTGACACCCATTGCTACGCTCTGGACCTGAGGAACATTTAAGATGAGCAATTATGTTACTGTGTCTTTGAAAACTTACTGTTCCAGTGAAAAGACATTTGAATATGTGTACAGTCGAGCGGAAGAAAGAATTGGACTAGTAGGTACTTAGTTGACGTAGCAAGTTGGTTGAGTTTTAAGTATGACGTGGCGGCGCTTTGATATTATAATTACGTACTTACGTAAATAATCTCCGACTCAATCCCCGATATTCTTCTAATTCGAACCTATCTTTCACTGCTAGCCAGCAACTATTTTGCGGTTGGCAAAATCCATACAAAACTGACCTCAATAACTATAAATATTAACATACAATATTCCCTGTAGTAAAATGATGGCTATTGTCAAGTGCAAAATCTGTGACACATGCTACCTTTTGTACATATTTTGCATTAATACAAATGTATCTTTTTGTTCTAATTTTAGCTTGATCAAAACTGGTGTAAAAGTCAACATTTTGCACAAGTTTTACTTCTGTGAAAATGTTTAATTTTGCCAATAAATTTTGATAGGCTCAAAACATTGTTTCTTAAATTAACAGATTCAACACTTCTGTCATTTTAAGAAAAAAGGTTTTGCACCTGTCAAAATGCACTGGCAAAATTAAACATTTTCACAGAAGTAAAACTTGCACAAAATGTTGACTTTTGCACCAGTTTTGATCAAGCTAAAATTAGAACAAAAAGATACATTTGTATTAATGCAAAATATGTACAAAAGGTAGCATGTATCACAGATTTTGCACTTGACAATAGCCATCATTTTACTACAGGGAATATTTTATGTCAATATTTATAGTTATTGAGGTCAGCTTTGTATGGATTTTGCTAACCGCAAAATAGTTGCTGGCCAGCAGTGAAAGATAGGTTCGAATTAGAAGAACATCGGGGATTGAGTCGGAGATTATTTTGCTGAATGATGTAGCACCCCCTACGGGCCTACAGTTTGCGACCCCGCTAAAACCTGAGGCCTGAGGCCTGGACTTTAGACTTCAGTACAAGATCGTCCACCAAGATGGGCGGATCCACTCACGTGGTTATCTTGGGCTAGACTACAATCATGTAGGCTCGACTCTCGAGCCTCTAGATGTTCTCTTAACCGTCTGAGAAACACGCTGCGGACCTTCTACAGTATCTTGGGAATATCATATTTAGTAGCCATCGGGCGCAGTAACTTAATTTAATCGGTACCAGGTCCCTAGAGTTCTCATGTTCGTTGTAAGTTTGTTCATTTGTCCAAACAATCATTGACCAACCGTCGGAATAGAAAAGCAGCATGGTGCACGAACCATTAATGAACTCACGTAGTTCGAACTTCGCGCAGTATACGCTAATCACCAGCGTGAATTTACTAGTTTTATGAATGGATTAAGTTCCGTTCCGTTAGAAAGGGAAGGTAAGTTCCTTTAGTTTTACATCGGTGGATGCTGTGTATTTACGAAGGATTCCGTGCATTGAAAAAAAACAGTAGAAGTGCGATGTATGCGCATTGATTAGATCAATAAGGCACCTGTCGGTGCCAGTCGGTGCCTACCAGGCCAGGTGGCCTTCCCAAGCGGTTCCCATGGATACTTACACCGAGTCGATGTTCCGCTCACAAATTCGACTCGGACGGTTAGTGGATGACTACCCGTAAGGATCTGACGACGCCAGACGTCGCCAGATTTTTAAACTCCGCCTGATGGCTTAATTTTTGCAAGTAGCATCAGACCGTGAGGAGGCCGTCGTAGGTGCTAGACTTGTTGTCAGAAAATAAAAACATAAGCAAGACGTGTGGGTCGGTGCCTTTAAATACGTAATAAATCTAGAAACACCACGTGAAGAAACCATCTAGACACTTTTAGCGAGCTTAAGCGATGTTTAGAGATGGTTTTTCAGTCTGGCAGAGGGGGGGGGGGGGCCTCTCCAGAATTTTGAGTCTGGCGAAATCTAACGGTGCTCGGCAAGTTGATTTGCTCTCGGCATCTCGGCTGATCTCAGTCTGGCGACGCCAGGATCTGTCTGACGACGTCAGATCCTTACGGGAAGTCATCCAGTCTGAGCGATGTGAGATGATGTAGGGTGGTGTCTGCTGATGTCTGGCGATGTGCTATCATTAGCAATTAAGCACCGTGGAAAGTCTTTGAAAGCTTGGAGAGAGCTATTGTACTCCACTGAGGGTACCGTGCTCTCCTCGGTAATAGCTGGAGAAGAAAACACATGAGCGGTTGTATCGGTATTCAAGTTGCAAGGTGTCGTTAAAACCTATTTTTTTTATGACTTGGTATAAATTATGCATATTTAGGGAGCCTAAGGCTGCATAAGTCAGGGGAATAATGTCATACCTGGTTTTTCTATTCGCCGACACGGCGACACCATCTGCCTAGATCCAACTTCATCTGACACAGTCTGATACCTTCTGACACCATGCGAGACCTTTCGAGACCGGCGACCGTGCGGAACTATTCCAATTTTCCAATACCATGCTACGGTCCTCGCGGCCTGCGGGATAGATAGGGGCAACTCGATCGGGGGGAATTCTTTGCGACTCCAAAGGACTAGGAATGACAGGAAAGGACAAGAAAATACTTCAATAGACTCCATTCTTCTCCAATCGTGAGTTCAAAATTTCTCCGTCCCTGCATTTGTTCATATTCATATTTCCTCTGTATATCAAGGTCGTCCATATATTGCTGCGACGATCTGAAAACTATGTAAGAGTCCGAAAGAGTCGAATTGTTTGTCATACTTCCACGTGAGTAAAGCGTGCGATACGACGAATCGGATGCAACTTTTCGGCGGATGATCTGGTTTCAACTGTTCACCGTTTCGATCTCCCCACATTCCTCGTACAGCAACACCTACAATTAGCAGACCTAGGCTACTTAACACACCTAAGCAGCATAACGCGCTTCATAAGTACAGATGACTCCGAAGCTCCTCAAAGTGCAGTGGCAATCAGTTCGGATCGCTGACGATCCTGAGTGGTCGAAAGTTTTCAATCCCTAACATCTGATGAAATTGGAAATCTTCGGAAATATCAGAAACATATCGAGATCTCAGCAAGACATATAGCATCATGCAGAGCCATACACTCATATCGATATTTTCATTGCATGGCGTTCGGGTGGAATTCCAAGTGCTTTCAGGTGCTTTCTCCACAAGATTGCTTATCTTCTGGCTCCAAAATCCGTTCTTTTCTGTGCAATGAGGCTTTAGTACTTCCTGTATAGTACAGCAGCTAGCCCTGGGCTGGCTTCCGTCGACTCGTCCCGCCTATTCCATCCCTCCGATCAGCCTTCAACAGCCTTCAACCTTCCGATCGACGACGAAGAGCCACATGAAAAAATAAAAAGGCGATCGATCTCTTCCCACGTAACAGTGTTTTATTAACGTCACCATCAAATCATCCCTTCTGTCTCTCTCCTTCGTTTCACAGTTACGTAGGGTTACGCTCGAGCTACCTTATCTCGGTCAATATCTTCGCAAGGGAGCCTCTATAACCAACTTTGAGACTAGCACATTCCTTTTGCTTATACACTCTCTTATGCAACTGTAGTTGCCCTCGACACACACACTAGCGACTCTCCTTACTTGCTTGTTGCAGACATTACGCGATGGCAAAGGAGGATGACCCCCTTCCCACTGAAGAGGAGGCTGCAGCGTCGGTTGCCCTTCTTCTTCAGCTTGTATCAGACGCGAGGATGACGAACTGTCTTATGAGTACGTCCATTTCTCTCCTTCACTACAATTCTTCACTGAAACCGGTCCTTTGGCTTCACTAGCCGTGGCGATCTCGCTGCTCCTGTATGTTCCCCTTCCTCATCATGTGCTCAGACGATGTTAACTGACGCTGATATCAGATACGACTATTTAATTTCGCTGCGGGAGGAAGTATGTCATTTCGTAACTGTTTCAATGCACGATGGAAGCTGACGTGAAGGTTAGATCGAATTGATATGGAAACGCAGAATGCGGTTTACTAGTTATCTTTACGTGCGTTCCTACCTCTCAGTTCGTCTTCATGCCGGCTCTCAACCCGCGGTATCAGATATGGAACAGATACGGAAGTATCGTTGGTATTATGTAGGCCCGCTTCCTCTCTCATCGTTCTACACCTAACCGTACACCGATAGATTGTCCGCAAGCTGTATGCCCCCCTCCCCCTCCCCTTGGTACCAACCTCCTAACCTGCTGAACCCTGAACAGTCATGTTACGGGAGATGAACGATGATAAGGTACATTTTAGGAGTCTCTTTTGATCTTTCGGGGGGTCCTGATGAATGAGTTTGCAGGAATGTGTACGATACCTACAAATGGAAGGAGCAGCTTCTTCTATTATAACTACTACTGTGGATATCGTGTTGGTTTATCGGTATGTTCTTTCTTTTTCGTATATTAAACCGGAAGATGACTAGAGTTCATTGGTAGCATTTGGATCCTGTACGCAAAGAGTAAACCACTTTTGTATTTCCTTACTTTTTTGGTAGCCGGTTCGTCATCTTTCTATTTTAGTCCCCATTCCCTCTTTTAGCCCCTCGGCACCTTCTTCAGCTTCTTCATCGCCTCTTTTCCTCTCTATGCTCATGTTTTGACATTCTCTCCCATATTGCAGGTGAATGTATCGTAATGTCAGCACCCCATCCCGCTCCCCTTTATACGAAGCTAACAGAACTTTAGAAACACGTTGGTTATTCTTACCATCGATTCGATTAAAAGTATGTTGTATTCTCCGAGTTCCCCCTACCATGTACTCAATGCTGATGGGTTGTGTAGCATTCGTACACATCGGGTTCGGCTCCTTCTCTTCATAGATCCATTCACAATTCTGATGGTGGATGTTGTTTATAATGTTCAGACCATCTTTGACAGGGTGTTATCCGACAGGTTTGCCCGTCTCTTTTTTCATGTAGTACCCGAATCTAAACAGTTGTACGATTCACAGAGACGCTCCCGTCCTACTTCAAGTTCTATGTCGTGACCATGCTCATCGTCTCCCTCATCATGTTCATTCTAACCGTGCACAACACTTTCATGTTGTTGTATCGATACAAGTGGAGGGGAATGCCTGTCATTAGGCTATTCCTTAGGGATGGGCTGTTCTGGTTTATTGGGGTACTGGCGTTCACAGTTGCACAGGCGGTGGTGCTTACTAGAACTAGGGTTACGTTGAGCGAGATGATGATTGCGTGAGTGTCCCTTCTTTCTTGTTTTAGGCGGTCCCCTAACTCATTGTACTCGTACCTTTCTTCCTCCTTTTCGGCCCCCCAATCCTATCCCAACACATTCATCAAATAGCCCTACAGTTGCAGTCTACGGAACCATCGGCTCTCGTGTTGTCCTTAACATCCGAGGCATCCTCCTGAAACCCAATGCTCCCGAGTATGGAGGAGATGATGATGTGGCCTCCATTGAGATGGAAAAAGTGTCCCAATTACGAGTCATCAGAAGTGGTACTCGTAATACTACAGGAGGTTTGTATGACGATGATGATGACGATGTTGAGGGTGAGGATAGTGTGGGTACCAGGGTTGAGCCGGAGGGGTTGGCGAGGCGTGGGATGAAGTCTACTAAGCCGACTTGCGAAGAGATAGAGTTGGATGTACGGGAAGAGAATGGGTTGGGAGGGTATGGATTTGGGTTAGGAAAGGGGTATGGGGAGACTCCAGTCAATTTTGCTGAGGAGGTGCCGAAGAGGATGGGTGGGCTAGGGAGAGCGAGAAGTAAACGAGGAGATGACAACGCGTAGTCCTAGATGGATTACGTGGTATATACCCTATGTTTTCTCACCTGATGGCGTGCACATGGTACACTAAGTACGGTAATTAGAGCTGAAGTGCGGTGTATGAACACTGTATATTACAAGTGTAGAAGGAATAGATTACAGCTAGTTACGAAACGATAGAGAATCCATATCCATTTCCAAAGTCATGAGCAAGGTGATATAATATTTGCTCACTCTCAAATTATATTAAATATGCAAGAGCATGAATAGGAATACCTATCATGCTTATGTTCAAGTTAAGAGAGAAACATATGAGCGCGAATAGTATATACGTCACACTCACACGATCGATATCATTCAGTTCTACTAGTTGTCAGTAATTTATGACCTATTTGAGTATATATTTTTTTCAGATAGACCATATGCATGCAGTAGTACAGTATGTATTTATAATAGTGGTGGGTTTACGACAACCTATTATTTCACGCTCACATATAGAATATTCATGCTCAGGGTCGAATTTTCACGCACAGACCCTGAGCATGCACGCTCAACTCACGCTCACAATTGAACGTGCACGGAATTTTCTGCCTGCCCTATTATACTGATACCCCCTTGCTTCTTTCTTGTAACATTTGTATGATGTGCAAATATTTCAAGGTCGTCGCAAATACTTATCAGATCTGGCTAGAACTGGTCATTTGTTTGTAAATTTTACGCTAATTCAACCTCGGGGCTACCGAATAAGTACTTGGGGGTCACCAATCCCTATATGGTATTTAGCGTGACGTCACACAGTGTGACCAAAAGTGACGAAAATCTTGACCCAGAATAAAACTGATGCAGGGAAGTGAAATTCTGAGTGTTTCTCTTCATTCTTTCTGTGTAATAATAAAATTTTATCTATTCTAAGTGTTGAAGTATATGTACCATGTCGAAATTATAAACATAAATGCTTAAATACATCTTCCTTTCTTGTCACAACTTTGTCACAGTTGCTGAATTGAAGAATTATAGAGATATTTTACTATATCTGGTTAAATTATTTTTATAATCATAAACAGTAGTTCAAATGTAGTATAATAAAGCTTATTTTACGAATTTCTGCTAAGTTATCACTTGGAGGTAGTGTTTAAGTGGTGTATGTGCGGTATTTCTAAGTGTACTGTGCTAATTTCCCACGCTCTTTGATACAGCGAAATTGCACTTCAATTGCTTTATGGAAACTTATTATTTTAATTAGTGATACAGTCATCAACCATTATATGTGACAACAAAACTTGAAGCTGTGATTTCACATCATTTAGTACACATTATACTAAAAAAATTGTACATATGGATAGACACAATCATATAGAATTGCTTTGTATAATTTTTACCATGCTGTGTTTTAGTAGGGAGCGAACATTCGCAAAATAGTTGAAGGGACTGGATTTTGATCAAAACCACATGGCGTGACAGCCGCTGATGGCAATACAGTTTATTACAAAACACTTCAAAATTAAAGATTGCCGAAGTCCGGATCATTAATATAAACAAAACCTCCTTGTCTTGCAACACTGAGCACTTCAGATTTCTAGTGATATCAGCGAACATAGATGCACTTTACTCATGAAAACATTTATACAGGTTTATTACATTGAATAATAGCTGCTTATGTTATAAAAAGTTAAATCAAGTACCTTTATTGAGTAATACATGCCATGTATTTTTTGTAAATCTCATGTTTGGGGTAACTCTCCAACTTAATTTATGTGTCATATATCTATTTCAATAAATATCTGTAAAAATACTGTTGGAACTCATTCCTAGGATACTATGCCTCAAAATACAAAAAGAATTGTAGTGATAGTCATAGATTTGAGCTGAGGAGAAGCCAATCAGTTGGGCTTGTCACGTGAGGTGGGGGTGTCACGTTTGGTGGTTGATGACTGTAGTGATATAAAGTGCTCAGCTACGACATATTAACAACAATATTGAGTCAGAATAATTATTATGAAGAGAATAGCTGTCTAATGGTGGTCCACAGTGCAACTTGAGTGTATGCTATACTAGTTTCTCACGCTATTTAGGAGGGCAAAACTTGTATCTATGGCCACTCATCAGAATTTCACTTTCACAGCTAGCTTTAATGACAAAAAGTACTCAGATTTAGTATTAGAATAGAACTGTTGAGCCCGAATTTTTATTTTATGAATTTTACCTGGAGATCTTGTGTGTTACCTTGCATGATTGACTGATTAAAGAAGGTTTCTTAAAATTCTGGCTCAACATTTTTGTTCCTTATGTTAAATTATATAACTTTTGTCATTAAGATTAGTGGATAAAGTGAAAATCTGAAGACTGGGCACTATTTTGGCAGAGGTTTGACTATTATGTAAATTTAAATTTATGTATTAGACTACTAAAAATATAATTATATCAGATTAAATATACTACTCAATTACATATCATACAAGTTATTTTAAAGTGATCGAGTATCTGTAGGAAAAGATATTTCACTGAGTCCGTGCAAAATGAGCATGCATTGCTGTCACACTGGTGTGACATGTCAAATTAGTGACCCCCACTTGAAACTGCGGCTGTGCAATGGGAACTCAATTTTACAACTCGTGTTAGTGACGAAATATGATCAGTTTTATTAGGAGAATAATATTAAAACTGTTGAGCCTGAATTTTTAATTTGTGATTGTTACCCCAAAATAATGACATATAATATACCAGATATCATGGTCAGAGATTATTTTTCAAAATTCTGGCTCAACAACACTGTTCTATTACATTTACTGTATAATATTTGTTATTGAAGAAAGTCAGAATATTGCAATTCTGAGAGCTGGGGACAGAAATACTGATTTGATGCCTATTTTTGGCAGAGAGATTGCATTAACTCGCGATTTTATAATGATATAACTAATACACACATATCCATTCAGTAATATTAGGGATACTATTCAACTGTATATAATGCGGGTTATTTGAAGGTAATCAGAGGCTTGTACTAAGTTATAGCTTGAGATATTCAACTGGGTCAATGGAAAAGGGCATGTGACGGCTGTCACGCTGGTGTGACATGCGTGATTGGTGACCCCCATAAGTACACACCTCAGACAGGCCTAAATCGGGTTCATGTAAATATGGTACATCCCGATTTTTGTAACAATTAGAATATGCCATAAAATATGTAATGTGTCAGATGCATTAGAAAATTCTAAATTGAGTAATACATCTGCTTATTGTTCCAATTGTTTCGTGCCAATTTTACCTGTGCAATGTGAACCGAGCCTCCGAAAATTTTCTGATTGGCCTAGGAATGGATGGGGTCACGGATCTTATTGAAAATATTGTGCATGGATCAGTCAGTTTTCCTATTCTTGCACATATTCTAGATTTGCCCACACATCAGTCAGATAACATATTTTAATAACTATTCTAATTGTTAAGTAAATCAGGTTGTACCATATTTACAGTGATCTGATCCACCCTTGTCTGAGGTGACAGCTGCCAGCAGCCGCTGGCATCAAGTGCCGAAGTAAGTTATGCTTATGTTCAAAATAGAAGTTGCCATAAAACATATTAATGTGGTTTCCATTCAATGAATTTTACATGAACTCATGAAGGATTTGTGCTGGTCAAGATGTTTACCTCTTAAATCATAACCCTCACAAGGCATAAGATGAATAAGTCATAGATATTTTGGTCCACCAACTTGGTTCGCAGGGATTCTTAGAGCATAATGCATATGATTTTGCACAGGAAAATGCATAATATTACATAAGCATTCCAGCACTTATACATCTCATTCATCCTTCCCTACCGTCAAATTTTGTATTTACCAACTCCCCACCCACCCTGGCATGCCACCATGTCTCAATGGGTTGAATTTGAGTTGAATAGTATGTGTTTTGAGCGCCACTGGGCTAACCTGTGGCCACCTACATGTCCAACAGGGCTCTCCAAGTCTAGAGTCTATCAATGTGCGCCAGGCTGGTCTTGCTGCAAGGTTGCAATGACAGGAAACCATCTCATCATTGGATGAGAACTGGCTAGATCATGAAGTGAACATAGTTGATGAGCAGTGTGTTCTGGATGTTCTGGAGTCTTCATCAGACTATGAGAAGGGCCTTGAATGTCTGAATGTCTGGATGAAGGGGGAAGAGCAATTGTGAAGAAGTTGAAGGAGTGGAGTGGCAAGGTCATTAAAATTGCTGGAAACAAGCATAAATGTATGATACTTTGAATTAACTGACTTTTACAAAAAAAATCATAAGCTATTTTAGGCCTTATTGCTTAGGTACTTAGATTTCTCTTCAACGTAAATAGCCCTCTGTAACCTTCACTTATGAATTATGAAAATCGTTGTTCTCCGAAAAAATTTCTTTTTTGGAAGGTCACTCAAAAGTCATATACTGTACCCTTTCGACCAACTCTTCGTTGAAGTACGCTGTGACGACGATGAACAGTTGGACTCTCTGTTCAAGGGTCAGTGTGATGCGTGACAAATTGAAGATCTGTCCATCACTAAATGATTTTCAGCTAAATTTTTCACAAAAAGCGACGGTTTTATCTTATGGTTTAAAATATTTCCTTGTACCCCTGTTCATGGGGAGCTGTGACGCGTGACGAAACATACATTTGTTCAAGTTCATGGCATCGTGTGATGCGTTACTGAACAGTTGGTCGAAAGGGTACAGTATCCCATAAGTCATACGCTGGCCAGTTCACCGAAGCGTATGCCTTAAGAGGGGTTCGACTGTACCCGGTTCAAGCAAGGTTCAAGCCTTCAAGACACAAGTGTGCTCCGAAGAATGTCCCGAGAGACTGCTCCCAATCTCAAAAGTTCATTTCGACCTTCATATTACGCTAGCCTGGCCTAGCCTAATTTTTAAGTACTTATGCGAGCCTCGAGGTAGCTTTATGAAATCGCAGTCTGCAGATCCTTGCAAGGAAGTAGTAGGT
The DNA here is from genome assembly GCA_025738555.1 of Cyathus striatus. Taxonomy (NCBI): domain Eukaryota; kingdom Fungi; phylum Basidiomycota; class Agaricomycetes; order Agaricales; family Nidulariaceae; genus Cyathus; species Cyathus striatus. The sequence continues at coordinate 3,416,740 of JAOVFP010000012.1, forward strand.
GCTTACATAACTGATTTATTTACGTTTGGACATTTTTAACTTTACTCATACTCAGGAACGTCTGAACTTGAAGATGTCTATCACAGACCAGCACCACCGTTTCCCAATCACCTCTCTTGTCATCTCACTGCCTCCACTGTTCAGAGAACATATACTGCTGCGGGACGAGAAATAGTACCAGCGTAGGATGACAGGCCAAGACATCAGCTCTGATATAGATCTGAGTTTTAACGCGCAAGCATTGCGCAGTGGTTGACCCGTCGCACAGCCAGCCGGGTGTGCGGTTCATTATGACTTACAATGTTATTCTGGAGCCAATGTCGCAGAATTTAACAAAGTTCTCCGGTGAAGGCGGGTTAGATAGGTGTAGGATCGACGAGTATAAATATCACTGATCAGACCGATTGTGAGTAATAAAAGACACACCCATCAAGTGTTTCTTTCTTTCTCTTTTTCTTACCTAGACAGTCATGGCTACTTGTGGAATGTACGAGTCATTTCTATTTTCCGCTAATATATATTGACAGTCATCTCGTCATTTCATTAGCTTCTATCCTCGCAGATGTTCAGCCAGTTGAAGAGTCACCCTATCACTATACTCCGACTCAATACGTCACGTTAATTATGATTTCTCTATTCGCCATATCGACTGGTACATATGTTTTTTATTAATTGCGTGAAGTTTCCAATAGCCATATCTTTTCAGTCACACATACGGTTCAGGCAATACGAGACCGTCTGTGGTGGATGCTTCCCACAGCGTGCCTATGCGGTATTGCAGAAATTATCGGATGGTCTGCAAGATTATGGTCTAGTATTAATTCACTTCTCACCACTCCGTTTACGATTCAGTAAGCAATTTATATTCCTAATAACAAAATAATATTTGAGTTTTGCATAGAATTACAACGACGATTATTGCTCCGACTCCTTTAGTTGCCGCAAATTTTATAATTCTAGGACGTCTAATTTCTCAGCTTGGGCCACAGTACAGTCGCCTATCGCCAAAGTGGTGTAAGTTTGGTTACTTATTGTTTGACTCACTAGTAACTAACTTTAAACCATTCTAGACACAATCATCTTTTGCTCCTGCGTATGTTTGTTTTGACTATATCACCACTTCTTCCAAGTTATACTTATATAACTTCGATAGGACATAATTGCTTTGGTATTACAAGGAGTTGGAGGCGGCATGGCCTCCGCTACTGATACCTCAGGAGAAGCTGAGAAAGTAAAGCGTCTCTCAACTAAACAAATGAAATAATTACTAACCAAATTTCAAGGGAGGCATGTTATGCTCGGTGGTATATTCTTGCAGCTAAGTAAGCGTCATTTTCTACTGTGAAATATTGTGCCTGACTTCTATCCTTCATACAACAGTTGCCGTCATTGTATACGCTGGGCTCGGTACCGAGTTCATGGCCCGCTATTTAAAAAATAAGCCGTTCAAAGTTACTTCGTATACATATAATATGGAGTCTGGCCATCTAATTCCTGCACGTGGAGAATGGACTGGCCGTCTTCGTATCATGAGCTTTGGTCTGGCTTTTAGCACAACGTGTTTGTTTATCCGAGCTGTGTACAGAACGGCTGAGCTCATCAATGGATGGAGTGGCAGGATTATTTCGACGGAAGTAAGCAGATTCTCCATGGCTCAAATGTACCCATGTACTTATTTTTATGTTCAATTTTTTCAGATATTCTTGATGGAGCAATGGTAATCTTAGCGATTTATACGCTCAACTTCGCTCATCCTGGATTTCTTCTTCGAACGTCCGGGTTTAATAAGTTATCTAATGAAAATGCTGCTGTTTCGGGCACACAGATGGGTGTCGTTAAGGGCCGGTGATCTCCCCCAACTTCCAAGGTCGTGTACGTTTATTCGCTTGTACAAAATGTAAATGTAGTTAGTCGATTGACCTATTTATAGTAATTCTCCAGTTCTTCATTATTTACTGGTATAAGCATATATGATTGATATCCCGGCCATTGTTCTCCAGATCATAACACCTGGATTCTTGTAATTAATACATGGCTATTTTACACTCGTACAGGACAAGATTTTATGTGATTATTCAGTGGCTTACAATTCCGTCTGTTTTGAGACTCTCTTCGTGTGATGTATCCTGCGCGTACGAAAAGCTTCGCTGCCTCAAATATTGCCGTGATATCCAAACCCCTCTGGCTCCCAGAAAGTTTGAGTACTACGCTATGATCAAAGTCGGCCCTAAAAGTGACGTGAGAACCTTGTGAGAACCTTTAAGGAACAGTTCCCCAAGTTGTACGTCATCCATATTCAATTTCCCATTCTCACCAAGAAAGCTGAATATGAGCAGAAACGCTCGGTAGTACTCGCAGAGCTGTCCCAGCTCTATCATCGGTTTACTTGCCGATATCATGACGAGACGATGCAGGTCCTCGATAATGAATTTATTGGTCGGGAGGGCTTCTGGATAGAAGTTCATGATTGTGTGTGTGAATTCCTCCCAGTCGTGTCGACAATTCCTGGTCAGAAGCATCCACAAGTCATATACGTCGTTGTTTTCAACATATTTTAAGGTCCATTCAATTTTCTGCTTGTCATTTATGCCACCTAAGATTCTCTTTGAGAGGATATCTACATCGTCGAAAAATCTATACAACGAAATCGGATTTCCGTCGAATTTAGGGGCGGAATCTTCGTAGCGCATTGGCATGAACGGCAGTCTGCATGATGTGCACATGGTTTGGCCCATTGTTAATTGGTGGCTTTGACAATCTAGTTTTAAGTTAGTGGATTGATTAGTGCCAGCGGTAGGTTGGGCAAGCTTACTTTGAGATTACTTGTACTTTTTGTACTAGGCAGTGACCGATTCCTAGTCATGGTGACTCCTCACTATTAATGACAGGGTGATCAATTCCATATAACGTATATTCCACTTCAGTGTATACTAGACCAATTCATCGAGGTATGTGTTATGACTTCGGCCGAGTCCGTAGGATGTCGACTGATTCAGGACATCGCAGATCCTTGTTAAATACAGGAGCTCCGAGTGATACGGCTAGAGTGTTCATCTACGGTTTGCTCGTGAATGCAAAGCTGGGCGTAATAGCTAAATACAAGTGTATAACGATATATGCAAAGTAGAGAAAAAGGGTTAAGTGGAAGGGTGGGTGAAAAAGCAAAGCTCGAAGTCAAAGACTATCGAGCTATCTGTGAGATGTAGAAGAGAACACGAGAAATAAATAAGTACCTATCGAGCTATCTGTGAGATGTAGAAGAGAACACGAGAAATAAATAAGTACCTATCGAGCTATCTGTGAGATGTAGAAGAGAACACGAAGAGAAGAGATGGAGAACTGTAGGGTACTTAAGGTAAAAACACATATGAAATTGCCCCTATGCCCCGAGAGACTAAGTCTCAATTGGCAGGCAATTATCAAAAACATAACATATAATTTCACTTGCTTACGTAGACCACGACCAATTTCATCAGTCGCCTCATCTACGGTTTGCTCGTGAATGCAAAGCTGGGCGTAAACAAGGGCTAAAAGGTGCGAGCTTCGAGTTCAACCAGATTAAAGAGAGTTGCGTGCGAATAAGTATATTCGGTCACCCTAGCTCTCTCGCACGAACCCTCGAAAGATTTTCGAAGGGCCGAGCTCAAGCCAAAGCAGGCACGATGGGAAGAGACGGAGGCTCGGGATCCTGAGTACGAGCCAAGGCCCAATGAAGACGACTGGAAAGTTGAAGAAGTCGATCTTGAGGGGTGTCGATGTAAAGCCTGTATGCGTCGCTCCGCCAACGTCCCAGCAATTGAATCTCGTGGTCCGAATACCCAGCAGCAGCAGCGGAAGTAGCGGCGCCACGACGAAAACTATGACCAGAATATGAAGAAGGATTATAACCCAACTTCGTCAGGGAAGATTTTAGCAGTAAAATAAAGGTACTGCGTTGCAATGGAGATCCAGGAACCTCGGAGAACAGTGGAGAATCGTTGGGAAGAGGATAAGAATTAAAAAGAAATTGTAAAGCAAGCACGGCACATGTAGAAGTGCCAGGTGCTCTGGCGATTAAGATGGAGACACCTTGACGAAAGGGGTCTGTTTTCGAAGAAGGGAGAAGGAGGCGGACGTGACTAGGGTTCTCAAGAGAAGGTATGAAAGTAATAGCCCCTCGAGTGAGATGAAGGGAGGCGTTAAAACTGTGGCCATCTGGAATTGTAAACTCTCCACAACGTAAGAAACCTGACCAGGCAAGTTTGATAGCAGTGTCAAAGTTCAACTCGGTGTAAGAAGGCTCTCGTGCATTAGAGAGAGATAACTGCTGGAGGATTGACAATGTTATAGGCAATTTTGGAGACCTGGGGCGTACACCATAGTACCGTTTGATACCACGAAGGAGTCGTTGAACTGTGGGAGATTCACAATTTTCGAAAGGTAAATCTGCGTCGATGTGGAGGGAACGAACAGAGCTGATGTAGCCTTTAATGGTTTTGGGTTGTAAAGCCCGTTGACCAAGAAAGGCGACCCACTCCAGGAGGGCATTAGTAGAGGCAGGGAGGTATTGGCCTGGTTCGGTATGAAGCTCGGGGCGCATGCGGACAAAATTGATGTAGGACTTTTGACCTGCTGTGTAAGTTCGGCGTGTGTTGGATGAAAGACCATGCCAGAGAAAGAATGCGACATGTGGCGAGTACTGAGAGTGTTCTTCAAGCCAGTAAGATGGGACTTCGGAGATGAGGGCTTGCGTAAGAGGAACGGAGCTAGCTTGAACATCTGTGCATAATTAAAACGAGAAGCAGCGTCAGCAATTGCATTGTCTTCAGAAGGAATCCAAATGGAAGAATAAGAGAAACCGAGGCAGGCGGACATCATCACAATTTGCCGCAAAATTGGCATAGACTGGGGGGAACCACAGGTACCGCTGTTGAGCCAAGAGACGACCACTTGATTATCACAAAAAAATTGGACGTGCTGGCCACTCCAGTCATCGCCCCAACGAAGAATCGCTTGTAAAATTGCGAAAATTTCCTTGAACTGGATATCTCGTGAGCGATAGCGCCGTGGACACCTGGATGAGAACCAAAGATTGGCGAAATACCCACCCAGCCCTTTTTGTCCACTGGCATCTGTGTGAACAATGCAATCAGGAGAGGGAGGAGTGATCAAGCGAACACCATTCCATGGGGTGCTAAAAATAGTCCACCAGTGGAGGTCACTTCGGGCACCCAAAGGAATATGAAGATGTTGAAATGGCGAAGAGAATTTCATTGAGAAATCAATAAGGCGCCGGATAAAAGTTCTGGAGTGCGGAATAACCTGTGAACAGAACTGAAGAAAGCCAATAAGGCGTTGAAGCTCTTTCAAGGAACAAGTCTTCTTGTACTGCCACTGCTGTAGTGTATCTTTGAGAAATTGCAGCTTAGCGAATGGAAGGCGCGCTTCCATAGCCAAGGAATCAAGCTCGATACCTAGAAAAACCAGCTGAGTGGATGGCCAAACAGTTTTGGATTCCTGAAACTGAAGGCCTAGAATACGACCCAAATCTAAAATCCATTCAATGGCCATAAAAGATTTCGCAAGAGGCCATGAGTCGGAGCGGGGAAAGATGAGGAAAAAATCGTCTAAATAATGACGAAGAGGTGCAGGGATGTGTCGTTGGATAATCCAGTGTAAGGCCTCTGCAAAGAGATTGAAGATGTATGGTGCTGAGCGAAGGCCAAAGGCGAGCACGATAAGGAAATAAAATTGACAACCCCAAAAAAATCCGAGATGGTGCCAATCTGTGGAGCGGATAGGAATTTGATGAAAAGCGTCCCGCAGGTCCAATTTAGCCATGAGTGAGCCAGGCCCAGCCATCAGTAAGTCCTGAATAGCAGACTCCAACATGTCATAAGAGATGTATGCCTCAGAATCTGGAATACCATCGTTAATAGAGGTTCCGTGTGGCCAGGATAAGTGATTGATCAAACGAAGCTTGTCCGGGCTTTGTTTACGGCTTGCCACCCCAAGGGGAGAAGACCGAAAGTTATGCATAGGAGGCGAGGAGAAAGGGCCATGAGCTTGGCCCTGAGCAACAAGAGAGGAGATAGTGTCCTCGACAAATTGAGAACGGGATAAAGCCGATTGTAAATTAGGCCCTGATGAAATAACTTCCCCCCCTGAAAAACCAAAAGATGCACCGAATTGTATAATTTGGAGTAAAGACGATACAAAAGATCTATCAGGATACTCAGCTAAGTATGACTTCCATGCATCATAAACAAGAGGTGTTGAAATAGGGGGGGAACAAGGAGAGGAAAGGGGGGCGTTAGCGCGAGGATTGGAATTAGGTCGAACGGGAGGTATCGAGGTAGGAGGGAAGGAAGCGGAGTGTACAGGAGGATTGAGAAAGAGATCCGGTGACTGCTGGCATGAGTGGGCAGCCGTCGGTTGACGGATGTGAGGGCCACCCACCTTGCCGACCTCCTAAGTGCTGGACTTGGGGCATAGGGACCCAGAATGGGTGGTGGAATCACACTTGTTGCATTTGTGTAGTCTACCAGCAGGGCAGGGAGATGCAGTGCATGAACCACGATTGAAGTTGAAGCAAGTCTGTAGCGAGACAGGGACAGACTTGGAAATAACATTGCGCGAGGAATGAGGGTTGGTTGGACGAATGATAGGTCGGACACGATGAGCCAAATGCGAAGTGATTAGTTGACCATCTGCTGATTTCCAACCGGTGTATATGCCGTTCACCATTTCCCGACGACGATCCAGGTGGAAATCCATATGGTATTGTAAAACAGCAGGCCAATCGTAGCGTTGGGAGATATCAATCAGATGGGATATGTAAAAGAAAGCTCCATCTGAGACAGTACGCATGACATTGGGTTTGCCAGTGGCGGCAGCGAGTGTGGACAGTATGTTGAAATATACGGTCAAAGGAGAGATAAGGGATGCAGAATTTGGGTAGTCGCGTGATGAACCAGAGGAGGGCTTGGCAGTTAAAACTCCATTGTCAAAATCAATGGTAGAGCGGACGTCGGTCTTGTCGCGAATGCGGGAGTCCAATTTGCAAAGATCCATGGGCCGGAATTCATGATGAGTGATATCCAGGATGATGCCAGCCTCCACTCATGGAAAATCATCATAGATTGACTTACCGAGAGCTGGAACCTGATCCATAATGAAAGGGGGCACTGCTATAGGAGCAGAGCCTCCTGAGCTCCCAGACAATGGAGTCTCTCCCTCCAAATGTGTAGGTGCGGCAGCTGGTGGGCGAATCGATGCGATGAGAGTATTAAACTGCTCCGTAGTAAATGCGACAAGCTGAGGTGTGGGTTGGTCAGACATCGTGTGAGAAAAGTCAACTGTGGGAGAGTCCGAAGCAAGGGCTTCTGGTGCTGATGGTGTTCTCGAAATAAAGCGGCCGTTTGGGTCGCGAAGAGGAATACTGCTGAAAAAGCAAAGCTCGAAGTCAAAGACTATCGAGCTATCTGTGAGATGTAGAAGAGAACACGAGAAATAAATAAGTACCTATCGAGCTATCTGTGAGATGTAGAAGAGAACACGAAGAGATGCAGATATTTGTAACCCTCTCTTACTGTATAGAGAAACTTTGAGAGATAAGCTTAAAGAATTACCTTGTTTGCCAAGGTATCTCCCAGGTGAAAATGGGTTCCACTTTTCGTCATTCACGTGATTTTTTTCACGGTCACATGTGCGCCTCGCTCTCACTCTCACTCTTGGCTCTCTCTCGGCTTTCTATCTCTCTATCTCTCTCTCTCTCTCTCTCTCTTACTCCCTCTCTCCTTGGCGTATTGGCTCAAAGGTCCGGGTGATGAATCAATAGACTTGGATGACGATGGTGGGTCTAACGATGATGAAGGAGGCAAATAAAGGAAAGGAGGGAGAGCGGAGAGTGGAGAGTGGAATGGAAGAAGCTTCGGCCGGCAAAACTTTTGTATTTCATAGTAGGAAATAGCAAGAGTATGAAGTAACGGAAATGTTACTCTGTTCAAAGTCCATCGTCGAAAATCCCTGTCATGTCGTCCTCTCCAGGTCTTTCTCATCTCTCTCCCTCCTCTCTTGTCATCATCGGCATGTCACGCCGTTTTCTCCCCCCCCTCTCTTCGTCGTCGGCATGACTCTCTTCACTGCACCCCCCTCCTCTAGTCAATGTCGTCCCCCACGCTGTTTTTCTTATAAAATGTAAGTACTCTTCCTCTCCTTGTTATCATTACGCTGTTGCTGTCTCACAGTGTCCCTGTCACCGTCCCACTTCCCCAGCAATGGCACAAGCCTGCCTTCATGCCCCCCTCCTTGGCGCTTTGGCATCTCAACAGCCGATGTCACTATACACCCACTTCCTTCGACGTCCAAATGGCTCAACGGCCTACATCATTCCTTCTGTCCTGCTAGTCGTCGTCGACGATATGTCAACAGCCCCAACCTATCTCCCCAGCCCCCATCCCTCTCTGGTCTGCGTGCCGTCCTCCAGTGCACCCTTCTTCTCCCTTGCTCACCAACAGAAATCTTTTGTGTGGTGCATGTGCATTTGTTCTCCTCTCATTGATCTGTGTGACATCGTCGAGCTGGTCTCTCCATGTCCTCCCCTGTTCAACACGATCGTTGTCAGGAACTTTGTACCGTGCTGTCCTACTCTTCCGCTCTTTGTGCGTCGTCTTCCTGCTCCTCTCTCCATCAGTTCCCCCGGTCTACGCAGACGTTGCCGAGATCCCTTCACCTGATTGGCTATTCTTGCTCCTCTTCCCTCCATCTCTACCCCCTACAATGCAATCGTTGTTAGTCTGGGCAGGTGTTCTTGAGATCTACAGTTTCTCCTCCGTGCGTCCCCTCCCCTGATCGACGTGAACATTGTGTTGTGTCACTGAAGTCTCCATCTGCTCTAGTCGACCCTTCCACTCTGCGTTAGTGCCATGTCCCTTCAATGCAATTGTCATGGTGGTCTGGTGGGTGCGTCAACGTGGTGATTCATTGGCCTGTTGTTCTGACCCTTGCTTTTCCTTCCACCCATCTGTAATGACTTGTCTCATTATGATAGTCTACTACATGAATACATTGTTGTTAGTTATGTTTCCTCCCAGCCTGTTTCACTTGATTTCCCCCCACTGTCTCTTAGTCTTCGCATCCAATCTCTCCAATCTGTCATCCTCCATGAGTTCTGTGTCATGTGGTTGTAAGAATATTCCCACTAACTTTAGTTAGTAGGGTTATAGTGGGGATGCCCAATGCCTATATGTCACGTGGCCCCCAAATGTCACAGCACGTCACACTGCTGTCACAAAACCTGAAGTCGGCCTGTTTTACCTCAATCTTTCGTCAAATTGACACAATCTTTTCTCTATCATGTAGCTTAGAGCATATAGAATACATATACATGCACATATAAACTATAAATCAACTATCTAAAGCGCAAGGCATGGAATATATGAAGTTCATGTTTGCACATGTTTGCTTTAGTCATAGGGCAGCACTAAATTGTATAGAACGAAGCAACCACTGCACAGATTGATATAATTAATAGAGCGTTTTTACTCTATTCATCAATGGCTACAATTATCCGCATTTAGATTTTTTATTTTCAAACTTACATGTGCAGAAATCATAATTTTTCGAGCTAAGTACACTATTTTGCCATGAATACATCAATTTTAATGTAAATATATTCAATTTTGCTTCAGTATTCTACTTATGAATTGCATAAATTGATCCTGGAGCATTCTGGTTGTGTATATCGAATGGAGGATGAAGGAAGAAGCATTAAACCATGTTGTCGAAGCATGTAATCAATATCTGAGCTCATGTTTGCACATGTTTGCTTTGGTCATAGGGTAGCACTAAATTGTATAGAACGAAGCAACCACTGCACGGATCGATATGGTTAATAGAGCGTTTTCACACTAATCATCTATGGCTACAATGCTCCGCATTTATATTTTTTATTTTCAAACTTACATGTGCAGAAATCATAAATTTTCGAGCTAAGTACACTGTTTCTGCCATGAATATATAGCATTTTAATGTAAATATATATAATTATGGCTCAATAATCTACTTATATACTGTAGAAACCAATCTAAAAGTAACCTGAGTGTATAGATCGAATGGGGTGATGAAAGAAGAAGTGTTAAGCCATGTTGTCGAAGCATGGAATCTATTAAGTTCTTATTTGCGCATGCTTGCTTTGGCCTTGGGGGACCTCACAGTAGGCCAGATACTAAACCGTATAGAACACAACAACCACTGCACGGATTGATACGATATATAGAGTGTTTTTGCACTACTCATCGATGGCTACAACTCTCCGCATTTAGATTTTTTATTTATGAACCGGAATATGTAAAAGTGGCGATTCTTTTGGTCGAAATATGCCTTAAGGTATTAAATTTAAAATTCTAATCGCGGGCGTTTGTTCTCCTCAATGTGTAGTACAATTTTGCTCTATAACACAAGTCGATCCGATAATTATGTGTTGAGTTCTATTCAAAATGGTTTTCCCCTGCCAAAATTGCACAGATTATGAAACCACCTGAGTTTTCTGTTGTTATATTTATGTATACTTCGAAACAAAACATTTTATATATTGGACTAATCTATACAAACATAATACAAGTTATTTCATGATGATAGATTACATGTGGAAGGAGGAATGTCAAAAAATATGTCTGGCTTCAAGTTTCAGGACTGTCACACGGTGTGACTATGTGTCACGGCGCGGCGCCATAACCGAGGATTGGGCATCCCCAGTTATAGGGGTCGGACTCCAATATTTTTTGGCAGTAAATCACATTTTGTTTGCACCTGTTAAATATTTCGGCTTTTCGGCTGCTCCTTTGTTCTTCGTTTATGTAGTTAACCTCTACATTCGTGCTTGTGCACTCCTCTTATCTTTTCGGGGGCACTGCTTCAACAGTTGGTATCAATTCCCGTTCGTAGTCATATAGTGATTCAGATTTTATTTACCGGTGCCCTTTTTTTAATGTATCTACATGAATTAACGCTTCCGCTTTGACAAGTACTGATGCTTTCGGTTATGAAAACTATCGACCTTGCTTAAGTACTTGTTATTCGTATTGTAGTGTTTTTCCCTTTCCTTTTCGCAACTTCGTAGCTTGCCCTACCTAGTATTGCTTGTATAGTATTGGTTTGTTCAATTTTATCGTAGTTAGTGGGCTTTGCCGGCGCTGTACGTCTTATATCTTCATTGCGGTTTTAGCCTTGGAAAAGTTGACATACTTGTGCAGGTCTCCTCATTACTGTTGATATGGGTTCTTCTCATACCTTTGATCGGTCTGATCTGGTCCATATCCTTGGAGTGGATGTTGATATTTGTGTACTGTTCGAGGGGTCAGGAAATGATATTCAAAACTTATTGGTTTCACACAATGTTATTGTGGATGATCCCGGGTCTGTTCACGGAAGAAATCATTTTATTCAACATATATTTTGCGGAGGCTGTTTAGCAATTGAAACTGGAACTTTATGCGAGGCGGCAAGGAATCAGTTCTGCAACATTAATGAGCTATGTAACTTTTTTCTGCCATGCATAATATATTCATCTCTTTCAGATCAAAACTTGGCTGATGTTGCTACTCTGCTATCTATTCCCAGTGCTTCTCCCTCGCTTTTCAGACCCCGTATTATCCATGACCTATCTTTGCATTATTGCTGCTTTCAGCGCCCACCTGTACAACAGTTTGGTAGCCTTGAAATCTTCAATCGTTTGGATCGTCTGTTGAAACCTGAACTTGAGGAGTTTGCATCTAGACATGGTTTATCTGTTTCTCATGACTCTTTCCTTGGAGGAGCTCCGAGTAACCGTAACTGAACATATTTCCAATGGATCTTGTGCTTCCTCACCTTATTATATCTGCCAACAATTTTGTGCCGATGTTCTATCTCAGCACTGTGTAGTTAATAACTGTCGTCTACAGTTGTTAGTGTTGAAGCTTGTAAACCCTTCTATTAATTTACGTCCCTTGCGACGATTATTAAATGTACTTGGTATCTGCCACATTTATCTATTTCATTTTTATGAACTGTTCTCTTCTAACAATTTGTACTATATTTTCTGGTTGTCCCTCCCTAACGTATCTACTTAAAATAACTATTCTACTTCGACACATTATGCCCCTGCTTTTTGTACAATGTATTATACTGAAATGTTCCTATCTACTGAATGCTATTTCATTTCAGCTCTCGCGTCTTTGTATCTTCTCTTTCAAACTCTCGAACCGTTATCTTGAACTCTTGTTACGTCGTAGTATGGCTAAATTTTGCATTGTGCTTAGGCCGTTTCTTGAGTGCTCTACCTTCCCACCCTTATCTACATTCGTGCTCGTGCGCTTCTCTTGTCCTTTTCAGAGGCACTGCTTCAATAATTGGTATCAATTCCCGTTCGTACTCATATAACAATTTCGATTTTATTTGAAATCTATCAACCTTGTTTATGCTTAAAGTACTTGTTCGTATTATAGTTTTTTTAACATTCTTTGTCCCTTTCGCAACTTCGTAGCTTACCCTATCTAGTGTTGTATTGGTTTGTTCAATTTTATCGTAGTTAGTGGGCTTTGCCGGCGATAGCCGGCCTTATTCCCACTAACTTTAGTTAGTAGGGTTATAGGGCTCGAGCTCGAAATTCTTTGGCAGTAAATTACAATACATTTGTTCTTGTTTACATTCTCGGCATTTCGCCTTCTCTCTTGTTCAGCTTCGTTAAGATCTGTGCGGTCAGCTGTCGTTACTTGTATATATTCTTCTTGGTTATTGTCTGTGCGACGTGCGTGGCAGTTATAATAAGTACTATAAATTTCTTTGTTAGCTATAGTAGTATAAGTGAATCTACTTATTCACCTTGTGTGTAGTTAGTGGGCTTTGCCGGCGATAGCCGGCCTTATTTGTTATTTGTTATGGAATCTTTGAGGTCTCGCAAAATCTCTGACTTTGTTTTATTTATTATTATTTATTTTTCTCTTTTTCCTTGTTTTCTAGCAAGCAAGGTTTCTGTCGACATAGTCGACCATTCCGAGTGATAAAGTAATCAAAAATAGCTTACACATTGTATATGCCGGCACCTATGTTAATTACGTCACCAAAAGCCAGGCACCTGGCATCCCCGTCGCGTTGCTCCCGAATTCCAGCAGGTACAGTACAGGTGCGGTTTGCAGCTGTCTTCTCTCTACTTATTAGGAACCCAAAGTTTTACTATGACCTCCGACAATATATAGTAATTATGTAGAAGCGCAGTGTAAGTAGCATGTCAGACACCAGACCTCTATGACATTCCGCAGCTGTTGCGGGACATATCAACAATCAATGGTCCAATCGGAATATTTTACGGAACGATTTCATTGTTTTTACGCATTGGAATTTTGGCGGAGCAGTTGAAACCAAGGTATAAATCTATACATGCTCTCACCGGCGATGAACGCGGGGTAAGGTGTGGTCCTGATGCAGTACTTATAAATAATAGCTTAACCATGGAATATCGATATTCCGACCTTCCTTCCTTCGTTCTCCTCCGTTCATTTTAGGCTTTTAACCATGCCTTACGTTGACGGCTGTACGTTCCATGATCATATCAGATGAAAAAAATTCTAACAAGTTCTTCAGCAGCACTTTTTGCTCGCGGCGTCGATCTTAACTCTCCGTACAACTATGACCCGACGAAATACGTCGCCATAATCATGGTTATTCTATTCTCCATCTCAACTGGTATGTTTAGTATATCATAGACTGAAGTTCTAGCTAATCGCAACGTGTCTTAAGCTGTTCATACAGGCCAAGCACTATACTTCCGCTTATGGTGGTTGCTTCCGACAGCATGTCTTTGTGGTATTGCAGAACTTATTGGTTGGGGAGCACGATTATGGTCTAGTATTTCACCGCTTCTAGATACACCGTTCAAGATGCAGTAAGTACATCAATTCAATCTCACTTGGAAAGTTCTTACCTGCCATAGAATTGCCTTAACTATCATTGCACCGACACCGCTAGTCGCAGCAAACTTCATTATCCTTGGACGTTTAATATCTCGTCTGGGTCCTCAGTACAGTCGCCTGTCACCAAAGTGGTGTAAGTGTCCTTCGCTCATTTCGCGAAGTCTACTGACAAATGCCAATAGACACGATCATATTCTGTTCCTGTGTATGAATATTCTATAATCCAAGATGTGCCACACTTACATAGTTTACAGGACGTCGTATCCTTGGTTATACAAGGAGTCGGAGGAGGCCTAGCAGCCAGCGCCGATACCCCTTCCGGTGCCGTAAACGTAAGACCTCGCCCACCCTCCTACATACGCACATACTAATCCAGCACAGGGAGCACACATAATGCTAGGCGGAATCGTCTTCCAACTAGTCGCAATCGTAGTCTACGCCCTCTTGGCAATGGAATTCTTCCTCAGATACCTCCATGACAAACCAGTCCGCAACATCGCAACACACTTCACCTCATCTGGAAAACCCATCGAAGTGCGCGGCGAAATGACAAGGCGACTACAGCTCATGAGCGGCGCTCTGATATTCAGCACTTTGAGTTTGTTCATCCGAGCGGTGTACCGTACGATTGAGCTGTCGGATGGTTGGAATGGGAGGATTATCTCTACTGAGGTTTACTTCAGTGAGTTATCAAATTCGCTATAGTCAAGACAGATGCTTACAGTTTTATAGATGTCCTGGATGGTGCGATGGTCATCCTGGCAATGTACACAGTCAACATATTGCACCCAGGTGTCCTGCTCTCCGAAGTCCCGTCTTCGGATGCGTCATCGGGATCCACCGTTCCCGTAGAAATGAGTCATATTTGATAACAATATTCATTCGTTAGCTTAATGGACATGTCCATATTATACTTACAGTTCTAATTTATACATTGGACAATGAATGACACTAATGTTTGAAGTTAACTTCAGTTCGGAACAGCAGTTAATTTCAAGCACGTGACTCAACTTGCAGTCTCTCCGACTCCCTCACGCAACTCACACAACAAACGAACTCCTGCAAAACCGGGTATCATCCTACGTTAAAATACACATAAGTAGATAAAAACGCCAAAAATACAAATATATCACAAAAGTCATCTCAAGACCCTTTTAACTTAGCGCTTATCGCCCAACGTCGAACCCCAAGTTCATATCCCGTAACCGCCCATAACAGCCACAGCAGCATGATGCATCGCATTACCCCACAAGATCCCAAGCTAAGCTTCACTTGTGACTTTTCTGCTTCGAAGACGCAGGTGGCGTATCCGGATACAGCTAATAAAAAGGGCGTCAGTCTTCATTCTTCCCCTGTCATTCCTTCCCCCCTGCCCCGAGGTTAAAGTGAAGCGCACCTTCCCAGGATTAAATAACCCCAAGGGATCAATGGCCCTCTTAATTGTCTTCATCAGCTCCACTGTGCCCTCGCCCAGCTCCTCGACGAGGTACTCTTTCTTGCCTATGCCTACGCCATGTTCTCCGGTGCCTGTGCATCGAGTTAGCGTAGGAAGATGAACATAAATGGGATCAGGATCAGGAAGGCCGAAGGGGATTTAGAGGACGTGGATGTAGATGGAGATAAGGAAGGGCGGGGATATCGTGGAATAGAGGAAGAGTAGATTGAAACGGGCAGAAGCGGCGAAGCGCAAAAGAAGAAGAAAACACATACAAGTCCCATCCAGCGCAATAGCCCTCTGAACCATCCGATGCACAGCCTCTCTCGCTCTCTCCAGCTCCTCATCCGTCTTAAATAACAGCAGCGCATGAAAGTTCCCATCCCCCACATGCCCCACGATCGTCGACGTCAGCCCTATCTCACTCAGATCCTTCTTCGTAGCATAGACCAGATCCGGGAGCCTCGACACAGGAACACTATTGTCCTCATCAACACCCATCTGAAGGGAAAAAGCAAAGGACAAACCAAACATCCGTACTCCACCCCCTCGATCCCTCCACCAGCGCAAGACCAGAATACAGCGCGTTCTTCCTATCAGCCCACATATCATCTGCCTCCGTCTCATCCTTGGCAAGTGTAAACTTCGTCCCACCATGCTTCTCCACCACCGCTTTCACTACCTTAGCAGTCTCCTTTATAGAGGCGGTGGAAGGACCCTGGAATTTGAAAAAGAGGTGGTCGGAGACGGGATATTTACGCTTCGATTGGCCGTATTGGTTCGTTGCGGCGATGAAAGTTGAGTCTACCAGTTCGACGCATTCTGTGGGGTGGTGTTAGCTGGGGGTTTGGAGCGAGAGAAGGGTTAGGGTTGAGAAAGTACGCACGTATTCCAACGCCCTGATTCATAACCTCAATAACTGCCTCCGTCGCCTTCTTCACATCAGGAAACTGCACCACCGCAACAGTGGTAGGGAGCACCGGCGCCAGCCTTATTGTCACTGAATTCGGGGTTAGGTTAGCATCGGGCTGCATAAGGTGAAGGTAGAAGGGGAAGAGGAGTAACAGAGAACGAGTAAGGTCGAGATAAGCGGAGGAGGAAGCGGGGGATAAGCAAGCGGAAGTGTGAAGGAAGGAAGCAAGAAAAAGACGGAAGCAACGCGAGCATGCAAATGAGCGTAAGCATGAGCGTTACAGCGGCGAAGAGGAAACAATGTAAACGTGAAGGGCTTCGACGACGAGCGCCGAGCAAAGTTATGGGGCATAGAACACAAAACCAACATCAAAACCAAAGAACGAACCTTCAGTAACAATACCCAACGTCCCCTCAGCCCCAATGAACAACTTGGTCATATCAAACCCCGCACTCGACTTTCTCGACCTCTGGCGCGTTTTGATGACTTCTCCGGAAGGAAGGACGACAGTCTGCAGAGTGTGTCGGATTAGCATTTCCAGCGAGGGCGGTGCAAGAGCAAGAGGGAAGGTGCAAGAGAAGGAAGAAGGAAAAGGAGAAACGTCGGTTTGAGAGAGGATGAAAGAAGCGATGGGGAACAGAAGAACGAAGGAACAAGAGGAACTGGCACGAGGTACGCGGAGTGTAAAACCGCCCACAAGCAAAACTGACAAGGACAGCAGCAATGCGAGAGAAGGGGAAGAGGAAGAACGTCCACGAAAGCGAAGAGGCAAAAAGAGCGCGTAAGACGCTAAACGGACGAGAGTGAAAGCGCCAGGAGACGGGAGAGGAATATGCATCCGCATCCACATCAGCATGAGCGTGAGCGATAAGGAACGAAAGCAAAACGAGCACATCCAGACTCAAAGTGTGCCGCGCCGTAAAAGTACACAGGCGGTCGGATCAAGATCACGGACACGAAGAAATCAACGTTCAAAGGAAAGCAAGTGCACAGGTCTTCATGGACGGAACGTGCAACGGAGAGCGGGAAGGAGTAGCGTGCAAGAGTATGAAGGTATGAAGGAGATGAAGGTCAAGCGAGAGGTGGAGGAATAAATCGATAAAAGGGCCATCCAAGAAGAAAGAAACGCACAAGAAGAAAGAAAGTAAAGTCATGATGGACGCGGGGGCGCAAGAGCGTTAGAAGCAGTGCGCATGCATAGGAAGGGAACGTGCACAGGAAAGGCGTGAACGGGTAGCAAGAGCCAAAGAGAGTCAAAAGGAAGAACACATGAAGAAACAACGTGCGATGCACGGAAAGCAGTACGAGTCTCGAAACGTACAAGATGAACCAGCAGACAGTACAAATCGCCCACGAGTGGCCTTCATGCATCACAACCGAAAAACACGTATAAGAGAGGGAAGGAGAGGAAAGAACGACCAAAAAAGAAGAGAAGAAAATACATACAGCATTCAAAAACCACTCCCCCTTCGCAGTCCCATACCTCACTGCATTCGCTATCCACATCCTCCATCAACACCCACACTTCCAAAACGGAGAGAAAGGGAAGGGGGGGACGTACTACCAGAACAACCGGTACTCAACATTCCGCCTATTGTTGCCCCTGGGCCTGGGTCGATCTTGTTATGGTATCAGCATAGATAAGGAGGTAGGAGGATGAAGACATACAGGAAAAAACAACGGAATACCCATCCCCTTCAACGTCTCATTCACATCCATCCATCCTACTGCAGGTTGACATACCAAGTCCGAGTCTGCTTCTATCTCCCCTTGGATCAGCTCTGTTTTCGTGTGGGGAGGGAGGGGGAACGAACCGTGAATTTCGAGGATCTGATCCATATGGTTCAAGTCTACGCATATTCCTCCTCCAGCGAACTACAAGCAAAGTATAACAGAATCAGCACAATGCTCTGCCAGACGACGGGGATATGGTCAACGCGGCGGATGGAGGGGAGGAGTAGTAGGCTGAATGCAAGCGATATGAGGTAAGGTGAAGGGATGCATCGAACCCCTCCATTCGGCCCCCCACCCCCACCCCCCCCACAACCACACCCAAAACAAAGAAAGAACACTCACACCGCGATAGTGCCCCTCCAAACTCGTAGCGCCCGAATAAGGCGTAACAGGCATCCGATACTTTCTCGCCACATTCACAATCTTGACGACGTCCGCTGTGGAATGTGGGTATACTATTACTGTGTGTGGTGTTCCTGTTCGTTGTGTTAGCGTTGATGTAAGAGGGAAGGTTAAAAAGGGGAACAGATCGGATCGAATCGAACTGGATGGGAGGAGAGGAACACACCAGGATGATAATCGTTCTCTGAAAACCCATGACTATGCAACTCCTCCACATCTGTCGAAACGTCTTCTTCAGCGAACAGGGTGTGCAGTTCTGCGATGGCTTGATCGAAGTCTTGCGGTGTTCCGTATGTCGGCTCTCGTGTTATAGAGGAGTTTGACGAGGAAGTGGAAGGCTTAGGAACCACACCCCCCAGAACGGTACCTCCAACACCCAGAACCAATCCAACACCCAAACCGACCCATATGCTCCCTCCACTCTGAGCCAAAGGCAAAGGCAGAGGTTGAGACTGAGGATGCGACGTACGCCCCGCACTATCTCCCTCAGAAGAGAACCTCCTACGTCCCCGAATCCAACCCACACGCGTCCTCGTGCATACCATACGAAGACAAGACGTACGAGGAGAAAAGGGAGTGCGCATTGACTGGGATGGACGAATGAACATGATGACAACCTGCCAACCTAGCTAGCTAGCTAGCCAACAACACGAAATGAAAAACTAGAGGGCGCCTGTGATTTCACAAATCACACTGAGCATATTATAAGAATTTCGCTTGACCATTTTTCCGATATCCCGATGGCCCCCCTAGGTCTCTCGCGTGCACACCCACACGATATCCCCGTCATGCATGATAGCTATAGTGTGCGAAGATTCTTCCAAGTCGATTCCAAGTTCCATTCCGTCATCCCTTCGGTTTCAACCCGGAAACCGAAAACAGAATCCTAAGCCCGGCAAAATGGAAAAAGCTAGACTGTGCATACTAGTGAGAGGAAGGGGAGCCACGGATTTGGACCCGTGTGGATGTGGGGAAGAAGGCCGTTCGTTACTTACGACGCTTTTGGATGCGAGTTTGTTAGATTTTAATTTATTTAATTTATTGCATAATCTATTTGAAACTTATCAATGTTCCTTGCTTGTTCCCGGGAATAACTTACTACACTGAATCGGATCACATTGCATATGGTAAGTACATTTAGAATATTATTCTCACCCCGATGCGTAAAATAGCCTTTTTTAGAAGGTGTACCATACTATTGTCTGGGGTGGTACTCTGTAACTCGACGCTCGCGGCGCACTCGGGCTATCATTCATCTCTTCATTCAAGGACTCGAGAATAACAAGGACAAGATGGAGTCGTATGACAAACCCTATCCGGTTCATCCCATGAGCGCATCACGAGGCCTCGTAAAAGCTTACATCTGCTTACACAGAAGCTGACACAAGCTCCCCTTGCCTTCCCCGCATCTTGGCACCGAAAATAAAACCGTGGTTCTCGTAGATGAAAGATTGAATCATCCATGCATTATATATATCCTCGAGACTCGGACTCTTCTTAAACTTCAATCCCCCGTTATACAAGTGATCCTCGCGGATCTCGTACGGTACCTTAAGGCTTACACCACGCTCAGTTTACACAAAAGTTCCATTGGTCAAAAATACCCATAATCACTGCATTGGCTTTCTACGAGGTATGTACGTACCTCACACTCGGTGATCCTCGTAAATCTCATGATCAAATAGGATATTCACTATTGTTCTCAGACTTCAAGCATTCCAATCCTCGCGGATCTCACTCTCAGCACTGTAAGTAACTGATCCTCGAAAATCTCATAATCAAGGGGAGAGAGAAGATACTCACAATCGGACTCTCAAGCACTACTTTCTAACTTACCCCAACGTCTTATCCTCGAAGATCTCATACAATACTAGGACAACCACACAATTTATCTTTGATCTACTCTTCAACCAGTGATCCTCGAAAATCTCTTCGCTTACTTTGATCCTACCGGCATACATCCCACATCCAATTGATCCTCGCAAATCTCTATCTCATAATTAAAAGAAATATCCTATCGGCCTATCCGTGATCCTACGGCATACATAAACAACCCAGAGATCCTCGCGGATTCACTACAGCACAACAGAGAAAGCCGCGATTCTCGTTTATCCTATTCTCTCGAATCGTTCAATCCAGATACGAGGACCACTCTTCGAGCCACGACATCCAGACTATCCCAGCATCCGTGATTTACACTACCAACCAACCAGCCAGCCAGTGACCGGTGCTCCATATTCACCCCCTCCCCCCGAAAATATGACATCCCTACACGGCTTCCACCAAGGCGAACGCCTCGCACACACAAAACTCAACCTCCCCCCCGCATTAGTAAAAACGCTATACACCCAAATAGCAGGCGAAATGCCACACCAGCATTACCTCTTCCATTCCACATGTCTCTCTTTTCTTCCTGTTACGACGGTCGATTCGTCCGGTCGGCCCTGGGGATCCATATTGGTAGGGAAAGAAGCAAGATTGGAGGGGTGGATACAAGCTACGTATCGCACTATCGCGATAAATGCGCATGTGTGGAATGGGGATCCTATTTTAACGAATTTGAAAGAGGGAAGGGAGAGACTGGTTGCGGGAATTGGAATCCAGCTTTCGACGAGGAGGAGGAATAAGTTTGCTGGGAAGATTACTGGTTTCCAGATTGACTCGAAAAGCGACGATCAAACCAAGATCGCTAACGAAAAGAACTTGGAAATGGAAGGGGAAGAAGAAGGGAAGAAGACTGACATACGAATTGATCTTACCGTGAATCAGGCACTCGGGTACGTATATTCCTCCAAGTTAAATATAGACCACTGAACCCACACTGCTTATCGAATGAAGAAACTGTCCTAAATATATTACGATCCGCGAGTTGGAGGCGTATGGTGCTACGAAGCCTAGGGTTGTTTATGATTTTCCAAATCTTCCATCTTCCCCCTCATCGACAGATGCAAGTCTACCAGATGAGGTAATAGCATTCATCCACGCCTCAGATACAGTCTTCCTAGGGTCCACATACTCTGCCTCTCCTGCCGACGCAGAACTGTACCCCTCCCACGTAGGTATGAACCATCGCGGTGGTCGACCCGGCTTCGTTCGTGCCTCAGGGAGAAATGTTTATGTACCTGATTATTCCGGTATGTTTCAAGTTCCTTAATTTCAGAGCACAAGCTAATACGATTCCAACTCCAGGAAACAGATTCATGACAACCCTAGGAAACATCGAAACCACACCCCTCGCCTCACTCACCATCATCGACTATTCAACAGGGGACGTACTCTACCTCACAGGCGACGCAACGAACCACTTCGGCAAATCCGCAAGAGAAATTATGCCTTTGCAGAATGCACTGACATGTATATCAGTAACAGGCTACGTATTTGTCAAAGACGCATTTCCATTCCGACAAAGAACACAAATCGAACCGAGTCCTTATAGTCCACCTATCCGATACCTCGCTTCAGAGTCTTCGAAGACGTCGTTTAGCAACGATAAATCGACGGCCCTCCTTCGGAGGATTGAGTTGCATTCGGATAGTATCGCGACGCTTACTTGGGGAGTGGAGGGGGGTGTAAAGATTATACCTGGCCAGGCGGTTATTTTGGATCTGAGCACATTATTGGGGCAGAAGAATTATAGGCATATGAATCCGGGGAAACCTAGTGAAGTGAACGATGATCGGATACGAACATGGACTGTCTCTTCCAGTGCCTCCTCAGTTGGAAATTCCACCAAGGAATTCTCGATAACAATTAAACTAAAACCCACGGGCCTAATTACACCCGCATTATTTGCTATAGCAAACCAGATGAAACAGGTCAAGCCGGAGCTGTTGGATGATTCGAGGCCTGTAGGGATGAATGTGGGTATTGTTGGTGTTTCCGGGGACTTTGTTCTTCCCGAACACGATTCGGAAGGGAAAAGGAAGATGGTATGGATAGCAGGCGGAATTGGAATCACACCATTCCTCAGTATGCTTAAATCACTCTCCCGTAGGGGGGAAGAAAAATGGGACATAATACTCCTCTTATCAACCCGCGAACCGGAGGTCTTTCTTCCCATCCTCGCTTCCTCACTAGTTTCAAATTCAACAAACCTCTCCCTCTCTATCCGCGTCTACTCGTCTAACGACATTCCTATCACGAATATGGATGTGCAGAGGTACTCGGGAAGGATTGATGGGAAAGCTTTGGATAAGATTGACGAGTTGGTGAAGAGAGATGTGTATGTGTGTGGGCCGGGGGAATTTGAGAGCGCTATTGTTGGGTTGCTTGAGGCTCGGGGTGTACGGGGAGACAGTGTAAAGAGGGAGGGATTTGTTTATTGATTTGTGCATGTTGATTTTACATTGAAATATGTCTACTATTTTATGTACTGCTACTACGAAATTGGTCTTTGGATTAATTATGTTTAGTTGGGTTTAAAATCCCTGGGTGCGACGTGTAAAATCAGAAACTGACGATTCTTCCATGGCAAATGTAGTTTGCGATTTCATCGCAACGTCTGAGAGGTTACCGTGGTCCGTGAATGCATGCACCTGAGAAATCTCTCCTCGGATTGCTTCCATCGGAGTCGCGGACCGACTGAAAGTAGGCATCCGATATTTTCTGTCAAGTCAAAGGTGCCCCGTAGTCAATCAGTCAGTAACAGTCCGATGTCAGACTACCGCTGTACGTTGGGAGGTAGTACTGGATAACGTCGAACATTTTTCTACTCGCTGCTACCGAGTCAGTAGGAAATTCTTTGTGAACTCGAATGTTTCTTGCAGTGTAGAGCAGGCGTTCCGCCTGCATGGTGGAATCAACGTATTAATGAGTTCTGTGGCAGGCGCGCTCTAGTCACGTGACTTACTACGTAATTGAGCCTCGAACGCGTACACGTCGCAAAGCATCGTTCACCTCCGTCTGCACAATACCCCCCTCGACGCTCTCGAAATCGGACCGGATTTCCTCCAACGCTGGACGTAGTACCTCGCTAATTGGCAACACAACCGTTCGGATATGGATACGCGAAGTTAGGGACAGCGGAACTCGCTCACAAACTGAAGATCCCAACATCAGGATCTCAACATCCAATCTTTTTCTACTTACCATCGCTACACTTTCCACTTCTACTCATATCACACTTGCTTCTCTTCATATTCCTTATACAAAACCCTCTCACTATCTCCTTGAAACATCTTGGCTTCAAGAAATTTTCATCCGCTCTTTTAGGTATATTTTATCTGCTCTTTTTCTATATAAACAGTGTATCTAGGTCTCTAGTAATTCAGTGAATTTCCCCCATCTCTCTCTCTCTGTGCCTCTCGTCTTGTGCTTCTTCATCGTCTCGCTCGTTCTCAACTCTCTTTTCGGAAATTTACTCACTCAAACACCCTAGAACTTCGTCTCAAAGTTCTGTCTCTCGTTACGTTGTCACCTCTCCTGTTTATGTCGTTGACACCCTCTTTTCCAACCTTAGAACCTTAACGTTGGACGGACGCGCCAACGGCTCGCATTCCTTTGAATAGGATCCTTCAACCCACCATTTCCCTCTTCAGCAGTACATCAAGGTACAACGATACAGTAATCAAATTGTTGCTCGGTTCAAGTTCGGTTAGTTTCTCTATTTATCTAATCTAACTAGAAATTCGGCTTCCTTTCGTCTCGGGATTTCAACTGGAAGTGTGAGCTGAGTACGAGTTGTATTCTTATCTCGATGATGTCATAGTAGTTTAAAATCCCACACGATGTTTTCTGTCAAATAAAAGGTACTGCAATGTAACCCTATCGTTGATCGGTCAACGGAATGCTGAACATCTGCTATGACAGTGGCTGTCCCGATACTACGTAGTGAAAGATTAACCAGATAATGACGTAGTACTCAGGTACACAGTTACGATTATCAAGTTTACGATGACCTACTTTTTGCATTCAATGCAATAACCTCCAGAAGTAACACGGACTTTAGCGCCGCTGAAAGTCAAGGCTAAAATCCGAGGTACGACAAGAATTGATCTGCGGAAGTTTATCTCAACGGGAGTTTACTATTTTCAAGTTTGCTGATAATTTCTCAAACGTCATAGATTCAAAGCCAAGTGAGTAGCTTTGAGATTTATTCAAGCAAATATCCCGAATAATTGTGTAGCCATTAACCAACTGATATCATCTCCCTGTAAATTTGATTTCTAACCATCTTAACGGCGGGAATACAATTGCAGAAAACCCAAATGCTAGCTAAAAACGAAACCATAAATGAGGATTATGGAGTAATTCGCGAACAAGATTTACCTCGAAACCGAGATCAGCGCCGACTGTGGCACCAGCGAGTTTCCCGATAGGTCCTGTGTACCACACCTCAACAAAGAGTTAACAACAATGAAGCGTATAATAAAAAATGCATAATACCTCTGACATTCCCACCACTGCACCTGCAGCACCACAACACCCTGCTAGGACACCAGCGATACCAAGCGGGAGTCTAATAATACAACGTTAACTCTAAAACTGATATGCAGTGTAGTAGCGGATCATACCGAGATGGAGAATCCCAATCATCAAGACTATATCCTCCCAATGGACCGTTCTTCCTTCTAAAAATCAAATGTTCCTCCATGATAATTATAATAAACCACGCGGTCCAATAGCCCAGAATACTTAAGAAATTTGAAAGGATTTCAGAGAAATGTTCTCTTCCGGCTACACCTGCAACGGTGTAAACAACGAATGCGAAGAATGTCCAGAAGAATCTAGGGATCATTGCGAAGGGTCTCCCGAGAGCTTGGATTGATAGCCCAGCGGAGTATGTATTCAGAATATTATTGGTGCTAAACAAATCATTAGAAATGGTACAATCATAAAACGTAATACGCTTACATGCTGGAAAGTGCAAGGAGGACGAGGACAAATTTACCTCCTCCCTTCCAGGGCGAAAGAACCTGAGCCAATAGTGAACCAATACCTCCATCGGCGAATGCCGTGGTATAGGCAGGGTTCGTTATGGACATCAATGCTGCACCCAATATTTCTATGAAGCAAATAGGAAGGTAGAGACCGATGAAAGTCAAGGTGAAAACCTTAATGGAAGGCGTATTTGCTGGAATACGACAGTTGTAATCGGCAGCTATTGGTGCCCACTAAAGTTGCATAAAATGAGCTTCTTCATGACATGTATGCGGACAATGAACGTACTCCAGTAAAGGAAGAAAAGACAATTCCACCAAAACTAAGGACATCCGCGGACAAAGTGCGACCAGCATCTTCCTGGACAGATTCCTGTCCGAGATCGAAGCCTGCTTTCGCCCCAAGGCCCCAAAGGAACAACATGACGATAGTCAGTGGAATCCATGCATATCGCTCATAGTAGTGCACTATGTCATATCCAATAAAACAAGGTATGACGCTGCATACTCCGATGATGACAATACCAACTACGAGTGGTAGCGATCCAGGGTTAATAGAGGCTAAAGTTTGTCCACCGAGAATCACGCAGGTAACAGCGAAGCCTAGTCTTAAGGAGAGGTCAGTAAAAGTTGGATATCATGCTACCAAACGTACTGAGTGAGGATGTTCAAAATGGAGTAAATCGTGCCTCCAACGTATCCTGAGCTGAACCGTGTTATAATCATAGTTCTAAGTCCTGTCTTTGGTCCTAGTGTTGCAATGAATGACGTTAATCCAGCTCCTATAGCGCCAAAACACAGAATAACGGCGATTGTGTGTCTGTGGATAGCTGTAAATGGACAACATTACTGTCGATCGAACGCTAACCTACGGCAGTGTTAGGGTGAAGAATTCTTTGGATAAGACGCCAATCGAAATCGTTGTCAGGACCATGTTGACTGACCTATGAATGCCAGGTAGAAGAGTCAGTCCTTGTTTATCGGAAATTGTTACAATATACGTACCACCACATGAAAAGGCTAGGGAGGCAAGATAAGTTTTACATGTGACTCGTATATTGCGCAACTTACTTGTTCCAGTAATGCGTATCATCTCGTTGGTCCTCTGGAACCCTCTCTACGCCACGAGCCTCTACTCCGATTTCAAAGAGCTTTCCTATTAAAGGCCCTAAGGGTCCAAAGCGGCCGACGATTGCGTTAGTTGAGTCTTTATCAGCGCTGCCTGATGAGGCCCGCTGTACACGGGGAAGCGAGTTGGACTCTTCCAAAGTCGACGGCGCCTTTTCACTCGAGGCCATAATGAAGGAAGAATATGGCTGGGAGGAAGTGATGGGAAACGCAGATAAGAAGAGTACGTAGCCTAGGAGTAAAGAACCATAGTTTTTTATAGAACGCTAATTATACTAGCGCTACACCTGGCCTGATGTTTCATATAAAGTTCGCAGCATCTCATGTGGCAGCTGTGTGACACCGATAAAACTAACGCGCATGCTCGTACGTGGTTAGGTATTGTTAAGTACTTACGCTGCGTTTCGAGCGTAGAAATTGAAGTTAGACCGACCGCAAACAGCTGCCAGTGCCAGCAAGGTGTTGGCAAGTTGATGGGCAAAACGGTCTGGGCGAAGTCGCTAAGTTATGCATATGTCACACGGTCACATACTCCGGAGTCCGATGGTTTGCCGACGCCGTGCTCGCCACTTGGACCTTGGTCATCAACACAACTTGTCTCCATTTGCGTCAATACGCACGCATGTGTCACGGTGTGTGAAGGTATGCATGAGATATTGGTAAGGATCGCACTGCTTGTTATTGCCTAACATCATGATCACTTTCTACGATATCCCATCCACACTCCCTGGGAAGGCTTGGTCTCCGAATACCTGGAAAATTAGGTATTCACGCCTGTGTTACATGATCTTCGCTTCAGAGCAGTTGACATATTATACAGATACTGCCTGAACTATAAGGGATTAGAATACAAGACCGAATGGATCGAATATCCTGATATCGAAGCCGTATCGAAGAAACTTGGTATCCACCCCACAGAGTACCAAGCAGATGGATCGCCATATTACACTTTACCCGCGATCTATGATTCTTCCACAGGGGTTGTGCTTGCTAATTCATTTGACATCGCGAAATATCTCGATGTGACATACTCTGAGACTCGGCCTATCCTCCCTGAAGGAACGCAAGGCCTCCAAAATGCATTCATAACAGCATTTGCAACAATCACACCGCCTGTTCGACCTTTCATTCTTCCTAAGATCGCTGCAGTTCTGAGCCCCAGGAGCGAAGAATACTATACTCGCACGAGGACCATTTGGTTTGGAAAGAACCTGCAGGATATTGTTCCACAAGGAGAAGAGAGGGAGCAGGAATGGGGGAAGTTTCAGAAAAATCTATCGAAGGCGAGCGAGTGGTTCGAGAATAACGGTGGAAAAGGACCATATCTTATGGGAGATACGATCAGTTTCGCAGATTTTGTCCTTGCAGGTTATCTTCTATACCTTAAGATTTCTTGGGGAGAAGAAAGCACGGAATGGAAAGATATCAAATCATGGGATAACGGGCGATGGGATAGGTTTGTAGAGGAGTTCAAGAAATATGAGACAGTTCACTAAGTGGTACGAATATTTGAGCATTGTGTGTAGTAGGAATAAACGAGATGATGATACTAATCATTAGTTGAGTAACGAGTCTAGTGTAATGGTTGGTAATCTTAGTGCTGTAATTCATTAAGCTGCGTGAGGTTACTACTCATCAGTAGTAGATATCGCGGTGTTCAATCAACTTGAAGTGCCCGTACTTGATTTGAACTACCTACACATTTTATTTTACAGCTATGCTAGTATATGACGACGCTTCTGTCCCATCCATGAAAAGACATAGCAAGTTGTAGTAAGACAACCAAGTCAGATTCAATTCTACCCAGGGAAAAGTGTTACAAACATATATTTGAAGGATAATAGTAAGTACACCGCGACTCTGAATCTAAGTAATGCAAATAACATGCAGTGCAGGCCGCTGTACGTGGCTATTACTTATCTCCTGCCAATATCCGGAAGTGGTCACAAGGTACTTGGTTATCTTAGTCTTGTACAATTTTGCCACTTATCTCTCCACATGTCCCAGGTACAGCATATTTAGGTTGTGCGTGTGCGAAAGTAATCGATGAAAGATAGGATACACCACCATTGTATACCACCTACTCACGCTGGTCAATATCATACACGTTTCGTGAGTGTCGCACGTGTTGTTCAAGATGTCTTCAAGCATACTTGAAAGTTTAGGGCAAGTACTATCCTCAGGTTATTCTGGGGGCGTGAGGTCTCCCGGGAAGAAGCTTAGGACGTCCGCTTGGGATCTTGGAAACCGCGTGCAGACAACTGACAAAGCTGGATCGCAGCGTGAGTAAGCAAGGTCGCAGGCGAGCCTTTAAGGATGTCATCTTCAATAGAAATGCTTATATAGCACCCAATTAAAAACTTCAGTAGCCCATCGTATCCTGGTTTTTACTCTCCGCCAACATGATCACCTTCTACGATATCCCTTCCGCACTCCCTATAAATGCCTGGTCCCCTAATACGTGGAAAACTAGGTATTCGCATTTAATGAGAGTCACGCCTACCGATCTAATGCTTTTCATAGATATTGCTTGAACTTCAAGGGGCTAGAGTACAAGACCGAGTATGTTGAATATCCCGATATCGAAGCTTTGTCGAAGAAGCTGGGCATCCCGCCTACTCAGTACAAACCAGATGGGTCACCGTACTACAGCCTTCCCGCCATCTATGACTCATCCACCGGCGTTGCAATTGCCGAATCGATGGAGATCGCTAAATATCTCGATAAGACTTATCCCGACAGTCCAAAACTCATCCCCGAAGGCACGCAAGGGTTCCACTGCGCGTTCTTATTTGCCTACGACGAAGTTCTTTCTCCTCTTTGGACATTCATCCTTCCCAAAGTCGCGACATACTTGAACCCCAGGAGCGAGGAGTACTTCACTCGCACTAGGTCGGCTATGTATGGGAAGAATTTGCAGGACGTCGTTCCTCAAGGTGCTGAGAGGGAGGAAGAATGGGCCAAGTTCAAGAAAAATCTATCGAAGGCCAGCAAGTGGTTCGAGAATAATGGAGGAAAAGGACCGTATATTATGGGAGATACGATCAGCTTCGCAGATTTTGTTCTTGTAGCGTTTCTCTTCTGGATTAAGATTTCGTGGGGAGAGGAAAGTCCAGAGTGGAAGGATATCAAGTCGTGGGATGATGGTCGATGGGATAAGCTCGTAGACGGGTTCAAGAAGTATGAAGCGATTCACTAATAGATGGAGGGAGCTATAAAGCAGAACAATGTGTATTATTGTTTAGGATATGTAATACGTGCTTCACAATACATCTGGGAGAGCTGTATACGAACTCGTCAGATGAAAGCATATGAAAGTTCCTTCAGATAATGTCGATCGTAAGATCTGCTAGTAGCCCAATGCACTTGCGAAGACATTTGATCTTTTACTTATTGAAATTCTTATTACCTGAATTTTCTTCACTCTACTGCACTTGTAATTTACCAAAAAAAGTGATGTATCATTAGGGCGTTTCACGTTGCCGTTTTTCAGCTGTTTTTTTGAATGTTTTTCGATTTGTTTTTCAATCAGTTTTTGGAGCTCGGGAAGTGTCGAAAATCCATCAAAAACAGAAATGGTCGTTTTTTTCAACCATGCAAAAGCAGCCTCAGAGCTGCTTTTACAAAAAATTTCATCGGTTTTTCTTGCGTTTTTCGTTTCGTTTTTCGGCAGTTACACACGTGATACTGATTATCCAATATTGAGTTAATTTGAATTTATCCACATATTAAAATTTCAAGATATTCCATATTCAATGACCTTGGAAACAAATCAAAAACAAGAGGGGTTTCACGTTAGGCTAATTTTTTGACAGTTTTTTGAACTTTTTTTGTTCTAGGACGTCGAAAAACAGATTTAAAACGGATCGAAAACGAATAAAAAACAACTGAAAAACGGCAACGTGAAACGCCCTATTAGTATAATTAGAACCTACCTTCAAGCCAAACCTTAACTATTATTAGTAGTAAGCCGCTTCCCACGGTTTGAACCGCTGGCACACGGGCAACGACTGCGGACTGTTCTTGTTCTCAACGAACTATGCTATGATACAGGTCACATACCGACTTCTCCACTAGCAGAAACAAAGGAAATACTTTTAGGTATCATATATGAATCGTCTAGTTTCTTGATACTAATGGTTGATAAAGGTTGATAGCAACTTCTGTTAACGATTGAGCAGCGACTCGGACGAGAGAGCGGGAGAATACAGTTATAGGTATTCACTCTCACAGCACTGCAGCACCATTAATTTTCTTCTCACTTAGGCTAAAAAACGTCCGCGGAGTGCCATTAAATCTACAATGATGAATCTAGTGAAGAGGCTGTTCATAATTTGCTTGATTATGTCGGTTTTGGTAGGAAATCTCTGGTACTGCTATATATCACGATGACGACCCATTCACCATACCAGGCTGTAATACGCTTCATGTTGCTCTACAGCGACAACTCTGATACATACTCTACACAACCCAAACTCGATTTAGAAGCTGATATCGTGCCCCGAGCAAATGCAACGTTCGTAATGCTGGTTAGGAACAAAGAACTACAGGGTGCGCTTAGCAGCATAAAGGAGCTCGAAGAACGGTTCAATAGTCGTTATGGATACCCTTACGTGTTCTTGAATGATGAACCCTTTTCAGAGGACTTCAAAAGGTATGATAAACGCTGTTCGTACAACGCCTTACAGGCTTTGTTTTAACTCTTCATAGCCAGATACTTGGAGCAGTAAATTCTACTGCTGAATTTGGCCAGATTCCTTACGAACATTGGAACCAACCACCTTGGATAAATGAAACGGTTGCCAGCAAAGCTAGGGAGAGGATGGCGATCAATGGAGTCAAATATGGAGGTGAGTTGAGAACAGCTTTACTTGATGCCATTTGGCCTTAATCGTTTGTAGATAGTATATCGTATGTTTTCTTAAATGACTACACCGGTTACGTCTCGAACGAAATGTTTCCCATAGATATCGCAATATGTGCCGTTTTAATTCGGGGGTTAGCTTTGTCTTTCAGCTATCGACGTACTGGTCAAGTCGTGCTCATTTGCTATCTAGTTCTTTTTTAAACACGAGTTAATGCAGAAGTACAAGTGGTACTGGAGGGTTGAGTATGTCAATCGACCATTAAGTTCCTAACACTCACATCTTATTATGTTTCGCAGACCCAGTGTACATTTCCATTGTAACATCAACTATGACCCATTTCTCTTCATGGAGGATAACAGCAAAGTATATTGTATGTGCTCCGTTGTTATTCTTTCCTTGACGAGCCTCTTACCTTTTATGAGCTTTCACTATTGCTACGTACGAGATCATGCAATCGATCCCAACTTTGTGGATGAATGTCAAAGGTATACAGTTGATTTAATTTCACAGCGTGAGGTATACTAAAGATGGACTATCTGCAGAGTTCATGAAGTTGCATCCGGAACACATTGCAGAGAGGAACTCGATGAACTTCCTGACTCTTTACGGAGGGCCGAGATATAGTGGTTGCCATTGTACGTCAAGATTTTCGGTAACAATAAGTGTTTATGATTTACCTGTCTAGTCTGGAGCAATTTTGAGCTAGCTGATATGGACTTTTGGAGGAGCAAGGCGTATACAGATTATTTCGAGTATCTCGACTCAAAAGGAGGGTTTTACTACGAGGTGGGTTTCTAAATCGGAGCAGCAAGACATTTATTTGACTATTAGAATAGCGCTGGGGAGATGCCCCAGTACATAGCATTGCTGTGTCGTTAATGTTGCCCAGGGATAAAATTCACTTCTTTGAAGATATTGGATACCAGCACGATTCTTGGAGTCATTGTCCCCTGGCGGAAGATATATGGAAGAAGGGCGAGTGCAGCTGTGATCGAAGTAACAGCTTTGGTGCGTTCCTCTTTTTATCTGGAGAAGGTGTAGGACCTGACCATAAAAAATCTGGCACCTCAAAGACTACGATCAGAGCTCATGTAAAAATGTATGGGATGATAATGTGAGGCAACTTCAGCGTTAGACTCAATTCAAATGGAATGTAAATGTACATGTCTTTATACTATGCATAAACTGCAATAGAGGGTAGAACGACTTTGACCAAGACCAATCGAGCTATCTCTTAGCCTACAACATGCCAAAACCTCACAAGACTATAC
Organism: Cyathus striatus; assembly: GCA_025738555.1. Taxonomy (NCBI): domain Eukaryota; kingdom Fungi; phylum Basidiomycota; class Agaricomycetes; order Agaricales; family Nidulariaceae; genus Cyathus; species Cyathus striatus. The sequence continues at coordinate 3,449,300 of JAOVFP010000012.1, forward strand.
GGGCGGATACATAGGGTAACAATCAATGGCAACCAGCCCTCCCTATATCCGCGAATCAGAGGGCTGTTGTCAAAATAATCAAAATGCTCACATATCCAGAACACCAGGTACAGCACAACGGTTGAGAACTACAAGTGCCACCTCCTGCTCCAATGATGTTCATTGACGAACAAGTGACGCCAACCCCATATCCTGGAGAGATGTTTATCCCTAGAAGTTGGAGGAGTTGACTTGTTGCTGGGTCTCCGGACTAATATCGCAGAAGTAAGAAATTGGCGACGATGGTAAAATGACATACATTAGAGAACCGATCACAACACAATGCGCAGCCCGCACAGGTATCGATGAATTGGCGAGTTTCAAGCTCGACAGATGTAGGACTACGGTGCTGAAGAGCGGTGGGCGTGGCAGCCGCAAGAAATGGGAGTGCGAGTAGCGTTAGTGGAATAAACAACATCTCAAGTTTACAAACTGAGTAGGGAAGAAACGTAGGAAAGAGAGATTTATGTACTCTTCAGGTCTCTGTAGACCAAGTAGACCTCGAGGCCGCTCAACGTAACCTTAAGGTACAGGAACAATTTCCGAACAGATGTTCCACAACCGTCCGCGTCATACTTACCCCAACTTGACCCTCTAAGTTCCTAATTCTCCGCATTCAAGCCATTCAAGCCAGCCCAAATGTTCATCGTGATCTTACCCTGAGAAGTATCAGTTCATTTCTACAAGCCATTTCCGAAAGTGATCTTTTGAGGACGAAGTGCGACATTTGATGTGTGGATTATTGATACACATCATCGTCTGTGCATCGTCGTGAGTAAGGTGGACGGGACTCAAGATGATTCAGCTTTCATGTCAGAAGTGCATATGTGTAGTACTTAATGAGAATACATATCTTGGATATAGGGAGGGGACATAGGGTATATACCATGTAATCAATCTAGGATTACGCGTTGTCATCTCCTCGTTTACTTCTCCCTCTCCCTAGCCCACCCATCCTCTTTGGCTCCTCAGCAAATTTGATTGGAGCATCCCCATACCCCTTTCCTAATCCAAATCCATACGATCCCGACCCACCCTCTTCTCGCACATCCAACTCTATCCTGTCCATCTCTTCACCAATCCGCTTAGTAGACTTCGTCCCACGCATTGCCAACCCCTCAGGCTCAACACTGGTACCCACGCTATCCTCACCCTCAATATCGTCATCATCATACGAAACTTGTGAGGTATGGCCAGTGCCACTTCTGATGACTCGTAAGTGGGTCACTTTTTCCATCTCAATGGAGGCCACATCATCTCCAAACTCGGGAGCATCGGGTTTCAAGAGGAAGCCTCGGATGTTAAGGACAACACGAGAGCCGATGGTTCCGTAGACTGCAACTGTAGGGCTATTTAATGAATGTGTTGAGGATAGGATAGCGTTGGGGAGAAGGGCCGAATAGAATGGAGAGGAAGCGTACGAGAACAAAGAATTAGCGGACAGCCTAAAACAAGAAAGAGGAGACGCTTACGGAATCATCATCTGGCTCAACGTAACCCTAGTTCTAGTAAGCACTACCGCCTGCGAAACCGTGAACGCCAGCACCCCAATAAACCAGAACAACCCATCCCTAAGGAACAACCTAATGACAGGCATGCCCCTCCACTTGTATCGAAACAACAACATGAAAGTGTTGTACACTGTCAAAGTGAACATGATGAGGGAGACGATGAGCATGGTCACGACGTAGAACTTGTAGTAGGGCGGGAGCGCCCCTGTAAATCGTACAACTCTTTAGTTTCGGGTACTACATGAAAAAAGGAGACGGGAAGACCTGTCGGATAACACCCTGACAAAGATGGTCTGAATATTACAAACAACCACCGTCAAAATTGTGAATGGATCTATGAAGAGAAAGAGCCGAACCCGATGTGTACGAATGCTACACAATCCGTCAACATTGCATTGAGTACATGACAGGGGGAACTTGGAGGAGAAAACGTACTTTCAACCGAACTGATGCTAAGAATACTTAATGTATTTCTACAATTCTGTTAGCTTCGTATAGAGGGGTGTGGGGGAGCGGGGAGTAGGGGGCGGGGAAGGGGTACTTACATTACCACACATTCGCCTGCAATATAAGAGAGAATGTCAAAACATGAGCATAGAGAGGAAAAGAGGGAAAAAAAGTTGAAAGATTAAGAAGGATAAATAACCACAACTTCAACTAGACTGAGGATGTGCCGGGGGGCTAAAAGAGGGAGTGAGGAATAAGAAAGAAAGATGACTAACCGGCTACCAAAAAAAGAAGGAAATACAAAAGTGGTTTGCTCTTCGCGTACAGGATCCACAGACTACCAATGAACTCTAGTCATTTTCCGGTTTGATATACGGGAAAGGAGAAACATACCGATAAACCAGCACGATATCCACAGTCGTAGTTATAATAGAAGATGACACTCCTCCCATTGTTAGGTATCGTACACATTCCTGCACACTCATTCATCAGTACCCATCGCACGAGCGAAAGATAACCATAAAATGAACCTTATCATCTTTCATTTCCCGTACCATGACTGTTCAGGGTTCATTAGGTTAGGAGGTTGGTACCAAGGAGAAGGGGAACATACAGGTCGCGGACGCTCTATTGGTGCATGATTAGGTGTAGAACGAGGAGAGGGGAAGCCGACGTACATGAGAATAAATATACTTGCGTATCTGTTCCATATCTGACACCGCAGGTTGAGAGCCAGCGCGAAGACGTACTGAGAGGTAGGAACGCACGTAAAGATAACTAGTAAACCGCATTCTGCGTTTCCATATCAATTCGATCTACCCTTCTCGTCAGCCCCAATCGTGAATTGAAACTGTTACGAAATGGCATACTTCATCCGGCAACGTAATTATATAGTCGTATCTGGTCTCAGCGTCAGTTAACATCTTCTGAGCATACGATGAGGAAGGGGGATGTACAGGAGCAGCGAAAGTGCCACGACTAGTGAGCAAAAGGACCGGTTTCAGTGAAGATTTTGTTATGAAGGAGGGAAATAGACGCACACATAAGACAATTTGTCAACCTCGCATCTGATACAAGCTGAAGGAGGAAGGTTACCGACGCTGCAGCCTCCTCTTCAGTGGGAAGGGGGTCATCCTCCTTTGCCATCACGTAATGCCTAAAAGAAGCGAATAAGGAGGGTCTCTAGTGTGTGCGTCAAGGGCAAGTTCAACTACAGCTGCATAAGAGAGTGTATAAGTAAAAGGAATGTGCTGAAGCCCCAAAGTTGGTTAGTTGACTGAGTTAAGGTAGTCTGAGTCTTGAGCGTAACCCAGAGCGGAGAAAGAGACGGAAGATCCTTTGGTGCCATGGTGGAGACTGGTGGAGACGTTAATTAAACGCCGCTACGTGTGAAAAGGTCGATCGCCTTTTCATATTTTCATGTAGATCTCTGTCTTCAATCGGAGGGTTGAAAGCCGAACGGAGGGATGGAATAGGCGAGACGAGTCGACGGAAGCCATTTAGGGCCGGCTGCTGTACTATGACTATGAGCACCAAGAAGGAAGCACTAAAGTTGCACTCCACAGAAAAGAACAAGCGCTATACATTTGCTGAGATCTCGATATGTTACAATTCAAGGTGTAAACTTGCCCTGGGCCAATCGTATAGGAGCGCCTTTTTATTCATGAAGTCACACAAACTTCATGAGCACCCACTGTGATCAGGGCCCAGACCGGGTAAGTCAGTAACGTTCTACCTCAACCTCGTGAGGTGGTGCTGACTTAACGTTTAGCCCTTACATCATTATATTCAGTTCGGTGTGGATCTAGTTTACATATTCGTACTAAACTCCACCCTCTTGGTACAAGGAGGTCTGCTGGGGACCTGGGGTTGATTATTCCGCATCCCTCGTCCTCCTGCACCAGGTCTGTTTTTATCGCTGTTTGGACTCTTTGTCCGTTTCTAACTCCCTCGTCCTCCTGCACCAGATAGGTACACTCGACGTCGTACAGGATATTTGCTCGTTTGCGCCCACCCACCGTCATACCTCGATACTAATTTCAATTTCTTACATACCACTATTCTTATTCTACTGCTCTTTTACTGTACTCTTTTACTCTCTTTCGCTCCTCTTCTATTCTTCCGTAACATATTTTCACTGCCCCTTCACCTTCAATTTCGTTATGTTTACTCTTTTCTCGTTCTTTCATATTTGTGCGGCATCGGGGCTTGACTGCAATAAAGGTCGTTTTCTTGGTGGTGTCTATCGCTCGCGTCTTCACGTGGGTGTTTCGCACTACCGCTCCTATTCTCCTTGGTGCGAGTGAGAACGATTGGTTTTCTTATATTTCCAATGATTTTCAATTCCATCAAATGTTGGGGAAGTGAACACTTTAAACGACCCAGGATCTTCAATGATCCGAAGAACGATTGTTGTTCCGCTTCGAGTAAGTAGCTTCGGAGTCATCTGTACTTATGAAGCATGTTATGAGATGTTATGCTGTATGGTTTTGTTAGGTCTGCCTAGGTCAGTTTCTGTAGGTGTACGAGGAATGTGGGGAGATTGAAACAGGGGAAACAGGGGAAAGTAGGGGAAATTTGAAATCAGATCATCCGCTGAAAAGTTGCATCCGATTCGTCGTATCGCACGCATTACTCACGTGGAAGTATGGCGTTCAATTCGGATAGTCAGAAGTCTTCAGGTCGCCTCAGCAATAAATGGATGTCCTTGATATACAGAGGAAACATGAATATGAACAAATACTTTACACCAACTATCGGCTACTTTTGGAGAGGCTTGGAGATCTTGGAGTCCGCAAAGGATTCCTTTCGATCAAGTTACTCCTGTCGATCCCGCAAGCCGCGAGCGAGGACCGCACTGGACCGCAGCATGGTATTGGAACAGTTCTGCACGATCGCCGGTCTCGCAAAGTCTCGCATGGTGTCAGCAAAATGAAAAACCAGGTTCGACGTTATTCCCCTGACTTAGGCAGACTTAGGCTCCCTAAACATGCGTAATTTTATAGCAAATCGTAAACAAAATAGGCTTCAACGGTACCTTATGAAGCTTGAATACCGATACAACGCTCATGTGTTTCCTTCGCCACCTTACTCTCGGCCACGACGCACAACAAGTTTTCAAAGGCTTTCAACTGTGCCTAACTGCTAAAATATTAATATGATGATAGCACCTGATAGCACGTCCAGACTAAACGTTCGAGTCTGGGGAAGAGACGACGAGACCTGTGTGCGGAACTACATACTGCTGGACGTCGACTAGCTGTATCATGGGAACCGGCGCTTGGGAGAGTTGGTACCGAGAGGTGCCTTATTGATCGGGATGGACTTAACAGGGGACTAGGCGACTCATCACCGACGTTAGACTAATTAGTTGACTTTTAGTTGACTCGCTCAATCATCATCATACGTTAGTCTTAGATTGAACCTCAAATTTCAACGACATAACGAATACGTTAGAATTGACCTAGTAGCTCAAAATTGTAACCATTTTTACTCGAGATAATGAAGGGAACAGTGGTATCAGTAAATTGGAAGGAACTAGTTCAACTAATAAGTAGCTACCGAACCTTGGTCTGGTGCAGGACGCTTAGTCACCACCACTTTTGTACGGTATATGGCCAAGGCCCAATATTGATGATCAAATTTACCAAATTTAGTAATATATTGCCATATATGGTAATGATCATATAAGGCGACAGAATTTCGATTCCACAAAAAATGTAACTCCATCAGTTTTGAGTTTGTTCCTCTAGTCAAAAGAAGTATTTTGGCTAGAGGAATAAGAAAAAAAAAGTATTTCCCATGGCTCTATGAAAGCTGTACAAAAGTAGTGGTGACTAAGTGCTCTGCACCATAGGGGTGGGAGATTTGTGGTACCTACTTAGCGCTTGACACTCGCCATATGCACGGTGCACGGTCGATGGCGGTAAGTACGATGACTACCACGAGCCCTTCATACTTACATGTAGTGATGTCTCTCTACTGTCTAACACTAATGCCGGTGCTGAAAATGTGTCGATTTCTAGCATTGAGCAACTGTAGCAACTGCCAACTTGGAGCTTTGCACGTGATAGTAAGTAAGAACTATTAGTATGTTGTAGAACCTAAGTAAAATCTTCGGAGCCGGAGTTGAAAATTCAAATTAAACTTAGGCCCCGTTCGGGTGCACTGGCTATTTTCACTAACAGGGGGGGTTACCCGCCAAATTTGATGGAATTAGCCCGGCCTCGTAACTGGGGGGGTTAGGTTCCTAAATTTCAACCTAACCGTTCGGGTCGGCATTCTCGGGATGCTTAACAGGGGGGTCTAGTGTGATTTGATGTGACAACCCATCACATATTCACACGGGCCATACCTAGCCACTTTGATCCTTTGCTGATCTTTCTAAGTTGCACGTGCCATTTATCACAGACTGGCGCCTAAATTTAAACAACCATTTCTTATATTTCAGTTGCTAAAATCGTAAAACAAAAATTAGCATAACAATTAATAGATATTGCACTATAGAATTGTCATGAAAAGTTGATTGTTTTTGCATTACAAGTGAATATATTTCAGTTTCGCTATTTGTACATGTGACATATCTTTGAAGTTAGTTGAAGATAGCCGCCCATTGTTGCCGATGGGCTATCAAACTGAGCTTGTAAAATTGATTGCCAGTTGATTGCAGTCGCTTCAATCGGTAAGGTAAGCTTGTGACAAGGTGTGATTACTGGTGCTAAGCCGTGAGAATTCATTCCACCCCAATGACCGGTTACCATCACCAACCTAACCCCCCCGTTAGCGAAATAGCCAGTGCACCCGAACGGGGCCTTAAGCTTGAGCTTGAACCGCCAGTTCAGTGGCCACTGGCCGTTCCCGCTAGCTCTACATTCTTATATTGCTAAGTTTTCCCTTTTCCTACCTATGAAACGCCCCAAGATATGAAGAGAAGGGGAATTTGGACCGGGATATGTTCGCCAAATTACGGAGAAGGTTGAGAGAAGTTGGAGAGAAGGTGAATATTACCTACCACATGCCGGGAAAGCGGAAGCAAACTACCTCAGCATGCTTTTCAACATATAACTTAAAACTTTCTTTGTAAAACATTGCGGTATGTAGAATGTCTCTACCAAATGGTTACAGGTACAGTAAAGCTACAATTAATTAGCTCTTGTAGTTGGGATTAGGTTCTTACCCTACAAAGTTTGAATGGTTTCAGCACCGATAGGACCAAGCGGCCTTAGCTTTTTCCGCGTTCCTTATGTTTTACTTACCTGGCATAGCGTGCTTTCCATTTATACGGGATAGTCTCACCGTAAGAAGGCGATATTTAAGTCGGATAGGAATCTGGTAGTTGGTGAGTAACTCCTCTAATGTTGTGCTTCTTCTGTCCAGTAGTCGTTACTGTGACTCTCGCGCTCCTAGGTAGGGCCGATCTTAGATCAGACCTCACTGGGAAGGGATTCAGAGTACTTTTCCTGGAGATCCTGGCTACTCTAATGAGAGCATCCCTTGTCGGTTCTTGTGTTCTTGTTTATTTTTATTACTTTCTAAAAGTTATATTCAATAGACAATTTGCGATATGATTCTCAATTTCGACCCGCTGCTATCACTTTTCCTAGTACGGTCGCGCAAGTTGCACAAATTGTTAAAGCTGGATATAGAAACGATTACCGCGTTGCGGCTCGCAGCGGAGGGGTACGTGCTAAAACATCCTATTTCAAGCAGCATTCCTGCCGCTTAACCGGAGTAACATTACAGCACAGTTATATCGCTGACGGCCTTGGAGGAAGAACAGGATCAGTAGTTGTCGACATGCGTCGCTTCAATACGATCACTGTCAATTCGGATACAATTGCCACCATCGGCTCTGGTAGTAGACTAGGCGATGTAGACCTTGCTTTGAATAGTCGCGGACGAGCATTGCCACACGGTACTTGTCCATACGTAGGGATGGGAGGCCATACAGGTAAGTTAACTTCGTTATACTAAAACATTCCTCCATCTTACTAATGTAAAAGGATACGGTGGATTTGGTTTTGCGTCACGCATGTGGGGGCTGACAATTGACAATATCCTTTCAATCGAGGTCGTTCTTGCTAACGGAACGGTTGTCTCTACTTCTCGTTCCGTTCGGCCAAACCTCTTCTGGGTGAGACTGATTTGATTTCCTGAGGGATGAAGGGATCCATTGATCGAGGTCTTACGTAGGCTTTACGCGGAGCGGCACCTTCATTCGGTATAACAACCAGCACACAGGTTAAGACTCATCCGGTCCCGCCATCCGTCACGGCATTCACATACGGATGGGAAATGCTACCTGCGGAAGTCGCCAGAGCAATTGAAAACTTTCAGTCATTCTCTCAAACCAATCTATCCTCTCGCCTCGGCGCCCAAATGTTGTTGTTCAGAGGAAACCGTGATGGCACGGTTATCTTCTACTTCAAGGGTGCATGGTACGGTCCAGCAAATCAATTTCAGGGAGTGATACAGCCGTATTTGAATACACTCCCAAGAGGATTCCTGGCGAACACTACAACTGGATCGTACAGACGTACTGCAGAAATTCTAGGCCTAACAGACACGCTTAACACAACGGTTCGACCGGAAAATGATGATTATTTCTATGCGAGATCAGTTATGGTTCCCCAGTCTGCTCCAATGACGACCCAATCTTTGCAAGCTCTAGCGCAATATCTTGCTTCTACCGGTTACAGCTTTTCAGGGTGGTTTGTGCAAATTGAGTTGTGGGGCGGGCAAAACTCTGTTATTAATACTGTTCAAACGGATGCTACTGCTTTTGCGCATAGGAACAAGCTCTTTACGATTCAACTTTACGTGTCGGTGTCGGACCACCGTATTCAGCCATTCCCAACTAGGGATTTTAGCTTCCTAGACAGTGAGTTACTAGACTAGCTTATCAAGCTTGGGTTATAATTATAGCTGATCACTTATAGCTATCGAATCGATGCTTCAACGGGATAATGCTGACCGTTGGCGCAATAATCCGGGGTAAGTTTTTTATGAAGTTTCCTAATCCAACTACTAATCTCATCGTTTTATCCAGTGCCTATCTCAATTACATGGAAGATGGAGGCCGATATCGAAACAGTAATACTGGTACATTGGTTCTCATTAGCGTTAACGTATAACTATCTAACCTCTAATACAGATCTACTTCGCGCTAGATTCTACGCACATGCATACACTCAACTGAGTAAACTAAAGATCGTGTATGATCCCACAGACGTATTCAGGTTTCCTGTTGGCGTTGAGAACGCCACTGGCGGTGGGAACAATGCCGATCTTGAAATCCACCCTAATGGCAATCTCAGGAAATGTATTGATGTTCAGGGAGACAATGGAGACTTTGGGGATGGAACTCCTGTTCAAATGCACGTAGTATTTTCAGCTTTCAAGCTGGATATTGAGTGTTGATAGGTTGTCTCCAGTTATGATTGTAACCTTAGTGCTGGTCAGCGCTGGTTAATTGTACGGGGTAGCACCAGGATTCAATTGCAACAGACGAACTTTTGTCTCGATGTCGGCTCAGGTCAGTTATGCAAGCGCTCACTATATTTATGTGCCCTGTGCTTACGAGATCATTTAAGCACCTGGGAATGGTGTTCGATTGAGAATCAGAGCGTGCCAGGAAAACTCTCCGGCCCAGGCATGGGTTTACTCTGAGGACAGTACGATTAAACTTGCTGGTCGAAGTAAGCCAAGTCTTAATACTCATAGATTGGGCCTAACTTGTTATTAGATGAATGCTTGAATTTAATCAGTGGGTCAGTTACGAATGGGAACCCTATCCAAACTTGGGAGTGTAATCCGAACAATACTCATCAGCTTTGGACCATCTAAGTCCAAGCAGAGCAGGCTTGAGCTAAGCCGTATTTTTTAATTTTCTTTTAACATACCTTTGTACGAATTATGAATGGACGACTAGTTTCTCTTGATAAGTATCACCATTTACACGCCAGTTTGGAAAGTTGCGCAACAACGTGGGAATAAACAATTTTCGGGATATGCCGGGTAGCCGAGGCATCGGTGCTTGATGTCGATGAAACTCCGAGCCACGTCGAGCCTAGCCTCCCCCTTTGTGCCCTACTTTGTCCACTTGCTTATGCATGCTCATCACGTCGCTCAGTCATCGTCATAGCCATTGGCACCACCGCTGCCCACTAGGAGAATTATGCTCATCGTACATATGCTGAAGCGCTGATTGCTGGAAATGGCCCGAGTTATATCCTGTCCCAAGGAGGGTTTAGTTCAGATTGGAGCTGAAGAGGAAATTCATTGTTCACCACGAGTATACTTATGGCTTTGCGTGTGGGATGGGGTTCGTCTAGGAGGAGCCTGAACTTAAGTTGATTTTTATCGCTAAAAATCACGAAGAAGTCACCAGGGCCGGGCGATATCTTGCATACCGTTGTGGCAGTTGTGGCAAGAGATGTTGGGACTTGATGTCGAGATGGTACGATTGCTTCTGTTAATACTTGACTCGCTCTGCTGACGGATAAGATCAGAGGGCGCTGAAATTTATCTGTTCTACGTTACCATCCTTCAAAAGTATAAATAATCCGACACAAGAATATAAGCGAATGTGGTTGAGGTTTAACATCAATAGTGGCGATATATCACTGCCGTAATTACAGTACTCTCACAGGTTATTAACTTATTCAGCTCATCAAATTGATTATTCGGAATCACAACAGCAGCTGCAGTACACAGTGTCATTTCGAGGTCAAGTTATACATATATGCATCACCATCTCTCATTCCTCAAACTCATCCGACTGATCATTTAGAATCAGAACAGCAGCTAAGTATACATTGTTTCCGAGGTCAAAGTTACTCGTAAAACGCCCTAGTTTTTTTGCGGCTTCCGAACTTAGTTAACGAATCCCAAGATCTTACGATAGTCATCGATGCATTTCGGCCGGGGCCTTCATTTAACAATGAGGCCATTCAGAGTATCTCGAGAATTTCGGAAGTTGTGACAAAATCGTTAATAAGGGGAGTGCACTATCGTGAACCACGCTGAGAGTTGTGTAGGAATGGTTTTAATTTCGTTGGTGAGTGCATTTTTTGTTCTCCTTTCTTCATTACCTCATATACAAAATTCGCTGGTTGTTTGTGTTAAATAAGAACAACAACACCTTACCCAGCTATAGAATTATAACGGAATATCGTAAGGGTCATTGTGCGGACCTTCCATTTATTGGTGTTACCCATCTATGTATCAGTGCTCAGCTTTCGCAGTCCGACATAATATATATTCGGCGTTGATATCAGGTGAAAACGTTGTTATGGTGATGTTTCTATCATCTGCATCATGCTGGAAAGAAATAAAGCTTCCCGCTTGAAGATACGTTGTCCTTAGATGGCCCTCATCTTTTTTCCAGGGATCGGTTTTTGCAGCTGAACGCACGAGCTGGTGAGTACATGTAAATAATAATATTGATTTTCCGAGTTTATAAGAGATATTAGGCTTGAAGTCACTTCTTGTTCAGTAGTTTTCGCAGTGGAACCCACGAGGCTCGGAACACATTCTTTTGAATCAGTCTATTCAGTATACCCACGAGCTGGTGAGTATATGTACCTGCTAGTATTGATTTACAGAATTTCTCAAAGACAAGTATTAGGCTCGAAGTAAATTCTTGTTGGAGCATTTCGTTTTCACACGCAATTGCGATAATGTTAATAATGCATTTTGCGATCTTCGTTCTTGCTGCTGGCGTATTGCGCATCAGCGCTCACATAACTGTTGAACTTCGTGATATGGCATTCCACCCCCCCAACGTGACGGCAGTTGCTGGTGACTATATCGTATTCCAAATGTACGTGACTTGGATTATTATTTACATATAAATAGTAGTAGCTTACTGTGTGACTTAGCCATAACGGAAATCACGTTAGTTCCCCGTGTACTACGTCCCAATAATTAGTGTATTCCTAACTCTATTTAATAGTCCGTGACACAATCAACCTTCGAGAGCCCTTGCACGCCTTCACCTGCAAATATCAGCTCGGGATTTATCCATACTAATTCTCATAAGCGGTCCTGGATTTACAAAGTCAGCCACAAAGCTGCTCGGGCTCCTGTGTGGTTCTACTGCCAACAAACAAATCCCAAAAAGTGAGTGGCAATATTTATATCTCTAAAGTGAAAAACATTTTATACGGGTTGCAGTTTCTGTCATGCCGGAATGGTGTTCGCCATAAATCCGAGACTTTCATATCCTGCATTCCTACAAGCGGCTATGACATCTGGTTCGAACAGCTCCGCAATAGCTCTTTCAAATTCCACTGCATCCAGCACCCTGACCAGCAACTCCGTTTCTCCCACCGCTCGCGAGAGTACAGGAACAGGAAGCAGCTCGACTACTAAGAAAGATATACGTCTAAAAATAGGGATTCTCGTAGGTGGTATATGTCTTTCCGTTATTACCTGCCTGGTAGCCTTTTTGGTTTATTGGAGGTGGAAATCGAAATCAAGGGGGGGATTCGAAAGAGATTGGATGATAACTAGACCCTTTATCAGTCATTTGCAGCAAGACAGCACCAGCATTGACGCGCTACACAACCGCCGAGAAGCGGTGGTTGTTAGGTCGAAAGGTGCTGTCAGGAAGTCGGGCGTGGAAGAGGGGAGCATTTCGAACGATGCTAATGCTGCGTCGGTGGACGTGAGGACAATACTTCAAGAGCTAAACACTTTGAGAAGGGAGCTTGCTGATGTTAGGGATAGTAGGGCCAGTGACCCGCTACTTGCATATGGTGTCAATTTTGCTCCAGTTGATGCGGGGGATACACTCCACCTCCTACCTATCGCCGCGCCAGCGAGAATACTAGCAACTGAGGATAAATCATAATACACTCAGTTGACTAACTTAGTTTGTAGTAATACTCTCCGTGTTATGACAGCACATAGATCTTCATCTCAATACTTTGCGATTCGTAGTAACTATACTTGCTTGAAGGTTTAAAATATATCGTTAATAAGATACTTATGTAGATATAGGTATACGCTCTCACTCTTACTCAAGATTCCACACGCTCGCTTAATGCACGTACATGCGGTGATCTACCATATACACGTATGCTTAATTATAAATACCAGACAATTTTCAGTATTTAAAGCCGATGGTAACTCACACCAAAGACACCGGTGGTACGCATTGACGCAGGTACGAGTTAAGTATTATCGATGCCACCAAGATTTGACGAAGAAGCCAAGAAGAAGCAATATCACGTTAACTATCATCTTATCTTATCTTATTTAGACCTACTGATTTACTTTTGATTTCGCGGTAATTTCGCTACATAGATTTCTAATCCCAGTCAAAAGTCGGTCAAGGAAGTACTGGCGGTGTCGAGCGATATCTAGCCGCTATATGACACGATACCTAGTAAAGATAGAATACATCGATTTTTTGCGAGCGTCATCAAAGTGGCACATCTATTCTAAACTAACGCCAAGAACAACTCCCATTTTTCAAGCATTTATTTACCTGGTAGGTATAGTCATATCTAGCGACAATGTGGCATTGGGTAGCGTCACTCTAGCTACATCTTGCCATGTCCTTACATTCTGAACCGTTTTAAAACAAACAAAAAATGTATATTAGAAATGTATCTAATAACATATAATACTATCAACACAAATATAATACCAACAAGGCTTGCAGTACAACACTGCTGAATTTACTATAATGCCATCAGCAACAGTTGAAATATTCAGATGAAATTATATATACAATATGTACACAAATATACACCCCACCAAGCAACAATCCTTGCTCCAGAAACATCGAGACCAATTCAAGCTCAGTGGAATGACATCAAATGAAAGTGCTGGCAAGGTTAACTGGGAAGTTTGAGGTTGTAAGGAAGTAGCAGATGTATGTTAACAAGAAAGCCTGCATGTGAGAAGACACAATCAGATTGATTTTTATAGTAGCACTGTAAAACTAAGAAGCATACCTTCGAAATCACAGTGAGCCCAATCCCATGGCTTGCAAATCAAAATGCTTCAAGAAGTGTTGTAATGATTACCCCCTTGGAGGCCAAGAGCTAGGATGGACTCTTGAACCTTCTCTGAATTGTACTGCTACCAAGTGAATAGGCACAGTTAGCCAAAAAATTTCAATTTAATAACATAAACTATTGTTGATAAAAATTTACCATTAGACAAGGACCAAGGTTCAGTAACTCTAGAACTCAGAGGGACTGGGAGACTTGAAAGACATTGAATCTCTCAAAAACAATAATTTGAAAGAAGAGGAGGTTATAGAATGCAGGGCAATAGACTTTGAAGAGGAGAGCTCAGAAAGTATCTCAAATGTCACAGGACTGAGCTCAACTGATCGCCATCACAAGGTGTCAGCCAATCAAATAGCATAAAAATGTGCCAGCCAATCACATTGTGAAAAAGTGAGATCTTGACTGTGATCCACAACTTGCCTTATAGGGAAATCCAGATGACCCTATAATCCAACTACCTTAAAAGGTAGTGGGAATATATTAGTACCATTTAAATACAAATCACAAATTTGGTGCATCATTTGCCATACTTGTCAGTGTATCTGGGTGCTCTTTTCCCAGAATCCTGGTACTCATTTCCAGCACCTGAAATCCCAGCATTTCAGCCTCCATAAGTTTCAAAGCTTTCCCTTTGTCACTGTCAGATTGGCCAAAATTATCAGTGTATCTGGGTGCTCTTTTCTCAGAATTCTGGTCTTCATCTCTAACAGCTGAATTTCCAGCATTTCAGCCTCCACAAATTTCCCAAGATTTGCCTATGTCTGTGCCAGGTTACCCATACTTGTCAGTGTATCTGGATGCTCTTTTCCTAGAATTCTAGTTCTCATCTCCAGCACCTGAATTTCTAGCATTTCAGCCTCCATAAATTTACCAAGATTTTTCTGTGTCACTGCCAGATTGCCCATACTTCTAAGTGTATTTAGGTGCTCTTTTCCCAGAATTCTGGCACTCATCTCCAGCACCTGAATTTCCAGCATTTCAGCCTCCATAAATTTCCCAAGATTTATCTGTATCACTGCCAGATTAGCCATACTTCTAAGTGCAAATGGGTGCTCTTTTCCCAGAGTTCTGGTACTCATCTCCAGTGTCTGAATTCCCAGCATTTTAGTCTCCATATATTTCCCAAGATTTCCCTGTGTCACTGCCAGATTAGCCATACTTCTCAGTGTATCTGGGTGCTCTTTTCCCAGAATTCTTGTACTCATCTCCAGCACCTGAATTTCCAGCATTTCAGCCTCCATAAATTTCCCAAGATTTATCTGTGTCACTGCCAGATTAGCCATACTTCTCAGTGTATCTGGGTGCTCCTTTCCCAGAATTCTGGTACTCATCTCCAGTGCCTGAATTCCCAGCATTTCAGTCTCCATAAATTTCCCAAGATTTCCCTGTGTCACTGCCAGATTAATCATACTTCTCAGTGTATCTGGATGCTCTTTTCCTAGAATTCTGGTACTCATCTCCAGCACCTGAATTTCTAGCATTTCAGCCTCCATAAATTTCCCAAGATTTTTCTGTGTCACTGCCAGATTGCCCATATTTCTCAGTGTATCTGGGTGTTCTTTTCCCAGAATTCTGGTACTCATCTCCAGCACCTGAATTCCCAGCATTTCAGCCTCCATAAATTTACCAAGATTTCTCTGTGTCACTGCCAGATTAGCCATACTTCTCAGTGTATCTGGCTGCTCCTTTCCTGGAATTCTGGTGCTCATCTCCAGCACTTGAGGTTCCATACTTTCAGATATGACTTTATGTTCCTGCAATATTCTTAGCCTTAAATTTGCTTCTAAGTAATATTTTCCATTACTTCTTAGTACATCTGCAGAAATTTCAAATATATCATGATAATACACCATATCATCAACATTTTCTTCCAATAAATTTTTAACAAGATGAAGCTGAATAGAATTTTGATAGAAATACTCAATGGAATCATCCTTATATGTAACTGAGCTCAGTAATATTCCTCTTGTATTGCAATTCCATGTATCTCTATCTTTCAACAGCAGTTGATCTTTACACCATGATTGCACTAAGAGGTGTAATCCAAACTTTTCCCCATCTACAGTTCTTTTAATCAATGAAAATGACAATAAAATTGATACACTTTCTCTATATTGCATCTCATTCCAATCATTAGATCCATCAAAATTAAGTAGAGCTGTGTCCATTGAAGGAATAAAACAAGGATGAATACAATCCTTATACTTCTCAACATGAACAAAGTTATATTTTGCAGCTCTTTCAAAAATTTCATCAGAAATATTTTCATGATGTAGAAAAGCACATATGTTCATCAATGTTATAGCATATTTGGCAGCCATTGCATTTTCTTTATTCTCTTCATCATTGGCTATTTCCAGTATTTTTTCAAGTGATATTTCCCATGTTCCATACTTGGAAGCCCCCCTGAACTTTTTGTTGGTCATTAATTTTGACCTATGCTTATCATAAATTGACATATATTTATTAATGCTGCAGTTTCCAGCACTTATATATGCCCCAGCTTGATCAATAGCCAATGGAAGATAATATAATTCTTGACAGATATCTGAAGCCACTTCAGAATATTTTCCAGGATTTTTGTTCAAACCAGAAGCTTTGAGTAGCAATTCTACAGCTGTATCTTCACTCATTACTGACACTTCTGAAGAGTTCTCAGGAGAAACAATTCTTTGATGTTCTGGGTTTCTACCTGTTATAAGAATGTTGCCCTTATCTCCAGTTGGTAGATATTCTTCAACTATCTCTGGTGAGCCATCAGCATTGTCAAAAATCAAGAGCCATTCAGTTTTAATGTTAGTTATCCACTGTAAAACCATGGCAGAAGAGTAGGAAACTCCAGATGGCATATCAACAGTATAAGTTTTATAAATATCTTTGAAACTTTGATCAGCAATATTTTCAGAAGTTGCATCAATCCAAAAGATATGTGAGTAGCTGTAATATTTGGTGAAAATCTCAATGTAAGAATGAACAAAATGATACTTACTAATCAGAAACTTCATCTTTGAATTTTAAACAGATTTGTGTTTTTCCAATACCACCCATTCCATACAGAAGGTACATCTTTCGACCAGAAGTATCATTTTTATCAAATTGCTCATGTAGCTTTTTGAGATATTCTTCTTGCCCAGTGAAGTTTCGGGAGGTGCTGGGTGGTGTGTTTCTAATAGGAGAGAGTGATTTACTTCTTGGTTGCTTGGTTATATATGTATGGTTATTAAACTGTAAAGGTTGAGATTTGAGTAATTTAAGAATTAATGTTGACAACTGATATGTAGCACACCTGAGTATCAATATTCATATTTTCAGCCATAATGGGGTTCTCCATGACGAAGTGGTGTGCGTTATTGAGCGGCATACTTGTGCTTGTAATGTGCAATCTAGGGGTGATATCGATTGGAGATTGACAGTAATTCTAACGACGCTAATATATACTCCAGCTTTTAGACGCACACGTCGATCACCGGTCATAACTAGGATGATTAAACGTGTGACCATGAGCAGCTGTAAAAAGAAGAATGGGATTACATTGTTGGGTAATAGTCGGTCAGTTGACTCTGGTTCACCTCCTTTTCACCGCTGCTTCACACGTACAATATTTATACAAACGTACCCGATGATACAAGGTGCGCTTCGAAAGAACGCCTGACACTATGTACCCTCACGAAGTTACTTCTATCCTTCGACGTTTTTACTTGAACGCGAGCGTTCGAAGAACATGCCCTGACTGCATATTTATATGACCTAATGGATGGGATCGATTCGAAGATCTCGGCAGGAGACTGAGAAACAGAAGAGCGCCTGTGCAGTGTGGGGTATTATTTAGCTGGTTGATGATCGATTTGTGGTCAAAGTACAAGTCTACTTACATCGAACTTAACCTTGACTTAATCGAGGGCAACAACTGTGAACCATTGACACAGCTTTGCTATCATATGTACAGCTGGATGCTCGCTGGATAGTTATATAATATTTGGATATTCGACAGTTTAGGAAGAACGTTAATCACAGAACATATTCAGACTGTTCCCTGGTCGGATAACACCGAACTAAAACCGAAGCGTTTCTGGTTGTAACGTTTACGTCGACGTCAAGGGCCAAGGCATCCTTCTCAAGCTTTATCGTCATCAACGTCAACGCCTTCCCTATTTCCTACGAACCCTTTGCGAACGGCCTTCCCTAGTGTTCTGTCAGCCGTCTCAAGCTCAAGACTCGTCCTGGATTCGCCCACCGGAACTTCAAACAATACGTGACAAGGGGGTTTATAATGCATTACAGGGCTCGGTATAAGGGTATGCTTTTGAGCTGTCTCGTCATGTTCATTCCAATTCTATGTTAACCCGCATTGCAGTCATGACAGAACCGCTCCATCCACAATCAACTTCTTACTTGGAAACCGACCCCAGTGAATCAACGGCCCGCTAATGGCAGCTATAGACACCCTGGGGAGAATCCCATCGTCGAACGTTGTTCGTCAGGGCTCGCGAGTGGGGGTTTGCTCATATCGGGTCGGTTAGGTTTAGGTCAACTCTTCGACACTGTACGTCCCTTTTCCCTCTTCACATCTCGTTACGTTGGCTCATCCTCGTAGTAGATTTCCTTCCATACGTTCAGTTAGCCACGTAGGCCTCACCTCCCTTCCACCTTCTACCGTCTTATTCTTCAATGCCGTACCAAGCACAGGTGGTCTTAGAAGAACACGTACCGTTTCGAAGGTAGCAGCTAGCGTACGTCGTACAGTCCTCACTGCGAACTGTGAAGAAGCGTATAGTACATCTTACCTCTCGTACATGCCGCGCCTTTCGTCCTACAAGCTGGCTTCAGGAATTGGTGCATGATGAATCTAGTTGAGGACTAGTGAGCGAGTGGGATGCTACTGTGCGCCCACTTTCGTGTACGCATTCATTCGACTCATGCCGTCGACAGCTGGATGCTGGTGCGCTCCTGGACTCCCCATCCATGTTTCTCTACCTCATCCAGCTGGCATCGGGGCTCACTTGCATCCCCCCCTCTGTATTTATCGCCCTATCGTACCAACTACTGGCTGTACGTCCGATGCCACGAAGAGGGCGAGAACACCAAGCTCTAGTTCTCCCAACGTCAACCTGCTGGTAAACCCTATCATGCTTAGCTTGCAAGTTGTCACGTCATTAACCTCGAATGAGCACAACGGTAAATAATATCTAATTATACCCTAGTGTGGAGTTCAACCGGAGTCCATATTTAGTTATAGTCTCATCGAGATGGTCATGGGCATCGAGATGGTATGGTTGATTCTAGTCATTAGCTGGTATCTGTGGCTGTTACGTGACTCGTTCCGCTGACGGTTGGGATCGGAGGGCGCTGATTGTGACGAAATTTATCTGCTCTACGTTGCCATCCTTCAAAAGGATGTACAGTATAATTACAGTATTCTTACGGGTTATTAATTGTTCAGCTTTGATTCAGCTCATTAAACTGATTTTTCGGAATCACAACAGCAGCTACAGTATATGTTGTTTCGGGTCAAGTTATATGTACATCACCATCTCTCATTCATCAATTCGTCAGACTGATTATTCGGAAACAGAACAGCAAATAAGTATAAATTGTTTTTTGAGGTCAAAGTAGTCGGCAAATCCCAGATCTTACGATAGTCATCGATGCATCATAGCCTGACATTTCAACAATGAAGCCATTCAAAATATCTTGTGAATTCGCAAGTTGTAACGTAACCGTTAAAAATATGCTGCATAGACATCTTGTGGAGTACACTACGAACCACTATCGAGAGTTGTGTAGGGATGGTTTTAATTGTGTTGATGAGATTTTTTTGCTCTCCTTTCAATTTATTACCCCACCCACAAAATTCGTTGGGTTGTCGTGTGTTAAATGAGAGCACCTTCCACAGCCATAGGAATGGGATACAAGACATCAGAATTATAACGAGACATCGTAAGGATCATTGCACAGACCCTCCAGTTATTGGCGCCACCCATCGATCATCCATCAATGCTCAGCTTTTGCAGTCCCATGATATATATGCAGCAGTGATATTCGCTGTACATGTTGTTATGGTGATTTTTCTATCATCCGCATCATGCTGAAAAGAAATAAAGCTTACTGCTTGAAGGTACATTCTCCTTTGATGGCCCTCATCTTCTTTCTAGGGATCAGTTTTTGCAGTTGAACGCACGAGCCGGTGAGTACATGTAACTGATCGTATTAATTTTCCGAGTTTATCAAAGATATTAGGCTCGAAGTCACTCCTTTTTTAATCAGTCTTTGCAGTAGAACCCACGAGCTGGTGAGTGCATTATGCACCTGCTGGTATTAATTAGCAGAGTTTCTCAAAGATATCAGGCTTGAAGTACATTCTTTTGAATCAGTTTATTCAGTATACCAACGAGCTGGTGAGTATATGTGCCTGCTAGTATTTATTTGCAGAGTTTATCAAAGATAATTATTAGGCTCAAAGTAAATTCTTGTTGGAGCATTTCGTTTTAGTACACAATTGCAACAGCGTTAATAATGCGTTTCCCGATCTTCGCTCTTGCTGCCGGCGTGTTGCCCATCGTAGTCTTCAGTGCTCACCTACTCGTTGAACTTGATGATATGCCATTCAATCCCTCCAACGTGACAGCAGCTGTGGGTGACACTGTCGTATTCAAATTGTATGTGGTTTAGTTTATTATTTATATATGAGTAGTAGCTGACTGCATAACTTAGCCTCAATGGAAATCACGTTAGTTGCTCAATAATACTTCCCGATAATTTGTGTGTCCTAACCGTATATATTAGTCAGTGACACAATCAACCTCCACCAACCCCTGCACGCCCTCATCTGCAAATATCAGCTCGGGATACATCAGTGCCAATTCGAGTAACGAATTACAGCAGCAATGGACTTACGAAGTCGGTGAAATATCTGGTCCTGTGTGGTTTTACTGCCAACAAACAGATCCGGTAAAGTGAGTGGTGATCATTATATCTCTGAAGCAGAAATTGTGTTATGCGGGTTGCAGTCACTGTCATGCCGAAATGATATTTGCCGTAATCCCGACACGTGACCCCTTGGTATATCCTGTACTCCAATTAGCGGCTATAACATCCGGTCCTAGTAGCTCCACAATAGCTCCTTCAAGTTCCACTGCATTCAGTACCCTGACGAGCGTCTCCGTCACACCCACGCATAACGGGAGTACAGGAGAAAGTAGCTCGACTGCCAAGAAAGATATACGTCTAAAAATAGGGATTATCGTGGGCAGTATATGTCTTTCCCTTATTATCTGCCTCGGAGCCTTCCTGATTTATTGGAGGTGGAAATCGAAGTCAAAGGTGACATCCGAAGGAGATTGGATGATAACTACACCCTTTATCAATCCTGCCCAGCAAGATAATACTAACATTGACGCGGTGTACAACCCAAAGTTGGTGATACCAAGACGAGAAGCGGCCGTCTCTAAGGAGAAAGGTGCTAACTTGGGTGTAAGGAAGCTGGGCGTGGTAGAGGGGAGCATTATTTCGAACGATGCTAATGTTGCGTGGGTGGACGTGAGGGAAATACTTCAAGAGCTGGACGCGTTGAGGAGGGAGCTAGCTGAGGTTAGGGATAGTATGGCGAGTGACCCGCTACTTGCTGAGGTTGGGGAATCTGTAGCTGATGATACTCCACCTCCTACTTATTCTCGCACCAATGAGAATGGCGGCGACTGAGGATAAATAACCATGCTTTATAGCAATACTCCCTCGCATTATAACAACACATAGATCTTCATCTCAATGTTTTGCAGTTCATACCATGTGTAACACTCCTTGCTTCATGGTTAGAAATACATAGTTAATAGAAGTACGTAGATATTATATACGTTCTCATTCCTTACCCAAGATTCCACACACTCGCTTAGCGCACGTACATACCTACCATATGCTAAGGTTTGGTTGAAAATATATCGCGATCATCTCAACCCCAACTTCATTTTTCTTCCGTTCTACGCTGCAACTATCCTCTCCGTCTCTTCTTGTCCATCTTCTGGGACTGTACAATAACCAAAATAAATCTACAGCTTTTGCAGAAAACCACAGAAGGAAGCCAAAGCGGTAGCCGGTAAAGCCGAACGTAATCTAAAGAAGAAGAATGTGAAGTCAAGCATCTATGAATCGTATATCATATATGCCCCCTCTACCTACGAGCGTCTTCAGGCAATGCAGGGCGATACAGGACCCGATGTCGGATACACTGCTATCAATGCATACTCCTCATGATCTCTTACACTCCAAGATTAGGGTGTAGTCAATGTGACTGCTTATTTGATATAGAAGGGTGCGAGAAGTCCCAAAGAACGAACAACGTGTAGATATCATGTGTCGTGATATTAGATAGAAGGTGTCAGTGTCAAAGAAAATTTGATGGTCCAGTGCCTACTCCACAACAGCCGTAACAATTGCATACGAGTCGTGCTGCCAAAAATAGCTTAATGTGAAGTATATTTTGTCTTGGACAATCTCCATTCTTTTCTCCAGGGGTCAGTCCTGAGGCCACACTGAGAAGCTGATGAGTACACGACAGTGTGTATATATTGATACAATTTTACGCTTAGCATGGTGTTCCGTATGGAATATGTACGGATCCGTGCATATTACGCAGATTGCGTACAAAGTGGATTTGGCTTGAATATTAGGAGTTATTAATTTTTCTGTGCAGAATGAGTAAGACCCTGTACCGTACGGAATACACCGATCTCACGCTGGCGTCACATGACTGGCGTATCTCGTCAACGGACGGCCCGGGAAAATTCGGGGAATTTGAAACTGACGTCCCTTACGCGCCTGCGACGCGTCCCACTTCCCTCGCTCACACGCTCAATACGCTTGTTCCTCCCCATGTCCCCTCTGATCTCTACACAAGTTCACTTTCCCAAGCATTGAAGAATACACGCGAATGTCTATTTGAACCCCAAGAAGACCAACAAAAGCACATCAACCCAGATTCAAGCAGGCTGGAGGGTTTAGGGAATGTACGCCCTCCACCTCCAGTGTCCACCGCCTCAATGTTCCCCAACCTCAATATCCTCTTGCTCAAGACCTACAGCAACGTTGATGCCACGTCGCTTGTCACCAGGTAGCAGGTACGCTCCCTCGCTCCACTCGCCCACCATCCCCCGCTATCTCATGTTCCCACAGCGTCGACTGGGTCTTGTAGACCACCACTCGTATTCACCAAGTCGCCCCTCGCCCATGCCATCGCCTCACGTCATCAGCCGCAGCCTCCACAAGCCCCCATCCTCTGCGTCGCAACGACAACGATGGCACGTCATCCGTACCCTCTCGACCCCTCCCCCTGCTTCATGAAAACGACGACGCCGATGGCAAGAACGACGTCGGCACCACATCACCAAGGCCCCCCTCCTTCCTTTTCTCCTGCGTCACGACGACGACGCCACGTCATCTAACCCCATCCAGCGCCCTCCTCCCTGCTTTATGGAGATGACGACGCCGCTGGCAGGAACAGCATCGACGCCATGTCGCCCGCCCGCCCCTCCGTGCTTCATGAAGACGGCGATGGCACTGGCAAGAACGGTGTCGGCGTCGCGTCACCCAGTCCCCCACCCCTCATCCCTGCTTATGGAGGCGTCGACGCCACATCGCCCGCCCCCAACCTCCTGGCTTCATGAATACAACGGCGCCACGCCACCCCTCCTCCCTCAGCGTCGTCTGGACATATCCCACGATCATGATCTCACCCCCCTCCTCCTCCCACACCAGCGACAACATCGTCATCTCGACGACTTACCCTTGCTGCCTCCCTCCCTTTCACCCCCAGCGGCATCGTTGCCGTTTCGCCAACCTCTACCACCATTTTCCCCTTGTCCCATTGCAACGGTAGGTCGCCGTGCCCCTAGACCATTTCTTTATAATAGTACAGGTAGTTAAATATATTGGTATATGTAGTTTGCTATATTAATGTAGTTAAATTGTACGTTAGTAGTGTAATAATAAACTTTTTTATTAAAAGGTTAATATGTGGGATTATAATTGAGGGCTGCTGATACTATTAGACATAAGAGGCGTTGAAAGACGTGGTAGGAACGTATTAGATTAAACCACCCTAATAAAAATGCTGCATCTCTCTCGCCAGCGATGAGGGGGTGTGCCACCGTGAATTCTGTGTATGTCTCGCCTCTCAATTACTACCGAAAATAACATCAGCATAGATACATCAACCTTCGGCCGCTAGCCGTAAATTTCAAACTCTGCCCCTGGAAATGGCTCTCAGTTGCTGATGGGTATTTCGATGTCGGATTTGTGCGCGTGTTCATGTTTAGCTCTGATTCTGATTTCAAAGGAGATCGTCCTTTGCATACCGGAACAATAGTAAGCAGTGTTTTAGGCACCATCGCTGGATTTTACGGATGACACTCATGACTAGACTCAACGAGGAACGATATATAATAACCATATGTTTGAGCAGCCGCAAATGAACTTGGCCTCGAATGAGAAGATAAGCAAGAAATCATTACTATCTGAACAATCCAGTAGTTCGATGCACGTATCTGTTAGGGATTGAATACCTTACGTTGGAAACTTGATATGCTGTAGAGGGAGGTTGCGGCGATCAGGGCAACGTGGTTCAGATGGCACCTCGATGTATTTTCTTGGTTTTATGATGAGTGATTTACCAGTGGATCATGGCTGATACCAGGCTAGGCGCTACATGCTGGGATTATAGTGCTCTCGCTGGAGTTTGTACGTTCCTATTTTAGTTGTTTTTTCAATTTCGCTATTGTTGGTAGTGTACCAGATAAACTTTGGACCTCAGTTACAGTATGTTCCCAACAGATTCTCAATATATACCACAACATGATCGAACACGGAACAGACGGAGAAAGACGTAAAGATAAGACTGAAGTCTAATATCAATTAGTACGTAAAATACAGTTCTTTATTTAACTCACTTCGTAGTATGCTCATTCGGAGGCGAACTCTTCACTATGATGCGTGACGCCTTAAGAGTACACTAAATGCTGCTCCATTCTGGTGCTCATCGACATTCACCAGTTCTGGCATATATCTCGAACGATTAAAAACACAGCTATAGTAGCACTCGACAAAGTTTCTTGGTTCAAAGATATAGGTACTACAAATGGCCAGCCACACTTCCCCCGACAAAACACATGCTGATGTAGTTAACTTTTGTTTCTATATTAACCTTGCAATAAAGTTCGACAAAATTTTAACTCTTTTGTGATCATCTGCTAATATAACAAGGTATTATAACTATTTTTAGAGTTTTCTCTACAGCACTTTCTAATTGTCGGTCTGAGGTCGGTTGGTCTAAGTTGACCTTACTTCGGTTAACTCGGACTCGATTGTTTACAGCTTTCATATTTGTTTTCTTGCATATAAGACTGACAAGTATAGATCCTACTGACGATAGTTTCTTTCATTATCGCAATGCTCCAGCTCCTTATCTTCGCTTCAATCTTTATTGTTATATTTCTACCACCTCAGGTTTTCGCAGCAATGTATGAACTTGCGAAGGATTATTCCGGTGAAGATTTCTTCGATGGCTGGGATTTTTTTGATGGAGGTTCGTGTAGATTTGTGCTTAATTCATGTTGCTAAAGGACATTTTGTTTAGTTGACGATATTACTGGCGGAGATCAAATGTATGAGAATTGTGTTTCATTCTTGTCGGTATTGATATATGCCACTAGATACTCGGATGCATTTTTGTCGACTTTCAAGCTGCTAGCGTTTGTTGAATCCGATACGAAACACGCGTTTCTACGGGTAGACAACTACACAAATGTACCCCGAAGCACTCCGAGGAGATCTGTCAGAGCTGTGACAAAGGCATCCTATCACATGGACAGTGTTTGGATTGCCGATATATTTCATGCGCCATACGGAGTACGTTATTATTTGTACATATCTGTGCATAAAGTATATCTAATTATACCCTAGTGTGGAGTTCAACCGGCATTGTAAGTTTTAATTTCTATGGGAGTCCATATTTACTTATAGTTTCGTCAAGATGGTCATGGGCTCCACCTGAAGTTGGCGGTAACTACCCAAAAGGCGGGTAAGAATATACTATGTAATTTACCTACGTTTTCGTACCATTTTTGACGCTTGATGCCTACAGTGGAATCAAAACATTCGAAGCTGTAAATCAAGACATATTTAGCCACATGAGCCTGTATACAGGCAGTGCAAATTGCAATGCATTCGACTCAAACCCTGATCAAAATACTGCATCTGTAGTTAATACGACGAATTGCGGCAACCCGAATCTCGGGTGTATCACTACCAACACCGGCCTTAATTCATATGGTCCAAGCTTCAATAATCAACATGGTGGTGTATTTATTACTGAGTACTCTTCCAGTGGAATTTCGTAAGAACCAACTTTCATAAATATACAATCAGATATGAATAATCTTCGCTTGCATGTAGCGTGTGGTTCTTTCCTCGCAATAACATTCCAATTTCTATTTCATCAAATTCCAGTAACATCGATACAACGGAATTTGGCATACCAATAGCAAATTGGCCATCTTCAATTTGCGGACCAGATGGTTTTAGTGAAGTACTCCTGCCGCAGTCCCTTGTTATCGACATTGCACTTTGTGGTCGTGAGTGTATCACTTTAATGATCTCTGTAATATAATATTGATTTTGCTCAGGGTTGGGAACCTTGCTTTACAGTCAAACGTGTCCTCCTGGGAACTGTTTTGTAAACTCTGTGTCCGGAGACGGGTCCAAGTTCGACGAGGCATACTTCGAGATCGGTGCCATTCGTGTTTTCCAATCAAGAACAGTTACGAATCTCACTCCAAGCAGCACATTGACCAGAAATTCAGCTGCTACTTCGACATCTAACAACAGTACCGGTGTAGGAAATGCCTCGGGATCTAGCAAACATAAGAAATTACTCATTGGGAGTATTTTGGGCAGCTTTTGTGGCATCCTTGTCATTTCCTTAGGTGCATTCTTGGTTTACTACAAGATAAAGAAATCTAGGTCCCTATCTGAAGAAGAGAACTGGAGGCCTGTACCTTTTATTGCTACCCACTCTGGGGGTAGCATTAGGTATAACCATATCACGCAACGACAGAATACAAAATTGACCATGTCAAATGTTACTACTCCCATCACCTTGAATACTACAAGAGTTTTTTATGTTCTGGACATGCTGGGTAGGGAGATAGCCGAGATGATTAGAGCAGCGTCAGAGGCAGGAACGAGTCCTCCACCTAATTACTTTTATGATAGTGAAATGTAATAGTGCACATAGGGAACTTTTAATGATGTTTGCCATAGTTCTTACTTATATAGGGAACGTTGTAAAGTATATATTAAAACCTATCTACTGCTTGTATTCAGCAGACACTTTTGGCTCTTACCCGTACATTACTCCTTATCTTAATTTTCAGTAAAGTACAAAGTATGGTGGCAAAAATCTACTACAAACTCAGCAGCCATAGCCGCAGCAGAGATCCTGCAATGCTAATATTATTTGAATTGTCACTAAATGTGCTAAGGATACGGTGGATTTGGCTTTGCGTCACGCATATGGGGGTTGACAATCGACGATATCCTGTATTTGAGGTCATTCTTGCTAACGGGACAATTGTCTCTACTTCTCATTCTGTTCAGCCAAACCTCTTCTGTGTGAGACTGATTTGTAGTGGTCAATACTACCCCACCTCCTACTTATTATCGTGGCAGTGAAAATGGCGACTGAGCTGTCAGTGAATACCTGACAGCTCATCGTGTAAAAGAGATATAATTATATATTACTGTAATTACACACTATTCTCTTATTGCTAGTTTATTACTCACTTGAATCCTACCTATCTTGGTGTAGAGCAGGTGTTCCACCTGCATGGTGGAATCGACATTAGTCTCGATCCAAAAACGTCCTCGCTTGCGTGGACGGTCTTGTACCAAAGTAGGGGTTTTGACAGGGCAATGTAAAACAAACAAACAAGCACTTATCCGAAATGTAGTGATCCGTTACATAAGCCATCCCATAGTAATTGATAAAGTCAGATTTGAAGTCGTTCTTGCATTTGAATGGTACAGATTTGTCTGCGCCTTTTGGCACGTATACTTCTATATGCCAACTATTTATTCATAAAATTTACATAGGATGGTGGCATTCACACTGGGACACATTTCCTCTCTCATAATTCTATGAGCTGGAGTTGAACCCGAGGCCACAGGTGTGATTTACTTCGTTATTTTACATTGCCCTTCACTTTCCCTACTTTCGTCTAAGCCCCTCTCACGTTTTGTGGTCGGTCTATATCCGGAATAGACCACGTGAAATCGTGGGAGGGGATTTGATGAGCCTAGAATCGACATAAGTATTAACAATTTCTGTAGACGTGTTTTAGTCACGTGACTAAATTCCCACCACCTTTTAAGGTAGTGGGTTTTGGGGAGGTTTGGATTTCCTTATAAGACAATTTGTGGATCGCATTCGGGATCTCACTTTCTGGCCACCTGATTGGCTGATGCCTTTTCAGGACACTTTGTGATCGGTTACCCTTTGTTGTTATCTTTTTGTTTTCTAATGTTTTCTACTCTTCTTTTATTCATCACTTTTCTGCATACATCATGTTATATCCCCCACCTCAAGTCCCCACTGAGCACCCACAATTCTAAATGCTCAACAATATCATGTCACCATAAAAACAAATGTTACATTCAACCATTGCAGGAAACTCCTTTACCATCCTGCTCTCCTCAGCCCAACCTGCACCTGACTAAACTGCACAGAGATCTTCAACTCCTCCTCAGAACACCACTGCACTCACACCAGGGGAGATATTCTAATTGATTGCAATGCCATCTACAATGTGGACTGCAGGGTCTAGACAACTTCAGCTCTGACACCATTCTCTAGGACAAAGGGCTCATTGTATTGGACAACATCAGTGTAGGACATGCAAAGAAATTTCAGAACTCCAAGATTTGACAGGAGCCTTGCCATCAATGACAGTTGCACTCTCATTCTGAATACTGGTATGAGTTGGTAGGTTCTTCTCTGGTTCTTTGTCCACACCACCCCCACTAACTACAATCATACATCCTATCCTTCTGCCTTGGATATCTGGAGTACAACTCCCAACAAGCTGCATAATGATGTGAATTTGCAGCAGAGGATACATAGGTTGGCTGTCAAGCATGGTTTGTGGTTTGATGAGAGCAGGTCATATATGATAAAGACATGTAGGTAGTCATTGTGGGGGAGGTGAGACAAGAAGGGGGCAATTGTCTGCCTGGGTTATGGTGGAGGAGTGATGATGGATAGGGCTGTACATTTCACCCTATGATGACAAGAGTAAAGGAGGTGGGCTCACCATCTAGACCCATGCATTGACTTCATCATCTCTGTCCTTCACATGACTACTTCTATTCCCTACCACCTCTATCACCCTTCTTGCCTCAAACATTCTGCATACTCCTAGCACTAACGTGATCTGCTCCTGCAAAGAGAGAGGTTGGGATATGATACTAGCACAGCACAGAAGAATGTGTGTTGTTATAAGACAGAGATGAAAGCAACTTTGAGACTCTGATGAAGCTTCAAGAGAACATGGAGTGCTAGGCCTAGAATATGCCCTCTATGCCAGAGTTGTTCAAGTTAACATTAATGCATAATGCACTAAACATCAAGTCATCAAAGCTTTAGGTAGCTTCTAGAAGTAGTAATGGTCTACTCACTTTTCATGCTGCTAATTAATCAACACCATTTGTTCAACCCATGAGTTCAGAGTTATGGTCAACAGTTCAATTATATATAGGAGAGGGGATACTGGATCATTTCAACCAATTGTTCAGTCATGCGTCACATGACATCTAGAAACAGAACAATTTTGACAAATGTCATGCATCCTGAGGAGCACTGAACAAAGGTTCGGTGAAACAAAAAAGGCCAAAATTAGATACAAAAAATCATTTTTTTCCTTATTAGCTGTATGTACAGTTCTAATGTTCTTCTCAAACTTCTGTAGAATACATAGTGTTTTTAAATTTTTTCCTCTCCCCCCACCTAAGTTCTGGAGTTGTGTCAGTTAGTAATGTATCAATCATTCCAACAAGTGTGCTCTCTGCATCTGTTGTGAGTTGAAGTCCAAAAAATGAGTCATGACCAGTAGAGCTGTCAATGTGGTCAAATCCTGTCATGGAAATGGAAAGTTAAGAAGCTCCTGTATTATTATCATTGCACTAGGTAACAGTGTATGGTGTATATTTAGGGGAATTTCGGAGTGAAATAGGTTTGCAGCCATATTTTGTCTTTTAAATATTATATCTCATGTTGATTGGATAAAAATGACATACAGTACTCACCTCAAATTCTATAAGCAGATGTTAGTGACAGATGAGCAAAATACTTGAAGCTGAACTTAAACACTCGAACGTGAGAGAGAAGTGAGTCTTATTGCTAATCTGGAATAAACTAGCACAAGAATAGCGAATACTAACTAAGAAAGACTGTATTTATAGAAGGAATCCATGAGGAGATTGCATGTAAGTATACTACACTACAACACATGTTAACTGTGCTTCTACATTAAGAACTCATGTTGTATGTATGGCCGAACTGTGCAACTGTGCCCACAGTTGTGATGAGTAACGTATGTTGATATGCATGGTGTTCGCATTGTAGGTCATGTGACTAGTCACATGACATAGATAAGATAATGATTAGATAAAAGATTAGATAAACAGTGAAATCCTAACATTACCCCCCCTTTTAAAGGTTGTGTCCTCACGACATTTCAATTGTTTCTTCAAGTTGTTGGAGTCGATAGTAGTCTACTATTCATATGAGGGCAATTGGGAGGTAATGAGCGATTATAAAAACGAGGGTAATGGAGGTGAGGATAATAATGAAGTAAAGAATGATGATGACTTCATCAGAGTACATTGTGAGTGATGAATTTTAAATAAAGACCATCATGTTATTTATATATTTAAGGCTTCCAGATTTTCCCAATGAAATTTGTTTAGTAAACTTTTAGATCCGGTTAATGATGTAATTGGTTCCCATGTACAATGATCATATGAATAACCTTTCCATTTGATTTTATATAAGACCTTTTTTCTGTTTATTTTCCAGTCTAATATTGCTTCTACTTCATATTGTTCTTGATCATCAATAAGAATGGTTGGTGGTGGTTTTGGTTTTTGCTGTGATTTATATTGTGCAGGAATATATTTTGTAAGAAGTTGAGTATTGAATACTGGATGTTTTCAGTTCCAAGATTTCAGTATTTGAATTTCATAAGAAGCTAATCCTACTTTCTTTAAAACCTTAAATGGTCTGTAACATTTGTCATCTAATTTTGCAACTGGTCTATCGGATTTAATATTGATTCCTTCGAGATAAACAAGATCACCAGGTTTGTATTTGGGTGATTCATTCTGATTTCTGTCATATCCGCGCTTCATTGCTTCATTGGATAATATAAGAGCTGCTCTTGCATTTTCTCTAGCCTTTGTTATTATAGTGATGAATTCATCAACTCCTACAGTTCGAGATGTTCCATTTGGTCTGATCCCTCTGTAAGGATGATGTCCGTACATTAAATAAAATGGTGTATATCTGGTTGCTCTGTGTACTGTATCATTATAGTTGAATTCAGTTACTGGTATTCTATCAGCCCAATTGTTTTGGTCATAGTTTACATAAATCCTGAGATATTGTTCTATCTCTTGATTTACTCGTTCTACTTGTCCATTAGTTTGTGGTTGATAAGCAGTTGATAAATTCATTTTAACTCCTAGTCATTTTGTGAATTCTTTTGTGAAATGAGATGCAAATTGTGATCCTTGATCACTAATAACATGTTGTGGCATTCTGAAGTTTTTAAATACTTTTTCTAAATATAGTTCGGCAACTCCTGGACTGTCGATTTCTTTATTACATGAAATGAATGCAGTCATTTTAGTAAATCAATCAACTACTACCATTAGGAAGTCAAATCCTTGGGAATATGGTAATGGTCCGATGAAGTCAATTGAGATCGTATGCCATGGTCCTTCCAGAATACTATTTGGGTTTAATAATCCAGTTGGCTTTGATCAATGAATATTTGTCCTTTGACAAACTTCACATCCAGAGACATATTTTATTATGTCAGATCTGATTCGTGGCCACCAGTAATTTCTTGTTATTAATTCCTGGGTTTTATATTCTCCATGATGTCTGGATATAGCTGAATTGTGACATAGTCTGATTATTCATTCTTGAAGCTTGGCATTTTTTGGAATATAAATTCAATCCTTCCATGTAATTATTCCTTTGGGTGATTCGGACCAGTCTTTAGATTTAAGATTAAGCATCTTTATTACTTCCTTATCTTGATTGTTTCTGGATTTTCGAACTTGTTCTATTATTTCTTCATCTTCACTGTGAACATCATATATTTGTCTAAAATGCTCTGGTTTAAGAAGAATAATGTCTTCATTGTCAAATCTGCCTTTGTCATTTGATTTCCGGGTTTATGGTGTAGTGTGTAATGAAATTCAGATAATTTGGTCAACCATCTTGCTTGTCTGCGATTTAATTTTTGTGGTTTCCTGAAATACTGAAGATTCTTATGGTCCATCCAGATTTCAAATATTTGTTTAGCTCCTAAAAGATACTGTCTCCACGTATCTAATGCTCTCATAATTGCTAGCATTTCCTTATTGTAGATTTCGTAATTTCTTTCAGTTGGGCTTAAGGCGTGTGATAAAAATGCAATAGGTTTCCATTTTCTGTCAGTCTGTTCTTGTGATAGAATTGCTCCATTTGCAAAATCTGAGGAATCTGCTTCAACATGGTATTTTCCATCATCGTTTGGCATTGCTAGAATAGGTGCCAATACAATTTTATCTTTTAATTCAGAAAATGCCAGTGCTTGATCGAGTTCCCATTTCCATTCATTTTTTCCGGTTAGTTCATGAAGGGGTTTTGCTATTTTGGCAAATCCTTGGATGAATCTTTGATAGAAATTGATGAATCCTAGAAATTGTTGAAGTTCTCGTTTGTTATTTGGGACTGGCCAATCAACTATGGCTTTTACTTTTCCAGAATCCATTCATACAGAATTTTTAGAAATAATAAGTCCAAGATATTCAACTTCAGCCTTTTCAAAGAAACATTTTTCAGGTTTAAGGTATAGTTCGTGTTCTTCTAATTTTCTTAGAACTTGTTTAACCATTTTTCTGTGTTCTTCTAATGTTTCCGTGAAGATAAGAACATCATCCATATAGACAATAACTGTGCCTTCATTAATCTCGGTTCTAAAGATATCGTTCATCATGGTTTGGAATGTTGCCAGTGAATTAGTAAGTCCGAAGAACATAACCAATGGTTCGAATAATCCTCGATTAGTTCTAAACGCAGCATACTGTTCATCTCCTTCTTTGATTCAGACATTATTATAGCCCCATCGAATATCTAACTTAGTAAAGTATTGTGCCTTTTTAAGCTTGTCTACTAATTCTTGAATTAACAGTAATGGGTATCTATTTTTAACCGTCATTTCATTTAGCTTTCGATAATCCTGAATTGGTCTTAAAGATCCATCCTTCTTTTTAATAAAGAAAAACAGTGATGCCCAGGGTGATTTCAAAGGTCTGATGCATCCTGAATTAAGATTTTCATCGAGGAATTCATCCAAGTGTTTTTGTTCATCTAGATTTAATGGATAGATCTTACAATTGAATGATGTAGCTCCAGGTAATAATTCTATGGCGTGATCCCATGGTCGACGAGGTGGAAGTTTGTCAAATGATTCCTTTGCAAATACTCTTTTGAATTCATGGTAATACATCGGAACAGTTTCTTTCCAATGCTTCTTTGGTTTTTGCTGATTTTGTGCTTCAGCAATTTTCGAAGTGGTGGTTTGGAATGCTCTTAGTTCTATTTGTTCAAATATGTTTATTGCAATAATATGATTATCTGATTCAAGATTAATCTGTTCATCTAGGTCAGATTCTTCTTCTTCAGGGTCCATGGTGTTTATTATTGGAGTACATTCAATTGGGCATCGTGTAAATTTGATGGTTTCGTTTTTCCAATCTATTTCTGGATTATGAGTTCAAAGCCAATCATGTCCAATGAACATAGATGCTTTTCCTAAATTGATGACCACAAGTTGTAGGATTTCCACATGTCTGCCTAATCTTACTCTTAGTTCAACATAGTCCATGATAGATCTGTCACTGTTCAGAGTTCCATCAGCATTATAGACAGGGGTTGGTCATGGGAATTTCTTTGTTGTGATTTGATTATCTTCTACAAATTTCCGACTGATACATGTCCCTGTACTTCCACT
Organism: Cyathus striatus; assembly: GCA_025738555.1. NCBI lineage: Eukaryota > Fungi > Basidiomycota > Agaricomycetes > Agaricales > Nidulariaceae > Cyathus > Cyathus striatus. Next base: position 3,483,650 of record JAOVFP010000012.1, read on the forward strand.
ATCAAGTAGTGCTTTTAATCTGTAAGTTCATTGGGTGTCTAAGGTAGTGACCATTAAATCAAGATCCATCTGATTTCTGTTTCTTCCACAAATAAATCTTTTGGGTCTCTTTAATTCTTTTAATGCAGGGATTATGTCTTGATCTGAGAGATTGTTTAACTCTTTGATTGTTTCCTGAATTACTTCGGGTCGTTGTTTGGTATGTGTCCAGATGCTAAGTGTGGCAAGGGCTAATTCCGTGGGTTGGTCTTTCAATCTCCATGCAACCCAATACACATTTCCAGGTTTTACTTCCTGATTAGGGAAGGTGTGCTTGGTTCTTTCTTTTTGTAATGATATGTATTTCGATTCCAGATCTACCGTAGGTACAGTTACATTAGAAGGTACATAAAATGAGGCCAGCAAGTTCACGCTCACTGCTGGCCTTGGGGAAAACCCAATTGAGCGATGAGTAGAGTGCGTTGTTCTTCTGATAATTTAGTTACATCAGGTAATTCTATGATTCCACTAGTGGAAGCTACTGGTATAGAAGAGTCCATATTTCTTTGGACATGTGTTGGACATATGTCCTTTCTCCTTGCAGTAAAAACAACAACCTTCTTTTTTAAGTTGGTCGAGATCCATACGGTTACTGCCTTGTGATACCATGAGATTGGAATGATCAGGTGTCCTTTGTTGCATGTTTTGATTCTGTTGGGTTCCAGGGTTCAAATTATTTTGAGGGCATCCAAAGTTCTGGTTCTGTGATCGTTGGTTCTGTTGGATTCGTCCCAGATTGGCTTCTTGACAGTTCCTTTTGAATTCAGTGGCTTTATCTATCCATTCAATAAGTTTATCAGTAACCTTAAGTCCACTGACTTCCATAAGTCGTCGAGCAAGTAAAGGGTGCATCTCTCGTTGATATCGATCTACTAAAGCCACATTGTTGAATCCAGATAAGTTTATCCATTGCATAAAATTGATTGTGTAATCTTCAATAGATCGATTGTTTTGAACTACCTTATTGATTTGTTCAATGGCATTACTTTGGGTTTCCTGTGATATGAAGAAAAACTGCATTTGTTCTACAAATACTGCCCAACTTGGAAACGGGGGTCTGTGTGCGAATCCGTTGTGTTTGATTGCCGGGGTAGTGTCTGTTGCGGCAATGTCTATTTTCTGAGTGTCATCATAGGTGGGTTCTTTTCTGTTATGTTCTCATTTCCATTTGGCTCTTTCTTTGTTGAATAGTATGACATCTCCTAAAAATGTGTCCGCCCATCGTTGGGCTCAATTGTCTTTCCCCTTTTTTACTTTTGGTAAAGCAATCATAATTCGTTTCCAGTCATTATTGATTTCCTTTTCCTGAAAGTATATTAACATGCGTCAAAGCCAATTGTTAACCGTTGCTGGATCCCCTTCATAATCTTCGGGGATCTCGACTTTTTCCTTTGGTTTGGGTCAATCTGCTTTTATTCCTTCGCGTAGTTCCATAATAAATCCCTGTGTCATGGCAGCAACACTTTCTCTGATGACTTGTTTGTTTTCAGGAGTCATGTTGTTCCATCTGGTTACGATCTCATCTTTCATAAAAACTGCCACCAGGGCACCGATGAATCCAAGAATCATTTCAAGAGTGATCATTTTTAAAGATCAGGGTCGTCAGGGTATGTAGGGGTAGGGAGTTCTCTACTGTCATTGTGTACAGTATTCAATAGGGTTTCATATCCTATTGGAGAGTAGAAGTTGTGTTCGAAAGGAGATATGTATCGGGTTGGGGTACTGAATCTTAAACTATCATCATGTCCTGGTTCGGTGATAATAGTGAGGATTCAGAGATGTGTGGGAGGAGTAGGGCGACAGGGTGGTGGAATGTAGTTGGGGATTTGGTGAAGAGAAAGGTATGTGTTGGGATCAAAATCCGAGTCATCAGAGTCCACCGACATGGCTCTCGGAGATTGAGAACAGGTGTAGGGTGTGGGGCGAGATCAAGAGATGTAAATTGGTACAGATGAGGATGGAATGTGATAGGATTGGGAATGGAGTGATCAAAGGGTTTGAGAATGGGTGATAGGTGCCACCATGATGGATTCAAGTAACAGAAGCTTTTGATGAGGCTCGGAGACTAGCAAGACATCCTAAGTCTCACACACACCTTTTTGCAGATAGTAACAGCTGGGGCAACACGTGGTAGCCTCCCCAGTCACTGGTGCCATGCCAAACTCAAGGCAGAGGGCCTAAGATGCTTGGTAATTCGGAAGTGTCAGGCTCAACATTACACTATCCTCTCGTACTTCCAAGTACAACGAGCAAGACTATTGAATGGGGTGTATGTCTGGTCCAAGAGGTCCAAGACAGGGAACGAGGTATAGAAAGAAGTTTTGCTGGGGTTCGGCGGAAGAGGAGAAGTTCAGGGTCAAGGAATGAGGTGATTCTTGTGCTTTTGTTAGAGACAGACGAGCAAAATACTCGAAGCCGAACTTAAACACTCGAACGTGAGAGAGAAGTGAGTCTTATTGCTAATCTGGAATAAACTAGCACAAGAATAGCGAATACTAACTAAGAAAGACTGTATTTATAGAAGGAATCCATGAGGAGATTGCATGTAAGTATACTACACTACAATGCATGTTAACTGTGCTTCTACATTAAGAACTCATGTTGTATGTATGGTCGAACTGTGCAACTGTTCCCACAGTTGTGATGAGTAATGTATGTTGATATGCATGGTGTTCGCATTGTAGGTCATGTGACTAGTCACATGACATAGATAAGATAATGATTAGATAAAAGATTAGATAAACGGTGAAATCCTAACAGCAGAGTGTTTGTTGTGTGCATTCTCTACTAGCAATATCTCAGCACTGCAGTAATAATTACTAAATAAATACTACTCACTGCTACAGTATTAGTATTGGTACTTATTGTTTGTCAATTATAGAAATACTTACTTGGTTTTGTTCTTAGCAAGTCCCATAGTTCAGTCCTAAAGGGTACGAACAAATTTGAATGATGTCACACACTAAAATAAGCCATGAACAGAACAATCAACTGAAAATTTCGGTCACAAAAAATGTCAGTGAACAATCAGTCGAAATGATCCAGTAGTGGGCTTTGCCGCTTGCCAGCCCTATTCCTTTATATGTAATTGAAGCTCGAACGCGTACACGTCGTCAGGACTCAGCTCCCTTCACCCTGTCTGCACAATACCCCCTCAACGCTCTCGAAATCAGACCAGATTTCCCCCAATGCTGGACAAAATATCACACTAATTGGCAACACAGGCATTCGGATATGGATGTATGAAGTTAGGGACAGTGGAACTCACTCACAAACTGAAGATCTCGACATCAGCATCTCAACATCCAGTCTTTCTGTACCCACCATCGCTACATTTCCCACTTCCCCTCATACCACATCCTCTTCTCTTCACATTTTATATACAAACCTCCCTTGCTAGCTCTCCTTGAAACATTTGTCTAGTCTCTAAACACTCTTGGCTTTAGGAAATTTTTGTTCGCTCTTTTAGGTATATTTTTCCCTACCCATTTTTATATATAAACAGTGTATTTGGGTCTCTAATAATCCAGTGCACTTCACCCCTATCGTTCTGCCTTGGTCTCAGTCTCTCGTTTCGTGCTTCGTCGTCATCTCCTTCATTCTCCTCTCTTTCTGCAAGTTTTACTCACTCAAACACACCCCAGAACTTCGAAACGAAGTTCTGATCTTTGTTGCGTCATCATACCTCTCGTTTACGTCGCTCACACACCCTTTTTCAACCTTAGGACCTTAACGCTGGATGGACGTGCCAGCGGCTCGCATTCCTTTGATTAGGATCCTTCAACCCCACATTTCCCTCTTCACTTGGTCCGCATAGTGTGCATACAGTGATGGGGAGTGCGTCAGGTGGATGAAAGTTGTTCATGTTTGGTGTGTTTCTCTTATCTTTTCCTCTTCCTAGTCTATTTTCTCTAGGACTATCCCTGCACCTACCATCCCTTCCTTTCCTGCTCTTCCATTACCTCCATTTCTATCCTTCTCATCTTAATACAAATTCCTTCAACGAATGCCGTCTCCGTAGGATACCCTGATTATCACAATGATCTCCTGTCACAAGTACTTATTATCAATACAGATTCAAAAGATCAGATTGATCTTTCAGAATCAGAATAGCAACTATTTATATTGTTTTCGAAGTCAAAGTTATCCGCCTCTATTCCGTGACTTCCGAACATAGTTGATGACTCTCAGGATCTTACGACACATCAATGTATCCTTGACGTTTCAACAACGAATCCTTTCAAAATATCTCAAGAATTTCGTAAGTTGTGAGGAAACAGTTAATCATAATTTTTAGCATCCTCCCTTCCCCCGACCCACAAAACTCGCTAGTTTTCTGTGGGTTAAATTAGAACGCTTTCCTCTGTCAATAGCTACAGGGCCATTTCTCCGGGGGGTATTAACCAGAAGTTTGAGATGGGGCACAAGGCGTCATAATAAGAGCGGGATACCGCCTACCTCATTTCACTAGCACTTGCATCATTGCTCCTTAGACACAACACTAGGGAGACCTTCCTGATCAACATACGTGGTTACGGTATGGCAATATAAATTCAGTGATGTCTACTGCAGACGTCGTTATGGTGATGTTTATTTCAGCCGCATCGTGCTGGTAATTAAAGTAATAAAGCTTGATGTATGATACGCTGTCCTTGGATGGCCCCCATCTTCTTTTCAGGGATCAGATTTCAAAGCAGAATTCACGAGCTGGTGAGTACATGTACCTGCTGGTATTAATTTGCAAGAGTTTTCAAAGATATTAGGCTCGAAGTTAATTCTTGTCAAATCAATTTTGCAGTAGAACCACGAGCTGGTGAGTACCTGCTAGTATTAATCTTCAGATTTTTTCAAATATATTAGGCTCAAAGTCAATCACTGTTGAATCGTTTTATTTTCTAAAGCTATCTTGATAACGTTAATAATGCAATCCCCAGTCTTCGCTCTTGCTGCTGGCATATTATCTATCATTGCCGTCAGCGTTCCTGCCACTGTAACTGTCAGAGTTGGTGGTGACGGATTAGTGTTCAATCCCACTAATGTGACAGCAGCCTTCGAAGACATTATTATTTTTGAATTGTAAATGACATTCACTTTGCCTATTTGTTCACTTATGTAGCTGATCTTGGCATGTTTTTAGCATTGGCGGAAATCACGTTAGTTTAATTACACGAAAACCACTTCCAAACATTTATCGCAGTCCTAACCCTTTCTATTAGTCAGTGGCTCAGTCAACCTTCGACAACCCTTGCACACAGTCGGGTACAAACGTTAGCTCGGGATTCCACAGTGACCTTTCAGATTGGGCTTATGCAGTGGTCGACATATCTGAACCTTTGGGTTTCTACTGTCAACAAACAGTTCCCATAAAGTGAGTGAGAGTGATCTTCATATCTTTGTAGTGTAAAACAATTTGGGTTGCAGCCACTGCCATGCTGGAATGGTCTTTGTCGTCAACCCCACATCTTTCCAGTCATTTGACGTATTCCAACAGGCTGCTATAGCTTCTGGCTCTAACAACCCCGCACCAACCTCTTCAAGTTCTGCCAGTTCCAGTTCCACCACATTTACCCCTTCGAGCAGCTCATTTACCAGCAATGCTGCTACCACAACTGTCAGTAACTTATCCAGCGCTAACAAGAGTACCGGCTCGTCGAATAGCAGCTCAGCTATCCGAAAACACCAGCACTTACTGATAGGGATCATCATAGGCGGTATATGTTGTTTCCTTATCATCTGCCTGGGAGCATTTTTAGTTTATAGGAAATGGAAGTCGAAAACTAGGGTCGGATCCGAAGGATACTGGACAAGCCCTGCACCGTTTATTGGTCTTGCACGACAGTATAATACTAACATCGACGTGGTGCATAATCATTTGTCAGAGCTTCCTAGACGAAAATCAGTTGCAGTCATTAGGGAGAAATGTGCGAACTTGGACATTGGGGAGCTGGGTATGGCAGAGGAAAGAATTATTTCCAGCGATGCTAATACTGCGTCAGTGGATACAAGAGTACTCCAAGAGCTAAACACGTTGAGGAGGGAGCTGGCTGAGGTTAGGGACGTTATGGCGGGGGACGGGCAGGTAGTTGCAGATTGTGTCAATACTGCTCCGGTTGACACGAGGGAATTACTTCAAGAGTTAAATATGCTAAGGAGGGAGCTGGCTTCGGTTAGGGAAGTCATGGCGGTCGATATTACTCCACCTCCTACTTATTATCGTGGCAGTGAAAACGGCGGCTGAGCCGTCTTCGGAATATCCGACAACTCATTGTTGTCTCCTATTGGAATCAGAATGCGACAATCGTTGTTATTAAATTGTAGTGTACATGAAATTCAGATGATACTTGAGCTTGAAACTTAACAACAAATCAAAGCGAGACCCACTAATACATCTATTAAGTATTTATAAAGAAATAAGGCCGACAAGCGGCAAAGCCCACTACCCCCATATTAACTGTTTACCATAACTCGAGCCTTCAACAAAACAATTGATCTTAATATTGATATATGCTATAAAAGTTGATACATGATCTGTATTACATTACATTTAAAAAGTAACTCCTCGATTTGGAAGTATTTAACCATGGTTCACTGCTATTGCCAACTGATCAAGTGTCGATGACTCGTTTTCATCGTGGTGAGGGCAGGAGAAGGGGAGGGAGGAATACGGTGGGGAATCTGGTCTCGACACGTACTTGCGAGTGGAAGAGACCGGTGCCGATATCGTAATAGCCAGGGGAACAAATACTGTAGTAAAATTCGCTGTCAAACCAGCTATCAACGGCGCAACAAAGAAGCCCGCCAGAAAGGTCCCTTCGAAGAAACCTGGCGTTATTTCCCCTGCTACTTGAAAGCCGACAAACGTCGAAAAACCTACTTTGAACGTTCTAGTGAAAAACCTGCCAATTACACTCCTGCGAAAAAACTTGCTAACAATACCCCCGCCAAGAAAACCGTCCACAACACTCCTGCAAAGAAACCCACCAATGACAAAAACAACGGAGGCGGAATAACGCGAATAACGGTAGCAGCAGAAAGAAGAAGTTCGAAAATCACAACATTGTGCATTTTCTTTGCTTTGTTTGTCTCTCTTCTTGATGATATGCTTACCGAATGTCATAGAATTTCAATGTTAATCCTGCAGCGATTGTTAACAGTGGACTGAATATCTATAATACTTTCAAACCTTCGGCAACAGCAGTAGCTCTGGCTGAAGCAGGGTATCAAGATATATACATGATATGCAACACCCGCTGTCGTACCCACTAGCTTATCATCAACCTCAAATTCTCTCCAGGATCCTCATTTGGGAGGATCACCAGTAACAGTCGTCCAAGCGTCACCCTCAGGAACCGTCCAATTCCCATGACAGCCATACAACCAGTCGATCTCCTTCTGCACCGCGACGAATGTATCTATGGGGCACATACCGTCTTCCTGCTCTGGATATCCACAGATATCAGTGAGGAGCAACACCATCGTTGATAATCACGCGAATTTGGGGTCCAGAGGTGGAGGTTCATTCCAGAACTGTTATTAAGGTAAGAAGGATACAAGGCGAATGAGAGGGATAACCATACATTGGAATTGTATGTTCGTAGCAAATGGAGCAAGCTCTGAGACTCAGAAGGTTCGATCCTTCGGAATGTGGGTGTATGGCAGAGGTCCATTAGAAGCAAAGTTGCTGAGGTTTAACGCGGTGATCACTATCTCATACATTAACATCATATCTTAGAGACAAACCAAATACGTACTGTTAAGCGTACTCTTCAATGAGCCTCGCCCACTCCGGTCCCATGACGTTCACCATTTAATCGCGCGCTGATGCTGGTAACGCGACAAGCCATGCTATAAGTTGGACTCTGATCATCCGTATCGTCCAGTGTAAAGAGAGCGAGAGAGCGGGTGCCTGAAGCCACAGTTCACCAAGCCTTCAAGGGTGAAGTGCGTTGCTGCATCAGAATCCTTCATAGGCATTTTTAATCCTAACTCAGGCCCGCTAGTGGCGACGAAGGTGGGGGCAGTGACTATAATGATGGTGGTGGTGGCAGTAAGAAAGATAGTGAGGAGGATGAGGAATAAGACATACATTATCATCCTCTACACGTTGCTTCCAGGCCTCAGTCTGCACGATTGACAATTCTACGATCCAGTGCCGAAGTTCCCTCAGTCACACGTCCCGGAGGTTCAGTTCAATCACTGGCAGCGCAAAGGGGCATGAATAACCTCCGATTTTGACTCCTGAGGCCCGAGTCCCGACACTGAGTTCGATCACCCTATTGTGAAGCTTTGCATTTTGATGGGCAGTGGTAGTAAGAGGCACGAGGGATGGGAGGTGTACGATGGTTGATGTAACCTTCATACGTGTTGTTCATTTGTGTGGTGGTTTTGTCGATGGCGATGATGGTAATAATCGATGAGGCTGATGACTCAGGGAAGATGAAGACTGATGGAGAGGAAGGTGGTGGTGGTAACAAGAGAGTAGATGGCATGCTGCCTTTATCAAGGTAGCATAGCGAAATCACCAGCTTTCGAATCTCCAGCCGTTGCGGTATTCTCTCGATCATGATGTTTGAGGTTCATAAAACGTCGGGTTACGTTGGCATGTTCGAAGAACTCTACCAGCGATAGTCATAGTGTCTAACGAGACCTGCATTAATGGTTCCGACGATACTGGTGAAGCTGTGGCTTTGTAGAGCAGGTGTTTCGCCTGCACTACAAAAATCGATATTTTAGCAATATCATTACGTAATCAACTGGTAGTCTGATACGCGTTGTTCGTACTCGTCTCACTTTCTGTCATTTTCCCTCCATCGCGTCAAATGCCGCAATTACACAGCTAGAACACAAGAAAATCGGTATCCCGCTCTACCAAAGTCCAATGAATACCGCAAAACCGTTTACTGAAGGCCATGTCATCACCCTATGTTTCTCCTCCAAGTTTTACTTTAAAATTTTCTTTAAATTCATTGGTATGCTTTATTTTTCAAACCTTTCCCCTTTCTCCCAATAAATATACAATCTCTACACCTTTAATTTGCATTTTATTCAAGCATTTCTCATTTAGTGATCTTCTTATTCTAATTTTCTTTAAAAGTCATGTAACTAGTGCCAACTACTCCCTCGGACCTCCCAACTCAGTGAATTTTCCCCCCTTTTCTTGACACCTTTGAATACCCAGGTTAAACAGATGTTTAATCGACTCGCTTACAATTTTTTTGTTTAGGCATCAACGCACCTTCCACCTCTACAGCTCACTTATTTCCATTGTGTATCGAAGCTGCCTCAAGCAACTGAGACCCTCCCTACCCCTCAACTACAACTCAACACCTACTTCCAATCAACTAGCCGTCAGTCCCCTTCCAACAGCGCAGGCCTGCGGACGGCAAACCCACCAATCTAATGATAGGATATGGTAAAATACAAACCAGAATGAAGTGTAGAATCAGTCGGAAATGAACTAACCGAAGATGTATCGATATTAAACTTACACCGATATCTATCAGAAAATTGACAAAGATTTATCTGTTCTACGTCGCCATGGTCCAAAAGTGGCACCCATCATTTTCAAGTATCAGCTTTTGCAGTAGAACCCACGATCTGGTGAGGTACAAGCTTGGGACCTACGCTCAAAGGATTGGACTACATTTTAGCAATCGGGACAACCTCAGTAGGAATGCAATTCCTAGTCTTCGCTCTTGCTTCTGGCATATTACCTATTGTGGCCGTAAGCGCCGCTACTATATTGGTTCACGTTGGTAACTCTACGGGCGGATTGGTGTTCGAACCCACTAACGTGACAGCAGCTGTCGGTGACGTTATTGCATTTTTATTGTAAGTGACATTCATGATTCACTTTGCTCATTTATTCACATAGCTGATTGTGGCATGTTTTAGCACTACTGGAAACCACGTTAGTCACACGAGATTTACTTCTCGATACTTATTACCAGCAGCCCTAACCTGACTTGTTAGTCGGTTGTTCAATCAACCTTCGCCGACCCCTGTACGCCCAAGAAGTTGGGTACGAGTGTTAACTCAGGATACTTTAATAACAGCCCTGAAGTAACGCGGTGGGACGTGAAGGTTGTCGATATATCTGCTCCTATGTGGTTCTATTGCCAACAAACAATTCCCGTAAAGTGAGTGATAATCGTCATATATTTGGAGTACGAAAATTCTTATGTGGGTTTCAGCCACTGTCACTTCGGAATGGTTTTTGCCGTCAACCCCACGTCTGACCAGACATTTGACGCATTCCAACAGGCCGCTATGGCTTCTAGCTCCAGCAGCTCTGCAATGGATTCTTCGGGATCTAGCTCTACCACATTTACCAGCAATGCTGCTACTACAACTGGCAGTACCCTGATCAGTATTAGTAACTCCGTTACTGCCACACCCGAGAGTACAGGCACAGATAGCAGCTCAGCTATTAAGAAACATAAACATCTAGTGATAGGGATTGCCGCAGGCGGTACATGTTGCTTCCTTATCATCTGCTTGGGAGCTTTTTTAGTTTTCAGGTGGAAATCGACATTCAAGGTCGGATATGAAGGATACAGGAGAAAACCTGCACCATTTATCGGTCTTCGGGGTCCGCAGCAGGATTATATTGATAAAGACGTGGTGCATAATCCCTTGTTAGCGTTACCAAGACGAATTTCGGCTATTAGGGAGAAAGTTTCGAACTTAGACATTGTGGAGTCAGGTGTGGCAGAGGGGAGCGTTATTTTGAATGACGCCTCTAGTGCGCAAGTGAACACGAGGGAAATACTTCAAGAGCTAAACACGTTGAGGAGGGAGCTGGCTGAGGTCAGGGATGCTATGGCGGGGGACGGGCCACTAGTTGTAGATCGTGCCAATCGTGCTACGGTTGACGATAGGGAATTACTTCAAGAGTTAAACAGGCTAAGGAGGGAGCTGGCTTCGGTTAGGGAAGCGGTAGCGGTCGATGCTACTCCACCTCCTACTTATTATCGTGGCAGTGAAAATGGCGACTGAGCTGTCAGCAACTGTCAGTGAATACCCGACAGCCCATAGTTGTTCCCTCTATCTTGGAATCTGAATGCAACAGTTGTTGTTAGTAAAATATAGTTTACATGAAATTCGGATGATACTTACTTGAGCACTGAGCTTGAAAGTTGACAACAAAGCAAAAGCGAGACATACTTATACTTACTCACATCTGTCCAATCATCCGATTTCGCGACAAGAGAGTAGGAGCAGCAGCGGTAAGGCGCTCGCAACCAGAGCGAGAACCGTGACACCGCCCAAAATAAGAAGTCTATTGTTGTCAAAGCCTCGATGCCACACGAAAGCTAATGGCACTAAATAATAATGGTGGGAGACAAACAATTAGAAGATAGGCGTAAAAAAAATAAAAAATAGGTAGACGCGAAATATAAGTCTAAGCGTCGTCAAATACCTGTCTGGTGCAGGAGGACGAGGGAGTCAGCGAGGCATAAAACTAGAGAAAAGGAAGTCCGAACCTGGTGCAGGAGGACGAGGGACGCGTAGCATCTAATCCCTGCATAACCTCTTTGAACCCATGAGGTGTCAACTCATCGACAGAACTACCTCACGCGGTCGAGGCAGAACGATACTGACCCACCCGTTCTGGACCTCACTAGAGATGCCTATCCATGAAGTTGCATGACTTCCTCGAATGATGCTGCACCTCGATGATTGGCCCACTGTGCAAGGCTCAAGCCTTCATCTTGAACTCCAATAGGTGCTTATCTTATCCCTGTTATCTTACATAAGTTTTAACCCAGCATGTGGCTAAGGTTAGGGCTTACAAACATAGGTATCGCGATCATCTTCATTTTTCTTCCGTACCACCTTGCCACCACCACCACAACTTTCCTCTACTCTTCTCTTTCTGGGCCAGGGAAAACGTTATGGCTAAAAAGAAATCTACTGCAGTTGCAGCAAAAGCACAGAAGAAAGCCAAAGCGGTAGCTAAAACCGAACGCAAGGAAAAGAAGAAGAATGTCAAATCCAAAGGAGGGGAGAGCGATAGCGATGAGGATCTTGAAGGGATTCTCGAGAAGGTATGTGATTTACTATTGTAAAGTTAGGATGGGGGAGAGCTTATTGTCTAAGGATCTTGGTTCTGTTCACATCTCGCTTTTACGTTTACATTTGCGTTTTATTACAACGTGCCGATTTGACACCGATTTTGCCAACGCGCTGAACACGTTTTCAACTTTCAACGAACATGGCGCATAGATGCGCAAAGAATGGGAAGAGGCGCATACTGTAATTGAAGAACTTGTCGAGCCTCCAAGTAGGAGGGCGAATGCCACGCTTACGCCTTGTCCGGTGAGCAACTATCTGTGGTGTATTGGTGGAGAGTATTTCAGTGAGGACCGAAAAGCTGTGCGTTTCTTTTTTGCTCTACAATTCTTCACTGGCAGCATGAACTGATGTACGTCTCCAGCACTTCTACAACGATGTGTTCAGGTATACACCTGAAAAGGATGAATGGCGAAAGTTTGTGAGCCCTACGTGTCCTGGACCGCGTAGTGCGCATGCGGTGGTGGGGAGTGCGGCTGGGGGAGGGAAGCTTTTCTTGTTCGGTGGGTACTTCGTTCTCTTCCCTCCCTTTCTTTTGGCAAGCTCCTACACACACGCCTCCCTAGTACTTCATCCCTCCACTTGGTTATCCCCTTTGCTACTTCACTCGTAACATACCTAGCACTTTCTTATTCCCTCCCCTTCCTTCCCCTCCTGATACCTTTTATGCTCTTCGCACGTCCCCTCCCCCTACATTCCTCCTCCACACCCCTCCACCTCCCCTTTTTCACCGTTAACCGCCCTCTCTCCCCTTTCGCTTTTATCCATCCTCAACCTCTTGGAGCTAACACCTCCCCCACAGGCGGCGAATTCTCTTCCCTGAACCAAACAACGTTCCACCACTACGGCGACTTCTGGTGCTTCGATATCTCCTCGCACTCCTGGGACCGCATCGAAACCAAGGAGAAAGACAAGCCACACGCAAGGTCCGGGTGCCGGATGGCAATGTGGAAGCATTATGTCGTGCTTTTTGGAGGGTTTGTGGATCCTGGAGTTGTTAGTGAGTATCCTTTTCTTCTCTATGCTTGTGTTTTGCTTTCTGGACCGGGAGGTTGTTTTCTGGGTATCGGTGCCTCCCCACCCCTGTTCTCTCTCGTACGCGGAAACTCTCGCTGACGCGCCGCTTGCAGCTAGGTACCTGAATGACCTGTGGATCTTTGATACGCAAGAGTATAAGTGGCATCATGTCGAGTTCCGCGAGACGGATATTAAGCCCTCGTGAGTCCTCTTCTTTCCCTCCTTTCTTTCGACCTCTTGTATGTGGGTGTGAAATTATGCACACAGTCGTGAGCGACGGGGGCGAAGCTACGGACGCTGTGTCTGTCTTCGGGCGACTTGTACGCTAAGGGGACGTGATACGCATCCATCAAGCAGGGGGTAGACAGGCGGCTTTGATTGTCAATGCTCTCGCCTTGATATACTACGGCAGCTATAGACTATTGCAGTACTGCTGCTGTCTGTGGCGGTGACTGCTAAAGTTATTGTAATTAGACCGCCTCGGTTCAAATGGTAGATGGCGGGGTGGTTTGGTTTGAGAAGTTGACGGGGTATGGCAGATGTCGATCCGCTGCTTGCGCCACGATGCCTGCGTCGATGTATGCTACTTCTGGATAGACGTAGTACCTGATTTGTGTGTCGTGTTCAGTTGCTTATAGGTATCGGGCGCGGATGGGGTTATGGACTCGGAAGAGGCTGTTAAGCGCTGGTCGGTCGTATTGGTGGTCAGCGACTAGATATATTACTTGGGGTGTTCACTGGACGGTTCCTCTTCAGCTTTGCTGATGCCGCATTTCCGCGTACATCGTTGTTGCAGTTACACCATAGTTGCTACCTACCACTGTCTTCCCTTCCGCATTTTATCTCCTCCCTTCCTTCCACTGTACCTCACCATGCTAATCCTCGATACGTAGACCGCGAAGTGGATTCTCTTTCCTCCCTACGCCAGACGGAATCATCCTACATGGAGGCTACTGCAAGGAGTACGTAAAGGAAAGCGCCCAGTAGGCGTAATGCTAGAAGATACATGGTTCCTACGGTTCGTCCTCCTCTTTCCTCTTCCCCCCCCTAAGTTACTCATCCCCACATAAAGCCTGTCAATACTAGACGAATCAACCCCACCCACACCCTCAACAAAGTCCGTCCCTCCACCTCCTCCCACCTCCAAAAACGCGAAATCAAAATCCAACAAAAACGCACCGAAGCCCAAGCTGCCTATAGCTGCGAAATGGGAACGGAGAAAGAGGCCTTCGGACGCGTTTGCACCTTCTATTAGGTCTGGGTGCACTATGGCTTTGTGGGCCGCGAAGGAGATGGGGGTGCTTTTTGGGGGTGTTACGGATGAGGATCGGGATGAGGAAACGCTTGAGAGTGTGTTTCATAATGATTTGTGAGTTTGGTTTTCGTTAAGAAGGGGAGTTGGGTGCTTTTGTGAGGACAATGGTCCAAGCTGGAGGGCGACGGGTTATGTCGGGGCTCCCTATATGTTTCGGGCCATCGTGCTGAGTTGCAGTCGATACCCACCTCCCGCCTCGTTATAATGCCATTCTCAGTTCACGACTGCTAATCACTCCGTCATTCTAGGTTCGGATACCAGCTCTCTGGGAAGGGCAAATGGGTGAGTCTTGCGCTTCGTAAACCAAAGGCGAAGGGTGGAGGAAAGAAGAAGAAGCAGAAGAAAGGCAGGGATAAGGATCGGGATGATGATTCCGATGACGACGACGAGGAGAAAAAGAAAGACGTTCGTGGTATCTCTCTGTTTCCTATCGTGGTTGGTATGCTTATCGACTTGCGGTTATAGGAGACTCCAGCTCAAACACCCGCAGCACAAGCGCAGGTCGCAGATGGAACAGATGACCCTCAGCTTACTCTTCCGCTGCCGCGGTATAATGCTATGTTGGCTGTGCTAAAGAATGTGTTGTACATGTGCGTTCTACCCCTGCACCTCACTTCCGTCACTGCCGCGTATACCCATGGCTGACTCCTGTGGACAGATATGGCGGCATCCTCGAACGTGGACCCCGTGAATACACTCTGGATGACTTCTATTCGCTCTCTCTGGACAAACTTGACCGCTATGTCTGTTTGAAGAAGAGGGAGGTAGTCATTCTGGATGATTTGGAGAGTAGCGATGAGAGCGACGACGATGATGACGATGGTGGCAGTGACGATTCGGAGGACGAGTATGGTGAGGGGGATGACGAAGGGGAGGGGGATGAGGAAGAAGAGGAGCAGGAAGAAGAGCAAGAGGAGAAGATATCCAGGAAAGACAGGAAAGACAAGAAACAGAAGTCGAAGAAAGCCACTCCGGAAGAGACGGAGGAAGAACCTCAACCCCAAGAGGAGGAGGAAGAACCAGCTGCGTCGGAGCCTCAGGTGTGTATGCCCTTTGTATTCTCGCTAGACCTTCCGATGGCTCATGATACCCACCCGCAGAGCGAGCTTCACGACCAAGCGACTGCGTTCATGAATGCTGCTAGGTCGGACGAGGATGCACTCAGTACTCCACTACCTGGAGAGACATTGGCGGTGTTTTATGCACGATCTCGTACGTATATGTTTTCTTCACTTGGATTGTATGGGCAGGGTGGGTGGATAAGTCGGTTACTGGGGTCTGGGCGTGTTTTGTGCATACACACGGGGATGGATATGCTTTTGTTTCTCAGTCTGATGACCACTTGTTGGGTCGTCAACGACAGTTTTCAATGGATTACGTTGAGGTTGCTTCTTGGCTTCGGTGGAAGTTGATGGACTTTTGTCGTGATGGTCACTCGTCGCCGAGTCCAGATTTAATTTTATCTGGCGCGCGTTCCTTATATGAGACAGGCCGACGGATGAATCGATGAGACCCGACAAAAGAATTCTAATCGTGGCCCGCCTCCCGCCCCACCCCTCTTCCGATAGTTCTGATACATTCTAGCGCTCCATGGTAACTGATATGAACTCTAACAGGCGAGTACTGGGCACAGAAAGCGCTCAACACGGCTTCCGATACCAGAGGCAAACAGCTCCGCAGAGATGGGTTCGCACTGGCTCAGGACCGATACAGTTCGTCCTTCTTATCTCCCTTCTTGTGTTCTCTTTTACTAATCGGACGTACTCTTAGCGGAATATAAACCTATCCTAAAGGAAGTCGAGAAGATCCTTGCGGAAGCTGGGTTGGACGAACAGGAAATGAAGAGGGGTGCTGCCGCTGCGGGGCAGATGGCTAGTGGAGTTGGAGGGCAGAGCAGAAATAGGCGATGATGCGATAGGCCGGATGTATGAGCAATATGAATTCAAGATGTAAATGTACTGAGTCATGTATGTGTCATATATACCAAGTATCTACGTTTCTGTGGGTATACACAGCTGATCCAGTGATCAGTCGGTGTTGGGGAATGTGCTGTTCCAATGTCAGTCAGAAGCAATTAAAGTAGTGCACTAATTATCGCTCTTGAAGCTCTACCCGAGAGACATGGGTACGTAAACGCTCAGTGACGGCTTGAGGTTTGAATCTATGTCAGTCTTGAGGAAGTGTTGACCATTTTCTAATGTTAAATGCCCCACGTTGAACTCATAATACGCATGTCGTCCTCGGTGAGCGAATGCAAAAAACATGCTCGCGCGAGGATACATAAAAAGAAATATCGCCGTATTTAGGCATCCACACGACGTTCGGGGCGTGAGCCACATCACCTCCGAGTGAAAACAAGAGTCGCTATACTCTACGATCATAGAGTCATTTGGCGTCCGACGGTATGTTCTAAATATAACTTCTGTATAAATATCGGATAATCTCACCACCGGACAAAGCTAAACTAAGAGCAGAAATCATTGCATCATCCTTCTGAAGACCTCAGTACCCCAGCAGTAAGCACGATCAACGCACGATATATTTTAAGCATACATCTCGGAAACGCATATATCCTTCCCGATACACGTCATTATAATTAGTCGTTACAGAAAAAGAGCATACGACGAGCAATTCAGGAACATTTGAGATCAAGATAAACCAGTTCAATATAAGAAGTCAGTCATACTCCGAATCCGGCGGGAGCTGCACAATTTTGGCAGTTGCAGTACCCCAAATCTTTTTGTTGTCAATAAAACGACCTTCATTGATTTGCTCTAACATTTGAAGGGGCGAGTCTTGTTGCACATGGGTCATATCAAGTGGCTCGGTAGACACGAATAACTTTATGAACCCCACTTCCACACTGACCCCTGGGCGGAGGTAATAGATCACAGGAGGATGTTCAGAATCCTCATAACCTATCTTAATGGACTTATTTGCCTCAAGCCTAGAGCTGTTGTTTCCATCCGAAAGATAGTAAGGCACTGGTGTTAAATGTCAATGAGAGTTTGATCGGACACGCAAGTTCAATTGTTCACTACTCACTGATGCTGAAATCATAGTTGTCCATGAAGAACAGATAAGCATATAATTCCAAACTAGTATGATTCGAAATTTTTATTCCATATGGCACACTTCGGCTCGCTTTTACATTGGCGATACCATCCACGACCATACTTGGTCCATGTTCTACCCTGTATGGTCTGAGATCTGTTGTAAATCTGTCATTAATGACAGCAAGGTTGTAAAGGTCTACAGAAACAACTTGGTCTGTAGTGATATCACTTGCGCGGTTCAATATATGGTGGTAATGAGCGATCCCTTTAAACATGTGCTGAATATATTGAATATTCAAATCGCATTCGATTTCGACGTGGTCAAGCCCGCACTCGGTGACGCGGCTGTCCATGATACCAATCTTAAGCACGTTCTCCTGATAAGAGAGCGACAAAATTGCGTTGGACTCGGAAACTATTTTCAGCTTTTCAGGTTTAATCGCAGATTCCAGAGTGGGAACAAGGCCATCCGACACATGAAGGTGCATAACATCTTTACTAGATTCTTCTTTCAATACGGCATATCCAACAACAAGTTCTTCGGTCATGTCTTGTGCATACAAAATGCTGGACTCTCGAGTAAATCTGCTAACGACCATGCTTCCACACGTCTTCGACCCATTCAACGCAGCAATCAAGCTCGAATATGCATTATATAGAGATCCAAGTCTAACACCATCTTCGATTCCAGCTTCAAGCTCAAAGTTGGTCGATTGTGCGAAAACACGATTAAATTCAATTGGCATATAAGTGTTCTTGTTTACTTTGCCATCGAAGAGTTGGCGGGTCTCTATATTTCCTGCGACGTGAATGACTTGTGTTCCGGATAAAAGTCCGTATAAGTGGTAGTATGAAATGTTCAAAGTCTTGAGATCCGTAAGACGAGATACAAGTCCTTTGGTGAGTGCTCCACACTTCCATGTTTTCTGCTGTGTAACTTCTTCGTTGCCTGCGGTGGCAACAACGTATCTGGAGAAAATGCCACTGATGAAACTGTTCGTGTTGTGATTGAAACCACAAGCGTTGTGGTTTTTCCATAAGTCTGCATCCAAGGAAGCAGGAAGAACCCTTCCTTGACTTTCGAAGTCGCAGTCGAGAATTAAATACTAGTTAATCGATGTTACATTTAGGCGAATGACGTAAGTATTAGAGAACATACGATATTGTTTCCCTTAATATTAGAGATGTCTTCAAGGATCATAGAAATAGTGCTCGCCAGAATACCATAGGTCTGCTTCCGGCTCGACTTCAAGCCAGTATCAAATGGCAAAATCATTTCGACTTTCTGACCTTCGGCCGTACCGTTGCGTACAATCCCCATATTACCATGTCCAGCAAAGTAAATGATGATCGGATCGCCACTGATAATATTGCGCCTGTCTCTAATAGATAAAAGTTCGTTCATAATATTCTCTCTCGTGGCATCCTCGTCGCAGAGGATCTGGATTTGGGAATCCGGGACTCCCAGGGACTTCTTGAGATAGTCGAAAACCGCGTTAGCAGAGCTCACAGCGCCTTTGACATCTCCAACGCTCTCAGAAGCGTATTTATCTATTCCGATCACTAGAGCGAACACAGGAGACCTAAACGAGCCTTGTGCCGTCACTTTTCCCGAAGTCGTACTAAGCTTATTCTAGAAAACATTTTGCCATCGATGGTTAAGATCACTTAGGAGGAATGATACATACCTGCCCCGAACTGTTTTTCCACGTCAAACCAGTGAAGATATATCCAAACAACGTGCGAAATTGGTATAGAAACCCGCTGAAAATGCGATGTATGAATCTAGGGACCAACGGCATTGTTCACGATTGATCTGGAATTGTGCACTATAGAGGAAAATTGTGGTATATATGGAGATTTATGATTTGAAATGTCAATGTTAAGGACGACACTGGGTTGGGGGAAAGGAAGAAAGGATGTTGGGTCCATGTGTGTACTATTACCTACAGCAACGAGGCATCAGCGTGCCGTGCATTTCATCGTAGGATATCTGACCATTGAAACGAGGATCAAAGTTTTACATGTAGAACCATGGAACACACCGAAAGGGCTGTTGGGCCACTGCGTTGGTGTGTAACAGCCGCACCTACTGCGATTCTCAGCCTTCTTTACTTACATATCACGTATCTTTAATCGCAGGTTGGGAAAATTATATATATGTGATTACTACTGTGAAGGTGTGGAACATAGAGAACTCGAGGTTTCTTTTAGAAAAGTAAAAATGGGCGTTTAACGACATCCGTGGCGGCATGATATGAGAGGGTTGGATTCCTGAGGGAAGATAGAAGAGATAGAAGTACATTTTTCAGCGCGTTTTTAATCGATTAGATTAATTAAGTAATGTGAATTCCCTGGTACAAATATAGCATCTTAAACTTGAAGCTTGAAGCTTGAAGGGTCGTGTATAGTCCTGCGTGAGATTACTTAGGCTTATTGATACCGTCGAATTGTATATATAAAAATACTACAGTATTCTAGCCTCGTCGTTGTTTATATCTTGCAAACATGTGTAAAACGTACGACCACGAAGTCAAGAATGAACATGTAAGCTAATTGTGAGCGCTGAAAATAGCGAGGCTCATGAAGTACTATACATATTAACAGTATACCATCGTATTACATGGTGTTCAGATGTTGCACTAATGTTAATCCGCTAAGGCTCCGACGACATAAGTAGTTCCCCGGGGCCCGACATATCTTAATTAAGGAGTTGACATTTCGTCGGTGGTGACAGGAAATACTCAGTAAATTCTCATATATTCCAGCGGCTTCCACTGCGAGCTATTGAAAATCTGTTTGTCGGCAGATATTAAGCTTGAAGCTTTTACTGTAAGTTTGAATTATTCCAACACTAATCTTTAATGATAAAGCCGCTAGCATTCAGGGCTGGTATTCTGAGTTACTATTTGCAAATACCGATTCGAGCTGCCAAGCGCCGCGGGACGTCGCAAGACATCACCGAAGCTAGGTGGGTGTCTTATCAGCTATTTCCGAAGATGCTCAAGACAATCCTTGTAGCATGAAAGACAAGGAAACCTTCAAGTTCAACTGTTAATTTCTCGTTTACTAGCCGCCGTACTGAGTTCCGTACTGGTTTGGATCGTAGCCGAAGCCGAAGGTAGGCAAAAATGGCTCGAGAACCGAGAAAAACGTCAAAAAGCGCGCAAACCGTACGCGGCCGACGCTCAAGCTGCTTACAAATACTTTCCCATGTGTTTATTGAACGAACCAACGACATAAGCGGATCAACAGATCGGGCATGCTCATGGTGTTGTCTTCTGCTCCAGTTCGTTTGCGTTCTTTCACTCGCATGTCTATCCCCTCTGGGTAGGACCAATCTCTGACAAGCTTTAATGCCCGGGTGCAGGCGATTCCCTGATCCCGACAAGTTCGACGGTCATTTATAAATCCGTTCGTCCATTCTACCCCTTTGCTGTATCACTCCTATCGTCTCTTCTACCTTCATCATGTCTACGCACACACTCTCTGGCGAGTTAGGTCAGGAGGAGACAGTGCTAGAGTCGCCTTTATCTAGGACCTTTGCTAACGATGCTGCCAACATGTCCACTCGCACACTGCACTCCACTGCGTCGGTACATAGGAAGAAGGTGGAGCCAATGCCTTCATCTGGGAGTCTCGGAAAGGAAGCAGTTCCCCCAGTGCCTCCTGTACCTGCGCCTGCAGTACCACCACGCCCTCCAGCACACAAAATCTACATCAAAGTACTCTTGCCAGCGGTGACCATAGCAGTGTTCTTAATATTTGCTATACTGGCCATCTTCTGGGGGTCCCTATGGAAGATACCGGCATACCAGCTTCCTGGGGTCATTGTAGTAAGTGGCGTTGACTGTATGAATTAAACCAGGTCTTACGTTAGAACAGGATTTTGATGGAGGCGAAGTTGGGCAAACGATTACGGAGGAGATCATGGCTCTGAGTCGTGGACCAATTCGATGGGAGATTGCTTCAGCCTCAGAATTTCCTGGAGGGACGGAGGATTTGGCATATAGGCTACTGAAGCATGACAGGTCTTGGGCGGCTATAGCCAGTGCGTAGCATTTTTCTCTATTTTTCTCTCACTTATTCATTTTTCTTCACACCAGTTAATGCCGGCGCGACGGACAGACTAACATACTCACTCACGAATCGAAACGCCACATACGACGGAACAGATGCAATAACAGGAATGGCGGTTGAGGCTCGAAACGAAAACGCATTGTACGTTATCTTGCAATTATCCCTCTCCTCCGATTCGTTTCTAAATATATCGTACCCCTTCCAGCCGAGCCCTTCTTCGACCGACGGTACGCTCTAACCGAAGCTTACGAGGATATAATTAGCTCATGGTCTACATTTCCTTACTAATTAGATTCAAAATTCTTTGGAAAATGTCACCCGACAATACGCTACGAGCATTGCCGGACTCATTGTTAATTCGAACATTACGGTTTTGGCGCAGGTTTCGCCACAGACTATTGTTGCTCCGGTTTCTTACAAGTTTCTCAATATTGCACCTTTTGATACGCCTGTGTACGTTGTATTATTTTGATATTGATGAGGAGGCTGTAGCTGATGAACTTGCAATAGGGCAAATGCACTAACATTCGTCGGACTCATCTTCCAGCTTATTTTGTCTTCTTATGTGGTGGTATGTCTCTTTCTTTTAAAGTCGCATAGTTTGGATTACTGATATCTTTTAGGTGGCAGCTGCAATGGCACGCGGAGTCTCCGGGTACCAAGGAAAGCTGTCGTTTTGGAAAGTTATCGGCCTTCGCTATCTCACATCTTTCACTGCATATTTCTTCATCTCTGTAAGGAAACCTACACTTTTAATGTCACCCTAAAATCTTACGACGTCATTTCAAACAGTTTTTCTTCTGCCTATTGAGCTTAGCGTTCAAAGTTAACTTCAGCAGACAGTAAGCTTTCTCTTCATTCCCCCCAAATCGTGCCCAGCTAACGTCTCTGTACAGCTATGGCCATGCTGGATTCGTGATATACTGGATGCTTAACTACCTCCTCATGCTTACACTGTGCGTATACAATCACAATCACATCCGTCCCGATCGTATCGTTTACAAAATACCCTTCCCCTCAGTGGCTTGGCCATCGAAGCTGTCTTCACCATCCTCACACCCAAATACATCGCCTACTTCATTATTACCTGGATCATTTGTGAGATCTCATAACGGATTCACCATTTGCGTTAATGAAATATCTAATTCGATATCTAGTTAACATTTCCGTGACGATCTGGCCACCTGAGGTGTTACCCTCGTTTTACAGATACGGATACGCCGCGCCATTCTATAATCTGTCAAAGGGAGTTAGGTCGATTTTATTTGGTACGAGGAATCAACGTGCGTCTGTCTTTTTTTACCCTGCTCTTTTTCGTTTTATGCGAGGACATTCCTAACGCGCTGTCTTTTCATTGATAGTTGGGCTTAATGTTGGCGTGTTGGTGGCGTGGATTGGTGTTTCGCTTATAACGATACCGCTTTTCACGTGGATAATGAGGAGGCAAGCACAGTGTGCTGCGAGGAAATGATTTATGGTAGAGAGATGTTGCGGTTGATTTTCCAAGATGATTTATTATGCTCGTACTACTTAGAATACTGCACGTTAGTTTTTGTTCACGCCATTTGCATGCTCGTACTATTTATGAATTACACACATTACACTGATTTTCAAGTTTTTACTAATGTTCGTACATCGTAAGGAGTCGGTGTATGTTTAATTCTTATTTGCTATCTACTTTTGTTGGCGACCCATGGCAACATCTCCAAAACGAAGTCCTGAAAATCAAATATATGGAGCGTAGTCTTGGTCGGGACTCGGATAGGGTCAGATCCGAGGCGGTGGGATTTATGGAGATGTTGTCACTTTGCTGTCGCGGTCAGAAGACGGGGAGGAAAATCAATCAATGCTTAAGTTGTATGTTTCTTTCCTGTCTATGGTGCGCGGCACTTAGTCACCACCAACTTTGTGCAACCAAAATGACTTCGTGAGAAAATGTCCTATGGCTTATTCCTCTTGCCAAAGTGCTTAGTTTGATGAGGGGAATGAAATGCCCAGACAGATTTTTGAAATTCGCAAAACTGATAGAGATATAATTTTTGATCAACTCAAATTCCGCCGCATTATGTAACACCTTCCAAATATGTTAATATATTCCCATGATTCATGCATTAGTAATCAAAGCGAGAGGTATAGCGCCGTGACGGCGTGAAGTCTTCCCACTTTCCTTCTGAATCTTCGAAGTCGGATGGCATATGAATGACAGTTCCATTCCATCCCACACCGTCTTCATATTCACTGTCTGGCACGTCGCTATCGGATTGGATCGCATGATCAATTGGCGTTGAATTGTCATATAAGCCCAATTTCCGGTGAGCCTTGGCTTCTCAAGCTCGTGCAGCAGCTATCTTTTGGGCTTTTCGTGGTCCAGCCATTGATATTAAAGTGTAGATAGAGATAGTTACAGGTACAAAACGGTAATCCTACATCGATTCTGCATTCGGATAATTTCAAATTTTTTCGCCATCGGATTCCGCCGCTGCACATATTTAGTGGTGACTAAGCGCCGCGCACCATAGTTCGCCCATAACTTAAAAGTCGTCCGTGTCCTCGCCGTCAATGGCAGATGCACATTCACAGCTGGCAGGCAACTATTTTGCCGTCGCCATTGGCCGGCAAAATCGACAGCAATAACGTTAGATATTGCAATTGGCAAAACAATTGTAAAACATGGGCAAAACATTTGCAAAATGTTTTCCTATATATGGAAATTATTTCCATTTATAGTAATGAATTTTGCTTACATTTTGTCTACATCTTGCGATGGCATATATGTACCCAATATGTAACGTTATTGATGTCAAATTTACATGGATTTTGCCAACTGCAAAAAAGTTGCCCGCCAGCAGTGATTGCACATGGAGGAGACACATGTCTGTCCTCGGTGTCCGGTTCTCGGGCCGATATCTGCTGACATAGCATGTTGTGTTTAAGACTTTAAGTATGTCATGCTGTAATTCAATCTCCGACCGAAACTGCAAACTTCGTCATTCAGTTGTCTTCTTCTTGATGTCTATCATAACAACTGTCGACGCGTAGCTTCGGGTGGCCTCTGCAATAGGTAAGTAACATGTGGGCGTTTATTCCATATTGCTATAACTTATGCGAGTGCTTAGAAATTTGTTTAAATGCTATAAAATAGTAGAATCGAAAATGGCACAATAATTGGCAGATATTGCGTCTTACATATACAACGAAAAGGCTAGAGCAATACCTAAAATTCATCATTCAACCATTCAAATTACAGTGCATCGAGTCAACAATGATCATGTGCTGATAGTCGATCCCCACGCAGTGACACAATGACAGCCCTCTCCGCTTCGAATCATATTATTATCAGTGATCCATTACTTGCCTCCAAGCGTGATCCATATCCATAGGAGAATGCCGTTACTGCTGTAGAGCATCCTTCTTTCGAACGCTCACCATGTCCACCCACGATTCTGCTGACGACAGCAAGAAACCGGAGGAGGGACACATTCAAGCACAAACCGACGATGTGCTCAGCGACGATGCAATGGATCCTATCTACCGTGCGAAGGCTCGGGTTCTTAATAATGCGTTGCAGGAAATAGGGATGGGTCGATACCAATGGTGAGTATGAAGCCTTGGCGTTCTTTGCGAAGTCTTACGGGACGCCAGGGGCCTTTTCATTGTTACTGGCTTCGGATGGCTAGCGTGAGTGGTCACTTCTTCGACTATTCAAAAGCTTCTAACGCCTACAATGAGCAGGGACAATTTGTGGCCTGTAAGTTCGTTCATGTGATCCTCTGCACGTTCTTAACATCCGCAGATTGTTACAGGACTCATCTTAACCCAAGTTATAGCAGAGTTTCAATTCAATGGTCCTTTCCTTAAACTTGGTCAAAATATTGGTCTTTTGGTGGGAGCAGCATTCTGGGGCATTGGATCAGATATCTGGGGTCGAAAGTGAGTGAATGCACGCTTCCAACCTTATTTCACACCATTTAATTTGTAATGAAGGGTATCCTTTAACACCACCCTCCTTATCACCGGTATATTCGCAATAGCCGCTGGAGGGTCACCCAATTTCATAGCACTGTGCTCTTTTGCTGCTGTTTGGTCGATAGGAGTTGGGGGTAATCTTCCCGTGGACTCAGCCATATTCCTCGGTAAGCATCTATCCGTGCTATAATTACGAAAAGTCCGACAATTGATTATGTCGCATCTGGTACACAGAGTTCGTTCCGGCGTCACACCAGTATCTGCTAACGGTATTGTCCATCTGGTGGTCTTTTGGTCAACTTTTCGGTAGCTTGGTAAGTCATATACTGAGACCGTCAGTGGCCGCCCGCAGCCGGTTTCGTTACTCAGCACTTGCACTAGATCGCATGGCCGCTCATTGGTAATTCGAAATTCTCATGCGAAATTCAAACGCCTCCCGTTCCATGTCCTAGATCGGAGAATATGGGATGGCGTTACTTCCTATTCACGATGGGTGGCCTTATGCTAGTCTTATGGGGCATTCGATTCTTCATTTTCACCTTGTATGAAAGTCCGAAGTACCTCATGGGGCGCGGAAGGGATGAGCAAGCTGTGGCTGTCATTCATAAGGTTGCGGAACATAACGGGAAGACCTCAAACTTGACTTCAGAAGATCTTACAAGCATCGGACAGTATGGTATAAAAAGTGAGAAGGTCTTCGACAATTCAGTTGCTGGAGTCGTGCGCCGCCATGCTGCTCGTTTCGATGGGAACCACGTAAAGCCTCTCTTCGCGACTCGCAAATTGGCGTATTCCACTAGTTTGCTGATCATCGTATGGGGTGCGTGATCGTGGCTAATAACTTTGTATGAATGACAGCTTAAATTATACAGCGCTGATCGGTCTGGCGTTCCCTCTGTAAGACAAGTAATTGATGTCTATCGACCATATGCTGATGATATCCCCTTGCAGATATAACGCTTTTGTTACATACTTGTGAGTTCCTATGTCTCTGCTCCTGGAGAGGAAGGATGATCATTTACTCCTTGTAAAAATAGCCTGGCTACTCGTGGTGCAGAGTTTGGTGACGGATCGGTATACATCACGTATAGAAATGTAAGTGGCCAATGTTCTCAGGGACTATATTCTAGGCTGAGCGTTGTTGAATGACAGCAAGTTATTTTGAGCGTAATCGGTGTACCAGGCGCTCTAGTTGCCGGTTATCTGGTTGAACTTCCGCTTCTAGGAAGGCGTGGGACTCTTGCAATTTCCACAAGTGGGTTGTTTTCATGACCGCAAGGATCTCTCAGCTGATAATCTCTTGCCTAGTTCTAACTGGTGTCTTTATCCTTGCATCTACCACGTCGAGGTCATCTGATGCTCTTCTTGGATGGAACTGCGCCTACAGTTTCTGGAGCAACGTAATGTACGGCGTCTTATACGCCATCACACCCGAGCTGTTTCCTACCAAAGATAGAGGAACCGGTAATGCCCTCGCAGCTACTGCCAATCGTATATTCGGAGTAATGGTGTGTAAGAGTTCTCACAGTTAACTTTATATCTCTGCTAATCCCGGATAGTCTCCCATCATTGCCCTTTATGCAGATCTTACGAGCTCCGTCCCGATTTTTATTGCGGGAGCTATTTTCTTAGTTGCTGGATTCATATCCCTTTTGCTACCGTTTGAGTCTCGAGGTAGAGCGTCGATGTAGCCTGGTTACAGTTATGTGCGTATAACGACTGAACATGATCGATGATATGAGTGCTACATATAAACTTTCCCATATGTTTCCTCCTCAATAACTCCCAAGCGGCGGTGAAGCTTTATCAAGACTGGACAGGTCATGCGAATCCGACCGCAAGTTTCCAACCTCCACTTTTTCACCAGCCACCGTCTAACCTTGTAACTTCTTCTATATCCCTTTTTCCAAATTCCTTCCGCGATACTGATTACGTGACTGTATAACGTTTCTATAAAGCGCTTTTCCATTCTTCGCCCGCCGAACTTCGCACAAAACTACCGTCACTTTCGGAACATATTATTTGAGCGCCCGTCGCGCTGTTCAGCGAGCAGCGATGGAACTGATGCTGTATTGTGTTCCAGTCCAGTGGATAAGGCCGTCCAGGTCCTCTGGGGTCGAGTAACATCGCTTATACGGGTATAGGCGCAATAACTATCCCGTTGACAACATCGTTCTGCTGGAAAGCTCTCTGTATGATGGTACACACATTGAAGCTCAAAATCTGAAACACTCCATGTCTAGTGCAGGCCAACTTTTTTCTTGCCAAGGGCGGTGCTTGCTTATTGATATATCCTCATCTGATCTTTGCTCGAATGCAGATATCACCGGTCACGGAACATCATCCAAGAGCCCTTTGGGGTAATGTCTTCTAATATGTCCTTACCCAGCGACAGTCGCTCTGTCATATATCACTCCAGTTTGAGTCATCCATCCATCCTTTCGGCGTATCTCTGCCACGCATTATTTTAATGCAGCGTCCCAAATAACTTGCAGTCGGAAATCAGAAGAAATTTTTTGTCGGGAACACCCATACTTTTCTCATGCGCGGCGGTGGATGTCGATTCATCGGTAAGACGGGGATGTATTACTCCCAGTTACGTAGGAAGCTGGCGACGTCTACTTTTGTTCAGAGATACTCTTGTCGAAGATTATTCTATGTAACTACGAAGGGTAGGATAATCTCATGGCACGCTTCGATACCGTGTGCACCCGGACCCACTATACTCTGAACATGCCACTGACGCATGCTTTAGAGGAAATTGGTTTAGGAAGGAATTGTACCGCGTTTTTTACCTTTCCCATTCTAATCCACTAAGGTTATCTGGCGTGGGCTCACTAGGTACTTACCAGTGACATTACACAGGTAATAACAACCGTATGCGACTACGGTTCGGAGAAAGCGATTTACCTTTTGGATATATTCGCGTCCATAATGTTCATGACGATATTCATCGCTCCAGAAGGCTTCCAACAGGCCTTCCATGCATATTCGATTTAAGAATACAAATAACACCCGTATCCCAGATGGGGATTTCCATGTGGATCTAAGGCAGACTTAAGATCGACATCTTGGACATATATCTACTCAGCGTTTTAACTAGATTTAAACCATTCGTTTCCACCTCCCAGTTAACTTTCAACCCCCCTCACCCCACCCATGTCTGCCCTCAAGTTACCGTTCCTGCTTTCAGATGCCATTGCAATGCGCGTTAGCGCTACCCCTCCAAATCCCCCTTCACCTCCTAAGGATCATATCATACCAGACTGGCGGGAACGCTTTCTGAAGGCACTAGGCCTTCCTTGCGTTCTTTTGAGGGTGCGATGATTAACCTTTTCCTTTTATCCCGAAGGCTGACTCACTATAGGGGGTTTATTGGTCCGCTGCATTCATCGAAATGACCGTAATTATTGCCAAAGGAAATCCGTCCGGGCCTATTTCGAAACATGTTTTGAGCACACTCGCTGCACACGGCGCCTCCGAGCGGATCAGATTTACACCGCTCTTCTTCTTTGGCGTTATGCTTTCCTTGTGCGGTACTCTCTTACGCGTTCAATCCTTTCGAACGCTAGGGAGACTCTTCACATTCGAGCTGTGTATACGCGACGACCATGCACTCATTACGGATGGCCCCTATTCCGTCATTCGTCATCCTAGCTATACCGGACTCATCCTCAGCATTATAGGAGCAGTCTGCGCTAATGTTACGGGATCGTGGGTGCGGGAATGCGGGCTACTGAACACCTGGTTCGGGCGGAGTTTAGTGTTCATGTGGCTCTTGGTTGCTGCGGCTGTAATACTCAGCCTATTCCTTCGAATTCCATCGGAAGAGAAAATCCTAAAGCGGAGGTTTGGACCGGAATGGGAAGAATGGGCAGATAATGTTCCATATAAGCTCATACCAGGCGTGTTCTAAATTGTTAGCATATTTTTGCGTGGGCTATACGTTAATTATTGGAACGTGCGTGGCATCTGTACGATATTTTATGAATAGGATTGGATGTTCTGTACCTATCTGTATGGTTGTTATCTATCTGTGTATGTATATCATTAGGGAATTCTGGAGCATTTCCTTTCGGGACGACGTAAAGTACGAGGAATACCTGAAATGGATGGAACGCGAGGCGAAGTGAGGTCGGATGGCATGTTGCTCATTGAAGTTCTTCCCAGAACCCCTGTGGACATTGCTATGTCGTAAATAGAGCGGTATGGGTGCGATATGTGGGTAAACATTGGGTAAACGCGAGACGCAACTCCCAGTTACAGGTACAGTTGACCAACGCTATAAGGGGCAATCGAACGTAATTTAAAGGTGTCAAGTCCCTGAGATCGACAGTGTTCTGTTACATGACTTTGATCGATGGCATATTGCAGCAATGCTGTGCTTTGAGCCAATAAGTCGCCATTAAGCAAGGCCTAAATGATATCATGTCCTCTCTTGGCTAGAAGTTCGGCCTTTTGTTTTTGCGATAACGAAAATCCTAGGAATAAGTTACCGAGTGTGTATATGCCGTTTACGGCGCCATCCAGGCGTCTAGGACGACGAGGGGAATAGAAAAATGCTGATTGCAGTCAAAACACATCTGATATCATTGAATACTCGGCCTTCAGGGACGGGGAGTACCTAGACCGCGTTGTCTCTTTGTGCTGCTACGAGACATCGACTGGCAGGCAGTCGCACGTCTCGCAACTTTCTACACCGCGCAGGATATGCAGGAGGATACTTCAAGGACAACCATGATTGATCTGTTTCGTAGACGGGGTAGCTCCAAATAAATCGTTACCACGTATGTTTCGACAGCGACATCGAAGACTCGTCAAAGCCCTTCAACACTGCAATTAATCAATCAAATAAACGGCAAGTCGTGGGTATGATAACGGCAAATAAAACATTGCCATATATGTTTTTAAGCCGCATTGGAGTCTGGGACCCACCTACACCCTCGAGGCTCGAAGACAGCAATTAATCAACGACAAGTAATGCTTCCAAAAACGTGATAGAACAGAACAAATATTGCGACAAATCTATTAAGCCCTGTGCCAACAAATTAATCAGACAAATTACATTTTTAAGCCGCGAGGATGCACAAGATTAAACACGCTGACCAGGGGAACGAAACAACCGACCAAAAAATACATTAACTCAGCGGCATTATGACGCACTACGTCAGCTATCAACGACGCCCTTCGCGTTCTTCTCCTCCAACATTTCCACCAGCCGCTGCAACATGCGTCCTTGCATCTCCACCGTCGACGTGAGCTCGGCAATCTGCCTGCTCAATTCCGTCTGATTCTGCGCGAGCTTCAGATTTGAGAGATCTCTCAACGGCGTGGAAGCGCCCGGATAAGATTCGTTGTTCAATAAGTACCCACTAGGATCTTGGACGCGATCTTCATCTAGTTCGTCTCGCATCTGAAGAAACAGCGTGAATGGCATGTGAGTGCCAAGGACATGGGAAAGATAATAAGGGAACGGCGAACCCCGCGATCACGCGTCATTTTATTCCACACTACGCTGAACTCTCTTCCTAGGACGAAGCTCGGAAGGGTTATGAGGAGGAGCCCGAAGACGAGAATAGGTAGGGTGACGAGGCGACCCAGGAATGACCGCGGTGTTATCTCCCCATATCCGACTGTTGTTATGGCTAGAAAGTTGGGTGTAAGCGTCATCCCTGTAGGGTGAAGTGGTCAAGAAAATCAGGTACTCACTGACAATGACGAACCTAATCACATTTGGCCGCCACAAAAAAGTATAAATTTAGAAACATCAGCGAATAAGTGAATAGGGGTGTGAACTGGTAGGACGGAACGGCACTAACCAAGCTGCGGCTGGAATAGACTGAGAAGTTGATACGTTGTAAGAGAAGGCAGGTGAGGATCTAGAAGGAATTTACCGAGAAAGAAGTGGGATCGCCATCTGAATTGATGAATGTTCCTAGAACCTCGTCCCAGGTACCGCGTTCTGCAAAGTACCTTTGGGAAGCAGTCAGATTGGTAGAGGGAGGTAGATAGCAGGATGAGCCTTACAATAGAGTGCTGAATACGGTAAGCACCATGATAACGAAGAACCCAATGGCCAATAGGGCGTGTTGAGACCTTCGAACAGATAAATACATTACTTCAATAGTTCTTCCCATAATGTCAGAATTGGATTGCAAACATGATAAGGGTTGTTTTTACTCACAGGAGGATGGTATGATTATAACGGAATGGCCTGAACACCCGCAAAAGGCGGAACATGCGTAGAATAGAAAACCGAAAAAAAACTGACTATCATGCTAGCTTCAGGAAAAACAATGAACCAGAGTATGATATTGTACCAACCGTATCTTGTTGCAGTACTATTTCGATGTAGTACGGCAACACGGAAAGGAGATCAATGACTCCGAAGAACGCTTTTGGTAAACAATACATTACGTAAGCAAACAAAAGATCGAAAACTTCCTAGCCGTGCACTCACAGAAAATCCAACGAAACAGACTCCTCCAAGAGTAACTCCATGCAACACATCGTGCCACGTATTCCACGGTGAATAAAGCAACGAGGCTCGTTTCCCACCCGAACCAAACCCTCGTTGAGATAGAGTGAAACGCGGGGACTGTTTCCAGCACAGTCACCATAGCGGAGGTTACGATGAGCGACGTGGTGAGCATGTGCACCAGAAATGCAGAAGGTGAAGACGTGGGGTGCTCTAAGAGTGCATGTAGTTCACGTTTCCATCGTGGATAGATGCTCGCTAGGGTATGGTCGTCCACCGAGAGGCCTTGAGCGAACAGGTCATGCACGGTGGGTGATGGTGGTTGGGTACTGTCGTGCAAGAAGTTGGCCGATCTATCCGGTGTAGAGTTATTCGTTTGTCGTATTTGATGAAGTTCGAGCGACGCCGTCGACATTTGAGAGATGGGGTATAGGGGAGAGGTCGTTGGCGACGGGGTGTAGGCTATGCTAGTCACCGTGCTGAGCGGGCTACGCGAGGCGAAATACTTCGGCATATCCCGATATTGTTCCCACGCCATTCCACCTGAGTTCTACCGCCAAATACATCAACGAAAACTTGTTACCTTGTACGCGTGAATATCCTTAACGATTGTAGTAAAGTTACTCGTATATATACCACACGCCAGCCGGTCATCCATTTAGGAATCAATTATTAGTATTTACAGTGTATTACTGAAAGATTACTTGCCCCCGGGTCAATGAAGATGCAGAGTCCTGGGTCAACTAAGACGCCGTGCCTCGTCTAGATCCCAACGATGCTTATCAGAGGGCTATGCCTTCTATTTCACTCTCAGGTTTGGAGCCTTTACCTGGACCTGTAGTATCTATAATAACCCACCTATAGAACCAACCACATAAGGTCGATACAAACAGCAGTGTGGCACATGCCTTCTGAGTTGGAGTCACATAGTTTCCTTACGCTCAGTCTATATTCTGAGCTGTATCTTAAAAAAAAAAACTGCTGGTGTATTCAAGTCTATGTGTAAATTATGAAATAAGAACTATAATTTATAACAATCTACGATAAGTAAACACCATAAGTATACTCCCATTTTTGTCAATGATCATTCTCACTACCATTATAATATGTAAGAGGCGGAGTCTTCCTCACTGTAGACTCCCTAACCTCAGCTAACTGCCTCCGCAACATATTAAGCTCCTGAAGCAACATCGTTGGGTCCAGAACGGAAACGGAGACACCACTACTTGGCAATAGTGAGTCGGATGTTTCTCCTTCCGCACTAATGAAGCCTAACTCCTCAGTGTCCAAATTCAGAGCTTTCGCCCTAAAAGGTGAGCTCGAATATGGAGATAAAGGTACCGAATTACACTCCACACGCCTGGAATCTCCAACTTCCTCCCTAAATAAAATTTCGAATGTGGTGGCGCAGACAAGGGATTATGAAGAACATTGATGTTACCAGGAGGTGACAGATCCTCCGATCTTGGACATCTCTTCATGCCACGCGAGCGAGACAGTGGCTGCATCGGCAGTCAAAGACGCAAGCGAATACCACTTCGGCACACCTCTCATCCGGGGTGCTGAATATCAGAATACTTGGTACTGTAAGTACCAAGTAAGTACTTGTAAGTTATCAATTATCTACTTTACACAATATGTAGCACATATGCATACGTACTAAGCATTATTCAAGTAAACTGGAAGAATATAGCAAGGGATATAAATAATAAATTCTTGTTTAACGGACTATGTACAATGTATTTGTATTCCGACATGCGATCCTGTTGCTGAGTGAAGATAACATGTTAGCATGAACCAAGCTTTACAGCTCTGATAAAACTAATAGTTATATACGATTTACTTATAAGCATATGTACCAGTACTTTTGTGCGTACGTGTTTTCAGTTTCTAGACAATATGTATTGTCATGTATGATATATAGAGTGTTGATAGAGTGCGCCTATTTATTGATACAGGCGCATGTCCTACGAGTGGCCGTTACACCTTCTTTATTTTGTTTATTGTTGCTGCACCCGTATAGATAAGTATGTACAGACAGGTATTGGTGATATGTATATCACTACTTCCGTACTTTTATGTTTTAAATTTCCAGAAAAACATGATATGGTGCACTTGCTTGTCGATGTTCGTACTAACTGTTGTAATTAAACTGTTGTGCTCATCTCATGCTTTCTCAATGGCTTCAACAATCTCTATACGGTCCACATGATCTTACATTTTTTTGACATCAACAAACATACTTAATTCAGCATATTTAACACTTAGAACATGCACCGGAGAATTTCCAAGTACAATAACCTGCAGAACACGAGTAAGTAGTACACAGGACATATTTCTTACTCGGAAGGTCCAGCACTAGCCGACAGTTCTTTCGCGCGTGCCGTCCTGCCGAACATAGCACTAAACCTATTCTGTAGACCCCCCCCCCCCACTAGCTGACATCATAGACGTCCGGGATCGGAGGATCTGTCACCTCTTGGATGTTACCTTGCCGTGCACTGATAAACGGTGCAGGTTTAGACCGCTCTCTTCTGGAAATGAATGGTAACATTAGGCTAGAACCAGATTTCCGCATTTTTCCAATAAAGTAAGCCCCCAAGGAAACGATGAGGGACCCGCATGCTAGTCCACCTAAAATACACCTTATCGATACGCCATTTTCATCTTCGCTCGCAACTCTTAATTCCTGTTTCATTACTCTGGCTGATAGGTGTGGATGTAGCGGAACTTTGAGTCAGAGTGCTATGGCGTTCAAACTGCACATTTATTCGGGTGCCGCGCCACTTCTTGATGTCAGCGCGCCCTTTGGGAGACCTTGCTTAGCGCTACTTTTCGTTGGTACCGCGCCACTTTCTCTTGACTTTGTCTCAACTTGCCGCCACTTTCTCAGTTCATCCAAGCGCTACTTTGTTTTTTTTTGTCGCGCGCGCCACTTTCTGAATTCACTCAGCGCCACTTTTTGTAGCCAGATAGCTTAAGTACTCCAAAAATATCAACAATTACTAAGTTAAATGAAATATATTATATACTGCTAGAAATAATACTAGTCTAGTGTCTTTTTATTGTATAAAATATTTATTTTCGACTAAAGGTGGTGAGAGTGAGGGCGTAGAACTAGATCGCATTACGTAAAAGGTGGGAGCGAACAATGCACAATACAACGGCAATCCATTGGACATGCGTAAGCGACAAGATCCCGAGCTGCGTGCCGCGAAACAATGTGTCGACTCTACGGTAGACGAACGAGGAACGAGCTAGGAAGTGCGGTCATAACACTCAACTGAGCGGCTCTCTGTCATCCTGTATAAGATGATGGAGGAGGCATGTAGCCGAAGTGTGTCTCTGGGGGCCGGGGGCACGCTGTGTAAGGAGGGGGTGCCGCGGGGAGGAGGGGTCTGATATACATAAGTAAATGGTGTAGAAGAAAAAAAAACCTTCGCATATATACGCACATTTTAATCACCACCCCTAAAATCCTACTAACCATGAACCAGAGGCCACTGGCCACACATTATGTCAAAGTATCTGAAATAAAGAGTTGAGTCTGCCTATTTGATGGTAGCATTTGGGGAAGGAATAGGATGTTATGGTTAAGGCTTCGAGGAGTTGGTGTGCAGAGAGCACAGAGGAAATGGGGAAAGACAATGTAGGGCAATGGGGAAGAGTGTACACGAGTGTAGATGTTCGGCGCCGGGCGTTGCGTGTCAAGCGGTAAGCGACAGAGTACATTCAAAACTCAGAATCGGCAGTGTACCGTGGGACTCGGGAGATAAACAACATTATGCACGTGGTCTTACAGCTGTTTGCTGAATGATGTAGCACCAAGGCTGACAGAACACATAGCTGAGTTGATTGGCTCATCCATCCTGGCCCAGGGACATGGCGGCGCCAGCAACTATCCCTCAATAAGTATATGACGCCTGTGGTTACCGCCAGTGCCAGTTTTATATTGTATCCTCACCACCAACTCACCACTGTACAAGTTCCGTGAAATATATCGTCTCGTTGACCCTTGTAAGTGGAGAGCACGAGTGAACAACAATGACGATAAAATGCCTGTATGCTGTGCGGGCTGGGCTGGTTATACTACACATCAATATGGCTGAACGACGCGGCGAATATCCGCCTAATAACCCTCCTGACTACTATCCTTATCCACAACCACACCCACCACACAACATACAATGTTGGCACACTCCTGTTCTGCCCCACTACTATCCAAATCCACCTTACTATTACCCACCCCATGCTCTTCATTCTCCAGTACTTCCTGTGCTTCAGAATGGGTAGGTGCAGCAGCAACCACCGTTTGCGCCAACTTCGAGTACCTATAGGGACATAAGTTACTCAGATTATAATGGACAATATATACAGCCCACGTACCACTGACTGTGTATGAAAAAATAATGTTTTGACGATCTACGTCCATTCCAAGCCCATCCATACTCTCGACGTGTAGAAAACCCATTCAGGCAACTCCCGTCAACAACAGCGAGTTTGAACCGGTCGGTTGGCTTGGGACTCGGCAGCACTAGTCCGATCAATTCAGCTATGTGTGCTGTGAACTTGGGTGCTGCATCATTCAGCAAACAGCTGTAAATAGACAAAAATATGTACTCTTAGGGTCTGTTCGGTAACAGTCTTTCGCAACAGCAGACTCAAGATCAGACTTGCTTAGAGCTTGCTGACTCATGAGTAACAGTGTGACCTAGTGTTGCCACGGCTCGGCTAAAAAGCAGTGAGCTGTTAGAGCCAAACCGAATTTTAGCCAGACTGAGCCATTCTAGCGGCTTCACGGCTTAATAAGCCACTAAAGCCATAGCAAAGCTGCACCAGCTGCTCCTGTCTTTCATATCTGGAACAGCAAATGTTTGATATCATCTCACAATGTTTTGAGCTCATGTAAGTGTATATTTCCCTCATATTTAAGTTGTATATAATGCTATAGTTATAGCAAGTGTACATTTAACATTTAAGTGAATAAATCAAGACAGAAATGAGAGGTTTTGAATCTTGGTAAGGTTGGGCTTGAGTTAAGCAGAGAGGTGCTCAGGGATGATTATGTAACTTGCACCATTGCACTTGCTTATAACTGAAATGACAACTTTGTAATGGTCAAATAATACATGTTACTCCTGTAATATACAGACCATAAATATATGTATTTAGTAATTTATCAAGCATATAACTAACATACAACTTGCATACATCAGTCCTAAGTGGACTAACTTCAATAAATAAGCTGGTGTGGAAATTAGTATATAAAATAATACATACAGACTATATCTTAGTTTAATTTTTGAGCTTTCAAGTACTTTATACTTGCAAAGGTTATACGTCCTCACTGTAACGAATTGCCAAAAACATCGGCTCGGAGCAGCAAAGCCACTTCAAAGCCATAGCTGATAACTCGGCTCAGTTACGAAGCTGTAAGAATTCCTAAGCCGTGTGAAGCCGAAGCAGAGCTGAGCCAAGCTGAGCCATGGCAACACTAGTGGACAGCGCCAGCAATACACCTGTATTACAAATTGTCACTCTCAGTTCTCTCACGTGAGTTTCATTGTCACGCTCTCACAGATCTCAGTCTCAGTCTTTTTGAAATACTGTTACCGAACAGACCCTTATGTACGTGTTAGTTTGCATTGTTTTCCAGCAGCCTCCATTGCCAGCACTCGAGCTAGCATTTCGTCTTCTGCTGCCATTGCCAGCAGTCCCAGTCAGGCCTCAAAGACGCTCTGTGCTGTGCAGTCCGTAGTCCCCTGTTACAACTGACTATACCAAATTAGGTACTAGCACGAGATTTCGACACATCAGCTCGGATTTGGCTCAGATGACAGCCTTTATGTAAGCGAACCTCTTCCGTTGACTTAACGCCCTCGCGTTCTAGTTGCGCGAGGAGATAAGAGGGAATGTGCGGTACAGTATGGAATGAAAGGCGGATTTGTTTTCTTTCTTCTCTATTGGAGGAACTTGTTCTCGTTTATTGTTAAAAGTATGTGTGTTTAAGATAAGTATATGAACAATTACTGCTGGGGAGCTACAACTATTCAATACATTGCGCTAAAAAATATCCACCAACCAGAATTTCAAGCTAAGAGATAATTACAAACTCTTGTATGTGAAATTGTTTATCAATATTGAAGTTACAAATCGGTATGTACATAAGTAACATTTTTATAGAAACAAAAAGTATGTTTGTGGGATAATACAATACAACACCATGCGGTACGAACTTGATCCTTTCTTCTTCCCCATCTTTTTCGAAAATCATTTTATCTGATAAACTGGTAGTTATACTTAAGTTGATAGATATGTACCCATGTTGGATGTTGGAATACCGCCGGCCGGTGAATTAATTTTCGTGGGATGTCATGTTGTAAGGTGCATGCATATGCATATATATGTAGTGTTTAAAATATACCACTTTGCGGAATGTTATAACCATGTTTTTTAATGTATACAGTAGGTAGACTGTGTTCAAATACTTAATATATTAATACTGTACCTACATATACTTTCCTCAAAAGTAATTCAGTATCTACGCATGTGGTTTATACCCTCATCTCATCCCTGTTATGGAACACGGGTTTATCACCCAATCCTCGCGCTATTGATGCGCCATGTCAGCGTTTCAGCCAGTGGGGCACTGCCATCTTCCTTGCTAACTTGACTCGACCTCATATTACGAATTTTCATTCTTTTCCTGGTATAAAAGTAGATTACAATGTTACTGCCCACCTCAGTTGTCCCTCTTCATTATGAGAACTGAGGTGAGCAGAGCACACTATACTTAGCTATTCATTTACTTATTTATATTACCTGCTATAGTGTTCTTACTTTATCTAGTTACACACCTCTATTACCTGTACATGCTAATGATTTCTGTAAACAGCGCAAGAGGCTCAAGAGTTATAAATATTTACGAAATCAATAACTTTATTTTAATAACTATAACACCTATACAGCCATTATTATGAATGTTGATAAGTGTGCTACCGCCTTACAGTAAGTAGTTACTGAAATCAAATATTAAATTAAAGTCATTTCTAGACACTACAGTGAATACATATATTTCCTTAGTAGATTACTGTTACTAGATGCAGACATGTGGTTACCTACAGTTTAAAAGCACTTGTTTAATGCCTACCTACAATAAAATATCAAATACACGCAAGTATAGTAGACTTATTATCTACTGTAGTGATGTATCTATTGTATCTAGGGAGTTGCATACAAAAATGCAAGCGCAGGGAACATCGCGCGAAGGATTGCCGTATAAGCGCCTTCCAAGCGTCACGGCACCATTCAAGCTGGCTTGCGAACCAATCACGTGATGTGTCAAAATCTTGCGCTAGAACCCAATTTGGTATGGTCGATTGTAACAGGGGACTCATTACCGCTTGATATTTTTGGAGTACTTAAGCTATCTGGCTACAAAAAGTGGTGCTGAGTGAATTCAGAAAGTGGCGCGCGCGACAAAAAAAAACAAAGTAGCACTTGGATGAACTGAGAAAGTGGCGGCAAGTCGAGACAAAGTCAAGAAAAAGTGGCACGGTACCAACGAAAAGTAGCGCGCTAAGTTGGTCCCCCAAAAGGGGCACTGGCATCAAGAAGTAGCGTGGCACCCAAATAAATGTGCAGTTTGAACGCCATAGAGTGCTGACTGAGAAAATCATAGTGGCTCCGGAGGTGTCAGTAGTGTTGCCAGCCAAGGTCTCAGTGTTTGAAGTTCCAGTTGTATTGTATCGAAGCCGTTGTCAGATACTGAAAGAGAGACTTTCGAGATGCTGCCAGAAGAAGTCCTAGCAATTTTCTGAAATTCAATTAACGTCTAATCAGCTGTTGGATTGAGGGTGAACACCATCCCAGCCTGGTAATGGCCGTAGCTGGCGTTAGATAGATCAGATGTAAGGGTGGTCACTGACTTGCTGGGAAATGTCTGTTTGCAAACTAACTATGCAAGGCTAGTGATATTGCTAATATGACTACCGTGTAAACTCCACTGGGGGAAAGAATGGGTATCGATCAAACTGCTTGGCATAAATTCATATTTGACACCATCGCCTAGCTGCGTGCAGGGTTTGGCAAAGCTCAATTGACCACCGATTAATAGGTCGAAAGTTGGAACTTTGTTAGCACTGGGATAATAATTGGGCGCTGGCATGCATGCGACTAACGTGGTTTTTACTAACGCTAATAATAGGCGTGTAGTTAGCTAGTATTCATTAATTGCCATCACATTGCAATGATCATATAATTAACGCTAGCGCCTTGCTTAATAATGGATGCAAGGGTTGATTCAAAATAAAGGGAATTGAATACTATGGTGCGAGTCACTTAGTCACCACAACTTTTGTACAAGGAAAAGTCACTTGATATTTCTCATGCAAAATAACCCCATTTTCTTATTCCTCTTGTAAAAATGCTTGTTTTGATGAACTGGATAATTCTACTAAACAGTTTGTCAAAATTCCCAAAACTGAGTGAGTTATATTTTTCACACATTCCAGATTTTGCCGAATTACCATATCGGGAAGGTAATTACTATAAATAGACATGGTTAGTCATCACTCTTATGCTTCAAATTTGTGAAGGAAGCTATGAAAGCACTACATTTCACCTTACAATCTACTCTTTTGATGAAGTATCAATATCATACAGATATAATATACTCTTAAACCTTCAAAAAGATGAACAAAATCGGCCCAAAATTTTCAAAAAATTTTGTGGCCCAATTTTGCCGCTGTACAAAACTAGTGGTGACTAAGTGATCCACACCATAGAATCTAGCAGTTCAATAGCTAATATACACGTGTAGGCAGGGTAAGTGAATATAAACATGATGGATCAGACCCGTCATGTTCGGAAACCTCGTGTGTTACGTTACGCATAAGTCGACGGAAGATGTTTATGATTGGTTTTATAGGGAGGTACATGAATGCAATAGTTGTCACTTTATATTTCAAGTTTCAATGTTTTGTTGGTGATAGCTATTGCAATTGTCGCATTCAGATTCCAAGGAAGAAGGGACAACGATGAGCTGTCGGGTATTCACTGACAGTTTCTGATAGCTCAGTCGCCACTTTCACTGCCACGGTAATAAGTGGGAGGTGGTGTATCGACCGGCACAGCTTCCCTAACCTCAGCCAGCTCTCTCCTTAGCATGTTTAACTCTTGAAGTAACTCCTTCGTGTTGACCGGAACAGCATTGATACAATCTACAACTAGCGGCCCGTCCCCTACCACAACATCCCTAACCTCAGCCAGCTCTCTCCTCAACATGTTTAGCTCTTGGAGTACTCTTGCATCCTCCG
This sequence comes from Cyathus striatus, assembly GCA_025738555.1. NCBI lineage: Eukaryota > Fungi > Basidiomycota > Agaricomycetes > Agaricales > Nidulariaceae > Cyathus > Cyathus striatus. The sequence continues at coordinate 3,524,993 of JAOVFP010000012.1, forward strand.
GCTCAGTATTAGCATCGCTTGAAATAATTCTTTCCTCCGCCACACCCAGCTCCCCAATATCCAAATTCAAACCTTCCCTCCTAATGACTGCAACTGATTTTCGTCTAGGCAGTTGTCACAAAAGTTTAGTTTGCCATGCAATGGATTAAGAGGCATCGTAAGGGCTTAAGGCATAGGCCAACATACAAGGCAAATTATTGAACACATAATCATAGGATGTATTATAAGGTATGGCTGAGAGTCTTATAATGCAATGTAGGCAGCCCTGGTATGTAAACGACTTGTAAGAGTTACCGTGCAGTCTTACAAGAAAATCTACTCTATCATATCGCTTATAACGGAGAATAATGAATGATTCAGAAAAATAGGTAAAACCTACTGAATTTCCTTAAACGAAAGAATATTCACTGATTTCTAGAAGGAAATGACATTATCATTTGTAATAAGTACTGTATCTACAGTGTATACTAATGTTACCAGGCAGTCTATATTATAAACACACACAGAATGCAACTGGGACAATTAGTATGGTTTGTACTATGACTTACCGAGACATTTGACTTACCTTTATCTTACCCTATTTACTCCTTACGTCAGGGCTTGAGCCGCAAAAACAAGCGATAGCGCAGCGTTTTTATACCTCTTAGAGAAGTAGTTTAGTCAGCCTGTACCGGATCTTGCGCAGCCTCGATGCGGACTACCCCTGAGTTCCGGAACTGAGCATGGCCTCATCCAGACTAAGCTAGACAGGCCCAGATTTCGCCCACACTTCCACCTGTCACCTCTTGCAACCTGGAACTTATCACCGATCTTGTCATTAATATTTTGGTATATTAATTGCAAATTGTGTTCGTTGAGTGCGCTACAGCACAGAAAGTGTATAGTATACACTAAATGTACCTATACTAGAAGTTATTTTTTGTATCTACGGCAAGATATTGCACAATATTAAGGCTGCCTTAAAATACATGCTTAATATTTAGAGCACCACAATCAATTGCATCATGCCCACATTTACACAAGGCCTTGGGTGCCAGTCAGCTTCTTACAATAGCTCGTAAGCACATTATAAAGTCTTTGCTACTGCCTTAAAATCATCTCGCAATTTATTTTGGTGATAATAGAGGCTTAAGGCTTTGCAGTGCAAATTGTATTTTCATGATAGTTCCAACAGAGGATTATGCACCACGTTAATGTTAGTATTACACTGTCCCGCAAGACCAATAAACGGTGCAGGTCTTGTCCAGTATCCTTCGTATTCAACTTTAGTTTTCGACTTCCACCTCCTGTAAACTAAAAATGCTCCTAGGAAGATGATAAGGAGGCAGCATATACCACCTATGACAATCCCTATTAGTAAGTGTCGGTGTTTTCGGATAGCTGAGCTGCTCTTCGAGGAGCCGGTACTCTCGCTAGTGCTGGATAGGGTACTGCCAGCTGTGATACCAGCATTGCTGGTAAATGAGCTGCTCGAAGGAGTTGTTGCGGAGTTGTTAAAGCCAGAAGCTATAGTGGCCTGTTGGAATACCTCAAATGAATGGAACGATGTAGGGTTGATAACAAAGACCATTCCCGCATGGCAGTGGCTGCAACCCATATAAGATATTTTCACTCGAAAGGTATGAAGATCATTGTAACTCACTTTATGGGAACTATTTGCTGGCAGTAGAACACAAAAGGGGCGGGTGTATCGATAACTATATAAGCCCACTGCCGTGCACCGGTGTGGAGCGGTATTGGGTGGAATCCCGAGCTGACATTTTCACCTGAAAGTGTGCGTGGGTTGTCGAAGGTAGATTGAGCTACTGACTAATAGAATGGGTAGGGCTGCAATACTAGTAAATACTCATGGGTACTATAAATGATGGCAGTTCCCACACATATGGAGAACACTTCATCACCTCCACCACATTGTGGCACATCACACTCTGCTCGGAACACTTTAAAATTTTTACAAAATATACTATATGATGTGTTGTGTATGTATGCAAATTTATATTTTACCACAGCAGTTTAACGTTGAGATATGAACAATTTTTATGTGATTTCAGATTTTTACAAAGAAATAATTCATTCATTAATATAATTGCTTTTAAAGTGAGGAATGGTATACTTTTTTACAATAATATAGCTATCATGCTGAATAATTTGATAGTCAAGTTATATAATGGTTACCCACTCCGTTGGCCTGGAATAAGAGCCATAATATTGATCATGAACATTTGATTTGTGTGCCTCAGCTTGTATCAGTGAATATACTGCGCTATGTGAAATATATGCCATCCATTTCAAACATAATTCATATATTTCAGCCAATCTACATCTATATGCAAGTTATAGTGATGTATCAGCAGTCTATACAGTATTTAAACATGTAATTTTGACCTTCTCAGACCTGACAAGAGGGAAGGCCAGTGTAAATGGCTAGATATCTCAACTTCAGGAAGTCCTTTAAAGTTAAAATTTCGAACTTGAATATTTTATATTATAGATATAAGATATCCAAGATATTGGATAGAAAATCCCACTACAGAGACTTCTACAAGCTGCTTAACAAGAAACATGAAATAAGAGTTTCTAAACTTTACAGCATGTATATCACAACATATAATTATCTATCAAGTACATAATTTTGCATGGTAGTAGCAGACATTATAGTACATGTGCTCAAAATTACGAGGCATTCCATGCAGAGTGTGATGCTCTACAATGTGATAAAGGTGATGAAGCGTTCTCCATATATGTGGGAACTGCTATCATTTATAGTACCCACAAGTATTTAAAAGAGGTTCTCGTGTAACTAACGTGATTTCCTTCAACGCTAAAATAATACCAAGATCAGCTATGCGAACAAACGAGTAGCGTGAATGCTACTTAAAATGAGAAAAGAATAATGTCTTCGAAGGCTGCCGTCACGTTAGTGGGTTCGAATCTGCCCCCACCAACGTTAACATATTCCCACTACCTTTAGGTAGTTGGATTTTGGCGGCCGAAATAAAACGAAATTTGGCAGGGAGATTCATAAAAACCCGATGATGTAGTTATGCCGTTTTGGGCTTCCCTTTTGACGCCCTCTTGAGTCTTTGTTTCCTTTGTTGTTCGCACCAGTTGGACGCTGGTTCACATTTACCGCCTTCTTTCCCTCTTGACACGCTTGTTGCGGAGCGCAACATTTCGTAACCTGCAGTAGCTGAAGGTAACTTACCTGGTGGGTGGATACTTAATCTGTTTAATTGCACTACGTATTTTTGAATTACAAATTTTATTGGTCACTGAATTTCTTTCTGCTCGTCAATCATATTATTACTTCATGTTTTCAGTGGGGATTGTTTCGTGACGCATAACGTTGGCACAATGTGCCACACGCTCAAACTTGTAAAAGCTTTGGTTCCGTTCATGAGCTTTGCTCCTTGCTTGCCTTATTTTTACAGCCCTCCCATTCTGCACTCGATCCTTCATTTGAATGTAGTAAATTGTAGTTGTTCCTCGCTATGTATCTATCGCCTGGTTTGAGGTACTGCCTGGTACAGCTGGTAGATAAAGATTGGGTAAGGCGGTAGTGGGCTCTGCCGGCGACAGCCGCCCTTCGGGTTTATATAGTAGTGGTGCTTAGTACGGCCACAATAGGTAATAACGCGCCAGCAGCAAGAGCAAAGACTGGGAGTCACATTCCTACGAGGTTATCACGGTTGCTAAAATGAAGTAGTCCAATCCCTCGAGTAAGTAGGCCTTAATATCTTGTATAAAACTCTGAAAATTAATAGACAGTTGCATGTACTACTCACCAGATTGTGGTTCTACTGCAAAAACTGATACTTGAAAAGATGATGGGTGCCATCCGAAGGGAAAGTATCTTGCATTAAGCTTTATTCTTGCGAGCACGATGCATATGAATGATGTATTACCATAACGACATTTATTTTCCGTGGTTGTCACTGGATATATCATCGGACTGCATATGCTAATGGAAGATCATCAATGAGTAGCACCAATAGTGACAATGCGACAATGATCCATATGGTATAAGTTGATGATATCCTGTTTTAATTCTGATGTCTTGCGCCTCGTTGGTAACGTCAACTGTGTAACGCTTCTCATGAAAATGGCTCAGTAGCTAGGGTAATGTGCCATTCTTATTCAACACACGATAAACCAGAAAATTTGGACATTAAGCTATACATGCACATAATCTACTACTAACTATGTAGTACCAGCCTCAGTGAAGCAAGGATGGTTATGATGAATCGCAAAGTATTGATATGAAGATTTGTGTACTGTCATAACATGGGGAGTATTGCTACAAACTATGATTATTCAACTGAGCATCATTATAATTTATCTCCAAGCAGTTAAGCATACCTTCTTGGAACTGAGGATGGGAACAGAGAATGGTGCAGGAAAAACTGTTGCTCTAAAGTAACAGGGAAGGCAACATACACATAAACCAAAGTGAGGAGACAATCTGGACATGAAGAGAACGGAAAAACTGAGTGCATGGACAGAATAGGAGCACAGCTTCAATTGTTGGGATACACAACAGGAAGGAGTACAACGATAAACTACAAGGACGTAGAGTTCCAATATAAGTCCACCATATTCGTTACGTGTATTCCCAATCTATTCCCATGGATGGGATTTACTGTGTACACTGTGAATGCGTCTTAGAAGACTGTATTTAACTACTGGTACTTTACTTGCAGATAATGTCCGGGCATCCCGAGGATGGAGTTGATCAAGCTTTTATTATAGTATAGCTAATAGGCTTCGAATGACGCGGACATCCATCTAACGGAGACAAGCAACCACATACCTACTTCAGTGAATTCGCGAGAGTTTCGAGAGATACCGGGGCAGTCAAGAAGTTGCTACAAAGAATACTAAAGGGTTATATTCGAAGAGAATCCATTAGGCCATAATCAGGTGAAGGCCTGACGGCTAGTAGCAGTGTTTTATGTATCGTTTACACCTACATCCTATAAATGAATCCCACATTCATAGTTAGCTCAGTGCCTGTTACATACCACAAGAACCATTACATCTAATATTCAACAAGCACCTCACCGAAAATGTGAATTAATTAGGTAAACCACAGGACAACATCTCTGAATTTCAATTTCAACCCTATCCTCGTAGGCACCAGCGCTAGCTCTAATAAATGCACTCGCACTTTGAATTTCACAGCAATGATTCCGAAGGCTTTCCGAAGAGACATTTAATACACATATCTGCCATTCCTATCCCCACCGTATCTTCTGCGGATGCAGGAACATTACGAACTTCAGGAACATCCGAGTCGCTTCACAATTATTTCACAACGCCTACGGAAATAAGGAGTATAGCGCGCGCTAAGCATGTAGAGTCGTAGAGTATCAGGCTAGTGCCTAATGCTATAGTATGTACTGTATTCGAGAGTCGAGGCCGTGTCTTGAGCGTGAGTTTGACATAACAATCACTGTAAATACGAGAGTTTACGTCAATAACAAAGCTCAGAAGAAGATATAAAGCCCATGCCATTCAGCGAAGACTTAATCAAACCATTCTACGTTCACTTTTCTACAACTCATTGCACAAACAAGTCATGAAGTTCATCTTCTTCACTGCCCTGGTCGCTGCTACCACTACACTCGCAGCTGACATATGCACATACACCTCCAGAAGCTGCATTGGTTCCTACGGATGTTGCTACGGCATAGCAGAAGGAACATGCTGCTACTGGCCTTCCACCTCCGGACTAGGATGGTCAGTTCAGTATTCCGGCATGCCCACCACTCCGTGGTGGTTAGGTCGTGCGTACGGAGATTTATGCACAACACTCACTTCGGGTGTCGGGTCCAGTTCTGGATCAGCTTGTGAGGATTGAGTCGTTCATATTAATAGGCATAACCTGAGCATTTTGTTCTTGACATATTATAGGCGCGAGTGTATCCAGCAGCCCGAGTGCAATTAACTGGGTCTCTGCAAATTGGGACTCCGATTATCGTACCAGGCGCTCCCTCGAGGGGCGCGATAACATCAACGGTACCAACTGCGTCCTTCCAAATGTGGTTGGATTTACGACGGAGGACGGGAAGGGGCATAAGGTTAAGGTCCCTGAAGGGAAATTTGGAGAAGTTAACGATTTATTGAAGGAAGATAATTTCGAGGAGTTGTTGAAGTTGGAGCATGCGTGATGAAGAAGGGTGTTCTTTAATCAATAAGTAGGGGGAGAAATTGGGGTACGATATTTTTAGTTCGAGTGCTGTTTAAGGTCTTTCGAATTTGAATACAAGTACGTATGCATGGTGCACTAAGCGCTATTACCATCAAGGGGATGGTATTTGGCGGTGTGGAGGAAGATACTAGCTTGGGGGTATCTTCTTGACAAAGAATATGCGAGTCGAACGACGTCCGTCGTTCCTCCAGTTCTAGTGAGGTACGATTCGAGCTGAAATGGGGGGAAACGAAAACCTGAATTCAAATGAGAGTAGGTACGACAGTTTAAGTAGCCAACAAATGCGGTGTGTATGAGTAAGCGACAGAATGAATGAAATGTGGTACGGTAATGAAAAACACGAGGTTCGCATCGCAGGCAAACTGTATGCTCTACAGCGGGATTTTTCTTATAAAGAGCCTATTAAGACGCGTGTAAGGCCAGAAAACTGCATTTCAAAAATAAAAAGATCAGTCCCAGGCCTTGTATCATGCAAGATACTTGCAAAGTAAAAGCATCAAACACTCACATCAGTAGATCCCACAAAACACATGCCCAATCTCATTTTCGAGTACCGAAATCCTCCTCCATCTCTCTAACATAATCCTTCTCCATCTCCCCAATATAATCCCCCAACTTCCTCAAATCCTCAACAAGCCTAGCTTCCAGATGATCCACAATCCTCTGTTTACATTCCTTACCATTGATGTCGCGTGGCTTCCGGGCCCTCATCTTCTCCAACGTCCAGGAATTGGCCATAATCCTCCACAACTCACCTCTAGCATTCGTTGCTTGGACGTCGAAATAGGCCAAGCTATGGGGTTCGAAGCTTAGTAGGTCCTCGTACGAAGTAGCAAAGATCTCTTTCTTCAGCTCGCGCAAGTACTTCTCTTCTAAACTATCCAATCTTTCGTCGAGGTTCTGGATTGTTTCTTCATGGATGGAGGACCGGGTGTTTTTGTATACTGCGCTTGATGTATGTATCCAGGCACTTTTGGAGCTGAAACTTGAAGCGGAGAGAGGGTTCCGTGGTTGTGGTTTGGGTTGAGAAAGCGCGAGTGAGCGAAGCGAGGTATGACACGTAGACGCTCTCGAGCGTGTGTCTGGCAGAATCAGATACGTAGTGTGTCGGAATAAGACAGCACCGCGCACCATTAAATGAACGTCCTTCGAGCTCATTGGGATTTACAGTGGTAACACTGCAGAGGCGTAACGGAGTGTGCACAGTGTTGCAGGATAACTTGGAGCTGAAGCTGGAGGAGGTGGGACTGAAAATGCGCGAGCTAAAGGGTTGTAGAGACGACGGTACGGTGACGCAGATTAGAGATTTGTAGAGGGGTTGATGTGTGATCTTCATTGGGAGGGGGCAGAGAGGTGGGGAATTGGGTGGATGGCGGATGCAACGATATGTCACATCAGTATTACATAGTGACACGGGACGTGCTGATGTTCGGCTCTATCTTATCTCCGATTCACACCCACCAAACTATGGAAAGCCGGACAACCACGCTCAACTAGATCAAAGCAGTTGAACTCCGACATTCGGCAAGACGGCAGTCGCTTAGATATGTTCTTAGGCGCATCTTGTTCGGCCAGAATTTCGGTTAACCGCTTAGTCCAAGCTTCAAGTCCTACTGTATTCGGATGCAAATGTAAGACTTGGTATTACAATAGAGTACTATAGCATGTGTCGTTACTAATTATTTTGTACATTCACTTAAGTTCAATAGATACAATTGAGAAATAAGATGTTAAAAAAGTGTCTATGTTGTATAAATCTAGCTTTGAGATGAGACTTGTAACCTGAAAAAACATACAGAGTGCAGTAGCATATGTCTACTGCTATTTTTCTAATGAGTTGTTGGAATAGGGTTGATCATGTCTGCAAGAATAGTCCACTGAATTTGTGTGTAATAGCTTGATGCGCACAGCAGGAGTTGAACTCGAGATCGAATGCGTGGGAATTTATCACGTGACATACTCAAGTGTTGAGCCAGGTGCATTTCTTACAACACTGGCACATTGATTTTCATTCATATTATAAATACATCATTGCTTATGTTCATTTAGAGATTGCATATTTCAATAGGTACTGTAGATTGTTTCAAGTGGTAATAATACCTATCTACAGAGCTATTCTAATTGAAGTATCTGCAAGTACATATAACCAGCATATCAATTAATTTTTCACCAAGTACCATCTCCGTTGATTGAGTCATCCTCATCTGAAGTGAAATTAACTTCAATTTCTGGAAATTCATGCTCCTCATAAATAACTGGATGGTCTGCATTCATCATAGCATCAAGCTGTGCTGAATGAGATTCATCTGGACACAGCAATTTGTCAGAAAGTGAAGTATATATATTGAATACTTTCATTTACCTATTCCCCTCCCATTGTTCACACCACCCATGTAATACAATCCCTCTGCTGTAGCATTTTCAATCCCTCCTTCTAACTCTGAAAGGCCAGGTAATAAATCCATGGTATCATGATGATCACGTAGTGAAGTCCTAATAATTTCAGTCCAGGTATCCTGAATGCCAGGTGGAATGTCAATTCCTGACTGAATATCATTAAGGATTAACAAGTAGATATCCCAGACATTGTTCCTAGTAATAACTGGTGAACCATGCCGTGAATATATGTCCTGAGCCAGATTAGAAAATGTTTCTGGTACTAGCTGGAATACAGGATCATTAGGTGGTGAAAACAATGCACGTGCTTCCTGAATAGCTTCCATATTGACTGGTATCTTGCATACTGTTAGCATAAGAAATCATTTATAAAAATGATAACTCACCTTGAAATCTAAGACACCATATTCATTTGGATTTTCAAAAATGTCATTAGGTATACCATGAGGAAGCACTTTGTTATGATCAGCATGCTTTGCTGTATTGTTAACCCGGTCTTTGTAGCCATCAAGCTCGCCCTGTAGCCAAGGAATAAATACCCATCGGAATACCATGCTATTGTGATAACTTGTAAGAATAAATATATTTTATATTATAGAAAATTACGAATGCTTCAATAGTATGGTCTGGGTGATACAAGTCTTCATTAATGCCCCTGTCAAGGATATCTTCAAATCCAGGAGTGAACCTTCGACGAAGCTGTGACCATGTTATCTCAGGTTTAACATTCTTCTTTGATCGCATCCAGCAGTGTTGAAGTGTTCCCTGAAGTGCAGGATCATGAAGGTGACGAAGAAATGTATGTCCATTGGCAAGTCCAAAATTTTCAGAGCCAGGGTCACTCTGAGTAACCAGAGGCATCACTACATATATTTATTAATAATGGCCAATCTAAACAAAATTTTAAAAGGCTTACCACCAAGATTCTCAATAGTTTCAAGATAATATGCAAGAATAAGTTTAGGGTTACTATTAGTATGCCAAACCTTCAACCAATGAATCTTTCCAGCAAATGGGTCAATGCCAGTATGTAAACCCAGACCAAATTTGTATTTCCACTTGTCATGCTGATCCACTGCAATTATATCATTCACACCAGCAGCCCACCACCTCTTTCGACGCAGCCTTTGTGCACGCCGCTGCTGAACAAGCTCAGGCTCATAGAGAGCAAAGTATGATGTAACAATTCGCCTGAAATTCATAATAGTAAGTGAATGAAAAATTTGACATCAATAACATAAACAGACCTAGAGACTGCCATGTTCTCCTCATGAAATAGCAAACTCACCATCTCACGAGCACCAGCTTTTGGATACTGAGTTCGTAAGCGAATCATTGCTGGCCGGATGCTCTCGACATCATGATTTTGCTTCCGAGTTCGAAAAGCCCCATTTTCTCACGCATTTCAATAAACCTGGTCAAACTATTCATTTAATAAATGTAAGCTTGATATCTAATGTGAATAATAGTGAACACAAAGTTACACAACTTACCCTAATCCATAACGAGTATTATCCATGTGCTTCGTCCTCAAGTAATGAAGTATGTTCTTATCAGTGAGACACATTTTCCAGTACCTAAGTATGTGTGGGGCGATGTCATCAATAGGAGCTATGGCATAGAGAAATTAACAATGGTAAAACAATAAGTACACATGAATCCAAACTTACGGTTAGGATTATATTGATTTTTGCGTCCTGTTCTAGCCATAATTTCGATGTTGGTAATGACAGCAAGTAGTGTATACACGTGAGTGAATGAAGAAACAGTTGATTCAATTTTTTACTGTACCCCAAAGTATTTATATTGTCAATCTTCTCTAAAAATACTTTGCAAGGCAGCTGTGCATAGCAAATCTACGTAAAATAAATGTGCTACACATTACATAAAACATAAGCACTTTACCAGTCTGTATCTTTACAAATTTAATGATTACTCAGTCTAATAAGCGAAGATCCTACTACCAAGTTCCAATTTCATACTCACACAATGGGAAGTAATTAGTATTTAATATTAGCCATTGTTTTAGTTTCCTCATGCCTTACCAGGAGTCTTTTATCACACTTCATGATAATTACTCTGGCCAACCTGTCAGTATCAAGCACATTGTATTACGTTCAGGTAACCACTAGCTAGTAATTATACTAAATCAAAGTAATTGGAGTTGATCATTCTCGGCTCTTGAGAGTCTTAGTATCACAAATGACATCACAATCAGTCAAAATCTCTTAATATTTGCTGCATTGCCTTCGACTATACTATTTTTATTTCACTTCACACTCATTCAAAATATACACAATGAGCAAAATTTACGTTTGGGTTATTTAACATCTTACCGTGCTCAACATCAAGCACATTATATTATGGTCAAGTAACTGCTTGCTTGTAATTATATTGAATAAGAGTAATCAGAGTTGATCATTCTTGGCTCTTGAGAGTCTTAGTATGGCAAATGACATAAAAATCAGTCAAATCCTTTTAATATTTGTTGCATTGCCTTCCACTATACTATCTATATTCCACTTCACGATCATCCAAAACATATGCACTGGGTAAAATTTACATTTGTTTATTTAATATCTTACCATGCGACATCACACATGAGGTATTTGTGAATTGTCATGATTTCAGAACATCTGACTTATGATATGAGACATGATCTCACTAAAAATATAAATATCTTGTGAAATTCATTGTATCTTCTCAGCAGCACCTTTTATCCCACCACTTTCACTCTTTCATTGCTATCAACATGAACTTTGGTAATGCTGAAGCTATTGCTAAATTCACTGAAGATACACATGCAAGCGAACCCATCCCATGTGGTAGAAGCAGCTGCTCAATCATTCTCCAGCCTGGTGACAGCAAGCACTATATTGCAGGTGGTACTCGCGGTAAATTTGTTTGTGATGGGTGCTTTGAATATTATGCAAAGAAACCAGATACACTTCTGAGTAAGTCTGAATTATTATTAGTATATGATGAAAATTTTCTCACACCAGATAGGGCCTGATGTTGCAAGTTGCTTATCCAGTACAAATCAACAACTACCCACGGACTCCATCATAAGTATGTCTTTTATATTTTCATTTAACAATAATATACTAATATACTTGGTGTTTAGGCCCTGCAATTGCAGATCAGCTCAGTTCTGAAATTTCTGGGCAGAATTCAGTGGCTTCACGATCCAGTACTGTTGATGTACAGTCTATCAGAGCTTCTGTAAACCAGGCTCAAAGAAAAGGTATGTAATTAAATATTTTAACCATGATGTTTTTTGATATTTTGTTTAGATTCCAGTTTCCTTGCACGAAAGGTTACACATCTTCCAAATAGCCTTCCCTCAGCAGTACTGCAGCGATGGTCACATACACCTGATTCTACTCGTCAACTGCCAGCTGTGGGAATACCAAGTTCATGGTCAGCAAATGGTGGAAGCTATGCAGTGTCTCAACAAATTACTTCCTCAGGGTACTCTGGTTCACATTCACTCTATAAGACAGAGTGGGACAAGTACCAGCGATTTAGTTACCAGGGACGCCAATTTGAAACAATTAGCATTATAGTTCAGGCAGTTGGTGAGATTTCTGGTAAAACTAGGCCTGAGTTGATTTCGGTTTGTAACTAAATTATATTTTACTGTGAACACTATTGCTAATATACTTTGAATAGAATCTACAAGAAGGCCACCAGAATATCCCATCCATGATTACACCTCGGGACTTAATCAAATTGGTAGAGGATACAATGCTACCTCAACTTCGGAAGGCGATGCATTGGTTTCCATTTCAAACCAAGTCACTTACCATTCGTGAGCTTTGTAATTGGACAGATCTTGCATGCATGCAACAAGACCAGCCATATTTCTATAATCGCTGTCTTGGACAAGGATGAGGCAAAGACAAGAAGAATGTATTCAAGATACCTTCAAAGCCATTTATATTAGGGCTTGTTGTTCCAGCATATTTGTGGGAAGAAAGCTTGGACTATGTCGCTGCTCAGGAGGTAGGAAGCACTACTAGTTTGTTTATATTCAAGCTAATCTTATATTGCTTTTATTTAGGATGTTAAAGTATGTCTATTTGTATAGACAAGTTCTATTAATGCTGACATGCATTTCCTAGTTGCAAAATGAGTCCAATGATTTCGGTATATCTGACCAATTTGATTCCATGGTCAATGTAGACTCTGGTAGTACTCTGAACAATGCAAAAACCAGTCATTCAACTAGCTTGAATGGCAACACTGCAGCTATTACAACACCAAAGAAGTCATTTGATTCAAAGAAACGAACTCGTACAGTATGTATACTCATTAATTATGTATGCAGCAGCACATCTAAACTTATTCCTAGAATACACTAAGCTCCTTGGAGTTATCACCAACATCTGCTCCATTAAAGAAGCGTATACACACTTCAATTCCATATAAATCTCCAGATAGACTTAAGATCCGTGAAGCATTAAAAGTTGGTGGACTATCAGCTAATATACAAGCTAATTCTGGTAAGCAGTTTATTCACATAATAACTATGCATACAAAATCACTAACACTCATATAAGCAAAATACAGAGTGGAGCAAATCCAGTTTTATACAATTCCTGAGATCGGTCTGGCAGAGCTTCTTGCTGAAAATACCAAAAAGTCCTTCTCTTTAATGGACCCATGTCCTGGTACACTAACCATCAATCATCTTGAGTCTATTGGTATTGGAGCTTGTAAAACTGCACATAAAGGGCTCCTTACACTCACTCCAATAGCAGAATCTGGCCTTGGAGATACATTAAACCAGCCTGTTGCTGTAAAGCGAGTTTACTTTCAGGATGATAGAAAAAGTACAAGAAATAGCTCTTCTCAGACAGGACTATCAATTGGACGGTTTGCAATTGATTCAGAGCTGACAAAGACACTAGTCGAGGCCAATGTTACCTACTGGGCAGCATCTCTACTGTCTTATTCGTATTCATACATCTCACAGGTGATATCAACCAAAGGAGAGCCTCCTTTCAAAATCCCTGAGATACGCTTTGTGAAGGCTGGTGTTGGCATTGTTCATGACACTGCTGGTAGTAAGCCTGGTGGAAAGTCAGCAACGATGCACAATGTCTACTTGCTAGAAGAGTTCATCGAGAATGAAGGAAATGACTTCATAAAATTCATTCACAATGGTTCTGCTCGTCCTCTTCTAGATGGAAGTGATCCACTTTATGCCATCACAGAATTTCTCTGTTTCATGCAGCATATTCAGTATGAAAAAACTGATTCCTTGGTATATGTATCAGATCTACAAGGTGTGCAGTTTTACCATTTTATTTTGAGTGTTCTTATATAATTTTTTATAATACAGGGAGTGCCACACTTTTATCTGACCCACAAATAATGACCGCACCGTGAGTTTATTTTTCAGCTACTCAAAGAGATAGAGTAACATTTCAATTAAGATCACTTGAAGATGATGCCGCCCTGTTTGGCCAGGGGAATGTGGGTTCTGCATTCAATAATTTTGCATCTGAGCATATTTGCAACAATTACTGTGAATGGTTTAACTTAACAACTCTCAATACAGCATAAAAATCTAGTGCCTTGCATGCTGTTACAAATTTGGAGTCGTGTTAAGGATCTGTATGACCTTTTTATATGAGCTTGTAGGTACTTTGATTAGAATCACTCCATAAATAGGTCAATTATCTACTACTATGTTTGAAACAATCTATAGTACCTTCAGTGAATTGTGCAATTTCTAAACAATGCATTACTGAATGATAATATTAATGGAGACGGTACTTGGTGAAAAATTAATTGTTATAAAGGTCACGAGCGTCGTTTCCATGGAGGAAACGACGCTCGTGACTTTTATATCACGTGATAAATTCCCACGCATTCGATCTCGAGTTCAACTCCTGCTGTGCGCATCAAGCTATTACACACAAATTCAGTGGACTATTCTTGCAGACATGATCAACCCTATTCCAACAACTCATTAGAAAAATAGCAGTAGACATATGCTACTGCACTCTGTATGTTTTTTCAGGTTACAAGTCTCATCTCAAAGCTAGATTTATACAACATAGACACTTTTTTAACATCTTATTTCTCAATTGTATCTATTGAACTTAAGTGAATGTACAAAATAATTAGTAACGACACATGCTATAGTACTCTATTGTAATACCAAGTCTTACATTTGCATCCGAATACAGTAGGACTTGAAGCTTGGACTAAGCGGTTAACCGAAATTCTGGCCGAACAAGATGCGCCTAAGAACATATCTAAGCGACTGCCGTCTTGCCGAATGTCGGAGTTCAACTGCTTTGATCTAGTTGAGTGTGGTTGTCCGGCTTTCCATACCAAACACCCGTTTTCAAAGTTCTTCAGTCCCTGGCGCTGCTCGCTCTTTCGTTTCTTCTACAGGTTTCAACCTGCTCCTCTAGTACATAATAGATGACATCATCTCTGTATCAGTGAAAAAATCGAGAGACTGATGGTGCACGTAGCGTCGTTCGAAAACAACACAATTGTTCGTTCCTTGGAGAAACCTTTGAAGTTGAAGGTGAACATATGGTTGGTGATGATATAAATGTAAAAGGTCTCGATGCTGCAGTTAGTCACTTTTTATCATATTTTGATTGTGAAGAAGCTAAAACTGTTGGTACTGAATTTCTGGCATATCTGAGGTGATCCTAAAGACAAAGCGTGAGTTTATTCCGGTATCATTAGACATTTATTATATTTTCTCGCAATTTTACGCTCAAGGATATCAATGCGCCCTTATGGCCAAGACCTAGAGATTTTCAATTTCTTTATCCTTGAAAAGAACGCAAATCGATCTCCAGCCGTCGCGAGAAACTCGCTTTTTCCTATACAAAATGACAGTATCGAAGGGCTTAATAATCTTCGTGGACGTGGTATGGAACAGTGTCTATCGGTAAATATCTTCATTATCTCAGAATCTCATCAATCTAAATCAATTCCCTCTTGAACTCACTCACTCCATCTTACATACTTATTGGGGGAGCTTGCTTCCCCTATTTGTCTAGGTGGACCCAAAATTCGTATGTGGCTGTGCGCGCATGGCAACGGTGCATGGCAACCAAGATACGGCTGCATGCTGTCGACCCAATGTGTTGGTCCGCATGCGTGGCTGTGCATATTGTGTGAATTTAGTTTGTCAGCACCCTTTTTGGCCGTCATTGATTCGGAATTTGCCAACTGGCCTTAAATATGGTCAAGCCTTATTCTATCCCATCATCAATGTTTGTCAGTGCCTTTCGATCTTCTTTTGCTCACAGTCGCCTTCAACAGAGAGAAGAAACTCAAGTTACGCGCATGCTTAGGGAGGATAATGAACGATGTGAAGGATTAGGATTTCATATTAATACTTATTGTAGAGTGGGATATTTCTATACATGTAGATAGTAAGTAAAAGCAATCTACATGTAGTGTTAGTATGCGATATAAATAGAATGTAAGCTAAAGAGTCTCACCTCAGTCTTAGTGTATAATACAATGACTGAGGTATATCTGTATCTAATGGTACGTATTTATATGTAATATGAGTGGCCATACTAAAAGAGATAAAGGTAAGTATAGTGAAAGGTATATAAAAGATTAAAGGGAGAAAGGGAGTATGCATGTTCATGCATTTACGGTGATGTAATCATTAAAGCCATTTCATATCAACACTTATGGCATGGACTTAAGTGAAATAGTGATTAGTTTTTCTGTCACAAAAACTCGGATTAGGGAAGCGCCCCCTTTTACGTACGTCGCGAAGCGGCGTACATTACATGTTTTTACTATAGGAATGAATATTACAACTCACAATTTTGATACAATTACATATATACCGATTGCAAAACCATGCCTGCACGGTGCACCAGATGCCAATCAGGAATATTTTGTTATTGCACTAAATGCCGTACTTATTGACTAAAACGTTATAGCGTACAGCGGGTAACAAAGAACTCGCTTCCCACAACAAAGGTGCAAAGCGACGGACAAAGAGTCTGACTGAACTTTGAAGCGAGTAACCAAGAGCCAAAAATAACTAATACACAATACATATGTAATTGTTCCTCGGGTTTCTATGCACATCAAAACGCCCACATACGCCCACATACGCTTTATAAATTATCTCTGGCCCTGTCCGTGGGATCTTTGTGCTAGCAGCCTGCTGACGCGTTGACGTCGAAACATCCAACCTTCATATCATGGCGTTGTATTCGACTTTCAAAACGCCGTCTGCTATTGTCCTTGAAATGGTTCGTTGAAAGGCGGCGTATACACGCGCGATGCTTGCTGGAGGTATATATATCGTACTGGTTGGGTATGAAAACTTTAATATCAATAAGCACTTTACAACTTCTTACCTACATCTCTTACTTCCCTTCTCGTATTGACAGACACGATGTCAGCCTTTTTTTCAAATGCCAGAGATTTTAAAATGACTGGGGCCGTTATGAACAATATAAAAGGAGACATGATTTCAAACAAAGGTAAGAGCCGTTGCCTTTTAGCTTGTCGTTGCATTTTTCTAACCACTTCCTGTCGTATAGTCAACAATCACGGACAAAGAGGTACCATGCTAGCAAACCCATTTCATTATTCAAATAATAACGACATACTACATTCCAGGAGATAACTTTAATGGACCGACGAACTATAAAACTCGGGGCGATGAGTATAATGGAAAATTTAACGGGGGAAATCTCGGAGGTCACTGGGTGGGTGGAAATGGAGCTCAAGGAGCGGCTAGTATGTTAACAACGCTCGTGCTTTTATATGAGTTTGCTGACTGAGACTCGGTATTTACTTTATAGGTCCGCGTGGAGGAAATGCGAGTCCTCAAGACGTTAATACAGACTCAGCCAGCGCATCTAGTAAGTATAATCTCGTATACAATCCCATTTCACCATACTTTAACTCTTCATTCTCTATATAGGACCCCGCGGAGGAAACGAAACTCCTCAAGATGTCAACTCGCCCTCTGCTACACCTATAGTTAGAGGCCATAACGCTCAAGGCACGGCTAGTACGTATCAACATCCCTATTTCCTCGCTCAAATTCTAACTCAACACCGCTCCACAGAACCCCACGGAAACAACGCAGTTCCACAAATCACCAACACAGTCCCAGACTCCAATGTCACAGATCTAGAACTAGCAAATGGACACGACTTGGCCAAAGAAAGAAATCCAGTGGATTTATTATTCAAAATGAGTGCGTCGATAACCCAGATGCACAGTGAGTTTGCCGAAAAAGTAGAGGAGTTGAATCGGATGCACAGTGAGCTTGCCGAGAAAGTGGAGGAGTTGAATCGGATGCGGAAGGGTAACGACAAAAAGGTGGAACATTTGGGGTTGGCTTTTAATAGGATTGTGGAAGGGATTGCCATTGCTAGTATAAGCTCCAAAGAGTCGATCAGTGAAACTCAACGGAACTAGGAGTTTGTCCTGCAAGCTATGTTTGTTTTTATGTATATTTTATGCTTCGTAAGGAGATCCCAAAGCACTGTCGTTTGCAAAAATAAGGCAGTTCTCATGATTGTTACTTAACATTGCAATGATCATTTAGATAAAGGTTCCGAGGGAGTCGAATTAACGAATGAAACTTGCCAAGGAGATGGACGAAAAAAGTAGTGGAACATATGATGTGGCTATACAGCCAACCAACATGTAACCCGAAGGAAAAAATATACTTAATAGCCTACAATTCGTATTTAATCTTGATAAAAATCTAACATTCTGAGAATGTAGGTACGATACAGCGTATTTTCTAAAGTTGAACGGTATCACCTTGTTTGACAAGGTATCCCTCCAGGGTCAAAATTGGTTCACTTTTCGACCTGCACGTGCAGTCACGTGATTTACGCGTCCACCATTTTCTTTCCACCGTTTTCCTCTTTCGAATTTGTTTCGATTTGTTTCCTCTACCTGCCCCCAGGTGCTGGGTCGGCCTCTCTCTCAAACTTTCATTCTTCACCACTATGTTTACATTGCCTGGGAGTTTACCGGCAATGTACAGCTTCGTTCTGACTACTATTGTTATAATCCCACCAGTTTGTTGATCACCCCTACAGAAAACTGACCACTAACGAGATTGAAGGAAACAAATGGAAAGAATCAACGTATGGGTCTCGTTGGGCTCTATGTATTCGTTCATTGCCAGGTATAGCATTAGCGCCTTGTTTAACATATGCAAGGGTCGAAATCGTTGAAGGTAATTCAAATTTCCAGGGGTAATCAATAGCTAATATAGGCGGAAAACATTGCCTATGTAGGGTAAGTAAACGCAAACATGATGTATTAGACCCATCATGTTCGGAAACCTCGTGAGTTACATTGCGCGTAGGTCCACAGAAGGTATTTACGATTTTTAGGGAAACCTTGCATTCAAGTTTCGGTGTTTTATGGACGATAGTTATTGGGATGCGTAATGGCGGTTTATATTACTTGCTTTGCTTCTCAAATTAAATTCCCATACGCGCTTCCGGGAAAATAGGTAGGAGGGGGAGTCGTATCAAATTCTGCAGTCTCCCTAGCCTCAGCTAGTTCCCTCCTCAGCATGTCGAGCTCCTGAAGCAATCTCGACGGATCCAAATCCACATGTGGAGCTACGTCACCACTTCCTACTGGTAAATTTTGCTCCGCTCCACTTTCCCCAATAGATAATTTCGAGCGGAGGGGTCCAAACATGGGATTATGCAGCACGTTAGTATTTAAACGAGGCTTGCTGATAGATAGGGCAGGTTGGAGACGTTCTCCTTGGAATCTAAACCTATACGTATTTCTTCGTCTTCGATAAACAAAAATTACAACCCCCAAAATGGCAATTAAGCCACAAATGGATCCCACAGTACTCCCTATTGTTAGCATGCTTTTTTGTTTCTCAGTACCAGAACTGCTTCCCATTCCGTTTTTTTTTGAAGATGTAGGATTAGCAGCACTTTCCGTCAATGTGATACTTGAAGAACTAGTTGTAGGGTTGGATTGAAACACCCTGATTGACCCAATTTCGAAGTACGCCCCCCCAAAATTGGACCCGTTTCCGACCACATTTGATTGGCAGGTTCCAGGACAAGTTTGATTGTATAGTTGCTGACCAAGAGCTGAGTGGACTCGTTCAACCCGAATGTTCAAGTAGTAAATATGCAAGCTCACCACTACAAATGTCAATGTCGATTACAAGAGATTGAGGTAAAAAGGCTGCAGAAAATCCACTTGGTCCACAAATTGAAGCTGGCCAATACGCTACCGGCGTACCAAATTCCAATGTATTAATGGTGCTGTGATTCGATGAAATAAACTGAGGCACATTACTGCGTGGTAAATACCATATCCTGCAAGTATTCAGTGATATAAATTTATGATAAGAGCTTTGGATACCGAGCTTACGATATTTCAGTGGAAGTATATTCAGTAATGAAAGCCCCTCCCCGCTCATTGTTAAAGTCCGGACCATATGAAGGAAAACCAGCATTAGTAGTGGTACATCCTAGCAACGGGTCGCCGCAATCAGTCGTATTAACAATCGATGCGGCATTTTGGTTTGGATTCAAGTCAGATGATGCATTACACCCTGCAATAGTGTGCAAGCTCATATGGCTAAATGCGTCTTGGTTCACAGCTTCAAATGTACTGATTCCACTGAATAGTATGATTAACATTAAAAATACAAAAGGGGAATAAAGGCAGAACATATAATTACCCGCCTTCAGGCCAATTACCACCAACTTGAATCGGAGACAATGACCAGCTGCAAAAAAAAAACTTAAAAAACTGCATCTATAAAGGAGAGTTTCAACCTCTTACAATTCTGGATTCAATCCACACTAGCATCATGTAAAAGTAAGCGTTGAATGCACTTACTAATAAATAGGCAACGTACTCCATAGGGTGCATGAAAAATATCGGCAACCCAAACACTCCCAAACCCATAAGAATCCTTTGTCGTAATTCTAACAGTATTTCTAAAAATATCGAAAGGGAAAGCAACCACAGTGGAAAAGTTATCCACTTTTATGAATGCATGATTCGTATTGGAATCTACAAAAGCTAGTTGCGATGCAAATGATTCGTTCACATATCTAAGCGAGGTTATCATAAGTATGGAGCGTAGTAGTGATAATTGTTCTCGTACGATCCGGCTCCGGCAGGGCTAGCTGTAAGAGGTCTGTTTTCAGCAATTAAAAATTAAGGGAAGCTGCAGAAATATCCACTGACACCCCTCAAAGAAGTCCCAGTCGTCAAAGAAATCAAGGCCTGAATAATCCTTCACAAGCTCATACATTGCTGCAGAAGTTTGTAGTAGTAGCAAGAATAATGAAGCAAGTGCAAGGGGTCGGGGCATTTTCAAGAGCGTCATTGCAAAGGCAAACATGAGATTATAGTATACTGGTGATCATTTATATAGGTTTAGCATGGCACTGCCAAACCTATCTCAACTACTTCGAAAAACTGTGTACCGAGTATAAATGGTTAGTCAGGCGTCAACTCATACTGTACTATCACATCCCACTGTTCGAATGTAGAGCATGACGACCACAAAAATACAGGCCAGTTAATATAATTCATACCAGCTCAACTCATGGTAGTCAGCAGGCGGTGATCAGTGACTATTCCACACATCCGTCGCGCATCTGAGATGAATCTCCATGTATTAACTCGGACAAAATAAGCGCGTGCACCGACCGCAACGACGTGGAGATCCTAGCTCAACCTAGCTGAATATTATATCCCGCTCTCAAAACCGCACGATATGCGTTAGCAGTGTGTAATAGTCTGATGGAGTTCTACCAGTGGACTGGCTAGGATTGTGCTGCCGGTAGACCTCGGTCCATCTGACACTTAAAGGACATGCAGCGGTACAAAGTATACATCTTGAATCCGTAGAACCGTATGTGCATTACGCGAAGTGTGCAATATAGCATTTTCTTCGACGAAACACTCCTCCATCTCACCAACCTCATCCTCAACCTTCCTCAACTTCTGTCACGAAAGTCCAATCTACCTTGGAAGGCATTAAGCCTTTACTCTCGCAATAATGCACTGTAAGATAACTGTAAGATAGTACTGAAAACATTACAATTATACCACAATTCATTGTAAGGTATGGGCTGTCCTATGGTGGATTATAGTGCCACCGGTACTATACAAGAGATCTTAATGTATATCTAAGATTAAGGCACAATTCCAAGGTGAAAGAAATATTATCCCACCCCTATATTCCATCGCAACATGCCTAGTGTGTACGTGTTGCGAAGGTGTGTTTGTTGGCTGTGGGGTTGCCTTTGATGTGTTGGTGGTGCCGCCATGTCGGTTTGCTTGTCTACATTACCATTAGCCAGAATGAAATAATTTTCTATGAATGCCGAAATATAATTCTATTACTTACTGTGATGGTTATATTTTATAAGGTTTGTGACACGGATTAACGTTGTGAAGCGACGGCGAGTAAAATTAGATAGAATTATGGAAAAGCCTAGAGCATCTAAGCCTAACAGGACACAGCCCGGAACGTAGAGCCGAGACTATGCAAGATCCAGTTGAGTGCTGACTAAAGCACCTACCTAAGATGTATAAAAGAGCAACTCTAGCAAGGGCATTTACACGTCAAGTCTTCGTGACTTGACTGAAGGACTAGTATAGCCTGTAGGTAAGTTACATAGTTTAAAGGTAAGCACGATATCATCCGGTAAGTACTATTCTTAGTGCGATGCGTGTACTAATTAATATGTATCACTTATCTACCTAAGTAGACGTGTACTGTATGTGTATAGGATGAATAAAATGTGATTGTCTATTTAATACTCACCGAAAAATTTCGCATATGATGGAAATTTATTTGAATTTTTTTTTAAACTTTTTTGGAACGTTCTTATACAAGCTTAAAGGTCATTGAATGACATCGACTTCGTTGTAAGACTCAGTACTGAGCTTTACAAGTTATCAGATTTGTTAAAGTGCATTATGGGGTTCACCGCAAGTCCCTCAATGCCATTTAAGATTTCGTTCTCTTGGGGGGCAGGAAATGCCTTAAGGCATTAAAATGTACTGTAATGCATTGGGTGGCAAACTAGGTTTTTGTGACATCGTAACAAGCACAACTTCCTTCCTATCCGCACTCCTCCTTTCCTTTTCCTTTTCCTTACTACCACCTACCGCTGCTCTTTTCATCTCCAGCTCCTCAAAATCACTTCTAATCTTCCCCAGTGTCTTCGAAAATTCTTCACTGCGTTCTGGAGGGAAGCGAAGGGATCGTAGGGGCTATGGCCGTCTACGTGCTCGTACTAGTCATCTTTCATTCTTGTCTTTGTACGAGTCGCCATATAACTCCTTCTGCAACTCCCACTTGAGAGAATGAATATCTCTTCGAGGTTGATTAGGCGTTTTTAAAGGTTATGAATTGTTTCTGCATGGATGGAAGATGGGGAGGGAGAGGGGTGTGTGGATGCGGGTCGGGTGTTGTTGTATGCAGTGGATGATGCATGGATCCTGGCGCTGTTGGAAGTTAAAACTAGAGGGTTCCGTGGTTTGGTTTGAATTTGTGCAAGCGTAATTACAGCCCTAGACGTGCTATGACATGTAAACTGGGATCGAGAAGATACCCTGGAGCTCGAGTACATGTCTGTGAAGTCATGTCACAGTTAGATACGTAGTATGTCGGAATAGAACGACACCGCGCACCATTGAATGAGCGACCTTCGAGATCAGTGGGATTTAAAAGTGTATCACAGCATAGCAGAGGTGCGTGCGCAGTGCTGTAAGAGAACTTGGAGGCTGAGCTAGAGGGTGGTGGTACGGAGAGTGCGCGAGCTGAAGGGCCGGGGAGAGGCAGCGGCGGCGCGGTGTAGAGCTTTGTACAGTTGTTTATGTATGATCTTCATTGGACTGGGGCGGGGGGGAGGGGAAGAGGTGAGAGGGAGAGAAAGCGGTGAGAGGCGGGTGCAAATGACGCGCGTATGTAGCCAATCAGAATTCAGGAACGTGTCAACTCAATCTTATCTTATCTCACATGTATGTTATGTTTTCCTTCTACTATATCTATCTTACTTTACACCCCACTGAGTTCATCCCCAACTCGAGACCAGATTATGTAGAATCATTGTTACATCCCAGTCAAAGTTGCACAGGTCTGGTTTGGCCAGATGTGACATTTCTGGACTAATCCATGCCCAGCCGGAACAAAGTCTGACATCTTTTTTCTGTGTGAGCAGATTGCTGCTATTTTGGGTTACCTCAGATTTATCTAATCTATTTCTGCATTACATTGATGTTGTTGCATTTGCATTTGCCACACACAGTCAGCTCATTTGAGCTAGGTGACCACAGGGGAACTTTGTAAAAAAATTGCAAGCTCTTGAAGCTGTTTTGATTTGAGTTGTAGATGATCCATGGGTTTCTTTGGTATGCAGGTGTAGTGCCAAAAAATGCCCTGACCTTTCTTGCTCCCTTACCATCAGTATCCCCCCCCCCCCCCCACTTTCCCACTCCTGCTTGCACTCCTTCCTCCTGCCCTTCTTTTTGCCCTCTCTGCTCCACATCCTATTTGTTTGTTGCTTCTTCCTCAGTTTGTCATGTTGGCCTGCTCTCTTCTCTCACCATTGTACTATCTAACTCTTACCATCTGGTCTCTTCACTATGCTAGTATTTCTTGCAACTCTCAGTACATGAATACCACTATGGGTGATTAAGTATGTGTGGTTGCCATAGAAGGTCTTCTAGGTGTGTTTTATATGTTTGTGGCATATATATCCAGCTTTACCAGATTTTCAGTCTCCAGGTGTCCTTGCAACATGTGAATACTACCAGACATTTAAAGACCTAGCAGTCTATATACACTTATTAGGCTATTACCCTGCTCATCACATCTGTGAATTGGCTATTTCTGGTGCATGAATCTCAGTCTACTCCCTTGCCCTTGACTTATCCCCTTATCCCTGGACATTCATCATTGCAGCCTTAGCAGAAGTGTATTATCTTGCCACTTCACCAATTAACATTCCCCACAGTGAATAGAGCAAAACATATTCATGGTATGTTATCTGGTCAGTTCCCTTCCCTGCTAACTAATATACACATAGTGGCATGAAATGCCCCTGAAAGTGTGACATGTTGTCTTCATTGTACTTCCCCTGCTAGTCTAACACCTCCAACATGGATTTCCCCCTCCCCACAAAAGTTGTATGACATCCACTGCTCCATGTTATATGCAGGCTTTCATATTGATTAGGGTGGGTTGCATGGGTTGGAAGGGATTAAGAGATTTTGATGGACCCTTAATTATTCTTACTCTTGTGCTAGTTTATTCCAGACTTGCAATAAGATTCATTATCTCTTCCTTTCTTGAGTGTTTGAGTTCGACTTTGAGCATTTTGCTTGTCTGTCACTAACAAATGCACAAGAGTCTACTTCCTTCAACCTCAAACTCTTCTCTAGCCAACTCCTGGAAAAACTTTTCTCTTTTCTACCTCATTTCCTGTCTTGGACTCCTTTGGATTCATAGACATACACCCTGTTCAATAGTCTTGATCATTGTGCTTGGACACATGAGAGGATAGTGTAACATTGAGCCTGACACTTCTGAATTACCAATCATCTTAGACCCTCTGCCTTGAGTTTGGCATGGTGTTAGTGACTGGGTAGGCTACCATGTGTTGGCCCAGCTGATACTATCTGTAAGAGTTGGGTTAAGGTTTACAGTAGCACATAAGTAGACTTGCTTACATCACCACTTTTTAGTCTTTCTTACTGTCATCCCTATGCCTGTGTAGCTAGTTTCTGTCTATAGAACTGGTCTTATGCACTTGGGACTGAGGAAGGCTCACCTTGTAGAGGACTACACCTCTACACTATCTGCAAATTGGTGTGCATGAGACTTAGGTTGTTTTGCTAGTCTCTGAACCCCCATCAAGAGCATCTGTTACTCCAAACTAAAGAAAGTGAATTTTGTCTATTTACTATTTTCTTGGATGTGGGATGAAGATAAAATACGAGGCCCAAATAACCTGAAAGTACCAAAAAAAAAAAGTTCTTCCAGGACAAACAAAAGAGGGATATCACTATTGGATGTGATCACTAATGAATCCTGAAGAAACAGAGATGTCTTCTACAATTTGGTTAATCACTTTAGGAACTAGATTTGCACAATTCAGGCATTTTGTTTGCAGATCCACAATGGTTTGTAACATATTTTTTACATACTAGCTGTGGGGAGTGTGACATTGCCACAATCCTTCATTTTCCTCCTCATTTTTCATTTCTAACACCAGTCTACTGCATATTTCTTTCTTTTAAAATCATAGTTATGCATGAATAAATTCAAGTATTTATTATAACTTCCATAAACCTTGGTACACACAATACATAATGTTGAAGCCAAGTTGAAGCAGAATGACCAAAGGACAGGCTTTGACCTGCTTCAAGGGCCACATAAAGCCAAATTAAAGCCCATAGTGTTAGTGGTATTGGGGTCCAGTTCCATCTGGTTCAGAGACCATTTTCTCCAAACCTATAGCTGGACCTGAGGTCCAGTTCAGGCCTTTTCACTGAACCTAGAACTGGACTTGAGGTTCAGGTTCTCTGGGGTCTGGTTCAGGTTCACAGCAAGTTCAAATGTCAAACTGGACCAATGGTATCTTTTTTTTTAAAAACATATTTTATAAAATTAGCAGTGTAATGTTAATGATAATTACTAGTACTAAGTACTTTCATTTCAATAGTAATTCTCATGTATTAAGAAAAAGAAGTTAACATACAGAAGAAAGGGAAGCCTCATCATCCACATTGTTGTACCACACAATTTCAGAAGCATCTTTCAGAGTACCATCAACATTTTGAGCACAAGAATCATTGATAGAGCAAGACATGAGTAATAAGCATAAGAGTTAAAAAAAGTGCAGTCTGAAGGGTGCATTTATATTAAATAGATAACTAGCTGTCATTGTACAGACCAGGTAGCTTCAAAGTTGAACAGTTGTCACACATACCAAGCAGCCCCAACATTGAATACAGGTCCAACTTGAAGAAAGCTCTGAGCAGGGAGATCAATGATTGTGATATCCACTGTTGATGCCATTGCACAGCCCAAGCAGTTTTATTTTCTTATTTCAAGTAAGTTCCTTTAGCCAAGTTACAATGACAAGATGACGCTCATGGGCCAGACTCTGAGATTCTGAGACCAGAGTTGTTGCTGATTGAATTAAAAGCTACCAAGATTCAAATTGTTGCCACTACCAAGTCTCCAGAGGTATATTGTGTCTATGTTTCTTGTTGTTACAAGATGACCACTGTTGAGGCTGTCACACAGTCCATGTTACAAAATAATAGCAAGTGTTTAGTATTAATGTTGAGGCTCAGAGCAATGAATCACAAAGATCAGGATGTGACTTTGATCTATATCACTGAGTAATACTGTGGCAGTGACATTCTGTGCTGAAGGGACCATGCCACCAGTCACCACAGTACTTACTACTACCTCTATGTTCACCATATTTCTGCCATAATACTAACAAAAAAATACTCCACATTTACAGGTTCGAATGTGTCTGAACCTGTTCAGACACATTTGGAGTAAACTACTGTTTGGAGAACCAAGAACTGGATATGAGATTCAGTTCCCCTAGGTAGGATGAATTTCAGACCAAAATTAGGTCTGGTTCTTGATTGGTTCACATTTGAACCTAGGTTCAGAACCAAACCCCAACACCACTATGTAGTGTACATGTGACACAATTATATAATGCATAACACAATATTACAAATGTGTAACACATGTGGTGTAAGTAGCGCCACAATCTTTTCCTGCAACATTCAATATTTGTTCAGTGTATTCTCTGTTATCCCTCTTGGATTCATCACAACTCCTCAGAAATTTAAAATGCTGGAGCCCCCAAGGCTCTATATGGCAGCACTAACCCTCTGCCATGGTAAATTAGAGTGTTGGAGAGGTCGGAGTAGCAAGAGAGCCCCACTTCCTTCCTATTGGGCACATAGAAAATTCCGGGCACGCACAAAAGTGAGCGTGATTGAGTGTGCCACGCTCAAGGCCAAATTTTCACGCACAAAAGTGAGCGTGATTGAGCATGTCACGCTCAAGGTATTTATTTTAGCTCTAAATGGCCCAATTGTGGGTCAAAAAGAGTGTAAATCAAATGTACATACTAGTGTTGTATGGCTGTGTCATATTGTGAATGTGAGTGATGTTTTTAATCAAGATATGAAGTCAAATCTTGAACAATAATATTTTTACTTCACGCTCAAACAGGTGTGTGCACGCTCATGTTCACGCTCAAGGTGTGAGCATGGATTGAGCGTGCACGCACACATCACGCTCAAGATTTCACTTCACGCTCAGGGTCAACATCTCACGCACAGGGTTCATACATTCACGCACAGGGTCTGAGTTTTCACGCTCAAGGTCATCAACTCACGCTCAAGGTCTGTCAACTCACGCTCAAAGTTTTTACTTCACGCTCACAAAAAAATTATATGTTACTTTTATATCTTGGCTTCACTTGCATGTGGGAGGAAAAGTAAGTTGGAAGTGTAATCTAAGTGAGCATGAATAGGAATACCAATTATGCTCACGCTCAAGTTAAAGGACATTGAGCATGAGTGTAGTACTTGTGAGCGTGAATAGGAATACCAATTATGCTCATGCTCAAGTTAAAGGACATTGAGTGTGAGTGTAATACTTGTGAGTGTGAATGGGAATACCACACTCACACTCAAGTTAAAAGACATTGAGTGTGAGTGTAATACTTGTGAGTGTGAATAGGAATACCACACTCATGCTCAAGTTAAAAAACATTGAGCGTGAGTAGGAATACCACACTCACACTCAAGTTAAAAGACATTGAGTGTGAGTGTAATACTTGTGAGTGTGAATAGGAATACAACACTCACGCTCAAGTTAAAAGACATTGAGCATGAGTAGGAATACCACACTCACACTCAAGTTAAAAAACATTGAGCATGAGTAGGAATACCACACTCACGCTCAAGTTAAAAGACATTGAGTGTGAGTGTAATACTTGTGAGTGTGAATAGGAATACAACACTCACGCTCAAGTTAAAAAACATTGAGCATGAGTAGGAATACCACACTCACACTCAAGTTAAAAAACACTGAGCATGAGTAGGAATACCACTCATGCTCAAGTTAAAAAACATTGAGCGTGAGTAGGAATACCACACTCATGCTCAAGTTAAAAGACATTGAGTGTGAGTGTAATGCTTGTGAGCGTGAATAGGAATACCACACTCACGCTCAAGTTAAAAAACATTGAGCATGAGTAGGAATACCACACTCACACTCAAGTTAAAAAACATTGAGCATGAGTAGGAATACCACACTCATGCTCAAGTTAAAAGACATTGAGTGTGAGTGTAATACTTGTGAGTGTGAATAGGAATACCACACTCACGCTCAAGTTATAAAACATTGAGTGTGAGTAGGAATACCACACTCACGCTCAAGTTAAAGGACATTGAGTGTGAGTGTAATACTTGTGAGCGTGAATAGGAATACCACACTCATGCTCAAGTTAAAAAACATTGAGCGTGAGTAGGAATACCACACTCATGCTCAAGTTAAAAAACATTGAGTGTGAGTGTAATACTTGTGAGTGTGAATAGGAATACCACACTCACACTCAAGTTAAAAAACATTGAGCATGAGTAGGAATACCACACTCATGCTCAAGTTAAAAAACATTGAGTGTGAGTGTAATACTTGTGAGTGTGAATAGGAATACCACACTCATGCTCAAGTTAAAAAACATTGAGCGTGAGTAGGAATACCACACTCACACTCAAGTTAAAAGACATTGAGTGTGAGTGTAATACTTGTGAGCGTGAATAGGAATACAACACTCATGCTCAAGTTAAAAATCATTGAGCATGAGTAGGAATACCACACTCATGCTCAAGTTAAAAAACACTGAGCATGAGTAGGAATACCACACTCACGCTCAAGTTAAAAAACATTGAGCGTGAGTAGGAATACCACACTCATGCTCAAGTTAAAAGACATTGAGTGTGAGTGTAATACTTGTGAGTGTGAATAGGAATACCACACTCACGCTCAAGTTAAAAAACATTGAGCATGAGTAGGAATACCACACTCACGCTCAAGTAAAAAAACATTGAGCATGAGTAGGAATACCACACTCACACTCAAGTTAAAAGACATTGAGTGTGAGTGTAATACTTGTGAGCATGAATAGGAATACAACACTCATGCTCAAGTTAAAAAACATTGAGCATGAGTAGGAATACCACACTCATGCTCAAGTTAAAAAACACTGAGCATGAGTAGGAATACCACACTCACGCTCAAGTTAAAAAACATTGAGCGTGAGTAGGAATACCACACTCATGCTTAAGTTAAAAGACATTTAGTGTGAGTGTAATACTTGTGAGTGTGAATAGGAATACAACACTCATGCTCAAGTTAAAAAACATTGAGCGTGAGTAGGAATACCACACTCACGCTCAAGTTAAAAGACATTGAGTGTGAGTGTAATACTTGTGAGCATGAATAGGAATACCACACTCACGCTCAAGTTAAAAAACATTGAGCATGAGTAGGAATACCACACTCACGCTCAAGTTAAAAGACATTGAGTGTGAGTGTAATACTTGTGAGCGTGAATAGGAATACAACACTCACACTCAAGTTAAAAAACATTGAGCATGAGTAGGAATACCACACTCATGCTCAAGTTAAAAAACACTGAGCATGAGTAGGAATACCACACTCACACTCAAGTTAAAAAACATTGAGCGTGAGTAGGAATACCACACTCACGCTCAAGTTAAAAGACATTGAGGGTGAGTGTAATACTTGTGAGCATGAATAGGAATACCAATTATACTCATGCTCAAGTTAAAGGGCATTGAGCATGAGTGTAATATTTGTGAGCATGAACAAGGAATACCAATCATGCTCATGCTCAAGTGAAATATAAGTGTAATATTTGTGAGCATGAGTAAAAATGACAATCACACTCACACTCAAGTTAAAGGACATTGAGTGCAAGTGTAAATAAGTATGATAAATGTGATAGAATACCTATCATGCTCATGCTCAAATCAAAGGGCATTTAGTATGAGTGTAAATATAATACTGACATGCAGTTATAATATGCAAATATGTGTGATAGGTAGTAGTCTATCCTGTATTGCTCCCTGCTTCATTGTGAATTTCCCTGCTTTGTTATTAAGTCCCCTTCCTTGTTCTGAAGTTCCCTACTTCGCTGTAAAGCCCCATTCTTAGTTTTGAATTTCCCATGGTCTCTGCTTCACTGTGAATCACCCTGCCTTGTTCTGATTTTTCCTGCTTCATTGTAAAGCTTCCTGTAATTTTCTGAGCCCCCTGTTTCATTATAAACTTCCCCTGTTTCTACTGTTCAATATATACCATTCTCTAGCTCTATAAATTTTTAACTGTTAGTCTGAATTACTGCTACACTCCCTGAGTCATTTTTTCAACTTGTAGATCATATGTACACTCTCTGAATCATTTATATACACTCTAAGTCATATCTAAACACTCTGGATTATTGGTATACATTTTAAATCAATATACACTCATAAAGAAGACAATAACAATGAAATATATATAAAACCCACTGGTGTTCTTCAATTATTACATTACAGTGCTTAGTATATACCAAATTATATTAAAAACATGCTTTACTATGCCAATTATTCAGTATATAGTTGATATAAGACAGCCAGTTGGCTCACGCTCATATAAGGATTATTCACGCTCATGTATAGAATATTCACGCTCACATCACGCACAGGGTCGAATTTTCACGCTCAATAGGTGAGCGTGCACACTCAACTCATGCTCACTTTTGTGCATGCCCGGAATTTTCTTGCTGCCCCTTCCTATTGAGCTCTACAGTGTGAAAATATAAGTCTGATGAGCCATTTGTTGTTAGCTCTTAGGTGATTCAGTGGCAGAATGAGCTCAATGCTTTTACTCAGAGGGATAAACCCAAGATGTAGAAAATCAATTGGAATGCACATACTCTCCATGAGTCGGCCTGTCCATGACCCTCAGACATGCTACACACTACTCATTCCATTCATTATCAATCCCTGTATCATAATTTCCAAGGTCCCTGGAGCTTGACATAAAAATAACATGCCACCACTCATATCATACAATATATCATCAACATGGCATGTCTGTTTAACTTTACTTTGATCCATGACATATTACAGTACTCTACATCTCTAGGTTTCTGGAGCAAAACATTCTGTCCTGTTATATCTGTGTCCAGATATACCATGCTGACATTACCAAAGGTTCCCACATGACTGTCCAACATACCTGGTCCATTCCTGGAACATACCCATTATGGGTTTACACTTCCCAACATTCCTGCCCAGGAACATACCTGGAACCCATTGGGTTTTCTATTGGGTATCCCAGATACATAGTTTCTTTTATGATGGCCTCACCACATCATTATTATATTACTCCTCTCTTCCATTCTCACTTATACATTTCATTATGGCCTTTGTAGTTTAGTTCCTTATTCTTCATTCTGAGCACATCATTTGCACCCCTACTCCACTTTGCCCAGCTTTTATATTCTACCTATCCCTTTGACTTCTACTTAGTATTATACTTCTACATTTGTACCTACAGGTTCCTACTTAGTATATATAGTCTTCCAGATGTACTAAGTAGTATTCAGTATTCATATCAACTTCATACACTTCTTCCTATGCCTAAGTTCTGAAACCCACTCTGGGTTTTCCTTTGGGTTTCTCTCCCACTGCCTAGTGTAGTGGTGAAGTCTTCTCTCATACTCTGGA
Source organism: Cyathus striatus (assembly GCA_025738555.1). Taxonomy (NCBI): domain Eukaryota; kingdom Fungi; phylum Basidiomycota; class Agaricomycetes; order Agaricales; family Nidulariaceae; genus Cyathus; species Cyathus striatus. The sequence continues at coordinate 3,557,439 of JAOVFP010000012.1, forward strand.
ATGTTTCCCTTTGTCATATATTGTCTTCCATGAAATATGAACCATTCCCTGGGGATATCCAGGCAGTGCAGCACATAAGCTGAAGCCATGGTTCTTTCCCACACTCCCACTCTACATTCTGCACCCATACTCACTTCAGGTTTCCATTACAGTTCTCCCACACCTTCCAGGCATCTTTGCATTTGTTTCCCAGTAGGAAGGGAATTGGTACATAACATGTCCATTCCACATACAGCAATCAATGCCACTGTGTTTCGCTGGAATGGTGTACTTACAGTTACAGACTTTGGAAATTCTCTGTCTCACAAGCATTACATCCATCTTGACCTTCTAGCTGTTAGGTGTGAACAGACCAGAACAGTGGATTGACTTTGAAACTCCTAACATGTCTCATTTATAAAAATCCTACATGGATTTCTTTGACTGTGTTACTCACTGGGAGGAAATAGGAGTACAAATGGAAATACTTAGGTTCAGACTTTAGGTCACATGAAAGTTACATTTCTGCCAATCAACACCATTATCTCTCTGGGAAGAGATCATTTCTTGGATTAGCTGCCTGTGCCACTCCCTGCATTGCAATGTATCTGATGCTGTGCTGTTATCCACCAACTTAACTGAAGTGGACTAAGATATGACTTGGAGGACTTTTACTGCAAACCAGAATAGCCCTTTTGATTACAATGGACTCAGAGACACACCTGGAATTCATTCAAGTCACCATTCAGTTGAAACAGGAAAGCTATCTATCTCTCTTTGGCCCTGACCTTCCATTCTACATTTAGTGATCAATATCTTCATTTACTTCATGGTACACTATGGCTCTTGTTTTCATTATACCTGTCTTGTTAAGCATATGAAAGCAGTGACAGTTTTTTCTCATAATGCAACACCTCATACGACACAGTCTAAATAGAGTGCTTGACTGTTACGTACCGATTCTCTTCCTGTTTAGAAGTGGTTGCGAAGACACCCGGAGGGTGTGGGAGAACTATAACGGAAACCCGAAGTGAGTACGGGTGCGGGAACGTAGAGCGGAAGTGCGGAAAGAACCGTGGCTTCAGCTTGTGTGCTGCGCCGCCTGGATATCCCCAGGGAATGGTTCGTATTTCGAGGAAGATGATATGTAACCAAGGAAGACGTTCCAGAGTATAAGAGAAGGCTTCGCCACTACACTAGGTAGTGGGAGAGAAACCGAAGGAAAACCCGGAGCGGGTTTCAGAACTTAGAGTAGGAAGAAAGTGTACAGAGTTGATACGAATACTAAAGACTACCTATTACATCTGGAAGACTACTTATACTAAGTAGGAACCTGTAGATACGAATGTAGAAGTATTATACAAAGGACAAGTCAAAGGAGTAAGTAGGAAATGAAGTCTTGGCAAAGCGGAGTAGGGGCGCAAATGACGCGCTCAGAATGAAGAATAAGGAACTAATCTACAAAGGCCATAATGAAACGTATAAGTAGGAATGGAAGGGAGGAGTAATAGAATGATGACGCGGTGAGGCCGTCATAAGAGAAAGTACGTATCCGGGATACCCGATAGAAAACCCGACGGGTTCGGATGTACGTTCCCGGGCGGGAACGTCGGGAAGTGTAAACCCGAAGCGGGTACGTTCCGGGAACGGACCGGATATGTTGGAAGGTCACGTGGGAACGTCGGCACGATGTATCCGGACACGGATATAACAGTATCCCCCTTTTAGGGCCGAGCCCACGAGGTCATACTGTGTGCGAGAATATATAACTAAAAATAATACAAGAAATCCTATTGGTCAGTGAATGTTCAAATAACAGAAAGAGAGCGCATCTGATTCCTTTGGCAAGGGAAGTAGCAAAGGTCTGAGCTACAAGTTCCTGAGTAAGTTCCAGCAAGTCGTAGCTGAACCCGAGACCTATTAACACTGCCCATGGATGTGGAAGGACATGTGCATCAATATTCCACTGGTAGCCATTCGTTCCAGATGTTCCGGTAATGCGGCAAGCTTGGTTGCACTGCTGATTGTATATCCGACTGAGATGAGTGTCGGAACTGGGTTGGAAGCATCGGAAGAGTTGGGAATGGATGGGGAAGTGATTGGAAGATATTGGATGAGGTCTGGGTTGGATGCGGAAGTAGCAGGAACTGCCGGGGAAAATGCAGGAAGCATTGGAAGATAGCGTAGTCTATCAAGTTGAGTTACAGATGTCATGATGCCAATTTCCAGGTGGTAGGCAAACTCGATAAGTTGTCCTGAGATGTTTCCAAGGTATCTAGGCACGTTGTCCATGTTTCCATATTGAAACCTTGCTCGTGGAATGCTTCCAGGATTCGGATGCATACGAGGAAGTTGTGACGGGTGCCGGAATTGCGTCGGAAGGTGTGGAAGTAGCTCGGGTCGAGTTGCAGACGCAGAGGGAGTGATGGAAATGGTCGTAACACATTACCAAAGTTCTAATGTACTTGTATCTCGCTTTTTGGTTGTTATTCGTTGTTTTTGGTTTTTATATAAGGTGAAACTGCAAGCGGATAATAAGTAACGTGAAATTTAAGAAATAGGAGTAGGGCCGGGCTTATCCGGATAGCGGGAGTGGAACTCTTCAATGATATCCGTAGCGTGTTCCAGTTCCGTGGCCGGAAGCCATGAAAACTCTTCATCTGTCCCTTCATACCCTAGCCAGCGTACATAGTACCTCAGTTTGCAACGCAAACGACGATCCAGTTTAGAGTCCAAGATTTCCGAGACCTCGTATTCAATATCACCATCAACCTGGACAGGTGGTGGTGGAGGAATAATGCGATCTGGGATAGTATTTTCAGTATTGGGTTCAAGCATGGATACATGGAATACTGGGTGGACTGCACGAAATTGTTCTGGAAGGCGCAAGGTACGCGAATGCGATCCGGCAAGTGCGATGACTTCAAAAGGTCCTAGGAACTTTTCTGCAAGTTTCCGGGATGGTCGGGTTGTCCGGAAGTACTCGGCTTTAACGTATACCTTTGTCCCGACAGGGAATGCGGGTGCGGGTTTGCGACGCGCATCGGCGGGTGTTTGATAACGTTTCTGCGCACTGAGTATTTCGGTCCGAAGCATCTCGTGAAGTTCCTCGAGGTTTACTGCGAAGTGCCGGGCACGAGCGGAAGTGAGATCACGTTCCGGATGTATCGCAAGGTTCGGGTGATAACCCTTGTTTGCGTAGAACGGTGAAATTCCTGTGGTTGCGCTCGGTGCATTATTGTAAGCAAATTCAGCAAGAGGTAAGAGATCACACCAGTTATCCTGCTGGTAGTTGCAGTAGGCCCGAAGGTATTGTTCCAGAGTTTGGTTTGTGCGTTCCGTTTGGCCGTCGCCTTCGGGATGATAACCCGAGGTGAAATGTAAAGTGATGTCGAGGGCCGTACCGAGGGAGCGGAAGAAATGTGACACAAACTCGGAACCACGATCGGAAGTGATGTGTTCCGGGACTCCGTGCTTGGAAAAGACATGAAGTACAAATAGAAGCGCAAGGTCGGAAGAAGAGCAAGTGGTATGAGTGGGAATGAAGATAGACTGCTTGGAGAAACGATCCACGATAACGAGTATAGAATCATACTTGGAAGCCGATGATTTTGGAAGTTGATCTATGAAATCCATAGATATCGAATGCCATGGGCGTCCGGGAACCGGAAGTTGTTTCAGGGTTCCGTACGGGCGGTGGCGCTGTGGTTTAGAACGCATGCAAGTATTACAAGACTTACAATAGTCCTTTACAAACGTCCGTATAAGCGGCCAAGTATATTCGCGTCGAATTAGCTCGAGGGTCTTGTTCTGTCCAAGGTGTCCTGAAAGCGGGTGGTCGTGTTTGTACTGTAAAACCCGAAGCCGAAGGGTTCGGAGTCCGAACATAGATCCGGTTATCTAGACGGAGGAAACCGTCCGGGGTTACAGTCCAACGATTCTCGGGAGTCCGCATTCGGATAACTGCGACCGGGTCATTAGGGAGAGCTGATAATATGTCAGTATGTAACTGTTCAATGTCCATGATGATACTAGCGCGAAGAGCGGGTACAATAAGTGATGTTGCTCGGAGAGAAGTGATAAGCTGTTCCTGGGTGAACACTGGACGATAGTTATGCGGATTGACCTTAGCGTAGTCGCTATCCCCCTCTTTAGGGTAGACGTCCCATCGTCTAGTCAGAGCATCCGGCTTCGCCCCGAGTTTTCCGGGTCGAAAGCGGATCACTAGATTGAACTGGGAAAGATACTCGGACCATCGGGCTTGTCGTCGGGACAAGATCTTGGTTGTGGAAAAGTATTCCAAGTTCTTGTGGTCTGTGACGACATCGATGGGTGAACCGGAACCTTCCAGGTAATGACGCCAGACTTGGAATGCTTCGAAGATAGCAAGCAATTCCTTGTCGTGGGTGTCGTAGTTTAACTCGGGAGGTGTAAAGGTTCGTGAGTGGAAAGCGATAGGGTGAATCTCGCCATCATCGGAAACTATAGACAGGATAGCAGCCAACGCGTAATCCGAAGCGTCGGTTTCCACGATGAGCTGCTTGTCAGGAACCCAATGGGTAAGAATGGGTGCCGACGTGAAAGCGTCCTTAAGTTCAGTGAAAGCGGAACGGCATTTTTCCGAGAAGTTCCACGGATTACCCTTCCGGGTAAGGCGGGTGAGCGGAACAACTATGTCGGAATAGTTGTATATAAACGCCGATAGAAATTAGCGAACCCAAGGAAGGATTGAATGTCTTTTACTTTCCTTGGTTCCGGCCATTCTTGAATAGTCTTCACCTTTGTTGGAGACATGGTGAGACCGTTGGGCGATAGTATATATCCGAGATATTCCACGGATTCCGAGTGGAACTCACACTTATCTGCGCGCGCGTACAACCCGTGCTTCCGGAGTCGACGCAAAACTTCCCTGACATGTTGGCGATGTTGCGCAAGGTTATCAGAGTATATAAGGATGTCATCCAAATAAACTATGACGCACACATCAAGAAGGTCTTTGAAAACATCATTCATGAAGCGTTGGAAACCCGCGGGTGCATTGGAAAGTCCGAAGGGCATGACTAGCCATTCAAAGGATCCATAGCGAGTCCGGAAAGCGGTTTTCCATTCATCGTCCTCGGCAATGCGGACCAGGTGGTGCGCGTAGCGCAGGTCGATCTTGGTGTAGATACGGGCGCGACGGGGACTGTCGAGCAAATCTGAAATGAGTGGCAAAGGATAACGATCCTTTTTAGAAATAGCGTTCAACCCGCGGAAATCCACACAAAGCCGAAGCGATCCGTCCTTCTTGCGGACAAAAAGGACGGGAGCCCGTGCGGAGAGCGTGAAGGTTGAATAAATCCGATCCGGATATGTTCATCGATGAATTCCCGAAGAGCGGAAAGCTCGGATTGGGAAAGGGAATAGATCCGACCTACAGGAGGTGAAGCACCTTCTTCTAGGTTGATCTTTAAGTCGTAGGGACGGTGAGGGGCAAGTGTATCTGCCCGGGACTTGCTAAATACATCAGCAAACTCGTGATACTCAGACGGTATTGAAGAGAGATCCGGAGCTTCCTCTGGATTGAGGGCAGCGGCGGAAGCGACAGCACCAAGCTGGATACGGAAAGTCTGTGCTCCCTCTAAACGGCATGCACGCGAGAAGGCGGCACCGTTTATTAGCGAAATGCTAGGAGGAGGTGGCAGAGACTCATCAGAGGTGACCGGAGATGGATCCTCGGAAGCGGAACCTGGTTCCGAGATCCCGGATTTGAGCGGAAGTTGCTCGGAAGTGTCTGGAGTCCGGAATGTTAATGAGCCCGATACCCAGTCAATCAACGGATTGAAGCGGGTGAGCCAATTGTATCCTAGGACTGCAGAACACACGGAATCAAGAGGTGTCACATAGAGTTCGACTGTAATACATTCACCGGTAGGGAATAGTACAGGCAGTGTAACGAACTCGGTTATAACATGATTGGTGGTGCCATCGAAAAGTCTGAGAGCGATAGGTGGAGTAGGTGAGGTAGGAATAGCATGTGTCCGAACGAAAGATGAATCCATAAAACAATGGGTAGAACCCGAATCGACTAGAGCGCTATATGAAACTGTACAGGGTGTAGGGAGAGCATGGATGGTACTACAAAGTGGAATATGAAGGGCATTGGGGTCGGAAAGAGCGGAAGCGTTGAGTCTTACCTGCATCGGCTGCGCACAGGGGAACAACGCGGTCCTCGGCTTGTGTGGTGTCCAGAGGACCGCTCCCTATTTTTCGAACCCGAAGCCGGGTTGGAAAGAGGCGCGGACCTGCGGGTCGAGGGACCCGCAGAAGCCGACGTAGGAGCCGAAGCGGATATTCCGGATGCCCGGGCTCTAGCCGCGGAAGAGGCAGAGCGGGGACATTCTTTGGCGCGATGCCCCGGATTACCGCAGAACAAGCATAGATTGTTGTCCATGCGACGCTGACGTTCTTGTGGCAAAAGTTTGCCATCTCGACCAACCTTGTCATTCAATTCCGGCCTCCGCTGTTGGGGAGGCTGCGAGGAACGAGGTGGGTGACTACCAGCACGGTGGGGATAACTCGGACGTGGCGCATATTGACCCGAAACGAGGCGGGAAGGCGCCGGGGTGACTGCGGAGCGGTTTGTAGTAGCTCTAACAGAGCTATCCGGAACCCGCGGACCCCGAGGCTGGTGGGTTCCCGCGTACGCTCGGACTGGCGTTCCCAGTACCGACTATCGATCCCTTGAGCTAGTTTAATCATCCCGCGCTTTGTGGTAGGTTTCCCAACATGAGAGATCTCATCCTTAATGCGACCCGGAAACCCGGAATAGAGTCGGTGGCATAAGGACTTATCATCCCAGTCGGTGCGCTGTGCAAGCCTGTTGAACTGTACAAGATACTTGGACAGTTTCTGTGAATCCTTCATAACGAGGACATCCAGATCATTCTCGGCATCCCCTTCCGGGTTCGCTAACCCGAAGTTATCCTCTAGCATGACGACGAAAACCTCCCAAGAGTGAAGGAACTCATCATCAGCATAGGGATTGGAGAGGGTCGGCATAACGAGCTGAAGCGCGGTATCCCGAAGATATGCGAGAGCGAAGTTGACTTGGGAGTGTCCATCCGAGTATTGGGAAGGATTATTCCGGAAGTAAATTTGGCATTGAGTAATGAACTGCTCCAACTTCTCAGCACTGGAACCATCAAAAGTATCTGGCTTTTGAACGTTGCGTTCCCGACGTGTTCCCGATGTACCCGGGCGGATTCCGCAACTCTCAAAAGAGCCGGCAAGCCGGTCTTCCCGGGAGTGGCGCGCAAGAGGTGTGCGCCTGGGATTGTCGACATCATCCTCATCACCATCATCCCCTGAGTCTGAGGATGGTGGAGACGGAGGATTGGGCTGAGAAGGAGGTGGAGGTGGCGGTCCAATGGTACCACCATCAGAGCCGTGACCCTCGGGAGTGTCCCGGTCTGCTGCGACTGTACCGTATGGCGGTGGAGTGCCATCCGGAGGAGCCTGAGCAGATCCGAGGTTCCCGGCTGCAGGAACAGAAAGTAGCTGAGCGGAAGTCGAGGTGGACCCAGGAAAGTAGCACTAGGAGGTGGTGCTGGGCTGGGTGTAACCCGAGACGGTGTAGAAGGTAGAGAACCTGAAGTACTCCGTGGAGGCTGTTGCCTCGTAGCTGCACGGGTGGCACGAGCACCCACAGCATTGGTATGACTAGCGGTATGCGCTGTGCGAGTAACCGAAGTCCCAGTTGGAGCCATGATAAAGAGATATCCAAGGTATCAGTATTCGTATACTGTTACGTACCGATTCTCTTCCTGTTTAGAAGTGGTTGCGAAGACACCCGGAGGGTGTGGGAGAACTATAACGGAAACCCGAAGTGAGTACGGGTGCGGGAACGTAGAGCGGAAGTGCGGAAAGAACCGTGGCTTCAGCTTGTGTGCTGCGCCGCCTGGATATCCCCAGGGAATGGTTCGTATTTCGAGGAAGATGATATGTAACCAAGGAAGACGTTCCAGAGTATAAGAGAAGGCTTCGCCACTACACTAGGTAGTGGGAGAGAAACCCGAAGGAAAACCCGGAGCGGGTTTCAGAACTTAGAGTAGGAAGAAAGTGTACAGAGTTGATACGAATACTAAAGACTACCTATTACATCTGGAAGACTACTTATACTAAGTAGGAACCTGTGGATACGAATGTAGAAGTATTATACAAAGGACAAGTCAAAGGAGTAAGTAGGAAATGAAGTCTTGGCAAAGCGGAGTAGGGGCGCAAATGACGCGCTCAGAATGAAGAATAAGGAACTAATCTACAAAGGCCATAATGAAACGTATAAGTAGGAATGGAAGGGAGGAGTAATAGAATGATGACGCGGTGAGGCCGTCATAAGAGAAAGTACGTATCCGGGATACCCGATAGAAAACCCGACGGGTTCCGGGTACGTTCCCGGGCGGGAACGTCGGGAAGTGTAAACCCGAAGCGGGTACGTTCCGGGAACGGACCGGATATGTTGGAAGGTCACGTGGGAACGTCGGCACGATGTATCCGGACACGGATATAACATTGACCACACTTGGGTTGGTTATCTTGAGTTTGAACCAGTTTCAAATAGTACTGAAAAGACTGAAATAGATCTGAAAGAAAGTATATCAATCCAGACTTTGTCTTATAGCAATCCAGATTGCACACTTAGAATGTTATGTATACTAGAATCCCTGAAAGCCCTTTATAAAGTTGGAAGATGGATCCAGAGAGTCCATATGCAGACATGTTGGCAGTCCAACACCAATTCCATATGCAGATTGGTATGATACCTCCAAAATTGCTGAGTTATACATGGATTATGTCCTCCAACCTTATTAAGTGCTTGATAAGCATCAAAAATCACTGCAGGCACTTAGGTGGTGAACCCCATGCATGAAGTAATGTTTCTAATTCCCACTACCTTTAGGTAAGATACACCTCATCCATACTCAACCACCCCACATGATCAGAGCAATGCAAGGGTGTAATGGGGTCTACTTCTCATAGAGTTAGCTGAATGTATTCTTAAAACTACCAGATGTCAAAAATGTGTTTTCAAACATGTTCTGGTTGAAAATAATAATATAAGGGAGATTTAGGCAAGTAGACCCCAAAATACTGCATGAATCTCATTATGGAAAGTGCATTACAGAGTATGTGCAGTCTAATTGCTCAAATCTCCCTTATATTACTATTTCTAACTAGAATGTGCTTGACACTATATTTTTGACACCTGGTAGTTTTAAGAATATACTCAGCTAAATCTATGAGAAGTAGTCCCCAATATACTCTTCATTACACCTTGCATTGCTCTGATCACATGGGGTGGTTGAGTATGGATGAGGTGTATCTTAGTTGGGTTTTGGCAGCCAAAATAAAACAAAATTTGGCAGAGAAATTCATAAAAACCTGATGACATATTTATGCTGTTTTGGGCTTAGCATTTTTGGGTTTTCCCTTTTGACACCCTCTTGAGTCTTTGTTTCCTTTGTTGTTTGCACCAGTTGGATCTGATGCTGGTTCACCTTTACCACATTCTTTCCCTCTTGACATGCTTGTTGCTGAGTGCAACATTTTGTAACCTGCAGTGGTTGAAGGTAACTTACCTGCTGGGTGGATAATCTGTTTAATTGCACTATGTATTTTTGAATTGCAAATCTTATTGATCTCTGAATTTGTTTCTGCTTCTCAATCATATTATTACTTCATATTTTCAGTGGGGATTGTTTCATAATGCATAATGTTGGTACAATGTGCCACAGTACTACTGAAACTTGTGAAAGCTTTGGTTCCATTCATGAGCTTTGCATCTTGCTTGCCTTATTTTTACAGCCCTTCCATTCTGCACTTGATCCTTCATTTGAATGTAGTAAATTGTAGTTGTTCCTCACTATGTATCTATCGCCTGGAGCTGGTAGATAAAGATTGGGTAAAGTGGTAGTGGGCTCTGCTGGCCTTAGGGTTTATTCTTGTCAACACTATAAAGTAGATGGAGCTGGTACCATTTTTCTGTTGTAGCCAGTTTCATTATTTAATGTTTAGTCCACAGATGAATGTTGGAGTTACAAGAAGTTGACGACAAGACACCGTTGAAATTATGTGAATTGTGTTTGATGAAAATGCAGCCCTGAGGCTTGAGCTTATTTTCTTAGAATCATGTACCAACCATATACCCTTTCGGGCATAAAATAGGGCCATTTTACTCAAATTTGATATAAACTATGGGACATTCCTGGGGACGTGGCAATTCAGGCAAAATTATCTCACCATAATCCCACCCCCTTCATCGGACTCCCGGCCGGACTAGTGCTATAATCGGGCAGGTATCCAACCTCCTCCCAAGCGCCATCCATACGCGGATTTTCCATCATACCTTCCCGCCGAAAATCTGCCAAAAATTAGCGAACTGCCCTCCGACCTAGGTCAAAAATGCTCGAAATATACGCGGATTGGTATCAGATCTCTATGGGCGCTTTCGGGGGTCCTTGTATACTTCGCATTTCGCGCCTAGTGTGCACACTGCATCTTCTACCTCTCGCAGATGACGTACATGTTTCTCCATATGTTCTTACTGGGTAAACTGCGCTGTGTCAACTGGATACATTTCAGACAGAAACAATTTCGTTCCGATGAGCTTTGCTCTAGACGAATTCCATGCTTAACAACGCAGCTATCCGGCGATCATTATCATTTATCCTTGAAGATCCATCCGAAATACATTCAAGTGGCCTTGGATTTTCAGTTGACGATAATCATATTGTCTCTGTCCATTCTTCGCCGGTGATCACAACGTTTTGTTTCCATTTTATCTCGTGTTTCATTCTACAGAACGTGGCTTTGGCGTGCCTCGCCTCCCGGACCACTTACACCGCGGGAAATTGCTTCTATAAGCGCGAAGATATGATGAACATATGATGAAAATATTTTAAAATCGATAATATTGAGAAGATATGACGAAAATATTTTGATTTCATCATATCTTCTCAATATCATCAAAGGAAATAGAAGCAATTGCCCGCGGTGTTAACTACTGTAATTATCCATGAATAAATTATCAATTTCCTATGATGAGAAAATGCCGGTTTGGAGGGTGCACGCAATTATCACCGAAACATTGTGTTTGGACTCTTCCACGAGCCAGGCCGGCTCATTTGTTACCTCCGTAAATTGACATACTCGTCTATGTACCGATTCCCTAGCTTATTTTATAACGTGCTCATACCAGTAAAGCGAAAATTCCAGCTTTTCATATCTCCGGTGTTCGCCACAACCCCACCTGCAGCATACCCCAAAATGTTTCCCGAATCGCCGCTATAAGCAGCGCGACGGCCATCGTTGTAGATTACGTTTCTGTTGCAATCTATACTTGTAATCATAGAAATGCGGTCGGACAAGCGATATGAGCTCTTCAAGTTCATAATTAGCTGCATGTGCGATATGGTTTGGGATTTAACCTATCTTCAATGTCTTTTAACCATGGGAAAAATGTGATTCCAGCATACTCTCGCGGGTGAGACATGTTTTGTCATCGGGAGATTACATTTTTACATTTACTTATAGTTTTGGTACGGCTCCACGTCTATATTTTCATTGCTGACATTGGAAGCAGGACATATAAGCGACGAATTCTTTTGATATTAATATTCCACAACTGCTGATAAACCGCATAAAGTTATATTGCCATTACTTTTCTATTCAAGTTATCGCCGGTAGTATGGCAGACTTTATTTTATATTTAGAAACAACGGTACTAGTCAAAGTTTTACAGTAACAATAGATGTCCCACAGAGAACTTCCCACTTGAACTACAGCAGGAGATAGGATTATTTTCGACTCACTGCTCCAATTCGGACTGGAAATAGCGACGGAGTTCGGCCCTTTGATATCTGCGGAGTACTTAAGGGTCTCACGCAAAGCCCACAATGTGGAGCTCGCGCGGGAGAAGAATCCATTATCAGACTTGGAATAAGCGACAAATCATAGTTCTTTTGATACACCACCAAGTAAAAAACATTTTCAACATACTCCAAATTTTATGCACGTGCATGGATAAAAATCTTCTGGACGACTGTACTGATTAGATAGTTACCATTCGGTACATCGTATCTGCAATGTCTCAAGTATATTTAGAATTAGATAATGTATGACGCAAAACATGTTAAAGTTAAAGTTTTAGCCTGCTGCATATCCAAACGATAAGACGCCCGGGACGGAATCGGAATCATCCACATTCAATTGAAATTTGAGGAGCTTTAATCTCGCTTGTAAGCGGAAATAACGGTGAACCGGTGATATAAGTAACTGTGTCCTCGAGCTAACCTCGAGGGATGATTCGGTACGTGAGGCCACAATGGAGGCAAGAGGCGGTACACTCGATCTCATTTCAGTTCTGTACCGTGATTCTCATTCGACATTGGTACCTGGCAGAGCGCAGGACATGTGTGGACCTTGTTTCAAATCACACAAGCACATACATTAAACGACATATCTATTGAAGGCGGATGTTCGAACTGCGTCATACGTCATTTCTATACCCTGTTTCATGATCAACGCAGTTGTATCCTGACAAGACATACGCTTTAGAGTATTGTACGTTTGAATCGGAAAGATGAGGAAGAGAGACATACGAGAACCCTGTTTCATAATACCATACTTGTCGACGTCGACGACATTCCCTTGCCCAGCAAGTGTACTATATTGGAGACGAAGGGTTGGATAAAAGTTGTTGCTGAGCATCTGACTGACTGCGATTAGATCGACGTCTAGAGTCTGTGCAGGGTATCAGTGAGACAGCCTCGTTAATATGCGTGTGGAGGTCAAAGTCTGTGCAGGATAGCAATAAGATCAGCCTCGTTGATAAGTGTATGTGTAGAGGTCAAATTCCTTTGTTCTCGTAAATCGATATATTTGGTCTGCAAAATCTGAATCATAATTGTGATTCTGATGCAAACTGGTTCAATGTACATCCACAGGCCAACTGTTGCGTTTTCTTTATCAATCAGTATTAGATTCTAGACTATGCAACGAATTCATACTTTGCTCCACGGGCTAGTGGTTTTTAACGGTACTGCGCGGTACACTGCACGGTACTGCACGGTACATAAAAAAATGTACGGTACTATTTACGGTATGCACGGTACAATGTACGGTACTTTCCTGATAATGCAATTTGGCTGAGTAGTACATGTATGATATTATAAATAATGCTTAAAACATTTAGAAAGCAAGAACAACCTATACTACAGTAATAAATAGTGACATATAACATTTATTCTGAGTACCATATATCAATTATGTGAGAAAATACTACGATAAATGAAGTACCACATCAAAATTGTTGTATGGTACATCAACATGAGACAATGCCGCGATAATCGGAGCAACACTTCAAAATTAATGTACTATACAGCATTAAATCTTGTATTAATGTATGGTACATCAACGTTGATTCACACCAAATTTTATATTATATTCACAGCTAAAACTCATATTTCAGCATACAGCTAAGCAATCTACTCTGCAATAATCTTAATTATAAAGGATTCCACTCACAATTTCCCACGCCTCCGCTTATTATATCGAATTCCTATTTACTGCTGCCCGCCCCTCTTCCCGCCCCCGCCGTCTTCTTAAAAATTCCCACGGTGGTCCTCGTTCATGTAATTGACCTTCCATCAGTTTTATAGCTATTCAACAACACCTATGCTGTGTAAATTATAACTGTAGGATTTATTGTACAAAAATAGTAATTATACCGAAGTAGAAATTTGAATTATTTCATAATTTTATAAGATCATCACAAGCCTTACACCCGTGCTTCGCTACAGGGCCCTACAGGCCGGGGCCTGTCGGCCCCCCCTCCGCTCCACACGGGTGATGGCTTGCTGGGGGGCTGCGCCCCCCAGACCCCCCACTTCTTCATCCCAGTCTTTAACATACTCCATTCTACTGCAATATCACTTCACTGATTTCTTCCCCAACTCCCACTCACACTCTATTAGCCATACATTTATGACACCATTCCAGTGCTTCAGTCCATTCTCCTTCCAATTCCATTCCCTTATGACTACTTGCATATGACTCCCCATATCTTTCTATCATTTGCATATTTTGTATCTTACCCTCCACATTGATCTAAAATATTGTTCTCCCTTGCATGCAGTATCATTGAATCTCTTAGTATACTGATTCTTGGAATTATCTCAGGTATTTAAGTAGCACATTCTGTACTTAGCATCTCAGTTTGAATAGTGACTAAGATTATCCTCTTGCTCACTCTATTGACTTTACCTGGTCTCACTCCATTCCTCTCTTCCCCTCTGACTCTACTTCCAATATGACTCCAATCACTCCTGCATTTCAGCCCAACAACTTTGTAAGAGGCATATTACATGACCTAAAGTTAGGCAACAGCACAGGTATGGGTGTACCCACAACTTGCAAGTACCCATCAGCTATGTAAAGAGTAAAAATAGTATAACTACTGTAAACAAATGAAGAGCTTTCCAATGAATTAATAAAGACTATTACAATGTCTTGTGCAATGTATTGTGCTGAGAACCCAGTTTTGTATTTTATTCAGTTCACAGGGTTGACTTTTAGATGCTGTACCTCTGTGTATTTAACTATGAATCATGATTTTCTTCACCATTTCATTTTGGATCTTTATGAAAATTCAAGCAATTATAGCCTGTGATGCCATGTTTAAAATGAAACCTTTGGCATATTTTTAAATGGCTTGGTTCCTTCACTACAACTAATCTATTCTCCCCTTTCCCTCAATTTAAGATGCACATAGATTTTATTATTACTCAACCATTTCTGGTCTGTTAATTTCATTCCTTGGAATATAAGTAGTACTCTGTTCAATGTTCAAAATGATACATTGCCCAGCTGAAGTGAATGGTCCTTTTATTTCAATCTCATCTGTTCTGATCTCATCCAGGCATATACCTGCACTTATGTCATTGCTGAAGCACATTTAACTTATTCTATATCTATCATATTTCTACTTCAAAATATTGTTATATTGTATATTGTAGAGCAGGCAAAATGCCTGTGATGCGAAATGTGATATCTTGCACATCTGAAGATGTTCCAATTATGATTACATAATCACACATCATACTGGAATGATGTATCCATATGCACTCTGCTCATCTTGACCTATCCTCACTTCCTGCTTGCCCTTCCCCTCACTTTCCCCAAATATACATCTTTATGCACTGCTCCAATATTGTACCCAACTCTGAGGAATGTTTTGACACATCAGGACCTCTCCACCACCACTCACAAAGCCAGACCCTGAAGTTTGACAGTACTTACCTCAACACTACTCCTCAAACCAAGCTCCCCCAATTTACTTCCCATTCTTTCTTCATGTTTCAGCTATGTTATTTTGTTCACCTTCCATTTCTTAACCCAAGATCTTCATTCACCTGCATTCTGTTTTAACTTACACATTTTAGAATTAATTGTTTTCATTCAGTATATAAATCTCTGTATATTTCTACAGGTCATTTAATCAAGTTTTTCACCACCTTGAATTCATACTCTAAGTTTAAGCCTTCATTTCAATGTTCTCACCATCAATTTTATCAATCTATATGCTCTTGCCTCTTGTTTTCATGCCAGAACTTCATATTGAAGTTCTCTCTCTCTTGTAACATTCCAAAACTCTTGTTTCATCATTCTCACTCCCTCCCTCTCACCTTAGGACACCCAGGTCAGATGGGTATCTCAATGTACTTGCATTTGTCTTTGTTTAGATACATGTAACACACTCTACACCTCTTCAATATTGATCTGATAACTGTGTACAGCATTCTCCTGCTACTTCTATTCTCATTATGTGCTAAGTCACTCTTTACCTGACTCTCCACCTCTATCTTCTCCATCTTTCATTTCAATTTGGCTCTGTACATATTTACATACAGAAATTCTACCAATTATATAAACCTTACATTTATACCATCCATTTCAATCATTTATTCTACCTATAAGCTTTAAGGATCTCACCACCTCATCTATTAGCTATTGGCCTACTAATATTAAATATAATATTTGCCTACAGTGTAGTGATGATTTTTTGAAAGTCACCTTAAACAGAACCATTCCACCACCATATCAAAGCTCACAGATAATAGACTCCATAAATATCTTATCAGTATCACTTGCATTGGTTTAACATAATTAAATATTCAAACATATTTGACTATATTTGATAATGTACCTTCCCTCCACTAATATTTTTATTGACAATTTAAAACAATCTCACACTTGGTCAAAAGTTCAATGAGAAAGCAATACACTACTAATTACTACAATAGAAACAAAAAACAACCAAAAATTGAGTGTTTTTAGAAATATTACTATGAACATAAATATTCAGGCTCATTTTCGGTGTTGAATTCCAGGGGGAGGGGATAAAGGCATGAAGGTAAGTACTTAGTGCGGCAGTATGGAAGTTCCAGCGCTTGCTGCCGATTAACACCGAGAGAGTGCTCCTCGCGCTTTTTTAAATGCTGACTAATCTGAGCATGCGCTCAATTGTAGGCCGTTGGGTTTGATTACATAATCTACTTTCATCTACTTTATTTATATACTTATTTAGTTTAGCGTATTTCCCTTAAATAAATCTCCCACGCGTTTTCTAATTATATATTGATATTGATTACCTATAATACCTGAGGTACAGGTTATTATGTAAAAAAGAATGTGCAACACATGTTCCAAAAAGATTCAAGAAAAAATAGTAGATATTGAGCCAAAAAATGCGATATTACTTGCTCACTGTTGAGCATGATGATGAGGAAGGGCGCCCATCAACATATCATCCATCAAAATGTGCAACGGCCTTGAGGAAGTGTATTTGATGGCATTGATGGATGTCGGCGACAGTAGTTGCAAACATGGATAAAGGTGAGAAAATACGTGGGAAATGTTAAACAAGACGGAACCTTGAAGGAAATGGTGGGTTGGTGTAAAATAGAGGAAAAGTAAAGAGAGGCTGCTGCACGGTACATTTACAACATTGCACGGTACATTTACAACACTGCACGGTACGTGCACGGTACTTTACGGTACTACTTTACGGTACTTTATTTATGAACGGTACTGTACGGTACAGATTTTTGTGCACGGTACGTGATTTTTGATGTGAACGGTACTTGTACGGTACGTTGTGGCAGTGCACGGTACTTTTACGGTATACCACATTAAATACATGCATGTCATTACAATACATGAAACTCACAACTGTTTCCAAGTACATCTCAATTCAAATATTTGCATTTTAATTGATGAGAGATGTTATAATTATTAGTAACATGCGTGGCAGGTTCAATTGTACAGCAGCAATACTTAATTATGCTATGAGTACACTAGTATACTTAAATTCATTAGTTCTATGAGAGTGAAGATGGGAGAAGTGTCTTGATGGCCCATACATTATACCCTCATCAACTAGTGTTATAGCATAATAAATAAGTGTTTAATTGATTTTATATAGGGTAATTAGGTTACAATTTATACCGTAAATTAGTATGTGTTGTACTGTATGTACGGTATGCACGGTACATTTACGGTACTAGTCAGTACTGCACGGTACATGCACGGTACATTGAGTACCGTTCAGTACCGTGCGTACCGTCAAAAACTGTCGGCCCTTGCTCCACCGTGCGCGTGACCGCTCCTCAGCAATGTACGCCACAGCGAGGGGGGAGGTATTGAGCAGCGTAACGTAGTCGGCCAGAAGCAATAAGGTGAATGCAGTATTTGGTAGAACGTGGTGAGCGACTCGGAAGCCACGAATTCAAATTCATATCTTGCTCCACTACTTCTGACTGGAAACAGTGTGCGTCACAACAAGATAGTAAATAATAGAACGTGGCGAGCGACTTGAAAGCAACGACAAATTCATACCTTGCTCCATGGCCGCCACAGCGAGGGGGAGATAGTTACTGAGCAGCGTAAGGTAGTCGATGACTTGGAAGCAACGAATTCAAATTCATATCTTGCTCCACCACTTCTGCTCGGCAACAATGTACACCACAGCGAAGGGCAGGTTCTAAGCACCTTAGTCAACGTTCTCGACTACTTGGAAGCAATACGTTACGCAGCGAGATAACTGAACTCATACCTTGCTCCACCATTCCTCAGGACCTCAGCAATGTGCGTCAAAGCAAGGAAGGTAGTAAGCGTCGACAGTCTCGACCAGAAGCAATGGGTTGAATCCAGTATTATTTAGTACAACGTGGTGAGCGACTCAGAGACAGCGAATTCAAATTCAATTCTTGCTCCACCACTTCTACTCGGCAACAATGTACACCACAGCGAGGGGGGAGGTTCTAAACACCTTAGTCGACGTTCTCGACTACTTAGAAGCAATATATTATGCAGCGAGACAACTGAATTCATACCTTGCTCCATGGCATCGCTCCTTAGCAATGTACGCCACAGCGAGGGGGGAGGTTCTAAGCACCTTAGTCGACGTTCTCGACTACTTAGAAGCAATACATTATGCAGCGAGACATCTGAATTCATACCTTACTCCACCACTTCCGACCGACAACAATGTGCGTCACAGCGAGGGGGATGTTCTGAGGATCGGCAGGCTCGACTAGAAGAAGTGAGGCAACCGAATTCATACAGCGCTCCACCTGGCACCACTTCTGAATTCGAATACCGTAACGTATTCGGCAGATTTGACTACTAGCAAAAACGACTTTGTTCCACTGTTCAATATGATTGGTAATAGATGAATGAATGAATGAATTGTATTTTGGGGTGATAATCACCGTAGTCAATAACTTGAGAGCGGGTGTACGATGGCTAGTGATGTGATGAAATGACGATCTGCCGGGCCCCGACATGTAAATCATGTTTGATAACGTCTGAGCGAGACGAAGTAAAATGATTTTCGTCAGTGTGCCTGCACATAATAGATAACATTGAATTGAATCCAGGGGTACAGTAATTGCCAGTGGAACGGAAGTGTGCTGGAATTCATACAGTACGCTGCTCAGCTCCACTTCTTCATCGACATCATGCCTGATAACTTTCAATACTGAACGTCTAGGCGGATGGAGGACGGATGGAATACACACTCGGGGGTACAATGTAGAATTGAAGAACGGAAAAGTCCATGTCGCGTGGCGCGCTGGAAATCACGTACGAGTCATACATTCACACAGTACGCTACCCAGCTCCACTTCCGAGTCCCCCTCGCTGTGGCGTTTTTATCGGTATGCAAGTCGGCAGTCGTCCAGCAGCCAGCTGCTACCACATCGCTGTTGAGATATTTTTGGCCTGTGATTGGTGATGATCACCATAACGAGCGAATCATGTATCAATACTAAGCAAATCATGCCGTTGTGCTTGACAACAATAACGTACCGCTGAAATGACTCTTTCTGATTATAGATTATGATTGGTCTATTCTGGGTAGTTGAAGTTGAGAGATGGTTGATCACTGCAAGCCGAGAGGATTACACACCTGGATGTAGTAGTCAGCTAGCGGTCACAGGTACTCCACCGTCCCACCCCGCTATAGCCTATAAGGCCGAATCTAGTCGAGTCGAATCACTGAGATGGCGGGTGCACCTTCCGTGGAGCTCTAGTGATTGTGGAGGCGGCGCCGGTCATCTATCATATCAGTGTTACAGTATCAGTATCAGAACAGAGGAAAGATAGAAGTGTAAAACATACTATAATCATTAATACTAAGTAAATCATGCTGTTGTGCTTGACAACGATAACGTACGACTGTAAGGTCTCTTTCTAAGAATAGGGAAGGAGTGGTTTATTCTGGGAGATGCTTGTACCGCGGGGTACTACACCGTGCTGAGGGATACGCATCTGGATGTAACAGTCAGCTAGCGGTCACAGGTACTCCACCGTCCCGCCCCGCTATAGCCTACAACGTCGGGTTGAAACGACTCGTGGAGCTCAAGTAATTACGGAGGCGGGCACCTGTCGTCTATCATGATCCATGGCGGTGTCACAGTATCAGAACAGAAGAAAGACAGAAAGAAGTGTAAAACATACAAGCTGTTACGAAACATTCCAATCACACCAAATACTCCACCCCCCTCCTTCCCCAGACCCATCTCGAGTCGGCACAGGTGTACATACTTAGAACCCCCGTGGAGCTCCTACTGACTTCGATAGTTCGAGAGGGGGTGGAGGCGGCGTCCCGTCCATTCTGTGGCATAAGAATAATCCGTAGCGATAAACACTTCGGAGCAGGTAGCTGCAGCAGCATAGCGCACAACGAGGTCAAAAGTCGTGTTTTGATTGGAATTTGGCCCTGGAATAACCCAATTCCATACGCCGATCGTTACATAAGTACATACACATGCGATTGGCCAATACGAGTCCGATTAAGCCACGAGCTCCATAGGATCTTCACCTAACTAAAAAGGAATAAAGGGTAAATATGACCAAAGGAGTATATAAGGCCTAGCCCAGACCGGATCAGAATAACGTCATGGGGGGTTTGCTCCACCCGCTGTGAACGAACTGGTCTGGTTGTCAACAAACAGCCGCTTACCCCTTTCCCATTTCCTTTCCTTTGCTTACAGTACCTCTGCCAGCCAGCCTGCCGTGCCAGCCAGCCCTCCCATCCGGTTTTACTCCCGTTTTTTTGATCCCACTGCTTGTTTCCTTCTTACCACCACCACCACGAATTACTTTTCGCTTTTGCTTTTTACTTTGCTTGCTTGCTTTCTTCCTTGTATCTCCCCTACGCCTGCGCCTACGTCTACGACATACACGATCGGAGACTACTGCCCAGCATCAGGACCAGCACCGCTAGGACTATACACCGATAGACACACCCAGCCCCCCAGAGCACCCAGCTCCGCGTCCCCCTCGCCCACTTACCAATTCCATCAATCTGCGCTCCACGGCCGTCTCCACACGACAAAACAATGGCACACCATTCACATTCCTCGCAGCAGCAGCACCAGCAGCAATCGTACCCTTCACCACTCACCCTCTCACCCACTTCATCTTCCTCTCTCTCCTTTCCCTTTCAACGATCGCAGCAGCAGCCTCAGTCACCGGGAGGGAATAAAGGGAGCTCAAGAATGTCAGGAGCAAGAACACCATACACCCCCATTCTCCCTTCCGACTTTTCCTATTTCTCACCTCAAGCACCCGACTCAGCCTCTTTACCCTCTTCCTCCGTCCCCATCCCTTCTTCATCATCCTCAGCAACAACGGGGCACCACTCGCAGACATACACATACACGGCCGCGCCTCACCAGCCTTCTTCCTCGTCCTCATCCAGCGACAGCAGCAGTAGCAGTGAAAGTGGATCTGGTGGAACACCCTACCCCGTAATCACAGCAACAATAACATCGCGCTCTCCAGCGCCAGCACAAGACATGCTTGCTCAGTTTTCTTTGCATTTTCCTTCTCCTCCGGCATTACGCCTCCCTTCTGCATCCACCACCTCACTCTCAAATTCAAATCCGTCACCGACGGCACAGCAGCCTAGAATATCCCCCTCCGTGCCTCAAGTAAGCTCCCTCCCGAGTCCAATGGACCGTTCAAGAAGAACGGGCATGACACCCCTCATGACCGCCCAAACGTCCCAGGGGAAGCATACCCTCACCGTCACATTGCCCAAAAGCATCGCTCCGGAGATGGTTACCGTGTCCGCTAACAAGGGAGACAGACTGAAAGTAGTCGCAGACGCATGGCATATGGAAGACGACTGTACGTCTCTTTTCTTTTAACATACCTCTCGTGCTGACGAAAATCAAATAGGCCACTACGAGTGGATAATCTCCTTCCAACCATACGACGTCGATATGTCGTCTGTGCATGCCAAGTTTGATCCGGATGGGCGGTTGACTATTGATGTGAAGAGGAGGATGCGGTATGCGATGGGTGGGAATTTGCCTGTTGGTGCTGGAGGGGGAGGTAGGATGGGGTATTTTGCGAGGGCATAAGGTGGAGCGTGGACGCTCTGCTATGTTGTTAGGGAGGGGGTGGAACTCGAGTTTTACCCACTACCGACCTTCAAACCTTCAAAATCTGCTCACTCGCACCCTCGCTCACCTCGCTCACCCCCCTAACCTCTTTCAAATCCGCTCCTCAACCTCATCTATACATCTATACATCTAACATCACGCCTTACTTCAAACCGTACCCTCACACAACCTCAAACCCGCTCCTGCCCTCACCCCACTTCAAACCGTATCCCCAACCTCCTCAAGCCCGCTCTTGCCCTCGCCCTCTCTCGCACGCCGAAACCCCACCTTCAACTCCCGCCAACTCCCCTCTTACCCCCTTCCATCCGTCCGCGTTACACCAACCCCTTCAATTACGTTACGTTACCCCCTCGGCTCATCCACTTTTACCTCCCTCCCCTGCCTGCATGCCCGCTTTCGCCGATCTGCGTGTTTTTTGCTTCGTTACGCGTTACGCGCACGGCCGTAATTCGTGGCTTGGGATGGGTTGTGTTGGCCGGAGTTGAGCGAGGGGGAGGGGAAGCTTGCTCGGAACTTAGTCTGTGTTCCTCTCATTGCTGCTGCCTCGTTTTGCCTCCGATCCCAGCCAGCCAGCACAACCGCAGGTCATACGTCACATACAGTTCTGTCGAACTTGTCTCC
This sequence comes from Cyathus striatus, assembly GCA_025738555.1. Lineage (NCBI taxonomy): Eukaryota > Fungi > Basidiomycota > Agaricomycetes > Agaricales > Nidulariaceae > Cyathus > Cyathus striatus. The sequence continues at coordinate 3,580,052 of JAOVFP010000012.1, forward strand.
CGTGTCTTCTCCGATCCCAGTCATACAGCAGAAAGGCATACGTCATACTTAGTCCTCCGTTCCTCGTCTGACAGTCTTTTGATCCTTCCGCCACCGCCTCCCGTTGCTATTGTCCTCTAGGCTTCTTCAGTTGCCCATTGCCCGTAGTCCGTAGTCACACAGCCACCGCTTCCGATCACTACGTCATTGTCCTCGCCGTCGCCCTCACCTCTCGCTTAATGAAACGCTTGGTTCGCATCGCGCGCGAAGCACAGTGAGCTGAGCCAAGTTTTGGCGTGGGAGGGTCTTGGGAGGCGCGCCTCGAGCTTCGGCTCTCGGTTATCGGTTCTCCGTTCTCGAGGGCCTAGGGGTCGTGGTGTGAGGAGGGCGAGATGGGTCTGGGCCAGGTACGCGGTTGACTTTGGGATTTAGGAGGCGGCCGGAGCGTGAGATTGGCGTGCGTTGCATGTATGCCGACGTTATGCTTTGCCCGAGGATCGCATTGCCTATGATTTTTCGTGTATGGACTACTTATTTACTAGATCGGTTTCTTTCTTTTCTCTTACACTCACTTTGTCTTCCTCCCTCCTCTCCCCCTTACCCTCCCTTTCGCCCGTAATCACTTCCCCTCCCTCTCTCGCTCACTTTTTCTACACCACATGTCCCATCATCGATTTCAGATCAGCAACTACAACAAGAACAACCATCTACCCAGCATGCAGCATTACATATTCCCATCCATATCATATTATAGCACACTATTACTTATACTGCCCGTTTTATTTTTTAGTTAGTTAGTTATGTTAGTTATTTCTCCCCTCCTTTTCTTTCTTTGCGTTTTACGTTTACATTTTAAAAATGTCTCTTGATTTGTTGTGTATATTGTATCGTGTTTTTTTTGAATTGTTATCTAGTTTGTTTTCGTATCTTTTGGTTTTTGAGTGTGATAGTAGATTCTAACTTGGGAACAAAGCACACAGCACCGGAATATCATTTACACGGCTGGGTGCGGGTGTAATTACCGCGCATCTCACGCTCGAGATTAATTACTTAAAGTGGCGAGGTCTGCTTTTTCGCTGGGTCACTTGGACTTGGAGGATTGAGTCGAGTCATGTTGATGGGAGATGGTTTTGCCGTTCCGGTTCCCGTGGAGTGGGAATTTGTATGTGGGCGGATGAATGAAAGAAGAGTGATTTGTGAGAGGTATGTGGGATTTCACATGTACGTTTTATGGTTGTCGGTACAGTATATGTGAAAGGTGGATGAACGCCGGGGGGTTGGTATCTGAGGGAGTACGGCAGTTCAATTGTTGGTTCCGTGTCCTCGTTTTTTCAATTTCTTACACTGTAGTATCATAATCATGCACTTTAATTATCTATTTCCTTTCCATCGCATTTATACTTTAAAACGAAAAAATATGGAAGAAATAAATTATCGATTCCGTTAAAGCGGCCCGTTTCAGCTTTCGCGTTTTCTCCGAGCTCGAGCCGGCGGGGTAACTTAAACTCAGGGGGTCTGTTATTCCTTTTCCTTTAATTCTTACGCAAGTAAGTTGTACCCTTAATTCAAATCTGTTAAAGGCCCTGGACCCTTGGAATAAAGCTCAAGCGTAATTTACTCGTACGAGAAAGTCGTTGGAGGATGTGAAGTAGAACATCGTTGTGCGAACCACGTTCTTTCTATTTCCACTCATCGTCGACACGAGGTGATTCGATGAAGCCGGCGGGTGAGGCGATCGAGAATGCAATACAGTTACTTAGAAGTGCCCGTGTACTGTGTTCTACCTTTCTTCTTTCACTCATCGTCGACGGGTGAGGGATATATCGATTCCGTGCCTTGTCCTCATTTTTGATTACTTTTACTCTTCACGCCAAACTATTTGTCACATTTGAACAAGTGCGACATCATTTCGTCTTACTAATGTCGAATTTCTCAAGACAGCGGGGTAGGTCAGGGGGCCGTACAATTGTCAACTACTAGGCACAAGGTTATACTAGCTTCCGTGCTACGTTTTCTATTATAAAATGTCAACTGCGCCTTTCAGCCCTTGACCCATGGCCTCGCACTACAGCTGCAGCTTACCATGTGTAATGCATAGTACATTGCTTTACAATCTTGTGTCGGGATGTCCACTATGAACTATGTCAACATCACTCAATTGAGCCACCCCGAGCCCGAGTTACTTATTTGATGTATCATCGACAAGCTCCGGTGCACATAGCTTCCGTGCATCTTCCTCGCTCTCGTGTACCACACAGGTTTCGATGATTTAGTGAAATCTATTCATCCTACTGCGATGTCGTCATTTCTGCTCAACGTATCCGACAAATTCGCAACTAGACTTAAAAATGAGTATTCCGTTCGTTCTTCTACGTTCTATTTCATGTTCATGAAAGACGGAAAATAAAACCACCTCGGGTATCTAACCAGTACATATGTCGTCATCACCTTTGTCTTCCCTTGATAGATCTATTTATAGGTCCTTGACATCGTCGAGACGAATTGCTCGATTCGAGTATCGTCGACACTGAGTTCAAACCAGAACCCCCTTGCATATGCAAGCTACTTCAAGCCGGCGGGTTCAGGGGGCATCGAATCGATTACAAAGTATACTTGAGTGGGGTGTTGATAGATGACTTCTGTGCTTCCTCCCGAACTTAACGGTTAGTACACCCGTAACTTTACTTGAAACTGCTGGCAGTGTTAAATGACGTTCGTTGTCCGATGTCCTCATGCTCGTCCTCGTCGTTGCATCTTCCGAGAGAATCGTCAAAAGAATTGGAAATTCTTCAGTATTCGACAATGAAGGTTAATGAACCAATGAAAACGCAACGAACACTCGGTATACGTAGTGAGTGTCAGTACTAAAAATATCGTCTGCCAAGCCCGACTCAGACAATGTGAACTGTAGCTGGGACGGATCTCCTGTGGAAAGTCCTCGTAAGCACATGAGACACAAGCTGACAAGAATGACTTGCTTATTTCGTTCATCGTCGACCGATGCAAACCGGCGGTGAGTCAGGGGTTTTGTATACAAGGAACAGCTTCCGTTCTTCGTCCTCGTTCTCGTGACTCGGAGCTGTATATCATTCCCCCGTTGCTTTAGCAGTATATAGTATTTACTATCCCAGTCAATATATTTATTCCGTTCCTTGTTTGTTTTCGAGAAAATGAAATGAAAATCAGTATTTTCGGACTGTGTATAGTCGTGTCCTCGGTTGCTACCATCTCCTGATATCGTCCACGACAGCGATTGGCTCCTGAAACAACTGCGTGGTTGTTGATTGTGTTAGAAGCCAGTAGTGAACTGAACTGGAACGGAAGAGAAGTTGGTGATATGGATATAAAATCCTAGGGCTGGCTCACGCCGGCATAGCCCACTACCTAGTACCTAAGTATTCCATGATCATCAATCAGTGCCCAGTGCTTAGTGCTTAAGTAGCTACAATTTTTTTTTAATATTGAATACAACTGTGTAGCATAAAAAGATAGAACAAATAACCTAGTAATTTTCAAACATTTAATGGGCATGCCTGTAGGCTGTGGTGTTGAATAGTAGGAATTTAGGTCTAGTCTGATAACCAGCTATTGAAGATTACAGCTTGGAATCAGTGAGGGGTGGCAGGAGTGCGCACTCAGTCTCAGACACTCAGAAGGGGGCTTGGATATTCAGCACTCAGCAGTCGGAAGGTTTCACTGAAAAGAGCGAACCATATGTATTTACATGTTATCTATGGTAATTATTGCATTGCACAGTGGGAAAGAATTCAGTTGCTCTAGTAGGCCTTCAGTAAAGTGCAATAATCTCTCAGCACTGACTGGTTTTTGAAAATGTCGAGATATAGAGTACTATCAAGGGACAGAGCAAGCAGCATTGAGTACCTACAGTGACATAAGCTACTCAGAACATAATGGACATATATACAGCCCACTTACCACTGACCACATATGAAATAATTGCATTTTGGTGATCTGTGTCCATTCAAAGTCCAGCCGTACTCCATCAATGTGTAGAAAGCTTATTTAAGTGACTTGCAAGTGGCTTTTATTAACAAAGAGGAGCTGTTGGGGAACTAAGTATCATCTGGATCAGTACAGACTGAGACGTGTAAAGTTAGACGCTTACACTTGGGTGCTACATCATTCAGCAAACAGCTGTAAACTCAACTGCACAGCATAAAATTCCCCGCATAACCGCAAGAATCTGGTGCACCCTATAACCCTACTACCTTAAAAGGTAGTGGGAATTTATAAAGTGTGACGTCATTGATGATATGGCTGATATGCATGATGTCCGACTCCGAGGACCGATGCTGTCACGAGGCCGCCTCCGATTGGTTGGTGGTTGTAGCTGTACCTTGGGCGAATGCTGAGATGCGCGTGAGCCAGCTTCGAACCACTAGTTCAGGTATACTTACTTTGTAGCAATGTCTTATGCTGCTGTTAACGAAGCTTCTTTGCCTAATCAATTATAACTTGCAGTACACCATCGAGCCACCTGTCCCTTAATGATCAATAGACTAATACAGTGCCGTGAATTTTGATATATATATCACATGGACGTCTGAACGCAATAAGTAGTCCCTCTCCTAAAGCTTCGTTAAGAACCACTCAACGGCAGCCTTGAATGCGCCTTCCTTTCCAGCTTTCGTCTTTGGATCACTCATATCACCGCGGACAGTAAATCCATGTGTACATCCTTCCCAGTACTCCCTTCTATATCCAGGTTCGAAAGAAGTAAGTATCTCGTCTGCCTTCTCTTGCGCAGAGTGAGGAAATTGTTGATCGATGGTGCAGGTATTGATCAAAAGAGGTGCCTTCAACGTTTCCTTGTATTTCTGCACGATACTACAATTAGCAACTGTAAAATGAATAATCGATAAAGAATGTACCTCGAGATCATCGGGAATCTTGATCTGGGAAGGGTGCGAGCAGACAGAAACCGAGATCAAATTTTCGAAAGCTAGGTTGAACACGAATCTCGCTGTAAATGTATTAATGTATGTTCAATTTATAGGTGTCATTTACTCACCTCCATAGCAGTATCCCGTAGCTCCGATATTGGCGACACCTTGGGACTTCAGCTCGGAGATGACTTTTTCAAGTGGCGCTTGAGATACCTCAATTCCATGGTTTTTGAGCCAACCCATGAGGTCGAAATTGTTCTAAATCAACTTTTGAGCGTGTTTTTAATGCCAAAAAAAAATTGAACGTACGCCAGGCCCCAACGCATCAGCAGGAACGGGATCACCGTTAAGATAATCCGGAATGATAGTCTGCGGAGTTGATTTCAGTGCTTGTACTTCCATCACAATAACTGAATTTACCTTGAATCCGTTTGCTGCAAAGTCATCCGCCAACAGCTGCCTCGCTGTTAGTTTCTCAAAGCTACCCTGGAACAATTATTACCTGGGCATTTATAAGCTGGGGACCAAAGACATCCGCAGCGTATAGAATGGCCTTATCCTTTGCATGGTCAACTGAAGGCGTGGCAACGTAACAGTTGACTCCCGCGATTTCTTCCCATTTATCTTTTCATGCAATTTGGTCAGTGTGCAGCTCGAATCACTTGCACGATGTTAAACAGACCTTTGGGAGTGCCTTCATGGGTTACACCTTTAAGTTATATGTTAGTCAATGAGGGTTCCAGCGTTGTCAAGAGTGGTTACACTCACCCCTAATACAGTCTTTACAGAAGCTCATTGAGGATCGATGAAATAATAGGGATGAGACTAGAACCAGTTGTTGCTGATGAGCACTTAGACTCATACTACAATTTTATACCAATTTCTTCCTCTATCGAGTCTTAAAATGGCAAATTAAACCAACGGAAACACGGTAGACTGGATTGATCAGCAAAAGGTTTTGAATTCCAGATCGTTATTCTGTTCAATGTTACGGCAAAGTTTTAGCTCTTCGTACAGGGGTATCAACAGGACACATTGTATAACTAGTTTAGCATGTGCCAAGCGTGCTAGATAATCAAAGTACATTACGACAATTTGTAGTGCATGGGGGCTGAAGTCCTTTATTTTTTAATTTCAAGTCAACATGTTTTCACCACGGCTGTCATTCCTGCGCATTTAATTGTTAAGTGCGGTCTCACGTTGGCCTCGAACGGAGGTCATACGAAGGGCAGCACTTACCGCCACTTGAAAGAATGTTTTGTTTGAGACTCGTTGACTCGCTGTACTCGATGCGCTGGCAACTTCTCCGAGATCTGAACGTTATGATATTGTCAACAACCTTACTTATAATTGACTTACAACGATACCGACGGATTTAAGGCTTGGATGTCAGCAAAATCATACTCGAGAGTCGACTGCATTATTATGTAATTGTTTGCAACTGTTGCTATCGGCTCGAAATTTGAAGCTCCTTCGCCTCTTTTATTGCTCTTTTATCTCGTCACTGCTTTTCCTAGCAGATCCACATCCTCACTTTCGTCAAGCTCTCAATTGTTCAATACTTCGAACTACTCCTTTTTCGTACTCTGTCGCCTAGGGGGGCCTCACCCCCCATTTTCTAACATTGCCAGCTTCCCGCTTGCAGACAGTAGAGCACGCAAATACGAACGGACTTAGGTCACATTCACCAGCTCGAGAACCTCTGCCTGGGCTTCACGGGGAGATCCATTAAGGTATCATTTCCTGGTGCGTCATTGCTCCGACTGGAGATGGGACTATTATGAGAAGGGAAGGTCATCCTTATATTACATCACTACTATAATTGGTATGTCAGATTTGTCACAAGTTGTACATATTGACACAGCTATTTCCTCTACCCGCTACGATTCAAACTGACAACGCTTACAGCCGGTAAAGATTATGAACAATACAATGATGTATACCACTTAAACCTCATTCGAAAATAGATTGCTCTGCGAGGTTTTCCCACACTGACTCGACTCACTGGCACTTCTATGGATAGAGAGGTACATCTGAGGAAGGAAACTAGGGTGCTAGTGGTTGCTTCATAAAAAAATGTAATTCGTGAGTGCTCAGTATCATTTCGTTCCTTAATATCAGTGTAATGCCTGTTACAGTTCACGTTGATAACGAACAGGACAATGCCTTCACCTCCACCTCCCCCTCTCGAATAGTCGAAGAATCATATTGTTCCAGAGTTCCACAGGGGAGTCCCAAGTACACCGCTACCGTCCTGTGCTGACTCTAGATGGGAGGAAATGAGCGCTTTATGAGTTCGAATTCGTTGTCTCCGAGTCGCTCACCACGTTCTACTAAGTACTGCATTCAACTTGTCGTCTCTGGTCGAAACTTTCGACTAAGGTGCTTAGAACCTCCCCCTCGTTGTGGCATACATCGCTGAGGAGCAGTGGAGCGAGGTATGAATTCATTACATCACTCACTGCATTCTAGAATATAATACTTGCTTTTAGCTGATAAAGAGAATGACACAGTTGGTTTGTCGATATACGCTGGGCCGTTCTGTATTAGTTGAATCGCAAGTATGATTCAGATTAACAGTTTTAACAGTGAGCGTCACCTTCAGTCAGGACGTTGAAAATGTTTCTCCTTAGTGGAATGTCAGTATCAAAGAACTATGATTTGTCGCTTATTCCGAGTTTTATAATGGGTTCCTCTCCCGCGCGGGTTCCGCGTTGTGGGCGTTGGGGTCGTTGAGACCCTGAAGTACTCCGCAGTCCCGACATGGATATCAAAGGGCCAAACTTCGTCGCTATTTCGAGTCCGCATTGGAGCGAATCGAAAATAATGCTATCCTTCCTGCTGTACATAGTTCAACGATGTAATGAAGTGGATTCTCCGTGAGATGTAGTACTCTAAAACCTTAACGTATGGTGTTGCTTTTAAATATAAGTTTTATACTAGAAGTCTGTTTGAGTACCTACTTAGATTTTAATCAGTCAAGTAACTGATACATAGATAAGCTTTATATATACAACTCGTGTAATTACAATATAACTTTATGTGGTTTATCAGTAGTTGTGGAATATCTATATCAAAAGGAACGGTCGCTTATGATAAGTGTGTTCCTCTTCCAATGTCAGAAATATAAATATAGACGTGGGGTAGCTGTACTAAAACTGTAAACGTAAAAACGTAATCTCTCGATAAACAGAATGCTTTGAAAGCCACAAAAGCGTATTGGGGTAGGCTGAGGTACCACACAAGTACCACATGTCTTCAATATTGCATGTAGGCTAAAGCCTAAACGTGTCTCGTGTCCTATATCTATGAATACGCATACGAATAACATACCGCTTATCTATGATTGCAAGTATAGGTTTGGAATGAGGTCTGAAACTTGGTAAAAACGTAATTTGGAACGACAACACACTATAATAAGCGAGAAAGAGGGCGTTTTGGGGTATGCCGCAGGTGGAGTGGTAGCGAGCGCCAGTCGTAAATGAAAGACGGAGATATTGTATTCCGGACCTGAGGAAGCAAAAATGAGCTGGCTCATAATATAATCGGGACACATTTGTTTTAATGACAATGTAAGGTAACCGTGTCGCTTTCAAATCAGCAGCGGCTCATTATAGAACCTCCGAAGGCGTCTACCATTCACAGATAATGACAATGATCAAATGGCCCGACCGGCCCACGTCTAAGCCACGCTCCGTATAATGCATCCAGAAACAAAATTATATCCAAAACATTGTGATCACCGGCATAGAATGGAAAGAGAAACAATGGGATTATCGTCAACTAAATTCAAGGGTACTTGAATGTGTTCCGGATGGATCTTCAACGATTCAACGATAAAAAACGATAATGATCGCCGGATACTGCAGCGTGCATCCTGAAAAATGGAATGTAAAACTATGTGCAGTCTGCATTTGGATGGGTCTAGTGCTGTCTAGCGGAAAGCTCTATGAGCGAAATCATTTCCGTCTGCGATTCTCGTTGTAACTTGTAACATAGTTTATCCACTGAGAGGGATACAACGAGAACCATTTGCGTCATTCGCGAGAGGAAGACACAATGCACTCTAGACGCGAAACCTATGTGTGATCTGGATGGTATAAGACGGATATTTCCTTGTGCCTATCCAGTTCTTATCGACACTGGAATGTTCAGTGTAGGGATAAGTCTGCACTGTTCATGTAAGAAACACAAGTGTGGCCAAGCACTCCTTCAGAAATGCCCGTTAATTGAACATGCTTAGTGAGGCAGATACTAAACGATAACCAGAGCCGCAGCGCGTCATGCAGCGAATATTAAACAGAGATATGGTTGATCGCCGAGTGTAGAATGGATCGACCCGCACACTGACACTACTGGAATGGATAGTCAGAGAGAGCTTTAGCCAGCTCTGAACTAGCTATTTCGAGCGAATTGGATGGCGAGTTGAATGTATTCCGTATCTGAATCCAAAGTCCGAGTCCATTCTAATCATAAAGCAAGCTTCGTGATTTTGGTTATATAGCAGATTTCCGAGTCGTATCTCTCCACTGGATGGATAGAATCGATATGAATGTATTATAGAAGCGTACTGATATATACGTACGTCCTCCAATCTCGAATGCAAGTGCCATTCGCGGTGCGATGCATTGTAAGGTGGAGTGTGGCGTGTTGTCCTGTGAAGACCTCAATCGTTTCGATCATTTAAGACCTTGGCGAGACGGATATAGCGCAATTGAAATTAAAGGGGGGCATTAGAATGCTGATCCCCGGGCCTAAAACGCAGAGAAGGTGAATAAGAAGAATGAAATCCAAAGATGACTTTAATGGGTCCGGTTCTTTTCATTCTGATGATGGTGCACCATAAGCATTGATTATGTGTATTTCCGCAATATGAAGATTGACCGAGGTCATTTATATACCTGAAACATTGCGTTAAGGGATCGTGGGCAGCTAACTCTATTACTCAGGCCTGTTGCACATGCAAGGCGAAAAACGACACCGAGACGGATATACGAGTATCACTAGCCGTCGGAGAACTTCCAAAGAGAGTGAACACTGAAGGGCGTCACTCCACATAACGGTGTTGATTGCCGGACGAGGGATGTACATAGAGAATTGTCTAACGTTAGAAAGTTAGGGAAGCAGAGTAATACGTCGTGCATCGATGTATATGGAAACTCAGAAGCTAGAATGAAGGGTGGGGTGTTTCTTATCAAAGGTACGCCCAGTGTTACAGATTACTTACGGAGATTGGCTATGAACGGACAGTGGACAGTATCACGACAAATGGCGTGCTGCATGTCTAAGCGTTGTGTTTAGATCGCACTGCCAGATCGATGAAGAGCATACAAGTTCCAATCGATATTTCTACGTGACAGGCATCTATCTCTTCAAAGATAAGTATCAAGGTTGCGCGGCCAAATCACCCAAGAGCCAATGACGAACGCAGAACGAACGACTCATCGGAAAATTATTTCCACAACGTGGAGCTCGATACGATGGAAGTGGAGCTCTCTTGGTACTCCGACTCTCTCATGCTCTGATTTACCATGGAAGGGGCTTTATATTGCTATATGGGGCCGTAGGCGTTCCAGCATTCCGGCTTTCCGAGGAGTTGTGGTGAAGCCAGGAGAAATGCGGGAGGCAAGTTGGACGTTGGCATGAAAGACGAAATGCCAACCTCAGGAGTCAGCAGGCGTTACTAGTTGGTGTTATCTATGTGTTACGTTAGCGTTACGCGTTACAGAATTGCATCAATGATCAATTGATCACGCGCACGCCACGTGTACAAACTTGGAGCTGACGCCTTCAAGTTGCCTTCAAGCTTACCGATTTGACGTTCATGTTCGTAATTCGTATATTTGCCATGGTATGAAATTGCATAGGAACGCGTGGGCGCCAGAAGACCTTTAAGTTCGCCATACTCACAATCAATCTCCCAAGCCTTGAAACGTAGGTCAGCCGCCAAGACATAGATTTCACATCGATGCGTAGTCATTTGCATTATTCGTGGTACGTACATGCACTGATCCACTTAGTAGACTACGTAAAGCATTAACGTGGAGAATTTGTAATATTTTGTGAAGGAATTCGTGATTTAGCGCTAGGAAAACACGACAGCAATCAGCCAAATCTTGCTCAATCACTTCCAGGCGCCTTTTACAATGAATGCAATGAAACCGACGTACCCGAGACCGACGATCATTCGCTTCAAATTCTCTCAAGATCTTTGAAATCCATTTGTAATATTGGTATTTCTGACTAAACATTCATGACTTTTATTTCCGCGTTTCGTTACAGTGAATGATGGAAATGTCAGCGAATCGAGAAGGAACCTGAGAATCTTACGCGTCACGGCACATAGTGCTTACTAGTACTGGGGTTTTACTGCTGTCGCCGTTATGGTATATAAAGGATACTTTTGAAAGTAAGCTTCAGTATTATCTTTCTGACTTTCTTTCTTAAACCATCATGTCTCAACAACAGGCTCTCTTCCTTCAAGGTGTCGGCGGTGAATTTGAACTCGGGAAGACTGAAATATCCAAACCCGGTCGAGGAGAAGTTCTCGTGAAGGTTAAAGCAGCTTCTCTGAACCCTGTGGATTGGAAGCTTCAGAAGTATGACTTCGGGTTTTTGCAATTCCCTGCAATCCTGGGTTCAGATATAGTGGGAGACGTCGTAGAAGTAGGCGAAGGTGTTCAAGGATTTTCCAAGGGCGATAAAGTGTAAGAATTATGCAGGCCATTTGCTGTTTGACTCTCGTTTTTACTTACTTTTACTTTCTCAGCTTTTACCAGGGGGATTTCACAAGCCGTAGTGCTGGATATCAACAATATGCCGTCGCTCCCGCACACAGAATTGCGAAGGTCTGTCGTAATTTCGCTTCCAGTAGACAGAAATACTCACAATTGGAATATACAGATTCCAACTGGATGGTCTTATGATCAGATTGCAGCGGTTCCCATAGTTCTATTCACCGCATGGTCTGGACTGTATAATAAGACACCTGTTGGACTTGGCCTTTCTGGCCCAACAGCTGCGAATGACTCGCCTAAAGGAAAATATGCGAATATACCAATCTTCATCATTGGAGGCTCAAGTTCGGTCGGGCAAATCGGTGCGAAATTGTTATCTGTACAATATATCAGAATGAATTCTAATGGATGACTTTTAGTAATTCAACTCGCGAAGTACTCTGGATTCTCACCAGTTATTACGACTGCTTCCGCAAAGCATGAAACGCTTTTGAAGTCCCTCGGAGCAACTCACGTCATCGACCGCTCTATTCCACTTTCTTCACTTCCTTCTGAAGTCGCGAAAATCACTGCAAAACCAATTACGCTTATCTACGACGCTATTTCAACTCAAGAAACGTCCCAAGCTGGATATGATCTTCTTGCCAATGGTGGAAAGATTGCCGTTGTCATTCCCGGGTTGGCGGTTAAGGAGACTGAAGACTCTGGAAAGACGGTTATCCACGCCTCTGCTTACCCTCTCGCACCTCCGGAGAATGCGGAGTTGAATAAAGCAGTGTATGGTATTCTGACATCTTTCTTGGAATCTGGAGCTATTGTTGTGAGTTTTTTGAATTGTCTTGCTATTACATTTGATTCTTACGTGTTTTGATAGCCCAATAGGGTCGAAGTGCTCCCAGGCGGACTTCGTGGTGTGGTTGGAGGCTTGAAACGTCTCGAGAAAGATCAAGTCTCTGCTGGGAAACTTATTGTGCATCCTGATGAGACTGACTAAATATTATATAAATCTGTTAGCATGTACTTTTAACCATTATGTGTAGGCTTGCTGGAAAGATCTTCAAATATAATTTACGGTTTTGGCTTCAAGTTACGCACATAAGCGATCTCAAGCAACTTAGGAAGGTATTAAACATCGTAGAAAGGCCTAGTAAGTAATACTGTCATACATATACAGTACTTTTATCCTCTCTGCAAACCTGGATCATACAAGTTTAATTCATGGGAAGGTACGTACTTGAATTAGTATGTATGCCTCATCTACATTGTCTGAAAGAACGTGATGGTAGGATTGTTGGCGCTTGCGGTAAGTACAGCTGCCCTACGTTTACGTCAGTAACCGGACTCTTCCGGGAAACCGTCGGAAAACCTCGCCACAAATCGAGCGACGACCGTTGAGTCTGATCAAACTTAACTTCAACCAAACCTTGAACTCGAACGTTAACCAACTTGAACATTATTACACTCCCAGATGGTCTTCATTACCCAGCACATATTCAGGTCTATTTCTAAAGATATATTATTGTTTACTTGCAACAGAAAGAACAAATCAAGGGGTGGTGACCAAGTGGGCTTTCTCACAGCGGGTTTCACCAAATTCAACGACGTTCCGAATAGTAACGCGGAAGTAGGAGCAACCTGAATTCTGTATCTGTACATTAACTACGGGAATCCCAAAGAGCTATAGCTACTCTGGCTATTTGGATAGACATTATCCAGCTCGACTCGTAACCAATTGTTCTCCAGCTTCTATGCACACATGGCAAGACCCAACAACGGTCTACAAAACCTCTGTAGTGACCATGCATATTGGCAGGGCCAAGGGCTTCCGTTCTTCGAAACTTCTTCCGAATTCCTATCGCTACAAAGTTCCGCACGGATAACCCCTACCTTACACCCTACCTTCTCGGAGAGGACTCACCGCATGAAGACCGCCAGTATTAAAGCGAAGAAACTTGAAATCTAGTGATCAGCTTCCTCAGATGCAGTGTCTTCTGATCCTTTTGACGCTTGTCTCTTTAGCGCTGCCAATTCTTGTCAAAGCTGATTTGCGATCAGATTTGACTGGGAAAGGGTACAGAGTTCTGTTTCGTGGAGACGCTGGGTATAACGCTGCCAGAGCACCTTGTTAGTTATATTTTATCGATTCATAACCATATATCATTCTCAAATCTCCGTAGATAACCGTCGCTTTGATTTCTATCCAGTTGCTATAGCGTTTCCTACTGCAGTCTCACAAGTTGCCAGCATTATTAATGCCGGATATCGGAACAGTTTTCACGTAGTGGCACGAAGCGGAGGAGTATAATGACTTTGGAACGTTACTATTTTATGCATAACTAATTTGACCTCAATACAGCACAGCTATATTGCAAACGGTCTAGGAGGACAGAATGGCTCTTTAGTCGTCGATATGGGAAGTTTCAACACCACCACTGTGAATGATGACACAACTGCGACCATCGGGTCTGGTAGCAGATTGGGTGATGTTGCACTTACTTTGAATAGTGAAGGAAGAGCATTTCCACAGGCTGTTGAGCCGTTTGTTGGACTGGGTGGATTTTCAGGCAAGCTCCAAGCCTTAATATGTACATTATGGTACTGAAAATGTTAAAAGCCTACGGTGGATACGGTTTCACGTCTCGTATGTGGGGATTGGCGATAGACAATATTTTATCTATCGAAGTTGTCTTTGCAAATGGAACAGTTGTATCTGCCTCCCGTTCTATTCGGCCAAATCTCTTTTGGGTATGAATGATTCAAATTAGCTTGAATATGACTTGATACGAGGATATTACACAGGCTTTGCGTGGAGCTTCACCTTCGTTTGGTATAACAACGAATATAAAGATTAAGACCTATCCTGTCCCGCCTTCCGTCGTTTCGTTCAATTACGGATGGGATTTGCCTGCACCTCGCGTTGCCAGAGCAATTATTGACTATCAGACATTCTCTCAATCGAGTGCACCGACAGGTCTCGGTATCGAAATGAATCTGTACAGGGCAGGTGCAGGCAATGTTACTTTCCGTATTAGTGGTGCTTGGTATGGTCCAGCAAACCAATTTCCAAGTGTCATATTGCCTTTCTTGAGAACTCTTCCGATTGGTTTCAATGGGGTCGTTAGGAACGGGACATATATATCTTCGGCGGAATATCTATCAGCGTCAAGCACCCTTAATACTACGGGTCGGAGTCAACCTAGTGACGTCTTCTATGCGAGGTCTATCATGGTACCCCAATCTGCCCCCCTCGCACTGGAAAACATGCAAGCGCTCACCGGATACCTCGCCTCCGTGGGGTCTGTAATAGGATCTATTGTGAGTCTGTTCTTCATGCCTACTTATCGTTACTAAATGTACTGGAAAGGTATGGAATGTAGAATTCCAGTTGTGGGGCGGTCCTAACTCAGCTATAAATACTGTTCAATCAGATGCGACAGCTTTTCCACATAGGAACGAGTTATTTACAATACAGATCTACGCATCTGTATACTTAAATACGCCACCATATCCCGGAAACGGCTTCAATTTTGTAGATGGTGAGTATTGAGATTCGAGTTACAGAGCTCAATTAAACTCCAGATATAGACGTGGAATCAATCATAGAGTTTAATAACAGAGATCGTTGGGGGTTTGGCCCGAGGTAAGAGTGTACGTTACTTGCCCATATATGCGTGACTTCTTATTTCCCTCTGTAATAGCGCGTATCTTAATTACATAGAAGATCCGGACTCCAGTCCGAACTTGGAGAGTGCGTTTGTCTTAATCATGGCATATAACTCTCGGCTCATTAACAGCAGGCCAGCTTCGTAGTCGCTATTATGGAACTGCATATAACCGCCTGAGTACCTTGAAGCAAGCATATGATCCAAGAGAGATATTCGACTTTCCGGATAGCGTTCAAACGCCACAGAACGGTGGTTTCATTGAGAGCGCACTCGAAATTCATCCAATCGGGAATCTTAGGAAATGCATAGATGTCCAAGGAAATACCAACTTTACAGATGGATCTTTCGTCCAAATGTTCGTCCTTCGTTCTCTCTAGTAAAAATGACGAAACAAACACCCACCTAGCTATGACTGCGACGCTAGTGCTGGTCAGCGCTGGTTGCTTCAACGAGGAAATACCAAAATCCGACTGTTGGATACCAACTATTGTCTCGATGCTGGCTCTTGTCAGTACATAAATTCACAATCGGCCATTCTGTTAACTTTAATTTTTCTCTAGCTCCTACGAACAGTGTCCGAATGAAAATTTGGACATGCTACGACAATCTCCCAGTACAGTCATGGGTCTATTCCACCGATAATACGATTCGACTAGCTGGACAGAGTGAGGAGTCGTTATTTTTGTTACCGTCGATATCTTTAACTGAAAGGTCTTATGGAACTTAAAGATCAATGTTTAAATCTGGTCGAGGGGGTTGTAACAAACGGAAACGCAATCCAGACTTGGGAGTGTAACCCACAAAACACTCATCAGCTGTGGACCATATAAGTTCAAAAGAATCACTGGCCTATATTTTCTTATCAATTTTTTGTTGTTATGCCTAGTCGTTCAATAAATTTTGTTGCTTCCGATACGCAAGTGTACACCTTCAAACCGTCGCCGACCTCAGCCGAACTTAATGCATTAATGACCGGTACGGCCGTACCGAGACAAAATCATATTTGTGACATGTTTAATTATGTAACCAATTACGGGATAATTCGGGACTACGTAACATGTTCGGACTTAGAGGGTCTTGATCAAACCGTCACTACAGTCTACACATACTCAGCACTTCTCTCACTTCAACCTTGCTTCAACTGCGAGAGAGCGGCTTGCTCTTCAGCACCTTCAGCATCAGCGACTTTGTGTACGTGTTTTTTAGTCTCGTTCCTGAGATCTAAGCAGTGAGCACATGCCGTCGATGAATATCAATAATATCATCAGCCGATGCGTGAAATAACTTATCTCCCTGCAGCTTCTGTCTGCAGAACCATGCGTACTTGTGAGAGAGTTTCACAGCAGCTCATTTAATTTTAGAAACAACACGAGGCAATGACTAACTTTGAAATTCATTTATAGCTTTCTGTTAAACTAGCCGTACATATAGAGCACCTTTTGGTCTACCTAGACCACATCGCAAACATGTACGAGATCGACGTGTAAGTCGCAATTCTCCACTTCTATTGCCACTAGAATCTGCTCACTGTTGCGAAGTGAGAAATGGGCACTGGACCCTCGGATTCTTCCTTTATATGCGACCGGCGCGTCATTGCTCGTAATATCCTTACGAATTGCATATGCAGCAGGAAAAACGTCTTCAATACCGGCTCTTTTCGACTCGCCAAAGCAACCAAGGGGCCATCGAAGCATCACAACGCTGTCCTTTAAGGCGGTTAGGTTTCTTGGATGTTTGACACTACTAGCACTTTCTACAGTAATGGCAGTATCTCACCAAATTGGTGATGTCGAAGACAGCCCCTCCTTCTGCGGGGGGCGTCAGGTAGAATGGTCTCTGCCAATCGCATTCGTAATTCTTTACGTCTCATCTTCTGATCGACATTTAACGCATCGTACTTCAGTTTTACGCGTCTTTTCTCTCAGGAGTTTCGTTATTCAGCCATAACTGGGGTCGCATCACCGCCCGACACAACCTTTACCTTCTTCTCCTGGTGTTAAGTATCTACGCGTATCGCGACCTCTGGCCACTCATGACCACCACCGGAACGCCACAAGATAAAGCTGAAGGTTCCTTGCTATGGGCAAAATTATCCCTCATATCGATCGTTTCCGTCTTTATTCCACTATTTATTCCTAGTGAATACGTTCCGATTAACCCTAGGGTACGTTGTTCGGCTTTGCAAGAACCAGTCAGATCTTGAAATACATACATATCCTTATAGGAACCTATGGAGGAACCAAATGCCGAACAAACCGCATCAACGTTCTCCGGGATGTTGTATTTCTATCTGGACTCTATTATTCTCAAAGCTTCGAAGGTTGAACATTTGCCATACGATGAACTGCCTGTGCTAACAGACTATGACTGTGCTGAGCATCTTCGAGAAAAAGGCTTTCCGGTATGTCAAATTTCAATCTTTGCTGCTTAGTCGGATTTGTAGTAATTACTTGCATCGTTTGCAGCACTTAGATCCCTTGGCTGGCTCCAAGGAGAGTCACTTATTCTTCAAGATTATGTGGACTTTTCGTGTGTACCTTCTAAAAGATATTGCTGTTCAACCTCATAACACCTCCCAGGTGCTCGGTTCATCCTACTCAACTTCAGTATTGTGATTCAAGCCTTGACGAGTTTTGCTGCCCCGATTGGCATCAATAGAGTTCTCAAGTAAGCCAAGTTGCTTTCATATCCTTACATTATTCATCTCACCCCCTAGTTACCTCGAGCACGGTCAAGAGAGCACTGAAATTAGACCTTACTTCTGGATAGCTTGGATTTTCATTGGCCCAATGGCGTACAGCGTCTCCCGCCAAGCTTATACCTTCATTAACACTGGCGTATCTGTTCAGGCACAGAGTTTGATCACCCAACTCGTCTTTGAGCATAGTCTGCGCATTCGAGTAAAGGCTGAAACATCGGGCACAGATCTGGCTGCCGATTCTACGCCTTCAGATGCCGTTGCTCCTGACGCTGCTAGGAAGAAAGCTACTCATGTTAATATGATCGGAAAGATGAATAATTTAGTTACGAGTGATTTGAACAGGATCACTGAGGCTAATGATTTCCTTTTGCTTGGTAAGTTGATATGGCTTTCTTCTGAGTATCTTGTAGTCAACATAATTGTTAATGCTGGTGCCTCTAGTGCTTTATCTTCCTCTTCAGGTATCTCTGGGAATATTCTTCCTATATAATATCCTAGGAATAAGGTAAGTTTTGACCTGGTTTAATCTAAGGCTAAATCCTGAATGGTTCATTTAGTGCATTTGTCGGACTCTTCACTGTGGTCGCTTTGATGTCGGTTCCCCAGTTTATAGGGATGAAGCTTGCATCTATTGAAGCCGAGAAGATGAAGTTGGTATGTTCGTTTGTAGTCATTAATTCCGTAGTCGATTTCATGCAAATTTTCAATCTAGACCGATGCCCGGGTGCAAGCTGTTACGGAAACCGTTACCTCGCTTCGCATGCTCAAAATGTTTGGGTGGGAGTCGAAGATGAACGAAAGAATTCAAGAAAGACGCCAGGCGGAGTTGGTAAAGGCTTGGAGATCTAAAGTACGCTCGTTTTATCTTTTAAAATCGTATCGGCTTATTGACCACATGTAGATATTATACATTCTGAGCGACGCTTCGAAGTGAGTTGCACACATATATATATGCGGTTTTATCATTTACTCATGCCCCTTACAGCCGTTTGATTGGAGCAATCGTTATGCTTACAACGTTCGGATTCTACACCATTGCGATGAAACAAGAGCTTGACGGTATGAGACTGGCTTGTTGCCAAATATTACTTCGCTTACGACAACAACGCAGCATCGAAGGTGTTCTCGAGCATACCGGTCTTCCAGCTGTTAATGTACCAGCTTAACATGTCAACGCACCTACTATCTAGCGCTATTTCGGGGAAAGTGTCGTTGGACAGGCTTGATGGGTTTCTGCGGGATACAGAACTTTTAGATGCTTACTCTTCCACAGGCGAGAGTACGTATATCCCGGTACGCGATACAGACGTTGTTGGCTTCAACGACGCTATATTTTCATGGGCGAAGGAAGAGGATGACGGAACTGCTACTCCTTCATTCAGACTTCGCATTCCGGGAGAGTTGATCTTCAAGAAAGGATGCATTAACCTAATTACTGGACCAACGTAATCATGACTTTCTCTTATTCTTATTTCGTGTATTGATGTTGTTCGAATGATAGGGGTTCAGGAAAGACATCCTTGCTGATGGCTTTACTTGGTATGCTGCCGTTTTGGCGATTCATTCGATGACTTATCTCGCCCCAAGGTGAAATGCACTTCATCCCCTCCGTTCCAAAGGCGTGGTTCAATCTTCCACGAGGTGACGGTGTCGCATATGCGTCTCAGGAGTCCTGGGTGATGAATGATACTATCAAGAACAACGTGCTATTTGGGAGTCCCTTCGATGAAGAGAGGTATAATAAAGGTATTCGTCAGTAAACAGTGCATGTACATTGTACTAAGTTTCATTAGTCCTTCATCAGTGCGCCTTGAAACAAGATCTAGAGCTATTTGATGCCGGCGACGCAACTGAGGTTGGGGAACGGGGACTTACATTGAGGTACATTGTTTCATTCCACAGTCTCAAGTGTGGCCTTGGACTAACAGCTGTAATTTGTATATTTCTATCTAGCGGTGGA